>JAKWJA010002495.1:42280537-43508859 GCA_027704765.1 Solanum habrochaites | reverse complement strand
GGGTCTAAAATGAGGTCGTAGGGCTTAGAACACTTTAATGTACCTAATAAACACTAAAATTATTAACCTAGGTTATTAAAAGACTTGGGGTGTATTTACGTGAGACACCCCAAGTTGGAAGCAACTTTACAGATTTAAAGGTCTCACCGACGGACCTTCACCAACGGACCGTCGTTGAGCCAACGGACTGTTGGTAGGGTCTTGTTCGTGGATACTTAGCCACAAATGGAGCATTGAAAAATTGAACTCACTGTTCCAATCGACTCCCTAGGTCGACGGACCATTGAGGGACCAACGGACCATCGTTAGGGTCGTCGATGGCCACTGCTTTTTTGTAGATTTTGTGCAAGTCTTGGGTCCTTCATTTAGGGACACTTGTGAGTCGTAGGTGGGGTCATGGTTGGACATTAAACCCCTAAACTTAGTTGTCTAGGTGTTAGGAACATCCAATACAAATTTCAAGTAAAACGAACACGAAAAACTCATCTAAACACAACAAGACACACTAGTACATTCTAAGGCATACTTTTCGAGTCATGGACATTGTTGGTCGATTGAACTCCAAACTTCACACACTGCGTAAGGACACTAAACTAACTTAGTTTAAATTAAATAACTCAAGAAACAACCACGAGCCTCTAGTTCACCTTAGTTCGTTTTGGGGCGTTACAATACTTAATTGATCAATTGTAAATTTTTCTTAACAAATGGTTGAATCAATCTATGTTATCTAGATCCTTATCCATCTAAATAACCTATTAAAGAAATAAAATAAACTAAAAAGAAATAAATTTAGGGATCTCATGTTTATGTAGATGTGCATCTTGAATTTCTTTTTTCCGATGACAAGAACTATTAGCGCACTTCTTGATCAAATTAAGAACTTCAATAATTTTATCTTGATTCAGTCGTTCCTTTCTTTTAATTTTTTATGTTTTTATTTTTTATAACGTTTTTTTAATCCTGATCTATAGAGTATAATATTTAGGAAACTTCCTTTGCTTATGATGAGAGGAGAACAAAAGAGAAGTCTTAATACAATCCATCTATTTGTACCTACACCTAGCATATATCTATCTAATAAACTATTTTTTTTTAATATTTATTAAAATAAATGAAAATTCTTCAACCAATATATTAGACATGAGAAATAATATTTTTCACATTTCTAATATATTTAAACAAAAATTACGAATCACCTCAAATATAAGCGAATCTATTGTACGCTAGACATAAGATTGACTCAAATATTTTACATTTTTCAAGTATTTACACAATTTTACATCATCAAAAATAGAAGAACCATATCATATATAAATCTTCTCACATTTATTAATAGGGCCTAACCGTAGGTCTAGGCCCCAAAAATACTATACATGCTTTGAAGTTACATCTTTGAACCCAAGTGGAATACACTAGTATATATGTTTTACAATCAAGGAGATCTCTAATTTGTGAAATAAATTAAGTCTTATTCAAAACTTATTCTCCAATGCTAAATCAATTTGAACAAATTAGGATCTAACTATTTTTATTTCTCAGATCATTGCACACAGAGAAGCCAACCTAAATATGAATTAAATTAGACCACACATCATACACTAAACATGATGAAGCTCAACGTATGAAAGTGAACTCAGGAGCAAAGCTTTTTCATCTCATGCTTCAAAAATAATTTTTAAATCTAACTTTAACACGCATTGGTAATAACCATATTAAAACAACAAACACTTCTTAGTTTTTATAAAAAATAATAATAATTGCCAAAAAGTTTATATATTTTTAATAAAGGAGATACTGAAAAAATGAATATAAGATCGAACTTAAACCTCAATTGTCTCAAATCAAACAAAAAAGCGACATTGGGTTTCTAATCAAATATTGACCGGAAACCTCTAAACTACCTCAAAACCTCAAAGTCGTCTTCTCCATTCTTCTTTTTCTAGATCTAAGTTTTTTATATTTTAGTTACTGTGACCTTTCCTTCTTAGTTGACCCCACCCCTTTTTTGGTTTTATATATTAGATTTAGGGAAAGTTGTTATAAATTTGAATAAAAATCAGAAAGTTTGGGGAGAAAGAGTGAAACCTTTCCTGGGATATGTTTTTGATTGAGACCGCATGAAAAATATATAATAAATATAATAAATTTTAAAGAACATAATTTTGTAATATTTCTCTTTCTTTGCAAATCAAAAACAAAAGTATTATAAAAAAATCACGACTATTTTTTTTGTTTTTTCCCCAAGTAAAATCTACTAAAAATAAAATTTGATACAAATGTAACAAGAGGAAGTATCATAGAATTGGATAAAAGTTCTAAATTATCAAATGTATGAAGCCAAAAAAGGTGTTACAAATTCAAGATTGATAAAACGATGCAACATAAATAATTAATTAAAAATAATAGGGTAAAAAGGATAAAATACCCCATGAACTATCGAAAATGATATGCAGATATCCTTTATCATACTTTTGGGACATTGGTGCCCTTGGTGTCCAAAAACTAGAGTATAAATGCCCTTCACTCTAATGGAGGACTAAATAGAGACACGTGACACAATATTATCTATCGATCCGATATTTATTAATTTTTTGTTGGTGGATTAGATTATGACATGTGTATGTGCGTTAGTATAACGGGTATATACTAGTTTTTAGATGGTAGGGACACCAATGTCCCAAAAGTATGACAAACGATATCAGCATACCATTTACGATAGTTTGAAGATATATTTGTCTTTTTTCCAAAATAATTCAAAATTATAAAACCTAAAAAATCAACCAATGTACATTAATCACTCAAAGAAATTAAGAAAAATACAAAGAAGGATTCTGGTAAACTGCCCAAAAGATAAGTTTTAGAAAATTATATTAGAAACAACAAAAATAAGGAAGAGGCAAAAGAGAAAAGGAACTTATGGATACTTCAAAAGAAAATAGTATTGAAATTGGAAAAACTAAAGAAGAGACAAAGAGAAAGTAAAGAGTAGGTGATGGATTATAGTGGCAGAGTGAAAAATATCAAGGCTCAAATTTTTTGATAGATTTTTTCCAATTTTAACAAGGATTTTATTGGTCAATATTTAGTAAATCAAGTAAATATGTTCCTTATATGTTTATTATAATATTTTTAAAATGATGTGAAGTAGGTGTTTGGATATGAAATAATTGATATTTGAAAGGACAAAAAGGAGTTTCTGAAGTTAAATTAAGAAAAAAGGTATTTGAAGGTTGAAGTTGTGTTTGGATATAACATAGTCTGTAAGTATCAAGAGTGAAAAATAGAAAAATAAATGATATTTGAAGCAAGGGTGTTGTTATTACCGGAGCATCTGATAACTCCCTATCATCTTTTGTTGTATGTGTTACCTAAACATTCTTCTGTCATCTTCAATAAGTAGTTGAAGGAAAAATGTGAGTGACATTGGTGTTAGACCACCCTGCATTTGGCATTTGAGATCTTAGCCTTTCCTATATTGTAGGCAGCATTTTAGGGTATAGATTGGGTTCAAAAGCAACTTCTTTCAGAGCTTTCAATGGGAGTTGTCCAAATTAAAGGAAACTGGTTACTCAAAGTCACCTCAACGAGACTATAATGTGGACATGACTACTCTAGGTTTGTTTTTTCATAAAATCAAAGACATTCACGTTGTCTCTATTAATGCTTCATATATGGGGCTTCTACATTCTTCTTTTCCTCATTCTATGTATAACTCTGGTCAAACAAAGGTGGACATATTTCTCTATCAACAAAGCAAGAGCTAGGGGACTATTGCAGCTAGGGGCAACAAGGTGATCGGATACAAGCAGGTGAAGCAAGGGAAACACTAGAAAGATAATACTCATTAGATGTCATTTTCAAAGAAAACTCTAGTTGATCATCTAAAATCAACATGATCTTTAGTATATACTATTCCTCTTTTGGGGACTGTTAGCCATTTTGATTCTAACTTGAGTTGATAAACCTTGTATTCATTTTGGGTGGCTGATAATTGTTTTGGAAAAGTGGTGGAACAGTGAGAATATGTAACAATGCATATATTATTTTCTTCTATTGCAAGTTGGGAAGTTCAAAATTTGCATGTACTTTGTATTCTTATTCTGCTTCTTTTTCATTTTGATGATAGAAACATGACGTAGACATTAAGGGGCCATATGAATGGGAAAAAGTTATCCTAGATTAAATATCACTAGATAAATGACTCCATCATGTGTATAGGATATACTTATCTTATCTAAAATGGTGGAACAAGTAATCTCAAGACTACATTATTATATCTTATATCTCATACTAAATGACTCCTAACGTTCTAACGTAAATATACAGGTGACAAAAGAATCAACAAAATAGCTACAGTAATATGTAATGTATTGATATTGTATAAACGCAAAAGGGCCTAAAATACCCTCAAAGTATTGGAAATGGTACAAAATTACCCTCCATCCACCTATTGGCTTCAAAATACCCTTCCCACCCATCTATTGGGTCAAAAATACCCTTGTCATCCACCTTTTGGTTCAAAATTGACCACTTATTTAACAGTTTTATATTTAAACTATATAAATATTATTTTAAATACGTGGAGCTCAACTATTTGTTACAATTGAACTTATTAATATAATTTATAAATCAATACACTACCCACCCATAACTAATTAAACCCCTTCAAATTAATAAACCCGTTTCAATATTAATGAAACAATAGAAAACCTACTGCCAATTGAGTATTTTTACAAATTTGAGGCAAAAAATATCTATAGAACTAAATTATCATACATTCAAGTGTCTAAATAAAAATTACTGATAAACTTAAAAGTCTGACTATGTTCATCTTAATTATTCTTACGTCTCAATTCTGTGATCTTACTTAATAGGTAACTTCCTTTCAAAATAATATTTTAAAGTTTTAAAACAAATCATAAATATTTATAAAATTATATTTTTAAAAAGTGCATGAATTAATTCGGGATATATTACTTCTTTACCTTTAATTATAAATTTCTAATTCAATCTTGAAAGAGAATCTCATTGAAAGTTTCCTCCTAAATAAGCGGCTCAACCTAAATTTAATTGGGGCTTCGATTCAAACTCGAATAATTTGGACGTCATTTTCAGGAATCTATAATTTCATCGTGTTTTAGTAGTGTTTATGACGATTTTTATTTTAAAATTGGATTATTAATTGGGTGGGGTTTAGTTAGTAATGAATGGGTAGTGGGTTGGTTTATAAATTATATTAATAATTAAATTATAACCAATAGTTGAACGCCAAGTATTTTAAAAAATATTTAGAGAGTTTAATTTTAATACAATTAAATAAGTGGTCAATTTTGAACCTAAAGGTGGATGACAAGGGTATTTTGGGTGCCTTTTGCAGAAGTTCACCCACTTAACAAAAAGGCTATGATCACTAGGTCCACCTTCGCTGAATATTCAAGAATACTTGTTGATAATCAGTCTCTTGGACCTGCTCCCTAGGCTACTTGACCAATTTCAATCCTCCGCAATGATCTTCATGATGCTAGGGACCAAAATGTACTGCTTCAAGATGAAAATAAGACTTGTTAGATTGCTCTAGTTAAGTCGTTGGGAGAAGTGACCAGGTTGAAGGACCACCAGCTCTAGGATCAGGAAATAATGCTCATGTGGATTGTGGGTTATAGCACCTAACAACCTCTCACAACCCTCCAACCCCATCTCCTCCTCCCTCTCACAGTTAAATCCAATCCTTGTTCCTTTTGGTTCTCTTTTCGCTTCTTTGAACACAATGGTTATAATTACTGTGTTTTTTTTTTCTGTTGTGACAATATTTGGGTGCCCATACTAGATTAATGGATGTGCTTCCCTTTTTTATTGTGCCTCTATTCCTTAGCCCTGGGTGCTCTCTCTGTTTCTTGTTTGGATAACTAATATCTTTAGATTTTGTTCTTTCATTTGTTCAAGTTCTGTATCTTATCTTCATGATTATTATTGATTTGTCAAAAGGGGGATGTTGTTTTTGTTTCTTGGTTGTACTGCTTTATTACATAAAACATGAGCAGTGAAGGAGTGCATTTATCATCACCGAAAAGAGGGATATTAATTAGTTGTACCATTGGTGAAGATGTCTGCAATTTGCTCCTCCGTTGGGCAATATGTGAGCACAATATTTCCCTTCTCCACATTATCTCTCAAAAAAGTGATGTCTAACATCAATATGCTTTGTTCTGTTTTGATGGACTTGATTCTTTCCCATACTAACAGCACTAGTATTGTCACACATAAGAGGAATTGCTTTGATGTGAATCCCAAAATCTTCCAAGTGTTACCTGATCCACAACAACTGAGAACAGCAGGCTGCAGCAGCTACATATTCAGCTTCAGCAGTTGAAAGAGCCACAAAATTCTTCTTCTTGGTTCCCCAAGAAAAAAGTGATGATCCAAGGAAATGAGCCATCCCAAAGGTACTCTTCCTGTCAACTTGATAACTAGCAAAATCAGCATCTGCAAAACCAACCAGATCAAAAGTATCACCTGCAGGATAGAAGAGAACCAGGTCCCCATTTTTCTTCAAGTATCTGAGAATAAGAATCCTATAAGGAAAAGGAATACTTTTCTAGGAAAAAGATTACTTTCCTTGTAGTAGTCAACTAGGATCTAATCCACATATATAAAAGGATAATTTCAATAAGGAAAAATTGGCTTTTGCAATCTACAATCGAAATAGATGATATGAATGCTGAGAATGCAACTAGATTTCTTGTTTTTGATCAAGTATGAATTCCCGAATTTAAAGGAGAAATGAGATTATCAAGAGGATGTGATGAACTATGATTCCATCCTCATCTTGGAGCAGACTGATTGAGCTGATCATCATGTTCTTCTTCATCAAGAGTGACATCATTTTATGGGGAGTCTGATGTACTCTGGCTGTAATTTTGAGTAGTACCAGATACCATATCATCCTTTTCAACCTCAACAGCCTCTTCAGGTAGACTATGATTCTGATCATGACAGTCATTTTTCAGTTGTTGTTCCGCATCAGCTTCACCTCCTTCAGTTTTCTTTGAATTGAACAGTTTCATCACATCATCTTCATCATTTGATCCATCATTCTTCAAGCTTCCATCTTCATCAAATACAACATGAATGCTTTCTTCAATATATTGAGTTTGTTTGTTGAATATTCTGTACGCCTTGCTGGATGAAGAATATCCAACAAACACTCCTTCATCACTCCTAGGATGAAATTTTCCCAGATCATCCTCTCCATTATTCAGCACAAAACATTTGCATCCAAAAGCTCTAAGATAGCTCAGCATAGGCTTTCTATTGTTGAGCAGCTCATAGGGGGTCTTATTCAAAACAGCTCCTATTAGACACCTGTTGGAAACATGACATGCTGTGTTAACAGCTTCAGCCCAGAAAATTTGAGGAAGACTTGATTCAATAATCATAGTTCTGGCAATGTTCACCAAGGTTCTGTTTTTTATTTCCACTACTCCATTTTGTTGAGGAGTTCTTGGAGCAGAAAAATTATGACTCGTACCATTCTCCATGCAGAATTTATCTAGTGTTGAGTTCTCAAACTCAGTACCATGATCAGATCGAATGCTGCAAATGACTTGATTCAATTTGGTTTGAATCATTTTGAAAAATACCACCGACTCTTCAGCTGTGTCTTCCTTTGATCTCAAGAATCTTTTCCAAGTGTGTCTTGAGTAATCATCAACAATCACCAAAATGTACTTCTTGCCATTTGTTCTTTGAACCTTCAAGGGTCCACACAAGTCCATATGAAGCAGCTCTAGTGTTCTTGATGATGTTACTTGCTTTTTGGTCTTAAAGGATGATCTGATTTGTTTTCCTTTAACACAAGCTTCACAGATTTTGTTTTCAGCAAACTTCAACTTGGGCAGACCTCGGACCAGGTCCTTAGAAATCAATTTGATGAATAAATATGAGCTTACATGCCCCAACCTACGATGCCAAAGATCAGCAGTCTCATTCTGAGCACTAAGACATGTAAGGTCATCTTCATGAGACGTTTCTAAGTTGGCCACATACGTATTTTTACTTCTTTGTGTAGTGAGAATTACCTTCTTTGTATTTAGACTCACCACAGTACATTTCTCAGAAGTAAATTTGACTTCATTTCCTTTGTCACAGATTTGAGACACACTAAACAAGCTGTACTTCAATCCATACACATGATACACATTGTCAATTGAATCTTCAAGAGATCTTCCGATTTTGCCAAATCCCAAAATGTACACCTTCTTTCCGTCACCAAATGAGACACCTCCTCCTTGAAAAGTCTTGAGTGAGAGGAAGTTTTTTTACATCACCAGTCATATGCTTAGAGAATCCACTGTCCATATACCAGCACTGACTGCTGCTCCTCTCACTCACCTGCACCAAGAATCACTTGTTTAGCATGGGAACCCATTTCAATTTGAGTTCCCAGAAGGCAGACAAAGGAGTGATTAGATTGTATTTAGTCCAATAGGGTAGATTTTGAAGCTTTCTAACAAAGGACATGGGAGCAGGGACAAATTTTTTCTTTGAAAATCTGTGAGTTGAAACATGCTTTGGAGGACCAAGTCTCTCTTTTGGTAAATTTTGCCTTTCAGCATAATAAGAGAGCCTTTCATAGGAGTTTCTCCAGCTAGCACACTCACCCTTCAAATGTCCATTCTTACCACAGTGAAGACATAGCAGATTGTCAGACACAAACACATACTTACTATGAGGATTGTAAGGAGGAGTGATGTTCAAACTTCCTAGTCCCTTTTTATTAAAATTACTCTGATTTTTTGCATTTGATAGTAACTTTGAGGATTTTGTCCACTTAAGGGATTTTTCAAGTTCTTCCTTAAGTTTGACAATATCCTGTTCTAATTTGTTACTCTTTTCCAGCGACAGACCAAGATTTTTCTCAGAGTTTTTCAATTTTTCTTGAATTTCGGCTTGTAAACCATTTGACATTCAATTCAGCTTTTCAGCTTCTTCAGTAATCTGATTCAACTGGTTCTTAAGTTCAGAGTTATTTGACTCTAGAGACACCATTCTTGACATTTTCTCTTCAAGTTTAACTTTGTTTTCAGTTAAACTGTCAAGTTCAACATTCATGGTGTCTCTTTCAGATGTTAACTCTATCACAGAATCAATCATGACTTTTGCAAAAGTTTTCAATTTTGTAAGAGAATATTTATCCAAGTGATTTTTCATATCTAGAAGAGTTACCTGATTGTCCTCTTCTTTATTTTCTATGTGAGCCATGAGAGCAAACATTTCATTGAAGAAAGTTTCCTCGTTATGTACAGCCACCATAGACACATCTTTTGGTTCATCAGGGTTTTCTGAATCACTTGAAGAATCACCCCATGCAGAAAGAGCCTTTTTCACAACCAAATCTATAGTAGCTTTTCGATCTCTCTTGCCGAGTACCAGGTCCCTTCTATTATTTTTATCACTCCTTGGTTTTTATGTTTTTTTTTTCATTCTTGAGCAAAGGAAACTATCTGATGAAGTGCCCAGCTTTCCCACACTTGTAGCAAGTATCACCTTGAGTAGCATTTCTTACCATTTGTTCCCTTTTTATAAACTTTGTTTCTCCTCACAATTTTTTGGAATCTGCTGATGAGATATGCCATATCATCATCATTGGAATCTTCATCTGATTTGTACTTCAGCATCAATGACTTGTATTTCTTGACTTCCTTCTTTGATGAATCATAATTTTGATTCATCTCATGTGTCTTCAGATTTCAAATCAAAGCATCCATAGTCAGCACCTACAAATCTTTGGCTTCTGTAATAGCATCAACCTTGCTTTCGCATGATTTAGGCAGAATTCGAAGTAATTTTCTGACTTGTTTGCTCATGCTTATAGGTTCACCAAGACTTCACATCTCATTTGTAATGGAAGACAATTTTGTGAACATGTCATGAATTGTTTCTCCTTCGTTCAATTTGAAGTTCTCATACCTTGAGGTAAGCATGTCAATCTTTGATTCCTTGACTTGTTCAGTTCCTTCATGAGCAGTCTTCAAATAGTCCCAAATTTCCTTAGCAGACTCACAAGCTGAAACCCTGTTGAACTCATCAGGTCCTATCCCACAGAGAAGAAGAGTTTTTGCTTTGTAGCCCTTTTCAAATTTTTTTCTATCAGCTTCGTCGTATTTTTGTCTAGGATTTTGAACAAGATTAGTTTTCTCACCATCCTTTTCTTCCATCATCGGAATAAACGTTCCATCAAGTACAATTTCCCATAACTCGCTGTCTTCAGCCATGAGATATTCATGCATTCTAACTTTCCACCAACTGTAGAAATGTCCATTGAAACGAGGAGGTCTTGTCGATGACTGACCTTCTTCAAGATTAAGTAGATCAGCCATTCTAGAACAAATATCACTTCCTTTGTGTTAACAAAATAGGGAGTGCCTGCTCTGATACCACTTGAAAGAATATATGCCTTCACTTAACAAAGTAATGGACCAGGTTCCTTACTACACTAATGAATAAAACCAGAAAGTTAAATGCAGTAAAATCAACACAATGATTTTACGTGGAAACCTCCTTGCTTAAGAGAGTAAAACCATGACCTGTCTCACATGATTTTCAATCGTTTCACTAATCTTCAAAAGAAAAGTAAAACACGATTACAACAAATGTGAGAAGAAGTTTTTAATCTCACGTTTAAGCGATAGTCTCTATTGCTTAACAGGCCTAAGTAGAAATGAATCTACCCACTAAGCTATCCCACTTAGATAACTTAGAATTTCAACTCTACCCACTGATTCCTTTATAGTTTCAAGAATAGTTTACAATATAAGAACAAGATAATATATTCCTAAACAGCTACACTAAAAACTCCAGAGATTTCTGTTGTTCTTGGAATTGATTACGCCTTTGCTTTGTAGTAGCCTTTGCAAAAGTTCTTGAAAAGTTTTTATCAAGTTGCAAAAACTACCAAAGATGTTTAGGAAAGTGTCTTTTATATGGACAGGTCACTTTCCCTAAACTCTTTGCCATTGGTTGGAGAAGTCTCACTTTCTGATGCCATCGGGAAGTGTGCACCTACTTTCTGTACCGTCTCCAGCTGGCAGTCAACAGGCTCGTCACCATGAGAGCCTGGTACCTCTACTAGGTCCCTGGGTTTGTTTCATCTGCAACACTCAAGTAAGAAACCTGGTACCTTTACAAGGTCCCTACGTTTGTCAAATCATCAAAACTACAAATAACATTTTCCCCCTTTTTGATGATGACAAACAATGATCTCAACTCTTCTCCAAATTTGTTCCCCCTTGTTGTATTCCCCCTCACTGTATCTTCCCCCTCACTGTATTCCCCCACATGAATAATCATTTAGCTACTTACAGTGTTACTTCCCCCTTTTGGCATCATAAAAAAGATATGCAGTAAACCAATGATGTCAACAGAAATACTGAACAAGATCAAAGCTAATAAGCAATCAATCAGTAAGGGAAAAGCATTCACAAAAGAGGATAATCAGAACAACAGAGGAATAAGTTAACCAACATGCCATCATAACATTAATACATTCAAATCAAACTGAATATCCATCAACACAATGATAAGACACAAAAAAAGGACGACACAGGGGATGATTGTTTAACAGGCTAGGAAGAGGGGGGAGGATGACACAGGGAATGGATGACAAGAGTGAGTCGTGCATTGGCAGCATCATTATCTTTGATAGCCTTTTCCTGCAAGGCAGTTATCTTCGCCTTCAACTCAGCATTCTCTCTCTCCAGAGCTTGTACCACCGAAGGACGAGGTCCCTCACTCTGTGCAGTAAGTAGTTCTGCTTTGAGTATAGCAATCTCTGCCTCTTTACCACTTAACCGCATAGTGAGCTCCTCAACCTCGTGCTTAAGCTGATCCTGATCTTCGAGAAGTTGAGCCATTTTGCTCTTTGGATAGCCTCTTCCTTCAATGCACTCGCACTCAACCAAGGTATTCTCAGAGATAGTCTTTTTAATAGTTCCAACCTTTCCAACACTGAGAGGAATTTGAAAATGCTTGAATACCTCCGTGAGAAAGTATCCGTAACCCATTCCATGAACACCTCTCCTCTCAATGACAATTTTGTGGATATGCTCAAGCATTAGACCAGAGAGATTCAGGGCTTCGAAGCTACACAACATCTCCATGAAAAAAAATCAGCAGCAGTTGCTACTGTCCTATTTTCAGTGCGAGGAAGGAGAACTTTGTTGATGAACTCAAAGACCAACTAGTACTCACTCTTCATGATTTTCTTATAAATCCCAGCAACCTTTGTTGTGGGTGTCTTATAAATCACATAAGCAAACTCAGAAGAGCAAGTTCTGCCCAGTACAGACCGGGTCCCCTCTCTAGGTACACTGAGTATTTTGCTCAACACGCCCTCATCTAAATACACAACAATGTAATTTACCCGCGTGAGGATGCTTCCATCGTCCTTGAACTGAACATTATAGTAAAATTCTCACACTTTTTGTTCATGGAGAATGGGGGATTTCCCTTCAAACAAATGTAACCAAGATTGGATCTCGACCATATCGTGAAGAGAATCCATGCCAGGAAGAGTTATGATTCCCATATCAAAACTCTCCCTGCAAAGACAGCTTGGTTTCTCAGACTGTCAACAACTTCCTGCATGTTGACCCCTTTCATCTCTCCTGGCTTGGGTACCAGGTCCCTGTGACCTCTTCCTTTTTCTCTCAGAACTCTTTTTTTTTGACTTTGTGTTTTCAACCTTCTTTGAAACCTTTCCCTTTTTCTTCTCAGACCTTTTCTTCTTAGTTTTCTTTTCCTCTTCCTCACAAGACAACTCAACCACATTAGTCTCAGGCAATTTGAAATTTTATACCTTGAAGGTTCTGGCACTTCTAACTGCAGCAGTAGAACATGCACTGGCGTTCAAGGCATCATCCATCAACTTTTGAGCAGCAGACCTAGTAGTAGGTCTTCTCCTAGGGGCCTTTTTGACTACCTTCTCCTTCCCTTTTCTAGATATTTCCCTTTCTCTTCGTTCAACCTTCCATTTTAAAGGTTCCTCCTCACTTTCAGAGTCAGAGGGGGAGGAAGAAGAATATCTTTCAATATGAGGCATTTTATCAAAAGTGGGTTGAGTGGTTCTTACCTCTTCCCTCTGCAAAATCTTTGTTTTCTCTGCCATTGCTTCTTCTCTCATCATGGCCAAGATTTCAATCACCAACTCTTCACTTGTTGCCAATATATTGGACTCAGAAGCCTTTTGCTTGGGTAAATCTCCTTCAAAAAGATTGTCAGGCAACATGTCTTGAAACGGACCAGGTCCGGTAGGCACACAAGAACAATTTAGATCTATGGCATAGAAAGGATTATCGGGTGTGTCTTGTTGAGAACTGGAAGGGGGATTTGGTTTGGGCTGTTCGGTGGTCGGAGAATGAAAAGCAAGAGGCTCTATTTCACTAAGAGCATCCAGTATCTGTTTAGAGGAATATGAAGGAGAAGACATGTTTTACACCCGAGAAAATGGTTTAGTTGAATCAGAGAAAAGTAGAAGAAGAAACAAATTTTGCCATTCTAGCTTTTGCTAAAACCCTTCGTGAAACAAGAAGAGTATTAAAGGGCAGATGTGGATTTCAAAAGAAGTAAATGGGGTTTTTAAAAGGCGTGAAAATGTTCCAGGTCCGTGATTGGATGTGTCGTTTGAGAGAGAAACGATGGGACTAACGGTAAGAGTGACAAATAACTGACACGTGGCATTATCAACGGTCATATTTTTCAGTTTCAATTTAATGTATAAATGCTAACCTGGACAGGCACCAGGTACCATAGCACAATTAAATTTCATTACTCAGTTGTTTTAGTTGCTTTCCTTGCTGAGCAGGTCCTTACTGAGAATATACCTACAAAAGGTACAAAAAGGATATTTGCTCAGATATTTAAATATTCACACAAAAGATACCTGCACTACAATTTTAGCCATCAAGAGAGTTCAACTGTTGGAATCTAAGAACATCACTTGGATATCAACATGCCCAACTTCAATCTCTCAAATTGATCCTTGCTGAGAGCCTTGGTGAAGATGTCTGCAATTTGCTCCTCCGTTCGGCAATATGTGAGCACAATATTTCCCTTCTAAACATTATCTCTCAAAAAGTGATGTCTAACATCAATATGCTTTGTTCTCTTATGATGGACTGGATTCTTTCCCATACTAACATTAATAGTATTGTCACACATAAGAGGAATTGCTTTGATGTGAATCCCAAAATCTTCCAAGTGTTACCTGATCCACAACAACTGAGAATAGCAGGCTGCAGCAGCTACATATTCAGCTTCAGCAGTTGAAAGAGCCACAAAATTCTTCTTCCTGGTTCACCAAGAAAAAAGTGATGATCCAAGGAAATGAGCCATTCCAAAGGTACTCTTCCTGTCAACTTGATAACTAGCAAAATCAGCATCTGCAAAACCAACCAGATCAAAAGTATCACCTGCAGGATAGAAGAGAACCAGGTCCTCTTTTTTCTTCAAGTATCTGAGAATAAGAATCCTATAAGGAAAAGGAATAATTTTCTAGGAAAAAGATTACTTTCCTTGTAGTAGTCAAATAGGATCTAATCCACCTATATAAAAGGATAATTTTAATAAGGAAAAATTGGCTTTTGCAATCTACAATCGAGAGACTTTTCTAGCAAGGGAAGAAGGACTAAAAGGATCAAGAAGGCAAGAGAAATAAGAACTAGAGTTGGACTTACTTTCTAAAGAAGAGTTTGCATTGTTTCATTTTAGAATATTATTTAGGGATAATTGTTCCAACTGTGAAAGAGAGTTTGAGAGAATTGTAACGAGATGTGGGTTTGACTTCTTCGAGAGTTTAGTGTTTCATTATAGTTAATGATTGTATAGTTTGAGTAAACTGTTGAGTAGAGGTACTAGAGTTAGTCCCTTTGGTTATAGAGTTGTAATCTTAAGTTTCTTTTTGGTCTTCATGAAGTTTTGGTGAAAACTCATATTAGTGTAGATCATAGTTTTTCTTCCCTTGAGCAAGGTATGTTTCCATGATAAAATCTCTATTTTTTGTGTTGCATTTCTATCTCTGTAAATTTAACAAGACCTGGTTCTTGCTTAGTTTGTAAGTTTTCTTCATGAACATTTTGCAATCCTATCAATAAATCTACCAGCTAAAAAATTATCAAGTAGTACTGAAGGAACTACCGTGATAGCAAGAGCTTCTGTTACTATGCCTGCTTCTGGTCTACAATAGTTACAGAAATATGAACATCAAGATACGAGCAGCTGGTATAGCTCGGAAGCCAATTTACACAAGATGTTTCCATTTGGTCAATAATCTCTAATTAATTTGTTAAAGAAGCCAAAAAAAGAGGAGTGAGGGACCATTTGGAATGCTTACATATCAAACTTGTTTTATACTTCTATCCGCAAGGTAATATTAAATATCACTTTCTATGAAGTAATCATGTTGATGCTAGATTTGAACAACACCACACTCATTTTTTTCTGCTATAATAATGAAAACTAAAGAGACAAAAGATAGCCTGCTTTATCATGTTTTTTCAAATGTTAAAAAAATAATAAAGGGTCCTCATCCTTTAACACATGACGGTAAGATTACATTTGTTGTTTATCTTAGTTACTATTAATTTGGATTTCAAGGAATTTTTTTTTTGCTTATAATTTTTTCAAATACATTCCAAGTGTTTTGAATTGTTAATAATTGTGAATTAAATTACCTTTATAGAGTTTTAAAATATGTTTATAGATTTGAACAACATAATGTTATTCTGTGTTCCAATTATAGAAATTAAAGAGATAAAATAAAACTTACAATATCTTAATTTGTTCTTTAGTGATCTCTCATTCTAGTCTTATCAAAATTAAAAAAATTTATGAAAGTATCTTCATGATTTATCATGTGTAGATAAAAAGTAAATAGTTTAGATAGTTTGTACATTATTAACTAGTCATTAGTTATTTACATTAAAAGTAGTGCAAGAACCCACTTCAACTTATATAAGCATAAAATATCACAAATATATATCAAACAAGTGAATGAATTAGTATTTGTTAATTTTTATGAAACGAACAAGAATAATAGTAATATTATTAAATTTTGACGTATATCTCAATAAAAAATATCAAAATAACTAAAGAATCATTGATGAAAAAAAGATTGAATATAATTAGAATTGTTTCAAAAGTTTAATTTATGTTATACTAAATTGATCAACTGTATTACCATTATGCAATGATTTTTGACCAAATGATTGAATAGATATATGTTATCTAGATCTTTATCCATCTAAATAACCTATGAAATAAATAAAATTAAAATGAAAAGGAGTAATTTTTGGGATGTCCGTTCTTTAAGTAGATGTGCATCTTGAATTTCCTCTTTTTATATGACACTTCTATCTTGACTTAGTCATTCCTTTATTTTCATTTTTTTGTGTTTGTATTTTTTATAACGTTCTTTGGGTTCCTGATCTATAGCGTAGAAATTTAGGAGATCTCCTTTTCTTTTAATAAGAGAAGAAGAAAAGAGAGGTCTTAATACTATTCATCTATTTCAACCTACATCTAGCATATATCGACCAAAAAAAACTAAAAAGAATTATTTTATTTTATTTTAATGAGGGATATTGTTCTCCCTAGGGCATGAGTCATGTTACATAAAACAAATGAACATTATTCAAACAATTACTCATGAGAAACATTATTTTTCAAATTTTTCATGTGTCCAAAGAAAAATAATGTTAAAAACATCAATCAAAAAGAGAATTGACTCATATCTTTTACATTTTTCAAGCATTCACACAATTTTACATCATGAAAAATAGGGGAATTGTATCATATCTAACTCTTCTCACATTTATTCATATGGCCTAAAACATTGGTTAGGTCCCAAAAAATATTATCTGAGCTTCCAAAATACACCCGGAACCCAAATGGAATAAACTAGTATGTATTTGAGGAAATTTCAATAGGAACAGATAATTTACAACCAAAAAACTCTTTAATTTGTGAAATAAATTAGGTTTTATTCAAGAGTTATTTCTCCAATTATAAATCAGTTTAAAAAAATCAAGATCAAAGACTTCTTATTTTACAGATCATTGCAAACAATGAAGCCAAAGTAAATAGGGATGAAAACAAAGCACACATCAAACTTAAACTCAACAATTTAATTAATTTTATTTGAAATTTTTATCGCTATAAATAATCACTAAACATGATAAATTTCAATGTATGAAAGTGAACTCAAGAGTAAATTTTTTTCATCTCAAGCGATACAAATAATTTTCAAACCATCTTGAACACCCACTGATAATAAACATGTCAACACAACAAACATCTATTAATTTTTATAAAAAAAAATAAAATTAAGAATGTCAAAAATTTTCATAAAGGAAACAATTAACATATTACTTTTCATCTAGTATATGGTTTCCATTTGAAAAACATCAAGAGAACAAACCATTGCACGATATAGCACAACTAAGGGAAAAAGACTCTACGCAGAAAACAACAAAAAGAGAAAACACAGAAAAAGAGTACTTTGTATTGTTACGTGATAACCAAGGAAGTTGATGATATATAAAAGAGGAGGCGGAATTTCTTGTTAATCCACAATGCAGATGTTGTGCATCTTTGTAGGTCTTGAGAAAATGAAGAGTGTGGGGTGGAAATTAAAACCCTAAACTTAAGGGAGATATTTAAAAGAAAGGGAGCGGACAGGGGCTGATCTCCTATATCTATGTAATGTTGATTTTATTTGGGCTTTAGGGTCAAATGAATTTTATATTTGTTTTAAACTAGAATAATTAAATAAAGGCCTGAAAATATTTTTATTAAAAATTAATTTCTTTTTCATAGGTCATATGAAGCGATTAGCTGATTATTTTAATTAACAGCTCAGTCGTAAAATTAGGATTCACATTCACATAAAGAAATAATTTTATCAATTTTGAATAAAGATGCTATTGGAAAAATGAGAATGAGATAGATTTTAAACCTTAATTGTCTGCAAATCAAATAAAAAAGTGAAATTTGATTTCTAATTGAAGATTGACCGTAAACCTCTAAACAATCTCAAAACCTCAAACTTGCCTTTTCCATTCTATTTTTTATAGATCGAGATTTTTCTATAGTTTAGCTATTGTGACCTTCCCTTCTATAGTTGTCCCACCTATTTTGGTTTTTATACAGTAGATACATTGTAAAGTATTATTATAAATGTTATATAAGATTAAAAAGTTTAGGGTTAACGAGTTGAACAATGGAATATGTTTTTGATTGAGATTGAGATGAAATTTATTGTGCAACAATATGCTATTGCTTTCAATGTTATATATATATATATATATATATATATATATATATATATATATATATATATATAGAGAGAGAGAGAGAGAGAGAGAGAGAGAGAGAGAGAGAGAGAGAGAGAGAGAGAGAGAGAGAGAGAGAGACAGAGAGAGAGTTCAATGAACATATATTTGTAACATTTCTCTTTCCTTGCAAATCTAAAATAAAAGCATTATGAAAAACCACAACTATTTTGTGGTTTTCAATTTTGTCAAGTAAAATCCACTAAAAAAAAAAAATTCAAGTTTAAATAAAGATCAAATTTTAATATATATATATATATATATAAAGCTAAAAATGGATTGAAACTCGGGGAGCGTAAAATGTCGTATGTCTCCAATTCGAAACATATTTGTCTTAATACTTTTAATAATTTATTTTGATGGTTATACTTTGTAATTTTAATTTTGTATGTATTTCTTTGCGAGGAGATGAACCTAAACAGAATGATATGGAGTGTAACATCTCGCAACTCTAATGAACTAGAAGGAAGTGTAAAATTTGGAAATAGTTAATTGTGTAAAGTGTAAATAAATCTGGAAAAATATTAAGTAAGTTAAAATTGAATTTTTGGTCATTTTCAAATGACCATAGCTTCTAGATCAGGATTAGTTACAGGTGCTTCCAGATATCATTGGAACGATCTTTCCAAGGCCACCAAGTTTGCGCGATTTCAACTTTGTATGAGTAGTTATGCCCTTTTGAAATTGAGTTGTCAGATTAGGAAAATGCCCAATCCGGAATTTTCAAGGGTATTTTAGTGTTTTAGCTACCATATTGTTTTATTCCATTTTTAGGAGTTTAATATTGGTCAAGAATAACTTGGTCAGTTTCAAAAAATTAAAATTTTCACGCTAGGGCTAAGAAGAAAGGAGAAGAGAAAAGAAGAAAGAAAAAAGGGAAAAATCATCAAGATCAACCAACAACATTGGTGTTTTCGCAGTGGAACCTTAAAAAATGCACGTGAGACTCTCATAACGTTGATATTGTTCTCCCACGTGCCAAGTATATTATTTCAGTTTGGATTCGTCCTAGAATTATTAAAATATTGATTTCTTGATACCCTTTTCTTGAATTCATATGTTGGTCATGAATTGCGTGAGTTGTGTAGTTTTTGAATTCGTTATGCTGAATTATGAGGTCATTTCGGGTTAAGATCTTATGTACATTTGCGGGGTAATTGTATTTGAAAGAGATTAAAGAAAAAAAATCGAGTTTGAATGAATTGGGGAAGAAAAATGAAAGAAGAAATTTTGACGAGCGAAATCTAGATATGGGAGCACATCACGCGACCTATTCCTAGAATCGAGAATCCTGCACCGCATTGCGGAGCGTACACCAAGTGTTCTGCCTAAAAACACATTTTTGGAACCAAAATTACATAATACCTCTGCATCACGGACCAACCTTCAAATTCCAATTTTCTAGAAATTTCTCATGTTTAGAAATCTAGAGTCATTCCTAAACATCATGAGATATTTCCAAACACAAATGTAATTTGTTGACTCTATAATTCAATTAAAAGATCAGTTAAGAGTCCAATCACGAGAAATTAAGAATTAAAGTTAAGAGAAATCAAGAGTAAAATAAGAGGAGTCAATTCAAGTTTCAATAAGTCTTTTACAAACATTTTACATTTGTTTTAAAACTTATGTTTTGAGTTCAATAAAGAGTGAAGTTTAAAGTTATTTCTTCAAATAAGTGTATGGGGCCTATGTATTCCCAAAGAGATTTAAAAGAATTGTTTTAAAATATAAGCAAGAATGGAAACTAAGATTTCCAAAGAGCCTTCGGGCTAGTTTTTAGAAAAGAGTAATACCTTTCTAAATGAGGCAAGCAGGGAAATTGAGATTTCTAACATAGACTTTAAGCTATGTTTTTGAGCACTAATCTCAAACCACATTAGTAAGTATGTTTTATAAACATAAGAGACAGTATATTTTGGGAGTATTATTTAGCACCGATATGGGGAAGAGTTCAGACAACTCATAGCCCCCATAAACCATGTAGCCATCATTGGGTAGAAATAAGTCATACTTTTTAGATGAAACTTTTTCACAGTAGACTAGTGGATCCATTATGCAGTTCAGGTCTTATATCTTTGGTTGAGTACCAAATGTGCTGACAGTGTGAGGTAGATAGTTGTAACATCACTATATCTCTTATGTGATGGTTGCCGATTAGAGAAACTCATAAAAGTTAAATGTATTTCATATACACAATTATTTGTATTTTTACATACATCTCAGAGTTTTATATATCTGTCCATACACACAAAGTTTACAACATATTTGTTAACAACTTTTCTTTATATTGCACTTGTTTAAATCTCCTTTCTATTGAAATGAGTTTAGTAAGTAATCATGAGTTGAGAATAGTCAGGGTGAGTGTTTCTTTCATAATCTCTTTCTAGCTTATTTTCAAATAGCATTCCAACTCGCATACTCATACATTCAATGTACTGATGCTAGTTGGTTTGCATCGTATTATGATGTTGATGCAAGTAACGAGGATCGACATTTAGCACACCGTTGATCAAGTTTAGTACTTCAGAGTCAGTTAGTGAGCCTCTTTGCACTCCGAAGAACGTCTTTTATTGCTTTCTAGTTAGTTGAATTGGATGTTGTGGGGTTTTTACCAACATCTATATCAGTCAAATTAGAGGTTTTATAGACAACTTTGTAGTTGAGTAGTCTTTACATTATCATTATTATATTAAAGACTTGGGTTGCCATTTTTGCAAACTAGATTGTATAAATATTTAAGACATTCCATGTTATTTTATTGTTTAGTTCAGATAAGTTCTTTTATCATTATAAGTTTGATTTTTATCTTCCGCCGAGTTACGTAAGCCAAGTCAAGGGTCCGCTCGAGACCAACAACGGTCATCGTGTGCTAGTACCACCTAGGTTCTAGTCTCAGGGCACGTCAAACTTGGTATCAAAGAACATGATTCAAGAGTCCTAGGGAGTCAATGAAGTTGTGTTTGTATAGTTTAAGTTAGGTGTCAAGCTCCACAAGGAGGATGCGACATTTACGTAATTCTTTACTTCTTTCAGATTCATTTCGTGCGTTAGATTTTATGTCTAGAGGTTTTTCTCTAGATCGTACTTGCGCGTGTTTTCATATAATCATTCCTCCATGAAGAGAAACAACAGGTCATCCAACTAAGAGGAATGTTGAAACTTAGGAACAAGAGTTACTCAATGAACCTGAAGTGCGACCTCAAAGCGAAGTTACCAACACTGATTTTCATGAGGCTATTAGGATGCTGAGTCAGGCTATGACTAACCAGGTTAGTTAATAAATAGGAGCTCGACAAGAAGGGGCTGACACTTCGAAGAATTCAAAAATTCGTGAGGATGAATCCCCTAAGCTTCACTAGTACGAGCACTACTGATGATCCAGAGAACTTCACCGAGAAACTGAAAAGGTGTTCGAGGTGATGCATGTTTCTAACACTGGGAGGTTTGAGATAGCTACATATCAACTCAAGGGTATTGTTATAACTTGGTTTGATCAATGTAAAAAGGGTAGAGATGAAGATGTAACACCTGCAAGTTGAGCTTGGTTTGAAGAGGACTTCATGGGGAGTTCTTTTCCCCAAGGACTGAGACAAACCAAGGTACGTGAGTTCCTCAAACTTAAAGCAGGATTCTATAAATGTGTATAAGTATGGGTTGAAATTCACCCAACTATCTCATTATGATTCGGTAAGGACATGAGGATGAGGATGAGCTTCTTTGATGCTGGACTAGGTCGCTCTTCAAGAAAATAGGGTTAGACAATAATGCTTATTTGAGACATGAACATTTTGAGGTTGCTGATCTATTTGCAGCAGGTAGAGGAGGAAGAACTAAGAGAGAAAGAAGAGTTCAAGAACAAGAGAGCTAAGACAGGAATGAGTCTGGGTAGCAAAAGAATAATGCCAGCCGGTCATTCTTCAAACAGAAACAGAAGGGTCCTACTCCATCCATCCGCTAGTGCACCTGCACCAAAGAACAAGGGTGAGAACTTTGGTCTGAACTCTAGAGTTAAGCCTGCATATTCATAGGGTAGTGCGGCACAACGGGGTAGAAAGCCTCCTGCCTGCGCCAAGGGTGGTAGAAACCACTCTGGTGTTTGTCATGAGAGCTTTACTAGTTATTTAAAGTGTGGTCATACTATACATTTCATGAGGGAGTGTACAAAGAATAAGCAGGGGAGTGGTAATGGGGGCCATAGAGACTTCATCAGTTGCTCCACTAGATAGGGCTGCACCTAGGGCAGCTACTTTTTGTACTGGCGGAGGAGAAAACCGCTTGTATGGTCTCAACAATTGCCAAGAGCAAGAGGATTCACCAGATGTTGTCACTAATATGATTCAAGTATTTGACCGAGTTTATCTTTCTTAACTCCATATGTTGCTATGAACTTTGATCTTAATCCTAAACAACTAAGTGAACCATTCAGTGTTTCTACAGATGTTGGTGAGTCCATTCTAGCAAAGAGAGTCTATCATGATTGTCCCATTTCCTTCAATCACAAGTGTACCATGACTGATTTAATTCATTTAGACATGGTAGACTTTGATTTCACTCTTGGTATGGATTGGATTTATGACTCTTATGCTACAATTGATTGTAGAACTCGAGTAGTTATATTTTTGTTTCCAAATGATCCAAACTTAGAGTAAAAAAATAGTTTAGCAGTGCTTAAGTGTCATTTTATTTTGTACCTTGAAGTGATGAAATTTGTTTCTAAGAGGTGTAGTCTATCACTTAGTGCGAGTTAATGACTCAAGTGTTGAGGTACCTCTTATTCAGTCATTTCCTATAGTAAAAGAGTTTCCAGAAGTCTTTCAAGATGATCTTCCCAGAGTCCCACCCAAGAGAATGATAAACTTTGGTATAGATATTTTTCCAGATACTCGTCCTATCTCTATTCCGCCATATAGAATGGCACCAACAGATTTGAAAGAGTTAAAAGATCAATTGATAGACCTTTTATAGAAAAACTTTATTAGACCAAGTGTCTCACCTTGGGGTACTCCGATATTGTTTGTGAGAAAAAAAGATGGTTCCCTAATGAGGTGTATAGATTACCTCCAACTTAACAAGGTGACCATGAAGAATAAATATCCTCTTCAAAAGATTGATGATATTTTCTATTTACTTCAGGGTACTTGTTGTTTCTCAAAAGCTGACCTCAGATAAGGCTACCATCAATTAAGAGTAAAGGAATGTGATATTCCAAAGAAATCTTTCAGAACCAGATATTGGCATTATGAGTTTTTAGTCATGCCCGTTTGTATGACAAATGTACAAGTAATGTTCATGGATCTTATGAATAGAGTCTTCAAAACATATGTAGATATGTTTGTTATCATCTTCATTGATGACATACTAATCTATTCAAGGAATAAGGTAGATCATGCTAGTCATCTCAGAATAGTTCTTTAGACTTTGAAGGATACAGAGTTCTATGTCAAGTTCTCTAAGTCTGAGTTTCGTCTTGATTCTGTGGATTTCATAGATTACAGAGTTTCCAATGATGGTATTAGAGTTGATCCTCATCGAATTTAGGAAGTTCATAATTGGCCTAGACCCACATCTCCAACTGATATTAGGAGTTTCTTGGGTTTCGCTTGCTACTATAGAAGATTTGAAGAAGGTTTTTTCCCATTCCGTCTCCTTTGATGAAGTTGACTCAGAAAAGAATCACGTTCAAATGGTCTAAAGTTTGGAGAAAAGGTTTCAGAAATTAAAGAAGAGGTTGACTATTGTCCCAGATTTGACTTTACTATAAGGTACTCAAGGTTTTATGGTGTATCATGAGGAATCTAGAGGTTGTTTGGTTTGTGTGTTGATGAAAAATGACAAAGTTATAGATTATGCCTCCAAAAACTTGATGTTACGACCCGAGGGTATACCCTAGAATTTATGGTATCCTTAAATCTTAACACGGAGTCGTTGACCTCTCGGAGGTCTAATACAAGCCCTTCGACATCTTTCATTGCATAATCGTAATAAAAATAGCAGAAAATTTCAAACTATTCATTGCACATTATATGTTAGAACATTACTTGATGTATATATAAAAACTTCATAATACATAGTTAGACTCTACGTCTCTTTGACATCTTAACACACAACTCAATAGAATAGACTAGGGACACGACCTTTAAAAACATAAAATAATATCTAATCTATTACATAATTTGAACAAGAACTTCACACAAGGAAATCCTTAAATCATAATGATCCCTCTTCTTGAACTTGGGAGACTAGCTAATCTCTTCATTTAGGAAACATCCTCTAGCCATCACCACCTACACTTTGTGTAAAAATTTGAAGAAAAATGGTGTTAGTACAAGAACACACTATGTATGGCAACCATATAAAACATGCGTTTAAATAGGATATTTCTTTTGAAATCATGCAACATGTATTTTTAGTAAACTTCATTAACGTAGGCACATATAAGCTTAATACAATTCACATACATAATATAGGCATGGATACTACTCATAATAGCACGTAAATCCATTTATCATATTTATAAGCGTATTCAATACACATCATACATTACCTATCTTTTATTATACTTTTTTTCTTATGTAACCGTCAAGTGTACCTAGTGCAATGTATCACTTTGAGGTCACGTTATAATAGACTTCCATAATATATTTCATAACACAAGCTCATATATTCATAAGTCATAAACATCTCATAGAAACATCACCTAAGACAACTCCTAAGTCACACTAATGAAATTTGTAGGTAGCATCCCATAATACTACTTCCACCAAGTGTGCCTAAGAAGTCATCCTAGACTAGGCATAACTATTTAACAAGTCACAAAATATTCAATAAGTCATAACATATTCACTTACAGCTAGACATAAGGCCACATACTTCATATCACCATATAAGGACTCTTTCCTTTACTACAACCTTAGTCATAAATCACTTAGTTCATATCATAGGTAAACTACCCTCATAACCATTTCACAAGCTTACTTGTGAAATGTACACATGCAGTCCCATACCCCCACATATACTAAGTATACCCATTTAGAAGCCACATGTGTAATTCGCATGCATAGCCATAGTTCATATCTTAACATAACATGGTCACTTAACATGCATTCATACAAGTCATACATAACATATGTCTTTTATTCATAAGGGTCTCCAATCCTATACTTTCTTGAAGTCATCTAGTGTAATGTACTCCTATACAAAGTACACTTCTCAAGGAATTAAGGTTATAGTTCACATTCTTATCTTACTTTATTGTTTACCTTAGAGGGACATAACTTTAACCGATACAGACCATGTGAGCTACATGGAATCTGATGTTCTACTCCCACATCGAAAAGAGAGGGTTAACACTTGCCGAAGGTGCAACCATTCATACATAGCTATTCTAGATTGATCCAACCAGCTATAACCAACGGGGGCATGTAGTTATGGAACATGGAGATTGATTCTAGAAACCTTGACTTACTAGAGTGGAGGTTTTCATCTCATGAGACAACATCTATGTTGGAAATTTGGACTTGCTAAAAGTGAAGGTTCTCTTTGTGGGAAGCTAGACATTCTAACGTGAAGCTCCCACTCACATTTGTCATGTTCACTCGGTGCTAGAATCTAAATACCTTTTTAAATATATTTAAGCGTTAAGTTAATTAAATCACAAAGAAGGTTGTAGGAGCTTGCTCCTTCATACATCATATATCTCAAAGGATTCTAAGATGAGAATGTCCTTTCATCATAGACACTACTTCATGTGAGAATGTCCTTTCACATAATCATACAATCATACATAATGTGTATGTGCATATAATGTAAGATCTACCTTCAAATAACACTTCCAATCATACATGTTCATAACATCATTAATCATATACTTCACATGCATATAAATAGGTAATGATGCATAGGAGAACTATCTTTTCCTTTTTCATCCTAAATCTATCCTACTCATAGATATGCATGAAGTGTATGCGTATATTGGTCAGTATGATCACCTAATGGCTATCATATATTAATGAGGAAGCCACCCTCGAAAGATCACAACACTTGTACAACATTCAAGTCTCAAGTCAAAAAAACATATAGAGTATTAAGGACTATACACTACACACTCACATTACATCATAGGAGGCAAGTACATATTCAATAATTGAATATGAGACTCCTAGCATACTTTGATCACACATTCATATAGGGTTTATATAGGTAGGGGTCATGCTATAAGGATATTCTTCATCACTATCCATATAGACCACACCTAAACCTAACATTATCATAGAACATAGACATATAACATCATCTCCACACCTAGATTAAGCAAGTAGTTTAGAAGACTATTCACATAAAATCAATTCACTTAGACATGATATTAGAATCAAGGATAAATCCTTCAACTTCCTAACATATAAATCATCATATCAATTCATATTTCATCTAATGCCTTCAAGGACATTATCATACCACATAAACATGTACAAGAATGTAAACACCGCTACCATAAGTGGACCAGACCAATCAACACAATTCAATGTACAAACTAAGCTAATTAGAGGACATAGGTCAACTTACCAAATCTCCAAGATAATGATCATCTTGATCAATTCCCAACAATTCATTATCAATTGATATATATAAGACTTGGATTAATCAATATACTACAATCTAATAACAATTGAATCACAATCTAGTCAAGATCACAAGACCCATAGCATAACATAATTTGAGAAATTAGGAGGATCATGGATTCTTCATAAAATTGGATAGAAATTCATCATAAAATCAGTAACAAACATATACTCATCATTAGAATGCTTTTGAAATCAATTTGAGAATGAACCCATGACTAGATTGAAAGATAGGATATTTGACTTAGAATTCATGTTTAGAAAACCTTTGAAAGGACTCCATAGATGGATGTTTATCTATGGATGAAGGATCACCATATCTTATACATGGAAAATCCCATGAAAATATGAGAAGAAAGCTCCAAGAATCCGATTCCATATCTTGTTCTTGAGCTTGGTCTTCAATGGATGTTTTGGGGTTTTTGGAAGAGAAGAGAACTTTGGGAATTTGATTTCTTAATGGGTGTTGGGGTTTTGTCTTGTGAAAGGGTTTAAAAGAGGTCATAAAATCAGTTAATAAACGTCCCCCTAAGTTACCAAAACACCCCCATGTGAATGGAGACTTTTAGACATGTCAAAATTGACTTAAAATGATGCAATCGGATATGGGGTTGGGCTGCGAGTCGTGGGGCAGCCTCCGAATTCTGCCCCAAATAATTTGTTACAGTGAGGTGCGTGCTAGGTGCACGTCGGACAGGGCAAGTCCAAATCTAGGCCTGCTCCCTACCTTGGCAACCTCTTGTCCATTGTTTGGGTCCTACTTGGGGGCTCTTCGGGTGGTCCCCAGGGAGTCGTACCCAGACGTTTTGACCCTTAAATTGTCTATTAAGGTAGATGGGTCAACTACACTAACATTCAAGTCCAAACACCACATATAAACAAGGCAAACATACAAGGACTCGCTAGCACATGTAAAGACCAACTTCCGAACGTCCTGGATGTTCTTCGACGTTTGACCTCCAAAGGACATTAAATCAATTTTTCAATCTATAAAACATTTTATTAACATGTTATTAACCCTTTTAGTCTCATTTTTGTCTCCATTTATCTAATTTTTCATTGTGGGTCAAAGTCACCACACATTAAAATGACATAAACCATGTTTATTAAGATATATCATGAAATCAATTTTCAGATTTATCATATATGGATGCACAACAACATGAGTGACATGCAAATTTATAAAAAAATTCCTTTTTCATGCAATAATGACCTTTCATAACATGCATAACATAGTGTCATTTAAGACATGCATAACATATGGAGAACATGCAACTTATCCTTTTATGCAAGACTCCTATCATGAACAAGCTACTACGGAACTTTTTGGTTTCAAGCTTGAGTAAGAATAGAAGGAAAAGATAGGGATATGTACAACCTTACTACTCAAATCATCCTTCCCCACTTAGTATAAACCCCATTCAAGAGAAACACATCTCAACTCTAGGAGAATCATAGCTTACCAACCTTATTAACATAACACATCATCCCTCTCTTGGTATCTAAGCTTATGAACACCCTTCCTACCATCACTATAAAAGTAGTTCAACCTCAATTCTCTCCTTCTCTTGATGAGTTAAGGGGTACATACCATAAATCTCCTCAAGTGACCTTAAGGTAGTCATACTTCCCACTTATGGAATAAAACCACATTTTCCCCTTTTTACCACTTTTAGAATAGATTCATCGAGGGAATCATTTACTAGTCATAAGGTTTCTACCATTAACTAGGACACTTCACAATCACCTTATAAGGCTCAACACACTATATCACCTTCTTAGGAGCAAGCCTAAACAAAAAGGTATTAATCCACACAAGGACAACTATGAAGCCTTTCACATATACAGAGGTAAGATTCTTCTATCTCACTATTTACAACATTCACCAAGATTTTTCAAGCCTACACCAAAACATCATGCTACCATCCTACATAATCATAAGACATTCTATCATTCCATGGGGAACTCCATTCAACCATAAAACCTCTAACAAGCTAAAACCATACCTTATCATAAATATTCAACATAACATCTCATTCCCCATAAGCCACCTAGAATCATAAATGGCACCACATCCACATACACTAAATTCACTTTCACGTGTACTCATCAAACCATAAAACCAAGGTAAGTATCAAAACTCACCTTTTCTCCCTCAAGCATTGAGAAATCATCCCTTCTAATAAATCATATATAAAAGACAACCAGTCAAGAAAATATTAGAGAGAGATCATATAGAGTTAAGTTTTATGGCACGATATGAGAGTATTAAAGAAGAGAAACTCTATCGTCCTATAGCCTCTCACTTATAGATGTGTCCCGAATCACCACCGATGAACGAGACTCTACTAGACGTGGCAATACAAGACTTTGAAACCTAAAGATAAATCCTAAAAACCGTATGCTCTGATACCAAGTTTGTTATGACCCAAGAGTATACCCTAGAAGTTATGATATCCTAAAATATTAATACGGCGTTGTCGACCTCTCGGAGGTCTAAGAAAAGCCCTTAGACATCTTTCATTGCATAACCATAATAAAATTAGCAGAAAATTTAAAACATTTCATAGCACATTATAGGCTAGAACTTTGCTTCATATATATATATATAAATTTCATAATTCATAGTTAGACTATAATTCCCTTTGCCATCTTAAGACACAACTCAATAGAATAGAATAGGTACACGACCCTTATCCACATAAATAATATCTAAGTTATTACATAATTTGAATAAGAACTTGACACAAGGAAATCCTTGAATCATAAGTATCCCTCTTCTTGAACTTGGGAGATCTATCCAGGCTCTTCATTTAGGAGAAATCCTCTAGCATTCACCACCAACACTTTTTGTAAAGAGACGAAAAAGAATGATATTAGTACAAGAATGCACTGAGTATGGCACCCATGCGAAAACATGCATTTAAAGAGGACATTTCTTTTGAAATTATACAACATGTATTTTTAGTGATGTTCATTAACCTAGGCATATATAAGATCAATGTAGTTCACATACATAATATAGACATGGATACTACTCATAATAGCACGTGAAGACATTTATCATACTTATAAGCATATTCAATACATATCATACATTACCTCTCTTTTATTTTACTTCTTTTCTTAATTAACTGTCAAGTGTACCTAGTGCAATGTATCACTTTGAGGTAACCTTACAATAGTCTATCATAATATGATTCATAACACAAGAACATATATTTATAAGTCATAAACATCTCATAGACATCAACTTCACATAAGAACCATCACCTAAGACAACTCCTAGTTCACAATAGTGAAATTTTAGGTAGCATCCCATAATACTACTTCCACCAAGTGTACCTAAGAAATCACCCTAGAGTAGGCATAACATATTCAACAAGTCACATATATTCAACAAGACATAACATATTCACTTATAACTAGACATAAGGCCACATACTTCATAAAATCATATAAGGACTCTTTCCTTTACTACAACCTTTGTCATAAATCACTTAGTTCATATCATAGGTAAACTACCCTCATAACCCCTTCACTATCTTACTTGTTCAATGTATACATGGAGTCCCATACCCCTACATATACTAACTAAACCCATTTAGAAGCAATAAATATAATTCACATGCATTATCATAATTCATATACTAACATAACAAGGTCACTTAAAATGCATTCGTACAATTCATACATAACATGGTCTTTACTTCATAAGGTTCTCAAATTCTATCCTTTTTTAAAGTCATGTAGTTCAATGTATAGGTAGGGTTCATAGTCCTTCTATACCAAGTACACTTCTCAAGGAATTTAGATTAGATTTCATATTCTTATTCTTATCTTATTAATTATTAACCTTCAGGAGATATAGCCATAACCGACATAGACCATGTGAGCTACATGGAATCCGATGTTTTACTCCAACACCTAAAAGAGAGGGTTAACACTTGCTGAAGGTGTAACCATTCGTACATAGCTACTATAGGTTGATCCCACAAGCTATAACCTACGGGGCACGTATTTATGAATCATGGAGATTTCTTCTAGAAACCTTTTTTTACTAGCGTGGAGGTTTCCATATCATGACATCTATGTTGGGAGCTCGGACTTGCTAAACATGAAGGTTCTCTTTGTGCGAAGCCGGACTTACTAACATGAATCTCCCACTTTCATTTGTCATGTTTACTCAGTGCTAGGCTCTTACTCCCTTTTTAAGTATGTTTAAGCCTTAAGTTTATTAATTCATAAAGAAGGATTTAGTAGCTTTCTCCTTCATACATCATATAGATAAAAGGATTCTAATATGAGAATGTCCTTTATCATAGACCCTACTTCATATGAGAATGTACTTTCACATAATCATACTATAATACATCATGTGTGTGTGCATACAATTTGAGATCTACCTCCACACAACACCTGAAATCACTCATGTTGATAAAATCATTAATCATATACCTCACATGCATAGACATAGGTAATGATATATAGGGGAACTGTCCTTTCTTTAGTCATCATAAATCTATCCTACTCATACATATGCATGAAGTGTGTGTGTACATTGGACAATATGATCACCTAATGGCTATCATATAATATTGAGGAAGCCACCCTCGAAAATCACAACACATGTACAACATTCTTCAAGTCTCAATTCATACAAACATATAAAGCACTGAGGACTATATACTACACACACTCGAATTACATCATAGGAGGCAACTACATATTCAAAAATAGAATATAAGACTACTGGCATACTTTGATCACACATTAATATAGGGTTCATATAGGTAGGGGTCATGCTATAAGGATATTCATCATCATTAGCCATATAGAGCACACCTAACGCTAACGTTATAATCACACATATATATATATATAACATTATCTCCAAACCGAGATTAAACAAGTAGTGTAGAAGACAAAACACATAACATCACATAACATCAATTCACTTAGACATGATATTAGAATCCAGGCTAAATCCTTCAACTTACTAACATAGAAATCATCATATCAATTCATATTACATCTAACGCCTTCAAGTACATGATCATAACATATAAAACATGTACAAGAATGTAAACACCGCCAGCATAAGTGTACCATACCATTCAACACAATTTATGTAAAAACTAAGCAAATTTGAGGAAATAGGTCAACTTAACAAATCTCCAAGCTAATGATCATGTTGATCAATTCCCAACAATTCATAATCAATTTGTATAGATAAGACTATGATTAATAAATATACTACAATCTAATAACAATTGAATCACAAACTAGTTAAGATCACAAGACCCATAACATAACATAATTTCAGAAATAAGGAGGATCATGGGTTCTTCATAAAAAATTGGATAAAAATTCATCATAAAACCGATATATAAACATATACTCACCATTAGAATTCTTTTGAAATCAATTTGAGAATGAACCCATGGATAGATCGAAAGATAGTAATTTTGACTTGGAATTCATGTTTAGAAAACCTTTGAAAGGACTCCATAGATGAATGTTTATCTATGAGATTAAGGAACACCATACCTTATACATCTAAAAGCCACGAAATTCAGAGAAGATATATCCAAGAATCCAACTCCATAGCTTGGTCTTCAATAGAGGTTTTGTGGTTTTTGGAAGAGAAGTGAACTTTGGGAATTTGATTTCTTAATGGGTGTTGGGGTTTTGTCATAATAAAGTGTTTAAAAAAGGTACTAAAATAAGTTAATAAGCTTCGCCCTAAGTTACCAAAACACCCCCATTCAAATTGGTACTTCTAGAAATGTCAAAATTGACATAAAAACGACGCAACTGGATTTGGAAGTGGGCTGCGCCAGTTCGAGCAGCCTCCCAATTTTGCCCCAAATAATTTTCCGGACAGTGAGGTGCGTTCTAGTCATGTGTAGTACAGGTCAAGTCGTAATCTTGTCCTGCTTGCTGCCTTTGGCAGCCCCTTGTCCATGGTTTGGGTCCTCCTTCGAGTGGTCCCTAGGGAGTCGTACCCGGATATTTTGACCCTTAAAATATCTATTAAGGTACTAGGGTCAACTACACTGACATTCAAATCCAAACTACACATAAAAACAAGGAAAACATACAAGGACTCGCTAGCACGTCTAAAGACCAACTTTCGAACGTCTTGGACGTTCTTGGATGTTTGACCTCCAAATGATTTCAAATCAATTGTGAAAGCTACATAACATTTTATTAACGTGTTATTAAAAGTTTTAGGCTCATTTGAGGCTCTAGTTACTCTAGTTCATTTTGAGGGTGTAACAGTTGAAGGTTCATGAGAAGAAATATTCAACCCATGACTTAGAGTTGGTTGTTTTATTATTCACCTTGAAGATATGGCGTCACTTTTTGGATGGTATTTATGTCGATGTATTCACTGATCACAAGATCCTACACTATGTGTTCACTCAGAGAGAGCTTAATCTCAAACAAATAAGGTAGTTAGAATTTCTCAAAGATTATGACATGCGCATTATTTATCATCCAGGTAAGTCTAATTTGGTTGTTGATGTCATAAGCAGGTTGTCTATTGGTAGTACCATAAAACTTGAGGAAGAGAAGAAAGAACTAGCAAAATATGTGCATAGGCTTTTATGTTTAGGAGTCCGACTAATGTATCCCACAGAAGAAGGATTAGTGGTAACGAATGTGGCCGAATCATCATTAGTGTCAGAAGTGAAACAAAAGCAAGATCAAGATCCCATTTTTCTTGAATTGAAGGTAAATTTTCATAAGCAAAGAGTATTAGCTTTTGAACAAGGGGGATGTTGTATTGAGATATCAAGGTGGATTATGTGTACTTTTGGTAGATTTGCTCCAACAGAGGATTATGGAGGAAACTCATAGCTCCAGGTATTTCATTCATCTAGGTTCCACAAAGATGTACTGCAATTTGAGAGAAGTATATTAGTGGGAAGGCATGAAAAGGGTATTATTGAGTTTGTTGTCAAGTGTCGGATCGCCAACAAGTTAAAGTATATCACCAAAGGCCAGGAGGTTCATATCAAAATATAGAACTTCCAGAATGGAAGTGGGAGTTGATTAATATGGACTTCATCATAGGGTTACCAAGGTCTCACAAGCAACATGATTCTATTTGGGTGATTATTGATACAATGAACAAATAAGCCCACTTTTGCCGGAAAGGACTACCTATTTGACATAGGATTATGCTAAGCAATACATTCAAGAAGTGTTAAGGCTTCATAGGTTCCGGTATCCATTATTTCAGATAGTGGTGCACATATTATTGCAAAATTCTTGAAATATTTTCAGAAAGGTTTGGGTTCAAAGGTGAACTTGAGTACTTACTACCTTTCATCCTCAGGTTGACGGGAAAGCAAAGCATACTATTCAGACATTAGAAGATATGTTGAGGGCATGTGTGATTTATTTCAAATGGAATTTGTATCATCACCTACCTCTCTTTTAGTTTTCTTAGAAGGACAATTACCACTCAAGCATCCAAATGACTCATGACGAAGCTCTTTATGAAAGCAGATGCAGATCTCCAATTGGATGGTTTGAAGTTGGTGAATAAAGGCAGATAGGACAAGATTTAGTTCACCAATCTATGGAGAAGGTGAAGGTTATTACAGAGGTTGAAAACGACACATAGTCGTAAATGATTGGGTATATTTAAAAGTTTCACCTATGAGGGGTGTTATGAGGTTTAGTAAGAAGGGGAAACTCAGTCCCTGGTATATTGTACCATATTGTGTAGAAAAGGGGATGTCAATGTAGCTTATGAGTCAGAGTTGCATCAATATTTAGCTGCAACTCATCCGATATTTCACATCTCTACGTTAAAGAAGTGAATGGACGATCCTTCAATGATCATTCCAACACAAAATATTGGAATCAAGGATAGTCGATCTTATAAAGATATTCCAATAGAGATTTTAGATCTTCAAGTTTTCATGTTTAGGATAAAATAAGGTGCATTAGTCAAAGTCCTTTGGAGGAATCAATTAATTAAAGAAACTACTTGGGAAACTGATGAGGATATGAAGTAACACATCGAAAATCCATGATGTGTCCTAAAGCCTAACATAAGTGTTATGAGGTATAAACACTGATTTAAGACTTATTTCAATGAATATAGGTTATTTATGAAGTCTAGAAACCAAAAGTCCAAGAACGTCCATGACGTCTGGAAACTAGTTCTAGTGAGGTACTAGCGTGCCTAAGCCTATTTGACGAGCTTTTAAGGATCGAAAATTCATGAAAATTGGTGTATGGGTAGTTAATATGTGTTTAAGTTAATTCATGGTCGAAACTTCCAGGTCAGACTCTCAAAGACCTACCAAGGGCCCTTGAGGAGGACCCTTGTAGTTGGTGTCAACACTACTTGGGCAGTGTGCACCCACGAAGGGTCAATCGACAGGGCGTGTGCTGATCGACGGGGAGTCGATGTCAACCGTCGACCAACATTGCAATTTTGTTGGTCTCCCTCATATTCATAGCCTCTTATCAAGACGACGGATGTTCAGCACGGAAGGGCACAGTGACCGTCGACTCACAGACGGACCGACGATCGGGGTCTCACCTGTGAGGGTCCATTTTCAGGAACGTTTAAGTTAAGTCCTATATAATTAATTAATTATTTTTGTGGTTCTTTAGGGGATTATTGAAACCTTATTAACTAATTTAACCCCCCATATAAAGATCCCAACCCCTATTAATGAAATTACAACTCTCAAAACATACTCTCTTGTTTCTCTCTCTATTGAATGGCACCATTGAAGACTATCTATGAGAGGTATTTGGGAGATGTAAAGGGAGGAAATCACAATCAAATCTTCATCAAACATTGAGGTATGTGATATAATTCACCTATGAGACCTCTTTCCTCAAAGGGTTCCTTCAAAGTATTTTAAAAAATTGGGTTTTCATGTGGGTTCTTCTCAATCTCGAAATTAGGTTATGAATTGGTTTGTTTATGTTTTATATTGGATAATATGAATATATAAACATGTATTCTAACTAAATTGTGATATATCTTGATGGTTTGGTATAGTTTGTAGATGATGATCCTTAACCCTTAACCCTAAGTTTGATATTGATATAAATTAGGTTGAAATTGGTTCAATTGACTTTGTTATGGATTATATAGCTATTAAGTGATGTTGTTACGTTGATCATGAAAAAAATTTAGTGAATTGTAGTCTTGCATCCTAGTTCTTAGGAAGATGATCTAGGTTAGGAAGTGAATTGACCTAAGTATCTTGTATAAATCTATGATCTAGTATTGAATTGTGATGTAGTGATTCTTCTAACCTTGTTTTCATGTTGATTATTGAATTATGATGTTGTATAACAAAAATTGGGTTGAATTGAGGGTTTATGGTAAGGCCTTGAAGATGAACTATGAAGGAGACTTTGTAAGTCTTATGATCTCTATCCTGTACTTGAAATTGTGGTTAATTGTGACTAAGTCATGATGTTATATAGGGGTAAGCCTTGTGCTAGGGTTGATAGGGTGGTATGATGTTGGATTGAAATGTGTTGACAATCAGGTGAGGTTGATTAAGGTGTATGTGTTATAAGGATAGTGATGACTACCAATGTGCCTTATTATGATATGAAATGTTAATGTGTTAACCTCACTTATATGAATTGTAATGAAAGGACTTATACTGATGAAACTCTTATTAAGCTATTGATGATGATGATTATAAAAGGGGTAGACCCTATGATCTAAACTAAGCTATGATTGATAATTAAAGGCTTAAAGACATTTCAATAAAGGGACTTAGCTTAGCACTGAGTGGACTTGACAATGGAAGGTGATGACTTCCCATAGTGGAAGATTAAACCTATAGTTTTAAATGTGGTGTTGACTCACCAATGACGGATACTCATCCAATGAATTCCCATAAAGGAGGCCCTAATCGCCAAATTGTATGTAGGGGATTATACCTATCTCTTAGTTCTTCAACTATGTTGACCCCATAGGAATACTAGCTAGTGGATCCACCTAGAAAGCTATGTTTATGTTTGGTTTTACTTTGTCCCGTAGACCACCTTCCATTGGTGTAAGGTTTTACAACAAAAGATTCCAAACTTAGCTCTTGTGGTCTATGTCTGTTAAGGCAAGTGTTCCCTAAGTGAAAAAAATGAACAAATAAAGATAAACTAAGGTGACTTGAGAGGTTTGACTTAACCTAGGTAGGCATATGGGATTCTACTAATCCCTGCACTAGTTTACCTTGAGGGAAGCTTTAGAAGGTTGATATTATGTATGTATATGATAATGAATGCAAAAGATGATAGTATGATGACTTTACATGTAAATAATTCTATATGGTAATTGATACTCTTATGAACATGTAATTGTTCTATGTTGTTAAAAGTGTGATGTTGAATTTTCGAAAAAGGTTATGCCATGTGAAGTTGATTAGTAGCCATGATTCTTGTTGGGTCACTTGATTAAGTAAGGTTATGGGTCTTTGCTTCGTTATTGCACTTGTTGGCTTTATGAGGATTCATGGGTAATAGTCTTGCTATATTGTTATATGATGAACTCTTATCCATACTTGTGATGTAATTAGTTGATGATAAGGTTATATTAGATAATGAAATAAAGTTTGTTGACAAGTATGTTATTTGCTTTGATTTATGAATATGATTTTTTGAATTTTATGTTTCCTTTGAAGATGCATAAGGTTTTCAATGAACAAAATAGCATGTTTTGATAAAATGTCCTTTTTATCATGATTGGATCTTATATGTGCATTTGGTCTTACAATTAGAACAAGTGGCGTACTAACCCCATTCAACATTTTAAGTTTCGGTCGTTAAAGTGTTTTGGAAGGCAACTTGAAGATGACTTGGGTACTTTGATTATCCAAGTAGGGTAGGTACTCATGCCAATATCGATCTTATGTTTTTGTTATAGTACTAAGACTCTTTTATTCTATCTCCTTTCATTTGAGTACGGATTATATAAAGCATATATGTAGCTCTTTTCACATTGATGTATGGGCTACACCCAAATTGCTAATCGTGTTAGACGGTTATGAGATGAGACAATCTTTTAATACTATGTTATATCTTATATATACTTATGTGCAATAAAATTAGAAGGCTATGTAACCTTTCTATATGAAGGGTCTATGTATACTTGATATAAATATTATTTGTATGTAGAGGTCTATGTAAACCTCTAAGTTTTGACTTATTAATGTGATTATGTAAGCTAAGATGGCTAGTCTTAGTCCTCAAGGAGGACGACGATGTAGGCTACGTCTAGGGGGTAAACCCGTATGTGACATATGAAAAGGAAACCTCTTTGAATCAAGAGAAGATGCAGACTGAGGTACTAATTTTCTTCTTACTACTATCTAAATTATGAGTAAGCATGTTATTTGTTGCATTTTCTTGTTAGGTGTTTGAACTAAAAGTTACCACTCTTAGCATAGTAGGAGTGACCTCATTCAAGGAAGAATATTCCCAAGGGTAGATATTGTAACATCTCACAACTAGAAAGAACTAGAAGAAAGTACAAAATCGGGAAATAGTTCATTTTGGAAAGTGTACGGAAATCTTTTTTTAAGTATGTTAAAAGGGAGTTTTGGTCATTTTAAAACGACCATAACATTTATCTCAGGATGATTTAGAGATACTTCCAAATATCCAAGATCTTTCCTACTCCGCCAATTAATGCAATTTTGACTTTGTATGAGTAAGTTATGCCCTTTTGAAGTTGGGCTATCGGATTAAGAAAATATCCAATCTGGGATTTTTAAGGATGTTTTAGTCTTTTAGCTATCCTACTATTTATTATGTTTGTAGGAGTTCAATATTTTTCAAGACTGAACTTTGTTAGTTTTAGAAAATTAGAATTTTAATGCTAGGGCTAAGGAAAAAGGAGATGAGAAAAGAAGAAGGAAAAAAGGTCAAAATTATAAAGATCAACCAAGACTGTTGGTCTGTTCGCTAAGGAACTTGCTTCAAACAAGTATGTGAGGTTGTCATAACGTTGGGATCGTTCTCCTACAATTCAAGTGTTGTTCTTGAATTGCTTGAGTTGTGAAGTTTTTGAATTTGAAACATCGCATTATGGGGTCATTTTGGGTTAGGTTCTTAGGTACATTTGTTTGGTATCTTTATCTAAAAGAGTTTAAGAAAAATAACCGAGTTTAGATAAATTTGGGAAAAACGAAAAAGAAATTTCGACGAGCAAAACCTGGATATTTGAGTAGGTCGCACGACCTATTCTCGTAATCAAAAATTCTGCTCCTTTTCGCAGAGCTTAAACGATGTGTTTTGCCTAAAAAGACATTTTTTACACCAAAATTAAATTTTGCCTCCGCGTCGCGGACCCGCCTTCAAATTTTGATTTATTAAATTTTTCTCATGTTTAGCTATCTAGAATCATTACTAAACATCATGAGATCTTTCAAAATACAAATCTAATTCCTTGAATCCATAATTTATTTGAAGGACCAGTTAATAGTCAAGTCAAGAGCAGTAAAGAATTAAAGTTAATAGAAATCAAGAGTCAACTAAGAGGAGTCATTTCAAGTTTTTATGTCTTTAACAAACATTGTACCTTTGTTTTAAGACTAATGTTTTGAGTTCAGTAAATATTGAAGTTTGAAGTTATTTAATTAAAGAAGTATAATACGGGGACTATGTATTCCCAAAGAGGTTTAAAGAATTGTTTTCACATTTAAACAAGAATGAAAACTGAGATTTTCAAAGATCCTTCGGGTTAGTTTTCATAAAAGAGTAATACCTTTCTAAATAAAGCAAGCAGGGAAACTGACATTTCCAAGATAGTCTTTGAGCTAAGTCTTTTATCACTAATCTCAAACCACAGAAGTAAGTATGATTTAAAAATATAAGAACCGATATATTTTTAGAGTGAGCACCGATACGGGGGAGAGTTCAGAATACTTACAGCCCCCATAAACCATGTACCCATAATGGATATAAAAGGGTCATTCTTTGTAGATGAAACCTTTTCACAGTAGACTAGTTGATCCATTAGGCAGTTCAAGTCTTACACCTTTGGCCGGGTATATGATGCGCTGACAGAATGAGGTAGATCGACGTATTATCACTATAAATCTTATGTGATGGTTGTCGGTTAGAGAAACTGCCATATCAGTTATTATATTTTCATATACATCAGTTCATTATATTTTTACATACATCTCAGAGTTTCTTATATCTTTGCATACACACAAAGTATATAGCATGTTTGTAAATAACTTTTCTTTATAATGTTACTTGTTTAATTCTTCTATATACTTAAATGAGTTAAGTATTTATTAATGAGTTGACAAAAACCAAGGTAAGTGTTTCTTTCATAATCTCTTTCTAGCCTATGTTGTACTAGCATTACAACTCGCAAACTCGTACATTCAATGTAATGATGCCAGCTGGCCTGCATCGTATTGTGATGCAGACGGAGGTAGTGAGACTTCTTGCACTCCGGAGGACATCTTTTATTGCTTTCTAGTTAGCTCAATAAAATGTTGTGGGGGTTTTCCCAGCATCTATCTTAGTCAGTTTAGAGGCTTCATAGACAATGTAGTAGTTCAGTAGTCTTTGAATTTTCATTCTTATACTAAATACTTGGGTTTCCATTTTGTCCAAGTTGAATTTTTAAATCTTTAAGACATTCCCAGTTATTTTATTATTCAGTTCAGATAAGTTCTTTTATCATTATAAGTGTGATTGTTGTTTTCTACTGAGTTATGTAAGTGAATCCAAGGGTCAGCCTGAGACCAACAATGGTCATCGAGTGCCACTATCGCACAAGGTGTAGGCTCGGGGTGTGACATGGAGATAGAGGATTAGAGTAGAAGATAGTAGGTAGCTAAACGTTATCTAGTTTTTCTTCTTAGTATTATTTTTATCATTCACGGACTATCTTGTTTCATCATTCTATTATTACATTTTGTTTTCTTTGATTTAATAATCGTATTATGTATGGTTGTTACTGAGACAAAGGTCCATCTAAAACAACATATCTACCTTTAAAAGGTTAAACTAAGATTGTGTAAGCACTACTCTGAATATTCATGTTGGATCATAGCCGGTATATGTTTTTGTTGCTTTGCATTATTAAGCTATGAACTAAACAATTTATATTTTAATCAACCAAATGGAAGGGAAAGAATCAACTGAATACCAATCTATACTAAAATAGTAAAATTGATTTAAAATAATAAAATTATACACCATTTTTATAAGAAGTCACAGGATTGTAAGAAAAATGGCAGTGCATACTTTTCCATTTTTTATAGAAAGGACGATCAAGTCAATGCCTCGTTCTTAAACTTCACAATATAATTCTAAAGTTTTCTTTTATAGGAATCAACAACTTTTCCATTCTTTATTGGGATATAATTACTTAAGTATTCTAGAAAATCTAACATAAATGTCTCAATCAAGTTTAAGTAATTACAATTTTAATCATGTGAACAACTCTTATCAATGTGAGGCAATTTTTAATTTTAATATGCAAGTGAACCAATTTGTGCTTATTCACTACTTTTTAACAATTGTCATGGTTGATTATATTTTTCAACTTTTCCTCCTTATTTTTACCCTTTACATAGTTTCATTATGCATTTTACGATTTGCGGGGATGAGTGACACATTACCTGAGGTGATCGAATGAGTTGTGTAGAAGATTTTTAGTTTTGAAAGATTTATTTTAGAATGTTTGACCAAAGTACATATTTTGGTTAAATAAGGTCTACTTGAGTTTTTGTAGCTTCATTAGGTCCAATGGGTGATTTACGAATTGGGTTAGAAAACATTTTGCATAGTTACTTTAAACTTCTAGGCAAGGATAGTCTTAGATAGGATATGAGCAAGGTGAGGTCTAGGAAATCCTACAAGGTTTTGGATGGTAGGTGTAAGATTGTATCATGTCCACTAGTATCTAAGACATTAAGGAAGCCTTAGGGATTTTCAAAATTAAATTCGGGTGAGTAAAGTTCCCACTATCGAATTATGTGTGAAGATTATAGAGTGTAATTATTGAAGGTGTGTTGTAAAAAGGGGGCTTTGGGAAGGATTTTATGTCTCCATGCAGCTACTATAGCAGGTTTCATTCCTCTACAACGGGATAAATTAATTCCCGTTATATAGGGTTTGCCCCTGTGGCGACACCACTATAGAGGGGTTGGTGGGGTTTATATGCGGAAACTCTCAAAACCTCTTATTTTATTAAACTTCTATCTTGCGAAAAGAAAGGGAGACTTACGAAAACTTTCCTTCGTTTTTCAACCAAGATCTTCTGTAAAGGTAAGTTAATTACTTCTCCAACTTTTAGTTTGATTCTTAAGCCTCAACATCAATTTTTTTACTCTTGGGGAAGGGTTTTAGCTTGAATTAATGATAGAAAAGACCCTTGATTGATGTCATGGAATGGCCTGGGTTTAGGTTGTTTCTATAATAGGAGTATTTTTAGGCCATTATTAATTGATTATCATGCTTTATTAGTGTTTTAGATTAAGATAAACTGAAATTTATAACAATGGAAAAGCTGAAGTTTTTTTAGAGTTTCCAAGGCTTGATCTGAGATAGGTGATAAATTTGTTTTTTTCTCATTTATTCTATACATACTTTTTGATTGCTTCATAAGTAATGTATGCATGATTCATAATTAGATTAATTATAAACATATGTTGTGAAATAAAATATGTTGTAAGTCGCATGCAATAAATGTGTTACATGAATATAAATGTGTGATTGTAATTCATTGTGGTTGTGAGTGTGTTGTATGTTGATGATTGGGATCGGATTCCACATAAGTATATACTATTGGTAGAACGGGTACCATTTTAGTACACTAACATCTGGAATGGTTACTACGTCAGTATAATGGAGCATGTATCACGACGCTACACTAATAGTTTGTATTTGTGAGTTGTATGAGAGAACCAAACTCGCTTGTTGTGATGATGGTTCATGTTTACTATGTTTATAAACACGACCTGAAAACTTGAGTCATGATGACACCTACTATAAACCATCAGTAGGTAAGTCAACCCGTAGTGCGGAATGACAAGTAACATGCATAAAGGGTTAAAACAACAAATAACATATACATATATATAGACCCAAAACCTAGTAGTCACATGTACAGAGACACATAGAGTACAAGTCCAAAAGTGGATTAAGATATATATATATATTTTTCTCAACAGAAAAAAAACTAGCTAAAACTAAATAGAACGAAATTGGTATGATCTAGAACACCATAAGGTCACCCTCATATCTGAGTCCTACTGCAACCAGCTCGATATTAGCACAGATGAATGATTCTTGGAGCTACATCCTAAAAACATATGTAGAGTGTAGTATTATTACCAAAACAATAGGTATCTAGTAGGCATCATAGACCGACTGAACTTGACAAGTAAAGACAATATGAAAAGCAAGAAATAACTCTATAGAGGTCAAGTGAACTGAAATATAACAGGACTATACATGATTCTAGGAAGGAGTGGAAGAGAACAACAAGAAAACAACTATAACCTTACTAGACATCAATAAGCCAAGAAGGTACACTTATGCACAAGTTTAAGAGAAATTACCCCAATGGACCACCAAAAGCCTGATGAGTACAAAAAAGAGCTATAACTAAAGAGTACGAAATTTGGTCAATCAAGAACAGAAGATGCACATCCCAACCTCGAATCAAGGATAAACACCCGAGGGATCAAATAGAACCATGCCACCAAGAATCAACTCAATAGAGCATAATATGCCCGAAACATAGATTGTGGTTGTAGATCATGTGCACAGACCTTGAAATCTACGATTATAGGTTGGTATGCCCAGACCTTAATCTACAACTATATGAACTATTGAGAGAGAGTATTGTGTCAAGTCACCATCATAAGTCCATCGTGGATCGATATCCACCCACAACTTGTAATCTCATGCCACTCTAAACCTGAACCAAATTTGATTTGCATCATCTAAAGAAGCCCAAAATCACAACAAAAAATCATTTTTTCCATAGTAAAAAGGGAATTATGGATGACATTATCGTAGTTGAGTTATCTCCTATCTAAGGCCACTATAACAAAAGATGTTTTTAGTGGAAATAATTGAATTGCCACTAATACATTATCTAAACTTCACTATTCCCGACATTTAAACTTTATCCAATAAGGAAGTACTATTCAGTCGCAATTAAAAATATATAGCGATAGGATTATAGTCAATTTGTACTTTTTTTACTTTCCCCCTATTTCATTTTTAATTTTCCCCATCTTCTCCCTTAAATGAAATTCAAATGGACGACAAAGAAAATCGGAACTACAAAAATGGAAATTGGCACAAATACGATGGAGTTCGGCACAACGGCAATGGAGTTCGACACAAGGACTGTGGAATTCGACACAACAGCGGTGTAGTTCGGCACATCGACGGTGGAATTCAACACATTGGTGCTATTGATGAGAAGAAAGATGAACTAAAGCCGCCGACATCTCTATACAAGCTCATCGTCAGCCGGCCTCATATTTTATCAGATCGAATTCGACTGCGACGTCGTTTGGTAACTATTAATATCCATTTAATTCAGCTCTTGGGCCATGTATGGTTGTATGTTCTAGAGTTCTATCTTATATATTGTTAGAATTGATGCATGTGTTCTATATCACATAGCTTGATAGTATGTCCACTAAAGTTGGTGTCAAATTGTAGATAGCAACAAAACTAGCTGCGGTGAAGCTCGATTTTTGATCTCCTATTTGAAGGTAAACAACTGAACTTAGCAGTTAATTGAAACCCTATTTGTTCATATAAAATTCAAATTTTTGCACTTACACATTTTCATGGCTTGAACTTGAGACTTTGCGCACTTACGCAGATATGATATTCAAGTTCCTTATGTACCTACATCTTTTCACTCCTTTCCTTCTAGCAATTCAATGAACATTAGCATAGGCAATAGTCTACTCCAGCTCATTTGTACTGTTTAGTCCAATGCAACGGCCATAAAGTTAAGCATTGTTGAATACTTGGTTTGTTTATTGACAGTTCCTAACTTCGATTAATTCGTTCATACACCTTTTTTCCCTGCACTTTGCTTCACAGAAGGACTGAGTATCACTTTGGTTGTATTCTTATAGATTCTGTATCTACTGATGCTACTTTGTTGAGGAATCAACAACTTGTACAGTTGTGGCTTTAACTTAATTCTGTTACAAGTTAGTTAGGCCTGAGTTAGTGATAGTTAGATGTTCTGAGTCGGTTTATTAATTCATTAGTCGGTTAATCATTTCATAAGCTTGGTATTTTGGAACTCTTTCCTTGACAGTGAATGATGTTGTCTCTAAGTAGAACTTCTTGGCGTTGTATTTACCTAGCTTGAAGGCAAAGCTTTCAACACCTCTATCTATGGTAGGGCAATGGTTGGAAGTTCCAGTTCCCTTTACTTCCATGCATGTGTTTGTCTTAATATCGTCAAAGGTTACACATTTTGGACCTCCTTCAGCATTAACTCCCTACATTATCAAGTTGCAAATCTTTAGAAATTTTCTCCAAGACACAGGACATTCAACATCAAAAGAAAAAGGGACATAACACATAAAACAATTGATCACTTAAGGAACATGATCTATAGATGACAAGATAAATATTCCAAAAATGAGCAGTTTTAAGTTACTCTATGAACCATCCAAGACATCAAAATTAGTTTGAGCCAGATATAGAATTTTTTCTTCTATTATACCTTTCAAGTTCCTAGGAGATAATATAATATCATAGTGATTATAAGGCACGGTTGCTATTTTTACTAGTGTGTTCTATTTAAGAGTTTAAACTTTTAAACGAGATAATTGCACAATTTAACAAAACAAAGACATTATTAACTTACTGAGACAACAAGGTAAGAAGTGGCAAGGAAAAATCCAGCAATCTTGGCATAAAAGTAGCAGCTGCTTGTAGAGAGGCTGCCATTTTCTTTTGTTTTTCTGATCAATTTTTCTCTGCTCTTTGTTTTTGTTTATTAGAAACTAAAAAGTGTGATAGTTGAACAGATCAAGAAATTCTTAGGAGAAGGTCTTCACTTCTTTGCCCTTCAAGAAGTACAACGGATAGAAAAACAGTTGGCATGGAGTGTCACACCATCAGGGCACGTAAGGTTTCTTGATCGGAGTCTTAGAAATGATCTATTTTCTTATGAAGTTTCGGAAACTTGACATTTATCATATCTTATTTTTTTTTGTTGAAAATTTTATGAAGCAGGCTGAGTTACTAAAAGAAAATTTAAGGCCACACTAACTAATATATTTTGATCTTTAATTCACACAAAGGCAAGAAAAATGAAAATCTATTTGTAGACTTTACATTTTGAATACGAATGTCTCTACCGAAGAATTTTCAACTGTTTTACTACTTGTTTGCTTAATGCTTTCTTTTCTTTCAAATCTAGGAGAAATCCCCGCTAATGAAAATGCAAAACTTAGGGATAAGGTATATTTTCATTTTTTTTACATCAACCATACTATAGTCTTATTCTTTTTTTTTCAACTCTTCAATTCTAATTCATATAGTCGGACAAAAAATTAATTATTTGGTGCCTATGTTTATCATTTGGTGGCCATTAACAGAGACAAACACTTAGTGGAGAGAAGGAAGGAGAAGATACTTGCACAGATGGTACCGGGAGAAAAATGTTGAGACTGAATTGTTTATAGGACCATCGGGGTGCAGAGTAAGACGTCTCTAAAAGAATTGATCCTCCTATAGTTGGGTCAAGCATGAGCTCAAACCATATAACAAGCAAGTGTATCGTGGACTCATGAAGTTGGAAGAATATTACATATTTTTGTTGCCTGCTATCTTGGCAAGACAACAAATCCTTAATCATGAAAGGAAGAATAAGATCCTCCCGATATTATATATGATCGTGATCCATGCTGTAATACTTTGACTGACTCAATTTTTGTGTTTTCTCATTATTGAACACTTTTTTTTTCATTGTTGAACACATGAGTTTCCTCAATTCTATCCAATTGGAGTTTTGTAATTCTTCTATCAGTACTTTTGTATTGATTTCTCTGGTTATACATATGAATTACTAAGAATTTATGGTTAATTATAATATTCATAATAATTTTCACTAAAATAAGTCTCAGTTAGCGGAAATTATAAATTATAATTGTGGAAGCTTTACTGGCAATAGTTATTGCCGCCAAATTAATGCCGCTAAAAGTAAAGGCCTTTAGCGGCAATATTGTAGGCTTTTACCGGCACTATAAATAAATGTTGTTAAAGGCTTTAGCGACATTGGATGCAATGTCAATAGATTAAACTCTTCTAAAAGCTTTTGTGGCAATAAATATTGCTGCTAAAAGGAAAAGAAAATGCCACTAAAAGTATATTTTTTTTGTGGGCTCATACTAATGGACCCAAGTCTGCTACACCATTTTGTAGGCAGTTAAGCCGTCTGAAGTAACGTCGGAGAATTCTAAGACGTATCGACTTCTAAAATGTGAGTATGATGAAAACACTAGGCTGATCCCAGGCTAAAGACAATAACAAGCTTCCAAATATCATACACAAGCACGAACGAATACCACAAGGTAAAGCATGCTCATGAAGCAAGAATAAGATGTTACTATTCATTAAACATCTAAAAGTAAAGCCTAACATATGATTTCTACCTTGTATACATGATTGATTTACCAACCCATCCCAATTCTAACTAATGAACATGAACTCGCACTCTCTAGCGCAATCTAAAGACCATGAAGCCATAACCTACCTCAATGCAAACTGTGCACGCTCTAAATGTAATTCAGAAGCTTTCCCCTTTCGAACGTCCTCCGGTCACTACCATGTTATTAAAACACAATAAAAATGTCAATACAAGCTTTTGACATAAAAAACAAAATAATTGGAGATGAACCTAAAATTGAATCAAAATTGGATTGTGGGGCCCACACTAAGAAACCCAAAATTTTGACTATGTCAAAAGACTCAATTGAGTTACAGCGCTCTTGTCCAAAATGGGACACAATTTAATGGTCAGAAAGGCGGACTCAACATGTAATAAAATCACAATAATTCAACAAATAAAAAAGATAGTAGTCATTCGAGATAAAATTTACGTCAAATTGATGCTCACTACACTTCCCCAAGCACTCCAATATGCAGCCAAACACTAACCAGAGAATATGAAAAAAAATATAAAAAAATAAAGGTCTTAAACTATGGAAATCCTATTTAGAACTTAAGGTTAACTATTGTTTGCGGATAGTCTTTATTTGAAAGATTGGTCAAACTACTTTTATTGATTCCGAAGACTAGAGGCCCGATCGGGACCCCACCCAGGAAAGACCTACGTGATTATAGAGGTCAAACTTCACAATCTCAATAACCAAAGGTAGTCGACACTATAGAGAGACACACTTCAATAATAGTTAGGAGGCCACGCGATCACAATGGCTAGGTGCAGGTGCCTCCATGATTGTGGAGGTTCCGTTACGACCGTGGTGAAGGAGTCACCTGCAGAATCTGCTAACGTATCAACAAAATCACCGAGTTCTAAAAATCCCCTACAAGGTGCTCGTAATTTATTCAAATCCCTGTGCATGTAAATGAGATATATTAGCCCAAAAAATTTGGCATCCCCGGACTCTATATAGATACTAAAACTTCAAACAAAGGTCATGTTGGTGAAAAATGACCCACACCCAAACTCCATTCTTAGCCAAATTCCACATAGAGGCTTGGGATCCGTACCAAAGATCATTCTAGACCAAATTCAACATTCAAGAACTAATGAAATCGTTAGAATTACATTCTGATGTCGTCTTCATGAACTTTTAATTGAAGTCTACCATTCAAGTTTCAAAAGCTCCAAAATATATAAATATAAAAAACATGCATATAAACCAAAAGAATGACCAGATGATTAAACTTGTCAGCCCAATAAGTCATAAATGACTTAGGGTCGCAATAGGAACACTCTAAATGATGAAAAAAAGGCAGTAAATGAAAAATGACCTAGAAAGTCATTTCAACTTTTACTACTAAAAAGGATTTTTTTCCACAAAAGAGTATCGAAGTATATGAAGTCTCAAACAAGCGAAGAACTACTCTCACATCTTAGGCTCGGTCTCCTAGGTAGCCTCATCTATTAGACGATGTATCTACCAGACCTTTACAACATAAATGTCTATACAACACAACCCACATATCTATCTGGAATAGCAGTTGGCTCTTCCATGAAGGCCAAAAAGTCATCCAACTTAATTAAATGATACCATATCACATAACATTCACAGGGAATATATTGGTGAATCATATAAACTTAGAATATCGAGTGAATAGCTAAAAATGTAGGATGTTAGGTCAACTCATAAGTGACATCACTATCATTCCGTCACATCTGTAATGGACCTATATATCTGGGACTAAACTTGCCCCACCTTCCCGACAACATCACGCTCTTCATGTGCGCACTCATAGAAACACCCAATCACCAGCCTCGAATATCAAAGATTAGTGCCTATGGTTAGCATAATTCTTATGCCTTCTCTTAGCTGACCTAAGTCTATACGTAATCACCCAGACTCTATTTTAGACCTCTTGAAGAAAATTTATACCACGTGGCCTAGGCTTTGAAGATTCAAACAAACCAATTGGGAAGTGACAGTGCCTACAATATAGAACCTCGAATGGGGCCATCTGAATACTCGAGTTGTAGTTATTATTTTACAAAAACTCTTTTAAAGCAAAAAGCATGTTCCAATTACCTCCAAATTCCAAAACAAAGGCCTGAAACATATCCTCCAAGACTAGAATAAGTAATATTACACGTAGTTCAATAAGGTGATGGTGAAGAACCGCTACACCATGCCTGACATTGGTGATTTGTTTGACTAACTTTAGGGGTGCCACAGTGTTCTCTAGTATTTAATTCAGGTCTTGTTGCCATCAACTATGGATTAGGTGACATAAATCCCTCAGACCACATTTATGACTCATTACAATCATTATTAATTCCTAGTAATGTATTTTGGGTTGACTAATGCTCCAATCACATTTATGGACTTGTCTTTATTTATGGCCTATCAACATACCACTTGAATTATGTTTGGTTATAAGATTGTAACATCCCAAAAGTCTTTAATTAAGCCTATATCAGATCTTTAAAAGCTGATAAAATTAATTTACAGCCATAGGTTATTTGGTAGTGAATTTGGGCGTGTGTTGGACTATTTTAGGTTGAGATTGTTTTGGTTAGGAGTGAGTCTAACGACCTTTTCCAAATTTTATGGGTAGACCAATGTTGAAAGATTTGGCTCAGAAAACTTTTTGAGTAGTGACTTGAAATATTTAGTCTAGGCTACGCTCATATGAAATCTGAGAAAAGTGAGGTCTACGACAATCTGGAAAAGGATTCTATATGATGTCTTAGAATGGGTTGGATCATATTTTAGCTATGAAATTAGGGAGTCTATAGGGTAGTTCGAGGATGTGTTGTTAAATGGGGAGCTTGGAGAAGAATTCTGAGTTTTTTTTCTCCGTGTAAGCCTCTAAATCAGTGGAATTTCTCTATGGAGGGGCCACTATAGCGGGCTGGTCAGCATTATAGCAGGTTCAACGCAAATTAATGCATGAAAAATCCAAAAACTGCTCATTATTTGGTAACTTAACTTCATTTTTGAAAAAAAAGGGCACCGTAAGGCATTTTTTTGGTAAAGCTAGTTTAATTATTCCTCCTAACTTAGTAATTCAATTCATGAACCTTATAATCAACTTTGGTTATCTTAAGAGAGAGTTATGAGTAGAATCGATGGTAGAAAAACTTTTGTATGGGTGAAGATCTTAAGGGTGGCCCGGGGTTTAGAATTTGAGTATAATCCGAGCATTTTTAGGTCTTTTCCATTGATTGTGTTATTTTTTTTAAAAAAAATAGATCAAGAAACACTCAAAATTCATAACAACAGGAAAGTTCTGGTTCTTTAATGTTTCCAAATCTTTATTCGATGTAGGTTATGATTGTTTGTTTTCAAAATATATGTAATGTGTGCTTGTAATTAGTTGTTCTCATAGAATTACATGTACAATGCATGTTGGGGATACATAAAGGGTGAATGTGATGTTGATAATCTCTTGCTATGAACAAGTTTAATTTACTTGTGGCTTCAAGTGTAGTTGTTCATTGTGATTCTAATTATGCATGTTGTTTGTGATTGCTGATTGGCTTGGGTACTAAACTGGAACAAGTTCAATAATGGTTGGCTCGAGTATGACACCTGGTATAGATTTCATAACAGTTATCTCGGTCAGCACGATGGTACACTAATATTTTGTGTATAAGTTCCACGAGAGAATTATATGTTTTGTTGTGATCACGTGGGACACATTTCATTTGTTTGTTAAGTTAAGATATGTGGTTGTTAGTCTATGTCATTTATGACTTGTTAGTATACATGTTGACTTCTATTATTTTATTTTGTATTTCATGTTTATATTCATATTATAGGACTAGTTGATGATCCTACCAGTACATTGTGGTTGGGTACTAAAACTACACTTTCTCTTTCTTTATTGAGTATAGGGCATATTAAGGAAGCAGCTTCAAGACCTCAATTTTAAGAAAAAGTGATTTGAATCAAATGGTGAGCTGATTCTTCCGGAATTCTAAAGATTGTTCTCTACATCTTTGTCCATCTTTTAAAAATCAGACACTTTTAGATTGTTTTTGCTACTTTCGCAGTTGCATACTCTAGTTCTGACTATTTACAGTTTTTGTACAACCACTTTCAGTTTCTAGGGAGTTATTTCCACATAGTTGTCTTATGAAAATAGATCTTTTTATGGTTTTATCATTTTATATTGTTCTCTTAGGTGTTTAGATTGTTTGTAATCTACAGGCTTGTTGGAAGTTGCTTATCCCAATAGAGGGTTAATATGGGTGCCACTCACCGCGGGTAGGGGTCATTTGTGACTCTTTGTAGGGTTTCGATCAATTGTATGCCTTTATGCCGGTAAACAGAAAGTTATGGGATTTCCAGAGTGTTCAATCAGGTTCGAGTTTTGACTGTTCTTTTAGCCTCGGTTCAATCCTAGTCATGCAACTTAGTCGAGTTTGACAACTAACTTAGTTGGGTTTGAGTCCTAACAGTATGGTCCTATTAGGTTCTTTGGGGTGCCTTAGTAACGGTTTGTGCCTTGGTTTTGGTCTCTCCAGTTTGGAATATAGCTAGTCTTAACTAGGAATAACTTGAGCTCTCCTGTGTATTCATCAATCTTATGGAGGTCCATTTGGGTTTATTTTGATTTTACTTGCGCATGAATGTACCTTAGCTTATAGATTTATGCGAGTCTAATTTGTTTTATAATTAATTGGTTTACTTTTATCTTTTCGTTTTAAGTCGAACTGTTGAGGCTCATAGATAGGTTTATTGCTATTTTTCCTTTCTTCTGCCTCCTTGATTTAATATTTACTGCTTGCTTTATATTATGTATTTACTTTCCAAGTTAAGTCAGCCTATGATACCTATTGGGTACCATAGATTCAAGGGTTGACTATTTAAGTGCTCCGAGAAATGAACTGCCGACTGAACTAGCTTATTATTGAGGAAAACTACCAATAGGTTTGTTAAAACCTCGAGCTCACGATTCAAGCTAGAACTGGTGTTGAGCAATTTTGTAGAAACCCCCGCATTCATTTATGCTATTATTTCCAAACTCTTCGTTCGAGTTTATTATTCAAATTCTTTGAGAAATGAATTATCAGCTGAACAAGATTTCTATTGAGGTATAGTTGTACTATGCCACATTCGGGAAACCCTTTGAAAGATGGTTGCTTTTGGGAATCAATAATATTAAATCAAAAATGGCATATCAAATAATAATCGTGTTTGCTGAGTTTAACTTTGTTTTTAACTTACCTTGAATGTGTTGATGAACCGGGAACTGAGCTAGTAGTTGTGTGCATTAAGAAATGATGGTTGGATGTTATCTGGTAGCATCTTTGTTAGGATTGCAATAATTTGAGGCGTACAATAGACCTCTTATTGGGCTAGTGCTGCAATATCACTTTTCGTGCACATAATTCACGAGGTGTGCTACAGTATTACTTGGATGGACAGTATTTGTGGCGTATGCATCAGTTAGACCAAATTTTCTCTAGTAACATGATAAAAGTTCATATATGAAACCCTTCCCATGTATGACATTGCATCATATGAAACTTCATAGGATATTATGTATGGTGCATTGACATAATTATGAGGTTTACTTGACTCAGGTGAAGAGGATATGCCACTAATAATATGATGTGTGAACTTTAAAACCACACCATGTGCGGATTTTCTTCTTCGCCACCAGATTCCAATAAACCTTAATAAGTTGATGCACCACAAATAACATATTATCAAGTTGCATATGATTCCATCCCATCCATGAAAAAGGTCTCATGGATGACTTATAATCATGTTACCCGAAAAGATCTGAATTTTCCTTTAATAAAATATGGTTCTCTAACTGATGCATACTCCACAAATTATGTACAACCAAGTAATATTGCAGCATACCCTGCAACTTATTTACACTCCAACAAATATTGCAGAAATAAACCAAGAAAGAGCCTATTTTACAGCGGTAAATATTGCAAACCTAGTAAAGACTCTACCAACTAGCACATTATCAACTAGTCATGAAGGAACTATCGATACAGCAACATCTTCTGCTGGTATGCTTGCTTCTAGTCAGCAACAATCTTAATGATATGAACATCAAGTTATCGAGCAGATTGCATAGTTTGGCAGCCAATTTAACAATAGAACACAAGATATTTCTATTATGTAAATAAGCTCTAATTAATCTGCAGAAGAAGCAAGAAAAACTGAGTGAGTAAGTGAGGGAACATTTGGAAGTCTTAGTTATCAAACTTAATTTTAGTTTCATCAACAAGGTATTATTAAAATAATATTGATGGTAGATCGGAACCACACATATTGATGCTTACTACTGAAATAATGAAAATTAAGGAGAGAAAAGAAAATCTACATACATTTGATTTTTATAATGTTTTCCTTTAATACATGAACATAAGATTAAATACATTGTTTTTCTTAGTTACTAGTAACTTGACATTCAAGGAATATTCTTTCTGATCATAATTTTTGAAAATATTTTTAAAATGTAGTGAAATGTAAATTATTGTGAATTATAGTAGTTTTCATGGATTTTTTTAAAATGTGTTTATCGATTTGTACAGCCTATAAATATTTTTGTTTCAATTATAGAAATTAAGGAGATAATGTTTTCTTTGGTGAACTCTCATTCTTGTCTTAACAAAAGTAGTAAATTTAATAAAGTAAACTCATAATGTAATGCATGAAGATAAAAGTAAATAGTTGAGAATCTCTAGATTAATTAACTAGTCATTAGTTAATTTTGTTATAAAAGAAGTACATGAACCCACATCAACTAATATAAGTATAAAAATATCACAAAATATATATTAAAAAAGTAACTAAAATAGTATTTGATAATCTTTATTACACAAATAAGAATGCTAGTACTACTATTAAATTTTGACGTATGTCTCAACGAAAAAGTATTAAAATAACTAAAGAATAATTGATGAAACACTGATTACTGATAATTAGAATGGTCCCAAAAAGTTTCATTTATGTTATACTGAATTGATAAATTGTGTTACCGTTATTGTATGACATTTTTTTTAATAAATGATTGAATCGATCTATGTTATCTAGATCCTTATCCATCTAAATAACCTATGAAAGAAATAAAATAAACTATGAAGGAATAAATTTAGGGATATCGTGTTTAAGTAGATGTACATCTTGAATTTCCTTTTTTTTTCTATGAGAAGAACTAATAGAGAACTTCTTTATCAAATTAAGAACTTCAATAATTCAATCTTGACTCGGTCGTTCCTTTTTTTAAAAAAAAAAATTTGTGTTTGTATTTATCATAACGTTTCTTGGATTCGTGATCTATAGCATAGAATAATTAGGAAACCTCCTTTTCTTGTAATGAGAGGAGAACAAAAGAGAGGTCTTAATCCAATCCATCTATTTGTACTTACACCTAGCGTATATCTATCTAAAAAACAAAAAAAAAAAATTTAATATTTACTAAGATAAATGAACATTCTTCAACCAATATATTAGGCATAAGAAACAATATTTTTCACATTTCTAATCTATTTAGACAAAAACTAAGAATAACGTCAAATATAAGGCAATCTATTCTACGCTAGACATAAGATTGACTCAAATCTTTTACATTTTTTAAGTATTTACACAATTTTACATCACCAAAAATAGAAGAACTGTATCATATAACTCTTCTCACATTTATCAGTAGGTCCTAAAACATAGGTCTAGGCCCCCAAAAAATACTATACATGCTTTGAAATTACACCCCTAAATCCAAATGGAACACACTAGTATATATGTTTTACAACCAAGGAGACCAATAATTTGTGAAATAAATTAAGTTTTATTCAAGACTTATTTCTCCAATGATAAATAAATTTAAATTAATCAAGATCTAATTCTTTTTATTTCTTAGATCATTGCACATCGAGAAGTCAACCTAAACATGAATTAAATAAGACAACACATCAAACACTAAACATGATGAAGCTCAATGTATGAAAGTTGTTAATTGTTTCATTTATAAAAGGTCAATTGCACAAAATAGCAAAAACAGAAAACCATAGATAAAAGAGTATTTTATATTTTTACCTGATGGTCAAGGAAGCAGGAAGATCAACATAATAACATTGATGATATGTAAAATGAGGAGGTGAAGTTTATTGTTCAACCACAGTGGGAACATTGTGTAGGTGTGGAGGCCATTTGGGAAAATGAAGAGTGTGGGCGTATATAAAAACCCTAATCTTAAGGGAGACATTTAAAGGTGAGGGAGCGGACCGGGTGGGATGGTCTCCTATATCCATGTAATGTTCCTTTGGTATGAGCTTTAGGCCCAAACAAAATTTTCTTTGTATTTATTTTTTCATTAGAGTTACTAATAAAAAGCCAGACGAAATTTAAATTAAAAAGTTAGCGTTCTTTTTCATAGGTCATATGAAGATATTAACTAATTTTTTTAGTTAACAACTCAGTTGTAAAACTAATATTTCTTATTCACACACAAAGAAATAATTTTATATCATAAAGGAGATATTGAAAAAATGAAAATAATATAGAACTTAAACCTCAATTATCTCTACAAATCAAACAAAAAGCAACATTGCATTTCTAATCAACGATTGATCGGAAACCTCTAAACTATCTCAAAACCTCAAAGTCGTCTTCTCCATTCTCTTTTTTCTAGATCTAAGTTTTTTTATATTTTAGTTACTGTGACCTTGCCTTCTATATTTACCCCCACCCTTTTTTGGTTTTATATACTAGATTCAAGGTAAATGGTTGTAAATTTTGTATAAAATCAGAAAGTTTGGGGAGAAAGTCTGAAACCGTTCCCTGGGATATGTTTTTGATTAAGACTGAATGAAAAATATATATATTAAATATAATACATTTTAAAGAACATATTTTTGTAATATTTCTCTTTCTTTGCAAATTAAAAACAAAAGTATTATAAACGTATTACAAATATTTTTGCGATTTTTTTCCCAAGTAAAATCTACTTAAAATAAAATTTGATACAACAGTAACAAGAGGAAGTATCATAGAATTGGATTAAAGTTCTAAATTATCACATGCAAGTAGCAAAAAATGGTGTTACAAATTCAAGATTGATAAAACGATGCAACATAAAAAATATTATAAAAATAATAGGGAAAAAGGACAAAATACCCCTGAACTATTGAAAATGACATGCAGATATCCTTTATCATAGTTTTAGGACATTGGTGTCCTTGTTGTCAAAAAACTAGAGTATATATGCTCTTCATTCTAACTGTGAACTAAATAGAGACACGTGACATAATATTATCCATCGATCCGATATTTAATAAATGTCAGGTCAATGGATTAGATTTTGACATGTGTATGTGTGTTAGTATAAAGGGTATTTAATAATTTTTGGATGGTAGGGGCACCAATATCCCAGAAGTATGACAGAGAATATCTGCATATCTTTTACGATAGTTTGAAAATATATTTGTATTTTTTCCAAAATAATAACTAATAATTATGAAACCTACAAAATCAACCAATGTACATTAATCACTCAAAGAAATTAAGAAAAATACATAGAAGGTTTCTGGTAAACCGCCCAAAAAGGAACTGTTGTAATCTGCAAAGGAACATATTGATTTTACTTGTTACTTAGGCAAATTCAGAATTCCAACAGAGGGTATGCACATTTCACTTTTACAAGTGATTTGTTCTTCCTCATTGAAAAGATTGGCATCCACAACGTCCATCATACTCCCTAAAAATGATTGTGTGATCAATTTCCTCATGTCAAGATTATCATTGTACATCTCTTCATCTTTGGCCTCTTTTCGTAAAAACCTCCATCAACATGATGTCGTTATGGTAAACAACACCACTAGCAAGAACTAATCCTTCTAAGCCATATTCTTAAAAGATTAAAAATAAAAAAGAAATACTCATTTGAATATAACAATGATTATGTATTAACAAGACAATTACTTTTGTTTAGTTCTAGTATTTGGAAGGGCTAGACTGTGATTTCTGAAAATAGAAAGATACCCGTTTACCTGGTACAGTATATCCAAGAGTGCTCAATGTCTCTGTATGTACCTTGGACTTGCTTACGACGAAGATTTAAGAGATTCAAAAATCACCAAAGTGACCCACCAAATCTTCATATAAAAGAACATTGGCTAGCTTTAGGCCGCAATGAACTATCGGAGTGTTATGACCATGGTGTAGATATGCGACAGCCACATCCACATCAAGCATTATAGTGATTCTTTGGAGTAGGCTCCCATTAGACATATATTTCAGAACAAAGTCTGTTATATAGTCCTTATAACAAGTAGTAATCATAGTGACAAGATTTCTGTGTCTAATATTTATCATGACTTCACATTCGGCATCAAACCTCTTGCATAATTGCTCATTTTCCAAATCCAGAACCTTTATTGCCACCAGAGTTCCGCTGAATAATGTGCCTTTGTATACAGATCCAGAACTTCACTCGCCAATTAAATTTGACCTATCAAAGTTATTTGTTGCTCGTTGAATCTCGTGATAAGAATATAATTAATGAGTCTTGATCTCTGTATCTTTTCCACATCCTTAGACTTTCATTTCATTATCCAAATTGAAACAAAAAAAATATTAAAAACGATGAAAAAATCAATGGAGTAACAATTTTTATCACATCCGCCTAAAGCTTTGATTGTTTTCTTGGACTAGTGATAGCGAAAGTAGGAATCTCCAATATGTGCATTCCACATATACCTTTGTTCCCGAGAAATGATTGTAGAGTGGAATTTGAGAACACGCCACCACTAGGTATTCCACCTTTTAAACCATTAAATGAAACATTACTACTTTTAAAGGATTAGAGTTTTTTGAAGTAGTTATAGGAAATATGTAGTTCTACAATGGCTTTCAAACCCTATATGGAATTCTGACATGTCTAGATAGAGAAGACCAATAATATTCCATCGGCTCAACGGAAATGTTGATGATGATTTATTAGAACCAAAATAAAGATGTTGAATTTTGACACGTCTACATAGAGAAGACCAATAATATTCCATACGCTCAACGGAAATGTTGATGATGATTTATTAGAATCCAAATAAAGATGTTGTAGAATGCTAATATTTCCTAAGTATTCTGGAATTAATCCAGAGAGCCCATTACCATTGAGAAATAACTGAACCAACTTAGAGAAATGGCATACCGCCTCTGGAATATGTCCCTCCAATTTATATTTATATAGAGACAGTCCTTGGAGTTGTTTAATTGAACCAATGTCAAAAAAATAGTCCCAACGAAGTTGTTTTCTTCAAAGGATAGGGTTGTAAGTCCACTCATGTTTCCTATACTTGTGTGGATAAGACCATTGATGTGTGAATCTCCTATTTTGATGTTTTCAATAGTGGATGATAAATTCCAAATAGAATTGGGAAGAACACTATTCAACATTCTAAAGTCCACCAAAGAAATGAAGAATCACAACTCATGTTTTCTTGGTTCATTTGTAAGTTTATTAGTATGTAGGAACAATGATAGAAACTTACGAAGATTTCCCAAATTTGTAGGAATAGTTCCTCTTAGAAAGTTTTCTACCAGTGACAGTATCTCAAGCTTGGAAGCATTTGTTATGAACAATGGAATTTCCCCTTCAAGCTAATTGACTCGCAAGTCAAGTCCTTTAAGGTTTGGAAGATGAAGACCTGTAGTGGTTGGAATTCTACCAGAGATATTATTGAAACTAAAATTAGTGATTTCCAAAGAAGATATGTTGAAAATAGACTCTGGAATTCGACGAATGTGAGGAACAATTCATTCCACAAGAAATTTCGAGTGGAAATTCTGTTTTCACCTTCTTAAGAAAATCATAATAATCAACAAAAAAATGCTGATAATTTTTAATATATTATATCAAAGAAGAATGTGGAACACACTAGTTACATTTTCTCTTATGTGAAACAAAATAGACTTAACATACTCCCTCCGCCAATTTTTAATTCTCATGTTACACTTTTTGGAAATCAATTTGACTTATTTTTAAAATTAAATTAGATTATATAAATTTGATATTTTATATTAAAAAATTTAAATATTAAAAAATTATATGAAAAATACTATATTGCAATTTTTTTCATATCAATGTGATGAAAAAATACATCTTAAAATGTTAGTCAAAGTTCATATAGTTTGACTCTAAAATGAGAAACAATAGTGGACGGAGGGAGTATTTTTTAAGGAGTAATATCTGAAATATCAATTTCTTCATCAAAATATATTCAATATCAATTTTACTAAAATCATTCTTTAATTCCCTCAAATTTGATAGCTTCCCTAATTCTAGAGGAATTTGTCCGACTATGCGACTGTTTCCACAATAAATATATTGCAGAGTTGAAATATTTCCCAATGAAGTGGGAATACTCCCTTTTGTTGGATTATATCCAATATAAAACCCCTCAAGCTTAGATAAGAAGCCAATATTTGTATGGTATGTCTCCTTCTATGTTGTTTAAAGATACGGACAAAACTTTGAGCTCTGTGATTTGGCATATGTTTGAAGGAATGCAACCAGAAAATTGGTTGTTAAATATTCTTAGAAACTTCAGATTTGAGACAATAATTCCTTCATCCAGAAATAGAGGACCAAAAAGGCTATTGATTCCAAGAGCTACTTTAAGTAGCGACGAGATATTAAAAGTGTTGCAGGAATGGGATTATACTCTTTAAGTTGGTTAGTATTACCAATATCCATTGGAATATTGCTACCATTGATTCTATTCCATAACAAATCTATGTTTATCAATTTTGTGGAATTTCTAACATAAGGAGGGATTATACCCGTGAGGCTATTACTCCGTAGATTTAAGACTCTAAGTTTAAGTCCATACCGTGGACCTTTCCACATTTCAACATTGAGTTTATTGAAAGCCAATGAAATCTTTCAAACTGTCTGGTGCTAAAATAGGCTTGTCGGAGTACTTCCTTGGAGTTGATTATTTTGAATATCAGGAATTTCATTGCGGAATAAGTTGTTCCCAAGATTGAGCTCTCTGAGAAAGGACAAATTGGCCAAAGACGGGGTAATTGTGTCTTGAAATTGCAAATTAGAAATAGCCAAGGCCACAACCCTTTGCCTTTTTGAAATGCAAGTGACACCAAACCAAGAGCAAAAACAAGTATTTTTGCTCCAATTATTGGCCAATAAATGACTGGGACTTGTAACAAGATTTTAAGAATCTAGTAGAACTTGTTAGTCTGTCTCATTTGAGGAAGCAAGTGATGTATAAAATTTAATTATAAAGAGAAGAATCAATAAGAAAATGACTTGAAAACCTTTGATTGTGTTTTTCAAATGTATTATTATTCACTTATGTAATTGGTATTTGCCCAAGTTTTCACGGCATCATCAAGAAAAGCAATAGTTAACATATTATAGTCTAGAATTTTTTTATAGGGATCACTACAATAAAAATGACTTTTAGCAGCATTAAATATTGACATTTATAAAGAGTCTAAAGTCTTCATCGGTATTAGCTAAGTATCATTAGATCAGTGTCGTTAAAGGCTTTAGGGACATATACAATGAGTGTTAATTGTCCCTAAAAATAAATATTTTATGGCAATTAAGAATTAATTGCCACTAATGATCATTTTTGATGTAGTGTGATACAATAATCATAATATACGTTGAATAAATATTTTACGCCAATTAAGAATTAATTGCCACTAATGATCATTTTTGATGTAGTGTGATACAATAATCATAATATTCGTTCAAGAGTGAATATATATATATATATATATATATATATATATATATATATATATATATATATATATATATATATATATATATATATATATATATATATATATATATATATAAAGATATAACTTCATGGAGGAGGAATATGACATTCAACGTGAACATAGATCGACCAAGTATGTCCAATTGAACAACCTATGTCTCCGCTCTTTTTACTCCCTCTTTCCCATTTTATGTGTGTAGTTTCACTCGACACGAATTTTTTTAAAAAAAGAAGACTTTTAAAACTTGTAGTCCAAAATAAAGGTTAGAAATTTGTGCCGTTGTGAATCATTTCATTAAGCGTAAAAAATATATTTTACAGTCAAATTGTTACTTAATATAGAAATGTATTTTTTTTCGAATCACATAAACTGGAACAGAGAAAATAGTATTTTTTGTCATTATAGATAAAATGCTTTTTTTTTAATAAAAAAAGAAAGTTAAACGGCTGTAAGAAAGTTAAACGGTTGTGAATGACACATTTACTGAAATGTCATCCATTGATAAAAACACAAGAAGAAGAAAGTGCTAAATGGCTGGAAAATTTGGCCATAATTTAGTCAGAAGATTAAAAAAACTATAATACTTTTAATTTAAAATAAACTAATAGTTTTTCCGTTTCATAGTTAAATGGGTAAAATATTTTTAAAAGAACATAGAAAAAATATCATTCTAACCATATTGTGCTGACCCAAAAAATTTAAAGGTGAATTGCGTAAACTAAGGGGTAAGGAAATTGATTCAAGTCATTAATTCTATATAGACTTAGGAATAGTACTTGCCAAGATTATTTCCACAAAACAAAAGAAAAACCCAGTCAACTCTTATTGAGTCTTAGTATCCAGTTGTTTATACTCTTAACTTAAATTTGAAAGGCATAAATTTAAGTTAAGGTCACATTTATATATATGTCAAATATATTTAATAAAATTAGTTGAAAACGTGCATCGTACATTTATCTTTAAATACTTAATAAAAAAATTGTATTGCAAATGATAAAATTTTAAATGATACATATATTATTGGATTTTCTCAGTACTATAAAATGAAAATAAGAACATACAACAAAAAGAAGAAGTGGCAACTCATAAGTTGATGTTACAAAATCTGGCAAAGTTGATGCTACTGTCCATATACAATGTATAATAAGAAGTCAGACAACCTTCCTTTCAGTCAAGCACATGAATACTGAAGAAGTTTTTAAATTAATGCATCACTAGATGAAAATATTTTTAATTTCAAAGAAAATGAATATTTTTACTTCAGGACTAAAACATGCTTAGTGCACTTTAAGTAATGTCAATACTAATACATGATTTGCTTATTTTGCACTATGATTATTCAATATTAAAATTAAATAAATAAATAAAATATAATTATAATCAATAAAAGAAATGTACATTTAAATTATTTATTTTTGGAGGGTCAGACTTCACCTTTTCATTTAGAGAGAATACAACATAAAAGAAAGAGAAGTTTCACTATTTTTTAGTGATATTATAAATTATGGGTGAATAAAAGTTAGAAGTTTAACCCAATTGACTAATTCATATTTTACTTATAGTTCACCTCTATTTTATCCATAGTTTTATGGGTCAAATATGGGTTGATACCCATATTTTACCATATGAAAAGTCACTCATCCAACTCATTAAAATATGAGCGGTTTGGATGGGTCACAAAAATATGAGCTCATTTGGCCGGCGCTATAATGAAACAACTCATCACTAATCATATTACTGAGAAATTTAAATCCATAAAAAAGCTTATATAATGGAACAAGGATGATAAAAAGATATTTTCTAATGATACCAATATTTCTCCAAATACGAACTTATCCTAGAATTTAACTTTCACCTTCGCAAAATGAAAGATATCCTTTCAAGTTCATCTTAATCTAAACTGTAGTATGTTTCATTTTACAATTATGAGTACTAGGGCCAAAAAATTTCAATTGTACCATGCATTTTCATGACCCTGCTAATGGAATGTTTTGTGCACCATGTTGTCCCTATAGACAATATTTTCTGTAACGCATAGCGATAATGACCAAAAGAGTTTTGGACAAAAAAAAATAAGAACACAATTGTAGTAGTAGAATATTGCAAAATAGATACCTACAGACACCAAGTACGACAGCAATCAAAACATACTTAGTGAAATCAGATAAATGGATTTGAGCAGGGTAATTTGCATGCACTAGTACCCCAACCTTGTGAAGGTAGAATGGTTGTTTCCGATAAACCCTTGACCCAAGTAAAGCATATCCAAATAAGTAAGAAAGGAAATACAATAGTGAAGAAACCATATAGAAAATAATGGAGAAAAGAACACTATCAACAACAAATAATGCCATAAACAAAGCAGAAAAAACAATAGGTTTTGAAAAATATAAGACCAAGCGCAGGAACAAAACATCATTGTACTCACACACTGAACTCAAACCTTTCACGACATGATCGGAGAAAAGACTTCATATTGTAACAAATAATATGCACCTCGAAAATTCTTTCAAAAGAGGGAAACTAAAGTACAACAACTAAAGAACTAAATCCAGCAACCAGCTGCATGGCAAGGGAACGACATGACAAGCAAACTATCACACATACACTATGACAGAGTTATGACACTCGAGTGCTTTCTTGATTTGAATAACAAAAACAAGAGAGCACCGGACTCGCCATCCAACTGTAGGAAATATGGAAGGAGAATACCATCTTTAGAGAAAGCTCAAGTTTTTTATATGATACTTAAGGTCACTTGAGATGATTACAGTCATCAACTACATCTCTATTTATACTAGTAATAATGTAAATAAAAGGATCACAAATTACTAGATACATGCATTACAAAATTCTAAAAAGACTTATTGATAAATTAAGAGACAATATTGAAATACTAAACATCAAGTTGTGAATGCATTAATTCCAACACTCTCCCTTAATGCATTTGCTTGAAAACTCCAATGCCTTCTCGAAGATGACAAAACATTTCATTTGGAAGTGTTGTGGTGAATATGTCAACAAGATTTTCTCCTGTCTGACAATAATTGCTACTGAGTTTCGTCATTTTCTTGCGTTTTTGAATATATTCTGTTTTATTGAATTTTGTTTTGCAAATTCATTTTAGACATTCAACTTTTCTTTCTTTGGGTATACTCACACACTCCCAAACATTATTTTTATCAATCTTCCGAATTTTATCTACCAATTTTTTATTCAAAACATCATGTTTTATTGCCTCCTCATAATTTTCTTTCTTACAAACATCATGATTTATTGCCTCATCATAATTTTTTTTCTTAATACTGACAAAGTTGCCTCTTTGATAAATGTCACTCAACATTTTTGTTTCTCTTGGAAGTGGTGCTTCATCATCTCAATATAAAATTTGTAACAACCCTAAAAAATGAATATAATAAGTAATGCTTAATGTGTCTAGAATGCCTACGATTAGAACGGGTTCACACAGATTGGTGCGCGTAGAACTGGACCTTTGAACCCTTTCTACAGCCAAGACAACTAACTTGGGGAGTTATTTGAGCTATAAAAGGTTGGTTACCACCATGTAGGGCTCTCGAATACGAAGATCTACGTGAAGAAGTCTTTACCGAAATTAAAAAGGGAAAATTAGGTTGGGAGGGTCTAGGGGTAAAATGATCTTTTTACATGCTAAGGGTAACATAATAATTACCCTAAATATATAATTAACTATTTAATTAATAAGGTGGAGGTGCATTTTTTGGTGAGAGGGCCGAAAATTGGCTCTTGAAGTGAAGTCTTGCTCCACCCGGGTTCGAACCTAGGTGGAAGCAACGAATTAAATTATTTTTGATTTAATTTGGTAAATTAATGTAATTAATTTTTATTTATTATTTATTAGATGATATAAAATAAAAGGAAATCAGATTTTTAATAATTAAATAAAAACCTTAATTGACTAAGTTCTAAACTAGACTCCTAATTCTAAGAAAACTCTTCTCTCCCACGCTCATCTCTCTCTCTCAAGTCTCTATAATTCTCACTCACGATTCTCTATTCAAAATAACTTTAAATAAAAGTATGTAAACCAAAGTTCTTCACACTTGAAGAACTCACAACGAAAATATAAGAAAACAAATGAAATCAATCACGTAGGCAAAGAGAAGTTTGTCCGTCGAGTTGGTGTTGACTTTGAGAGGATTTGGACGTGATCTTGGGTGAAGTTTTATGGAATAGAGTCGAGGTTTTAACGTCAAAACGGTATGGTTTCTCTTCTCTCTTGGTACCTTTTCCAAGAGGCCCCTAAGGTTCAAGTGAATCTATTCCGAAAACTAGGGTTGTTCCCCGTTGCATGTCCCTGTCACTAGCTCCCATTGAATCATAGGTTGGTTATGTTTGCTGGTAAAAATCTTGGGATGAAACGTGTTTTCATGATGATTATTTGTTTATATGTATGTTCGTAATTATGTGACTTATGTTGATGATTTTTTGAAATTATGTTTACATGTGTGTGCAATGTGAAACGTATCTATGTGCCTTGGGTTAAGACTTCAAAAATGTGATGTTGTGATTTTATTTCATGTACAAATGATTATGTAATTGTGATGTTCATATGAGTTGAAATGTGACTTATTTGAGTGATAATATCTTGTCTAAACAAATCCATGAAAAATTCACCTAAGAACGTAAAATATGATCTACAAATTATCATATGAATTCATGTGTAAATATTGAAGGAAGTGAGCAGAAAAATGTGACAAAATTTCCAGAAAATTACAAATTAGTTTCGGCTAAACATAGATGAATAAATCTGGAATTTTAAATGAGTATAAATTATGCTTAATGTGTCTAGAATGCCTACGATTAGACCGAGTTCACACGGATTGATGCACGTAGAACCGAGCTCTGAACCTTTTCTATAGCCAAGCGAGACTAACTTGGGTACTTAGTTGAGCTAGAAAAGGTTGGGCCAAACCATGTAGGGCTCTCGGAGACGAAGATTTACTTGAAAGAGTCTTTACCAGACTTAAAAAGGGAAAGTCTTAGGTTTGGATGGTCTAAGGGTACAATGGTCTTTTTCCAGGCTAAGAGTAGCCTCATAATTACCATAAATATATAATTAACTATTTAATTAATAAGGTGGAGGGGCATTTCTGTGAGATAGGGTTGAAAATTTGCTCTTGAAGTGAAGCCTTGCTCCACCAGGGTTCGTACCTAGATGGAAGCAATAAATTAAATTATTTTTAATTTAAATTGGTAAATTAATTTAATTAATTTATATTATTATTTATTAGCTGATTTTAAATAAAAGGAAATCATATTTTTAATAAATAAATAAAAGCCTTAATTGAGTAAGTCCTAAACTAGACTCCTAATCCTAAGAAAACTCTTCTCTCCCACGTTCATCTCTCTCTCTCACGTCTCTATCACTCTCACTCATGATTTTATCTACCAAATAACTTCAAAAAAACAGTAGGTAAACCAAAGTTCTTCACACTTTAAGAAATCACAACGAAAATATAAGAAAACAAATGAAATCAATCACGTAGGCAAATAGTAGTTTGTCCGTCGAGTTGGTGTTGACTTTTAGAGGATTTGGACGTGATCTTGGGTGATATTTTTGGTCAGCAAGTCGAGGGTTTAATATCATAAAGGTATGGGTTCTCTTCTCTCTTGGTCCCTTTCCCAAGAGACCCCTAAGGTTCAGACGAATCTATTCTGAAAACTAGGGTTGTTTCCCGTCGCATGTCCCCATCAGTAGCTCCCATTGAATCATAGGTTGGTTATGTTTGGTGGTAGAAAACTAGAGATGAAACGTGTTTTCATGATGTTTATGCGTTTATATGTATGTTCGGAATTATATGACTTATGTTGATGGTTTTACGAAATTATTTGTACGTGTGTGTGCAATGTGAACCGTATCTATGTGACTCAGGTTAAGGCTTAAGAAATGTGATGTTGTGGTTGTATTTCATGTACAAATAATTATGTAATTCGTGATGTTCATATCAGTTTAAATATGGATGATTTGAGGGATAATCTCTTGTCTAAACGAATCCATGAAAAATGCACCTAAGTGTTAGGTAGTGGAGCCTGATTAATTTTAGGTTTTCCTATTTATTCTCTATTTTAGGCTTTCCTAGTTATTCTCTATTTTAGGTTTTCCTATTTATTTCTCTGTAACCAAAAATACTATGATTTATTAATATAAATATACCTCACCGCCGTGGAAGTTTACTCACGGGGTTTTACCACGAAATATAGGGTTTTCACTCTCTCTCTAGATTTCTTAACTCTTTTCTTGAAAGTTCTTGTGTTCTTCATTCATCTAGTGTGTGTGCGTGAATTCGATCCTAACAACTAGTATCAGAGCTAAGGAGATTCAACACGATCACAGAAGAAGGATAGTTCGAAGCTTGGAATCAAGAAGTTTGATGGATCTGATTTCAGTTTCTGGAAGATGCAGATCAATGATTATCTGTACCAGAAAGATCTTCACGAACCATTGACCGGGGTGAAGTCGGCATCCATGACGAAGGAGAAGTGGAAACTCAAGGATCGCCAGGCTCTAGGGTTGATCCGGTTGACTTTGTCAAGAAACGTGGCGTTCAACATCGTGAAGGAGAAGACTACCTCCGGTCTGTTGAAGGCACTGTCAAACATGTATGAAAAACCATTGGTTATGAACAAGGTATATTTGATGCGTAGATTGTTCAATTTACAGATGTCTGAGAATGGATCAGTTTCTGATCATATAAACGATTTCAATATGATTGTGAGTCAACTCAATTCTGTGGATATTAATTTTGAAGATGAAATTAAGGCATTGATTTTGATGTCATCTCTGCCCGAGTCTTGGGATACTATTTTTGCTGCGATTAGCAGTTCCCGTGGATCTGAGAAACTGAAGTTTGATGAAATTCGTGATGTGTTCTTAGCAAAAGTATTCGCAAACGAGAAGTGGGAGATTCATCGGGCAGTTCTCTCAGCGTTGATCGAAGGGGGAGAAGTAAGACGAAAGGCCAAAATTAACATGGTCGATCAAAATCAAAGAATCGAGGAAAATCCCTGAACAGATCAAACGTGACTTGTTGGAACTGTGGAGAAAAAGGGCACTTTCGGACGAACTGTACAAAGCCAAAGAAGAAACAGAATTAGAAATTTGGAGATGACAATGATTCTGTAAATTCAACAGAGGACATTGGGGATGCTCTAATCCTTAGTGTGAACAGCTCGGTTCAATCATGGATTTTGGATTCTGGTGCATCTTTCCATTTGTCTCCAAGCAAGGAGATGTTCCAAAATTTCAAATCTGGAAATTTTGGAAAAGTATATCTAGCTGACAACAAAGCCTTAGAGATTGAAGGAAAGGGGGATGTTTGCATAACGACCACCTTGGGAAAGTAGTGGACATTGGAGGATGTCAGATATATTCCTGGGATCAAGGAAAATCTGATCTCTGTTGGTCAGTTGGATAGCACGGGATATGCAGCAGAGTTTGGGAAAAGTTCGTGGAAGATCGTGAAAGGTGCTATGGTAGTATCTCGTGGCACCAAATCTGGAACCTTGTACACCACTGTAGGGTGTATAAACATGGCCGCTGTTGCTGAAGGTGCTTCCGGTTCATGTCTGTGGCACAACAGACTTGGACACAAGAGTACTAAAGGAATGAAGATGCTGGTTGCAAAAGGAGCATTAGAGTGTCTGAAGTCTGTTGATATGGGTCTTTGCGAGAGCTGTGTTATGGGAAAACAGAAAAGAGTAAGCTTCACAAAGACTCCTAGAGAGCCAAAGAAAGTGCGGTCGGAAATGGTCCATGCAGATGTTTGGGGACCATCTCCAGTATCATCACTTCGAGGATCCAGATTCTATGTTACCTTCATTGATGATTTCAGCAGGAAGGTATGGGTTTACTTCTTGAAGCATAAGTCAGATGTGTTTGAAACTTTCAAGAAGTGGAAAGCTGAAGTTGAGAATTAGACCGGTTTGAAAGTCAAATGCCTAAGGTCTGACAATGGAGGAGAGTATGACAAATCAGAGTTCAAGGAATTCTGTGCAGCTGAGGGAATCAGATTGATGAGAACAGTTCCTGGTAAGGCAAGGCAGAATGGAATTCTTGAGAGGATGAACAGAACATTGAATGAGCGTGCAAGGAGTATGAGGATACACTGTGGGCTGCCCAAAACACTTTGGGCGGATGCTGTGAGCACAGCTGCATACTTGATCAACAGGGGACCATCAGTTCCTTTAGGATTCAAGATTCTGGAGGAGGTGTGGACAGGAAAAGAACTCAAGTACTCACACTTGAGGACTTTTGGTTGCGCTACTTATGTTCATGTTGATCCAGAAAAAAGAGACAAGATTGATGCCAAGGCTGTGAAGTGTTACTTAATAGGATATGGTTCTGATTTGTTTTGTTACAGGTTTTGGGATGACAAGAACATAAAGATCCTGAGACATTGTGACGTGACATTTGATGAGTCTATCCTGTACAAGGATAGAGAGCAGAAGGTTGTAGAGATAACAAAGCAAGTGGGAGTTGAGGTTGAGTTGGAGAAAAGTAACCCAAGAGATGTCGAAGCAGATACTCAACCAACTCCTACTGAAGAATCTGAAGTGGAGAAAGTTACACCTGAGCAGGTGTTAAGGAGATCATCCAGATCCATCAGGGCACCAGATAGGTTTTCACCTTCATTACACTATCTATTGCTGACTGATGAGGGGGAACTAGAGTCTTTTGATGAGGCCCTACAGGTGGAGGATTTGATCAAGTGGGAGCAAGCCATGGATGATGAGATGAGGTCACTTGAGAAGAATGACACATGGGTGTTGACTGAGTTACCTGCAGGGAAGAGAGCTTTCCTGAACAAGTAGGTGTTCATAATCAAGACTGAACCAGATGGAAAAAGAAGGTTCAAGGCTCGTTTAGTGGTTAAAGGATATTCACAAAGGAATGGTATTGATTATGCTGAAATATTCTCTCCTGTTGTGAAGTTAACCTCTATTCGAATTTTGTAGAGTATTGTTGCATCGGAAAATCTGCATGTAGAGCAAATGGATGTAAAAACAACATTTTTACATGGAGATCTGGACAAAGAGATCTATATGCAGCAACCAGAAGGATATTTGGTTCCAGGCAAGGAACACATGGTGTGCAAGCTCACCAGGAGCTTGTATGGACTAAAGCAAGCACCAAGGCAGTGGTACAAGAAGTTTGACTCCTTCATGACCAAGAGTGGATTCTGCAAAGCTGAAAAGGATCCTTGTTGTTACTTCAAGAAAAACACTGATTCATATGTCTTTCTACTCTTGTATGTGGATGATATGTTGATTGCAGGATCTAGTATGAGGGAGATTAACAATCTGAAGACAAGGTTGTCTGCAGCGTTTGAGATGAAAGATTTGGGTCCAGCAAAGTAGATTTTGGGGATGAAGATTTCTCGGGATAGATCTGCTGACACTTTAAATCTATCTCAAGAGTTGTACATTGAGAAGGTGCTGAGCAGATTAAGGGTTAATGATGCTAAACCCCGGACTACTCCATTGGCAAATCACTTTAAATTGTCAAAGGAGTAGTCACCCAAGACTGTCGAGGAGCGTGATCACCTGGCACTTGTTCCATATGTTTCAGCAGTTGGTAGTTTGATGTATGCTATGGTCTGCACTAGACCTGATATAGTACATGCAGTGGGAGTAGTTAGCAGGTACATGGCGAACCATGGGAAAGAGCATTGGGAAGCTGTGAAGTGGCTTCTGAGATATCTGAAAGGTACATCCAGTACTTCACTTTGTTTTGGCAAAGTCAAGGTGACTCTAAAGGGTTTTGTGGATGCTGATCTTGGTGGGGATGTTGACTCAAGCAAGAGTACATCCGGGTACATTTACACCATAGGTGGAACAGTAGTGAGTTGGATGTCCAGGCTTCAGAAGTGTGTTTCTCTTTCATCTACTGAAGCTGAGTATGTGGCAATAGCTGAAGCTGGGAAAGAGATGATATGGCTGGCAGATTATCTTGAGGAATTGGCCAAGAAGCAGAGCGAGAAGATTCTTTATTCAGATATCCAGAGTGCCATACAATTGGTGAAAAATCCAGTCTATCATTCGAAGACAAAGCACATCAGAAGACAATACCATTTCACTAGCAGGGCAGTGGAGGATGGTGATATGTGCTTGGAGAAGATAGAGGGTGCAAAGAACCCGGCAGACATGTTGACGAAATGTGTTGATGTTGGGAAATTGAGGTTATGTAAAACGTCGGTTGGTCTTCTGTAGTTGTTGCTACAGATGTTACGGGGCGGTAAAGATGTTTATGATGAAGAGATTTTTTTTTGAGAATGTATTTTTTGGATGACTGAGTCAGTCTCCAAGTGGGAGAATTGTTAGGTAGTGGAGCCTGATCAATTTTAGGTTTTCCTATTTATTCTCTATTTTAGGCTTTCCTAGTTATTCTCTATTTTAGGTTTTTCTATTTATTTCTCTGTAACCAAAAATACTCTGATTTATTAATATAAATATACCTCACCGCCGTGGAAGTTTACTCACGGGGTTTTACCATGAAATATTGGGTTTTCTCTCTCTCTCTCTAGATTTCTCATCTCTTTCTCTTGAAAGTTCTTGTGTTCTTCATTCATCTACTGTGTGTGCGTGAATTCGATCCTAACACTAAGAACGTATTGAATGATCTATGAATTACCCTACGAATTCACGTGTAAATGCTGAAGGAAGTGAGCTGAAAATGTGACAACATTTCAAGCAAATCACAAGTTTGTTTCGTCTAACCATAGATGAAAAAATCTGGAATTTTAAATGAGTATAAATTAGGTGAGGTCATTAATAGTCGAACCCGCGACCACACCCGTGAAAATCACTAAAAAGGTGAATAAAGAAATGGGGCTGAGGGGGGTTCGAACTTGGGTGCTCCTGGCTTGAAGTAATATATGAAATTAAGAATTGAGAGGAGTGGATTTCGAACCCACAACCTCTCAATAGTAACTTAAGGGAATATAAAATAAATGTGAGGCGTGGGAATCGAACGCACGACCTCTAGGCGGTGAAGGAGAGTAAAGAAAATGAAAGAAAGGAAATGTGAGGCATGGGAATCGAATCCACGACCTCTAGGCAGTGAAGGAGAGTTAAGAAAATGAAAGAAAAGTGATGTGAGGAGTGGGAATCGAACCCACAACCTCTTAGGCAGATTCAAAGAGAAAATTAGAAGAAATTAATGAGGGGTTGTGGGGGTTCGAACCCACAACCTCTCGTCCAAAGGAGAGAAATTAAAAGTAATGGAAATAAAATGAAAATGAGGTTGTGGGGGTTCGATCCCACATCCTCTTACTTCTATTAAGAGAAAACTGAAGAGAGAAATTCAGGGACAAATAAAATGAAGGCGTCGGGGCTCGAACTTGGGTCCCCAAGCCGTATGGATCAAATAAAGTAAATGAAAAAAAAGTAAGTGTTGTCCAACGAATTTGAGACCGGGTTCCTTTGCCCGAATTCCGTATTGGTACATAAGTCATACGTGAATTAAATATTCACAAATAATGCTGCCTATTTAGATCAAAATCGAGAACTTTGCATACATACAAGATGCATAAGTCTTGTACCACATAATCTTAGGAAGATATTAATCACTTAAACGAACTATGAACGAAACCTCATGCTTGTATGCATAGACCCATAAGTATAGCCTACGTCTTAAAATAATTGAACTTAAGATGTACGCAATGAAATGATAAAATGAACAGAGAAATGATTAAATGAACAATGAAATGATGAAACCCTAGAAGGGTTAAGTAAGAGTGTGAAACACACAAAATGGCCAAGTGCATTGGCATATGATGAAATGAAAAATGAAATGATGTAATTAACAAAGAAATGATGAACTTAACAATGAAATGATGAAACACTAGAAGGGTTAAGTAAGAGTGTGAAACACACTAAATGGCAAAGTGCATTGGCATATGATTAAATGAACATTCACGTAAAATGGGGTGAGTAATTATGAAGATCAAATGTTCTTATGTTAATGAATGTGGTGACAACATGATATGGGGCTAATGTCAAAGATGAGAGAAATCTCAAATTAGACTAAGTAAATGTTACCAAAACGTACTCACCTATAAGATTGTAAAGTTAATGAAGAGACCAGGCTCTATGAACACTCTTATGAAATTATGAGATGAGAAATCATCTATTGATTTATGATGTCCTCATACTAGAAGCCATATTCCATGACGTATAAGTTAAATGTACTGGAACTTTATACTGAGCACTGATAGACTAACTATGAGCTGTTATGCCTTCTTTTTGGAAGGGAGGAGGTTCAATTAAATCTCATGAGATGAGACTGTCCGGCAAATGCCGAGTATGGGTCTCCTTATATCTCTAAGTCTTCGAATCTATATTTCCAATATATGGATCTGGCGGGGTTCAATTCCCATATACGCTAGCATGTTTTGGGTTACTTTGGCCGGTGATTCAACCTTTTTTCAGTGTGGGAGAGACACTGGATTTCATGATGCTCACATGATCTGGTCAGTAAAAGTTAAAGTTCCCCACGAATGAATGAGGCCAGACTCAAATTATGCACATAATGAAATGAATGATACAATAGTTTTTAGGATAGGACAATCAAGAGGTGATCTACACTTAAGTAATGACACTAGGTCATTCTTGATCATTGTACAGCGAACCCGATGAAAGTCTTAAAATACATCCTAGGTATAGCTGGTGTTTACACTAGCCTATGAATGAAATGAAATGAAGTACGTATGAATGGATGAAGCAGACTCTGTGTTTGGTAATGAAGGCTCCCTAGTTTAGGTCCCATATGTTTAGCCCTCATTTTCGGGAAGTCTTGATGTCAAGTCCATGATTCTAAGGTCTCATGACATATGAACGAATAATATGAAAAATGTTATGTGCTATATGCAATATGTTATGTGCTATGTGCTAGATGTTCTGTGCTGTGTGCAATATGATAAGTATGATGATGCATGTTTCTCTAATGGCATGACTTTCCTAATCCAAATTTGGAAAGATCATTTCCTAATCCCAATTTGGCAAGTCCATTGACTTGACTTTCCATAATCATGATGTTATGAAAGAGTTGTTCTTAATCATGCATGTCCTTTGGGTGTGCTTGCATATACCCATACTTGGTACAAGTGTGTACTAATCCCATACAACTCCACAATTTTAGGTGCAGCCATGGGTGGACGCTAGAGCTACAGGTTGACACTGAAAGTATCAGGATGTGGAGCATTCATCCGGACTTGGTAGGACCTCATGCTTTCGAGGATGCTTGCCCATTATAATCTAGCTTAGTTATAGGGTTAAGCTAGTGGAGTATGTTCTACTAGCATTTCTTTCCGCTTTTGTTCAGACATTGTATTGGTGCCATTTTGGCAAGTATAGATTAAATGCTATATTAAACTATATCTTTCATTTGATGATCTTAATGTTAGATGGTTGATGGTCAACAATTATGAATCTAATACAATGTTTAGTATGTATGCTAAGAAACAAAAAGTTTCAAATTTTCCGCTAAAATTAATCTAGACGAAGTAAGAATGACGTAAGTAGGCTTGTCTGCAACCTCTGAGAGGTCAACGACGCGGCTATCATCTTGGGTCTTGACTCCGATCGTGACAAGATTTCTCATCCTTGAGGACATCTTCCTCTTCCTCGTCCTCTTATTGATTTCACACATCTAAATATATGATAGAGAGATTACCTACCTTATTCTTAGTATCTATCTCATAAAGGTCTTTCACCATGTATTTTAGCTTGAATTGCTTCAAACCATGAAAATTTAAGTGACGACACTTTTTGTGCCAAAGTCATAAATTATCTACAATTTCATTTTTGAATGCATTTTAATTTTAAAGGAAAATTTCTTTTTATCATCTCTACTTCAACAATGACTTGATTTGACTCAATTTTATCATAAATCTTGCAATAATTATCTATAAACCCAAGAGACTAAGTATTTTCGATTAATTGATCAACAATAAACAAATTTTCTTCCAATTCAGTAATATAAAACAAAACAGATCATAAATTTGCTTACCGCTCCCTTTTATGTTGATTGAATTGGTACCTTTGCCTTTTGATAAACTAAGACTCCATTCCCCATTCTCACATTAGTAGTTATGCTATTATTAATTAAGAGGAAAAACCTTTCATCTCCTGTTATGTGATTACTACAACCACTATCAACATAAAAGTCATTGCTTTTTGTTGAAGTATCATATTTGGAAGAAAAGTAAAAATTTTATTCCCTTTCTTCCTCCTATCTTTTATAGAAATTCGCTTGCTCCCGCTTCTTGTACCAACTCCTTCTCAATGTGGCAAAACATTTTACAAAAGTTATATTGGGGCTTGCCATTGTGAAAACATTTTTCTGCAGTGTGATTAGTCTTTTTGCAAACTTTACAAAAAAGAGTAGAGTTTTTCTCACCCTTTTCTTCAACCTTATTTGAAGAACCATCATGATCCCGATTCTTTTATTTTTTGGATAGTAATTCTTCTTTTGTAGATCTTTTAAATTTTTTTGAGAATTCTCATTTGTTCTGATTTGGAAAACTGTCTCTGTGGGTTGATTTTCACGAAAAATTTTCATTTCTCGTGTGTATGAAAAGATTCAACTAGCTCTTTGATGGAAAGCTTTAAAAGATCTTTAGTCTCCTCAGTTATAGCAACAATATACTCATATTTTTCTGTAACACGAATTAAAATCTTTTCCACAACTTTTTGATTAGAAATTGTATCACCACAACTTCTCATTTCATTAACAATATTCATGACTCTTGTGCAATATTCATCTATTTTTCCAGATTCTATCATCTTCATGTTTTGGAACTCTCTTCTAAGAGTTTGAATATTTATACTGCGTACCTTTTCGTCACCATACACCTCGATTTCCTAAGAATTCCAAGATTCCTTCGTAGTCTCACAAGTAGAATTTTTTGTGAAATATGCTCTTGAGACTCCTATTTGGATTTTGCTCAAGGCTTTTGAATCTTGACTATACTTAGCCTCAATATTTTTCAACTCTGCAACTGTAAGTTCACCATCGTTGTCTGGCTCTTCCAAGCATTTGCAACAATGGTCCACAAATCTTCAACTTTCAAATGTGTTCTCATTTTTATCTTCTGGTATTCAAAATGAGTTCGACAAAAAAATTATGCCAGAAAAATTGAAGAATCAACAGCTTCATTTATTCTGGAACATATATTTTCTTCACCTAACCCTCGATTAAGAACGAAACCTGCTCTTGATACCAATTTGTAGGAAATATGGAAGAAGAATACTATCTTTATAAAATGCTCAAGTTTTATATAGTCTACTTAAGGGCACTCGAGAGGATTACAATCATCAACTACATATTTATTTATACTAGTAATAATGTAAATAAAAAGGAGCACAAAAAACTAGATACATGATATGTAAGACTAGTAAAGAGGCTAAACAACTTCATAATACTTTCAATAAAGACATTCACCACAATGCATAAACAGTAGAAACAAATTATAACAATACAACCATTAATGAAATAGAAACATGAAGGTTAATAAATCAATCAATCAACATCAACCACATGTCAGGCGCAAGTTATTTGTGCTAGCTTCTAGTTGGATTAGCTAAATATTTGTATTTGTTAAGAAAACAAAATAGAGGATTCACCATAGTACAACCATGCCTTGCATAGATATGCAAAGTGCAAACCAACCTTACAATATTGTAAGTAAAAACATTCACCACAATACAAGGAAAGAACAGAAACAAATATAAATGCAAAAAAAAAAATTGACTCATACTTTACCGACATCAAAATAACCCAAATCAAGGTAATTTACCTAAAAAAGTCAGGTCCTTTATCCAAGTTTCACAATCCATTAACATCAGAAGAGTATTATAGCCAAAAAGACAGTTTTATTACATCTAAACCTAACCCCTAAATTCCCAAATAATTATTACTAAGAAAAGGGCTTTAACACAGGGCTTCAAATGATGATCCATACATATAGCCAAAATTATCTTGACAAATCTAAAATTGACGAGTATCAAGGTGATCTAGCTAAAGAAAAATTCAAAACAACCTATTACTAATAGAAATCAAGTAGACTAATATCTTAGAAAGGGGGTTTATACAGGGCTGAGGAGCTGAGAAAGGGAAGGTTTTGGTTCTGAATTCATGCCAATGACTCACTAATATCCAAGATTATACATGAGATCCGTATCCACGAGGGTGTGAATTTGTAAGGTCGGACCCCACATTTGGGGAAAATGTAGGCAAAAATATGTGTCAGTAAAAATATGATTATCATGCATAAAACATTTAAAACATACTTAAATAGAGAGAAAATTTTCAAGGTATGCAATAATGAAGGTAAAACGTGAAATAAGAAGTAAAATATATGAATCATAATTATCAATGTCCATAAACAACATCTTAAAATACATATGAGATACTTCTTGGAGTAACATTAATCCATCATAGCTTGCTTGTGGTAAGTATCCTTAAATACATATAAGACCATGTGAGCAAATAATATGGAATCCGGTGTTTCCCACACCGAAAAGGGTTGTCCCACCTACCAAGGGAAGGACCGCAAATTCTAGCTTATGTGGATACACTAGCTAATGTCTATCTAGACAATCCTATTTTAGCGCAATCACCACTTTTTCACTCGATACTAAGATTAAATTCCATGGAATAGTTCTTAATCATATTCATCTTACCTTTTAATAGAACATGAGTAATCGCCTCTTGTCTTTACATTTTATGACATGGTTAATCAAATCTTGTCTTTTTATTAGAGGTAATGGGTAATCATCGCTTGTCTTATTTTTAGAATGGCTCCTTACTTTAATTCATCATAGGTGAGGAAAACTTTCAACCTTAGAATTCTTTATCTGAGAAAACCTTTCACATCCAAGCATAAAATAGTTATGCGAGCAATGTATGCTTTTATTTACCAAGCAATCTACCCCATATTTATAAATTTCATTAAAACATGTATAATTTCATAATGAAACTTTAATAGTTTAAAACTGCCTTTTAATCATCAATATCTAGAAAACATGGGTTAGACATGGTGTTACGACCCATACTATCGTGATTGACACTCAACTAACCATCCGGTGGGAGAACTACTACTACAACTCAACCCAAAAAACTAAACTAAAAACTAAAGCAATTAAGGATACGGAAACAAGAATTATGTCTAAACCTGAAGTTCCCATAAACTTCCAAAAGATCTAACAACTAACAATGCAAAATTGGTACACCTAGAACCTGAAATTCAATGTATCAAAACATCTAATGTTCAACAAGTATAACCAAGAAGAGTTACAACCCTAAATAATGAATTAATAACTAACTAAATAGTCTAAGTCCGGAATGTGGATGTATATAAGAAAAGAGAACTCATGGAAATCTTGAAGAACTAAATCTCCCTTGAATTTGAAGCAATTACTGATCATCTAGACGCGGTCTGTAAAAAGTTGTGTGAAGAGTACTCAACAAAGAAAGAGCAGGTGCAATATGAGTACACAACCACATTATACTTGTAGGATCACGTGACTATCTCACTAAGTGAACATAAGTAAGTCAATACAACATACTAAAAACATGCATACATGAACATATACAATATCATCATCATTTATGAAAAATGAAGAATTTTACAACCCTAATTGATAATTACACATTGTATTACGTTCTACGGATCAAAAAATGGATTTGGAGAGTTCAAATCTTACCTTTAGCATCAAGAATGATTGAAAAATATCAAGAGAAGTCCTTGATTCATTCCTTAGCTCTAATATTTTAAAATTTCTGAATAAAATTCTTTTGGGGTTTATTTACAACTTTAAATCGTGTGTGGTCTGCCATAACGGCCATCACCCCGCTACAGCGGCACTACCCTCGTGGCCAACATCACTGCCAAAGCAGCTTACACGTAACGCTGAACTATTTTAATAAATAAAATACCCCTATCTAATAATAAACATTTTACTAGAGATGCATAGAAACTACTCGTTCATGCTAAGATCAATTCTTAGAGTTCTACTCAACCAAATTCAATTTCGTAAAGTCGTACAAGTTCCTTAACGACTTATCTATCTACTCATATAATAAAATTTATGAGGACCATCCTTGTCCACTATTGATGCTTTTAGAGACTTGATCTCTGGGCCATCAGATGACGGGACCTATATACAGTCCGTGGATCAAATGACGGACCATGTATGATCTTCGTGGTTTAGTCGATATTTACTTTAATTCTATCAAGTCTGACACTCACCTATGGTACTTACCTACGGATTACGACTTTTGGATTAGATAACGCACTGTCCTGGTAAACCATCAAAGTTACTTGAACATGACATTTTAGGAAAACTAGACTGGCTTACCACGAGTCTGCCCATGGTCCGTGTTTCAGATGACACATCGTTAGTGTAGTCAGTCAGTTTATGTATGATATTCTTTTTAAGGACTAAAATTTTATCTTCTCCGTATCTGAGGTGTTACAGAAACGAAATAAGAAAGGAAAGGTTCCTGTTGATATCATACCTTAGAGAATATGTAAATGCATGGTACGAGGCTAATGGTCATTCATGAGGCTAATAGAAGGTAATGGACATGACTTGATTTAGTGAGGATGCTTGAGATTTTAATATTGTACATTATTTTCTTGAATGACAATCAATTCTAATATCTAACTATATAACTGAAAGCCTCTGCTTAGATGAGTTACTAGGAAAAAATCTCAGCTAACTCTAACTATCTCAAAACTGAAAGACTAAATGATTGAAATAAATATAAGGGTTGTACTAAAAAATTATGGACTTGAAAAAAGTGCTACTAACCTGGTTATAATTCGTACTTATAGTGGGATGGATATTAAGAATCCGAATCAATATTATAAAATAATATAACATAAAAATATGATGTCTGTACTTTGAATGTACTAAGTATGATAGATATGAACCGTAATTAAATAAACGAAACATGATAAATTTGAGATGTTGTACTGAACAAGAAACTAAAAAATATGAACTCATGTAATAACCAAGTATCAACATGCAATTCGTATGTACTAAATTGAAATAAATAAATATAAGGTCAATGTAGTAATCTAAGACTAGATTGTGGGTGTTACTAATGATAGACATATAGCCATGTGACCTGAACATAAAGTTTGATGTATAATCCCCGGTTTAGAGCATTCCTATAGCGATCCCAAGTCATTTATGACTTGCTGGGACTGATAGATCGGTCACCTGGTCATTTATTTTGTTACTGTGTGAGCTTTAGTATTTTTGGATCTTATGAACTTTGAACAATCATTTTAGATCAAAAGTTCAAGCAGATGACATCAGGATTCAATTCTTACAATTCCATCAGTTTCGGAAGGGTCATTTTAGGCCATTAGCATTGTCGACATGACTCCCATAGTTTTCAATGTGAGTTGGTGTGATTAGGCGTTTTAACATTAAGTTAAAGGCAAAGTTTGACTTTAGTCAACATTCTGAGTAAACGCGCTCGGATGAAAATTTCGTCAGCGTGGCTAGCTCCGGAATGTTGAGTTTGGTCTAGTTTGACCCTTCTTTCGGGTTTTGAGGTTTTTGATATTTTTCCGAGCCCTTTTGTGGTTTTTGACTTAAAATGGCCAATGGAAGTGAGACCTATATTTTATCGAGATGACCTATGATGAAAATTTTGACTGCGCCTTTGAGTCCGGAATGTCGACTTTTGTAGGGTAGCGTATCTGTTTTATTTTTATCAGGTTCCGAACGGATTCCGAGCACCCGTCGGAGACTTTAAAGAAAGTAGGCAAATCTGAAATCTGGTGCAGCCCTTTAACGACCAATAATTGGGGTTTTAACGACCAGATATTTGGGTTTATTAGCGACCAGCTTCGTCCTTATAAAAACCCAATTTTCAGCTTTTGTGTTTTACTTTAAAATTTCGATATTTTGAGCTATAGAACTCCAAATTGGGCGATTCAAAAGGTTAAGTTGTGAGATTTTTCGAAGGCAACACATTGGTGAGCTTATAATATGATTTGGGGACTCGATTTGAGGTAAATTTTGTGTTTCAACTGCTGTCATAGGTCATTTTCGAGCTCAACTTTTGGGAAATTTTAGAAGGTAATGTCTTGGCCATTTTAGGTCCAAATCTAGTGATTCAAGAGCCTATATTGTGGTGGTTTTCATGATGATCGTCATGGTGTGATTGGTTTTGGCTGTTGGACCTTCATTTTCGGTAAAATCTTGTAAGTAGCTGCTGCCATTGTTGCTGATTTTTAGCGTAGAATTTGGTTTTTTTGTTGCATGTTCATGTTCGGACTGTCTTGAGTCCTGAATTGTGTTCCATTCTGGTGCACAAGTTCGTAGAGTTGTTTAGGACTTTTATTTGGGGTTAATTATGGATTTCTCAACGCGTATTCCACTTTTTCCATTTTGACCGCGAAATTGACCCATCTCCGTTTCTTGCAATTTTAGTGTTTAAATGACTGTAATAACGTTGTGACTCTATTTTTGATAGTTTATTAATGTTTTTAGGCTTTTTAGAAAGTAAAAGATCTTGGGAAGTGAATTTTGGATCGCGCGTGATCTGTGTTCAGGTAGGCTACGGTTTCTGTTCTTAGATTTAACTCAAACATGTGAATGCATGTTGATCAGTTGGGATTTGGGTTGGGTAATTATTGGATCATGCATAGGTGTTAAAAATCATATTTTTGGCCTTTTTCTGAGAATTATCGGGTAACTGTGAGCATGTTTATTGTTATTAATTGACCTTCTTTAATATATGGATTACTTGTATGTTTGAATACTGGTTATCAGAAGTATGTTGGGCCTTAGTTTAGGTTTGACAAGGGTTTTCCTTAGAAATGCATGATTCAAAGTCGGTAGGACTTATTTTAGCCCCGACGTTGCTCGGCCGGCTTAAATCCTTGTTGACTGATGTAGCAGACTTGAGTCTGATAGTTTAGTATTTAGCTAGATGATGAGCTCGCTCCAGCGATAGTTACCCTTATTTTTTTGATGTTACGGCTTCTCGAGTTACGTCAGTGACAATGAATTCCGCTCCGGGATTCAAAGTTGAGTTTCGATTCGGCTCTAAGGACTTACATTGATTAGCTAAGTCTGGATGGTGTTCCACGGGCATATATGATTATGGATAGATAAAGACTCTTTCAGCAGCTATATCGACATCTTTGTCGGGTATCCGATTTAAGGTCCGGCCTCGACCATCCACATATTTATGTAAAGCATCCGGTTAGAGGTCCGGTCTCAAGTATGTAGAGCATCCGGTTAGAGGTCCGGCCTCAGTTACTTATATTTTGCAATTGGCTACTTGTGTAATTCTGGTGAGCGTCCGATTCAAGGCCCGACCTCCATACCATCAGATTCTACTTTTTGATTAGGTGTTCTTTTGCCTTGAGTTCTATTCTCCTTTAGTTATAGTTATATTATGTACTCGTCGGGCTTATGGGGGTCCGTTCGGGTTTTTATTTAAACTTGCGCACGAGTGTACCTTTTGGGCTTATGGTGGGTCATGTTAGGTGTAGTGAGCTTATTTATATAAATTTAGTTAGATCTTTATACACTCGTGTGCATTATTGTGTTACTTAGCCTTCCGTTCTTGACCTCTAGTTTTGTGATTCCATCTTTTCTTATTGTTTTACTTTTCTGTTGAGTATAGTAGGTGCCTTCATGGCTCGAGAAATTGGGTCGTGACAAGTTGCTCCAATGTGGTACTAAGAACTAAGATGTTACTCCTGATTTGATGTGTAACCCTTAAAACCTTTCTAATTAAAAATTGATCATACACATTTGATTTCATTTGGCTAATGAATTTTTAAAAAGAAAAAATAGAACCTTGGCCGAAGGAGTAGATAAATAGTAAATTTTCACCTCATTACTACTATATAGAGAAGTTTAGGACAAGACAATTCTTGGTCGACAAGCCTGCTTTTAGACAAGGTCACTTATGTAATTTTTATATTTTTAATTATTTTAATTTTTTATCGTATTTTTTTAATTCTTTTTGGATATTTGCAAATTACATCTAAAAAATTCTACAAATCACCATAATGTAGAATTTAAAATATTTAAATTTTAGAAGACATAAAAATATTGGTTGACTCTCAAAATTCTATCGATGCAACATAAATTGAGACAAAAAGTAATAAATAATCTTTTTAAAATGACCCAAAATCCATATAAATCTCAATAATTAACAACTTGAAATATTCGAAAAAATATAGAAAAATTTGGTTGATTCTTTAAATTCTATTTGTGACACGTAAATTGGGATATATATATATATATATATATATATATATGAGTGAGAGAGAGAGAGAGTAATATGTATTATTTGAAAAATATGTAAAAAGTACTATAAATCATAATAATTAAGAAAATAAAATATTTAAAAGACAGAGAAAAATTTGGAAAATTCTCCAAATTTAACTTTATCTCTAAGTTGAGAATGAGAGAGTAAAATTTATTGATCAACTTAACTTGCAACTTAAGTTTGTTGCAAGTTACCATTTTATCCACAAATACATTCAAAATGGGAAGCAAGGTGCACAAAGCATCTCATGTTTAAAAAGTTCGTGAAAGGGATGCACCTTATAATGGACGTGATTTGGACAACCTACTCTGGTTCAAGAACTAGTTGTTTCTTCCAAGTGGCCTACACAGAGACAATATTACCGTTGCTCCAAAACTCACCTATAACTAGTGAAATGTTTTCTCTATATGGTTTCACAATAACTATCATTGTGAATTAACAAATGTGCATATATCTCTACTATATGCATAAAACGATGTACATATTTACCTTGTATGTATAATGTAATTTTCCGCCCCCAAAAACATCTGATATTGCACTAACATAGCTTGTATGTGCTAACCATTATGATTGTCTTAATTCTAGAACTATGTCAACAATTATGATTTCTTAATTCTAGAACTATGTGTTTGTCCAGGAAACTGTACGACGTCAAGGCGAGTTTGAATATCTGCATCAAAACCTGATAGTTAGCTTGGAAATTGGGACTGTGCTCCGACGAATACCAAATTTCCTTTTTCCAAAAAATGAAGGTTCGGGCCAACTTTGGCAAGGACACTATGACAGAATTATTGCACGGGAACTTAATTGTTATCTATAAGAGAAGTTCCCTTGGATTCAATATCAAGATGTTGGATTGCTCGAATGGGCTTAGTTGACATTACTTAAGCCTTCCTCTCCAAATATTTATGGCTCACCAGATTATCCTCCAGTGACTTCGCCAATGGTCCCACTCACTGATGGGAGTATGTATCTTACAAAGAGGGTGGCGTTGTCAAGGAAAAGGCAAAGCACAAGTTCATTATTGTTCATGGCTTTGACAGTTCCAAAGACTTGATGTTGCCGATATCCCAAGTGTGGAAACTTTTAAAACTCCATATTTAGTGTATTCATTTTAGTATCTATTATGTATGTTATGTCCAAGCTTACTTGCACTTTGCAATATGATTGAGAGTAAAAAAAGTTTTGTTGAGTCCAAAATTAAAGATTACAGGTAGAGAAGATATTTTCGGTAAACCTTCGGCTCAAGTAAATGCATTACAAATCAGTTTGAAAAAATAAAACAATAGGGGTGATGAAGCCAAGACAAAATGCTTAAAAAGGCATGACAGAACATACTAAAAAAGAATTAGTAACTACAACAAAATAATACAATAATCGAAGTACAAGAAACATCAAAAGTAACGAAAGTGGAATACCAAGAAACTCCAATACTAATATTATGCGACTACCAGCATAGAAGAACAAGCGATACAACTCTCAACTACCTAACTATACATCTACCCGAATCCATATCCTCCATACTTTTCGACTAACTATCTATGTAAATCTCATTGCCCCTTAAGCAACAAACATCAAGTCAACAGAAGAACTCTATGCATTTCAAAGACATTTCTAAACTACTATCAAGGGATTCAAAAGACTAACTGCAGTCGAGGGATTAATATGCTATACATTTTTAAACGTAGCAGAAGAAGGGTAGAATTTATGTCTCATCTGTGGTGGTTGCTACAATTCGAGACAGTAACTCCTAGATCTATGTCACAATGTGTAAGGAAAAGGTTTAATCTTAGGCTTCTTCAAAGGATGTTATCAGCAGTTGAAGATACTTCAATGGAATAGAAATGGTAATTCATTACAATCTGTTTTTGTAGGTAATATTAATGTACAAACACCAGCAAATCCTACAATTTCAGTAATAGTAATCATCGTGATGTTTGGACTTACATACACCAGTTAGTTTTCTACATAAACCGTATAATATTTTGATGAAGCGTGATCAATTGACCCCTTTAAGTCTATGTAGCCATGCCACATCATACAAATGCAAGTTAGGATCTTTAGTCATGATAAATTTCTCAACTCTAAATTGTGCTCAAGCGAGTATGTAGGTGTAACTACACTTAAGAGGTTTTTAAGTTTAGACAAGACCACGAAAAGTAAAAATTGAAGTCTGCAGAAACTTCTAAGTTTTACGAACGTCATCTAAGGGTCGTAAAAGGAAGTCAAGATAGTATATTTGATCCTTAGATCAAATTTCATAGATTGGAACTTCATGCTTGAGTATTACGAGTCTAGTCTAAGGTGCTTAATCACATTTGCAAGTAGTAGATTGGTCCGTAAATAAAAGTACTCAAACTTTAAATTTAGCCTCAGTTTTACCAGTCATAAAACCGTTACGGGCCATAGATATGCTGGGTTGAAGTCATGAAACTCAATTTTTCTCTGTTTTTACGAACATTGTTTACGGTCTATATATTGAACCAAAGACCGTAAATGGATTTATGGATCAAATTTAGAGACCAAATATTTCAGCCAGATCTCTATAGATAGGGATATTTGGTCCGTAAATAGAACCACGTACCATATATTCCCTCGCAATCCCTTCCGATGTCATTTTTCTCTTAGGGTGATATTTGTTCTTTCCCACTATGTTAATCCCTATACTATGTATTTTTTAACCTATTCTAAGTTGGATTAAAGAAAATTAATTGACCTAAACATCCCCATGCATGTACTAATTCTTAGAAATCAAATTTTTTTCATTCAAGGCTCCTCCCAACCAAGAACCATGGTTCTTCATCTTCAAGTCTCAAAATTTAAAATTTCAAGCTAGTGTATTCTTTCAAGGTAAGTGGGATTTCATCATTGGATATTCTTTCACACTTTGAGTCTCAAGTAAAACCCAGTTTCTCGGTTAATGATTTCTACAAGGCTTAGGGTTTTATGAAAAACATGAATTCCATGATATTATCCATTCCTCTTAATGAATTGTTTACTTTTGTGTTTTAAGACTATGATTCATTGTTTATAAATATATTTTCAAGAAACCTTGGAACATAGTTAATTTCATGTCTCAGAACTATATTTTTTTAGTTGCATGCCTCAAATTATCAGTTTTCATGATTTAAGATGCTTTTAGATAAAGTGTCTCTTAGTTATTATCAAATTATCAGTATTCATGAGCTACTCTTAATTATTATCAACATAATTTAGTATTATTAGATGATCAATGTTTTTTATTTATCAATATTTTACATTGTGATTTTTAGTAAGCATCGAACATATTTAGGAATTAAGGCTCACACGTTACCTTTAGTAGCAATCGCTATGTCCTAGAACTACTTGACAGTATGGGTGTGTAAGGATCACCCGTTAGACTATGAATGACAGGGGGTAGTCTCAGGTCCTGCAAGTATGTATCTAGTGCCTTAGACACATGCCATACCGCTCTTAACTCCTACTTTTGCAACCGAATCAGAAAAGTCACAATTCAAGGATTCAATGCTAATGGACGGAATGAACTAAAGTCTAACATAGTCTGACCTTCATTATCACACCAAAATATCTACATCTAGTGGTTCCAATATTCTATTGATGTTTTTTTTTCAATAAACGTGAAATATATCTAGAGTAGTCCCTCATGGCACACAAAATCTTTACAAACTTGGGAATGATGCCCCACCCCTCTATCGTTCTCCACTTAAATAGTGGACTTAGTTCACTTCACATAGTTTCAAACTTGTGACCTAAGACACAAGTCTTTCAACCTTTGATACTATTGTAAGAGTTAATCGTTAAAACACACCTAAATTATCACATTTTCGCGGTTTCATACCTTAACAACCTATTATTTCATTTACCTACCTAAAGTATCATTCTCTTTCTGTCAAAACACACCTCGATACTTAGTGGGGCTATGCACACCTTATGTTTCTAATGACAATTCTCATGTGGTCCTTGGCTTTTTTAGAGTTACTGGTTAAAGAAAAACCGAAGCTATCACTTTTTCGTGAGTTTCATACCTCAATTGCTTCTTGTTCTGTTCTACCTACCAAAACTATCACTCCCTTTGTGTTAAAACACACCTCAACACTTAGGGAATAACATTTACTTTCACACATATAAAAAAGACAGGCAATTAATATCATTCAAACAAGTATTTAATTAGGTCAATTTGTATTATAGCCTACATGAGATTGTAAAATATATAAATGAAAGACAATGTAATGGTAATTAAATTAGATATATATCCTAATGAACCCTAAAGTCACAATAAAGACAACAATGCAAAAATAAAGATCATGAAATTCATAAATGCAACCTACCTACAAAATATGATGCTAAATTGAAAAAAATAATAGATAATCTTCAAATAAAATAGAAAATGGAAGTGCATTACCTTTGTTGAGCCTGACTTGAAAACTCGACTTGACGAACTTGTACGAGTTCCACCTTTTCCCATTGAATTGAAAACGCAAGGAAGGAAACAATATTTAAACTATGAACAAATTTTTTTACAACCCAACTTTTTCCCTTTTGGGTGGTAAATTCATATTATAACAATGAATGGGTCTGGTTAAAACCGTATGAAATAGGATAAATTATGATTTAATGGTCAAAACACACATAAATTATCACATTTCTGTGAGTTTCATACTTCAACTATCCATAGTTAAATTTATCTACCAAACCTATCACTCCTTTTATGTTAAAGTACACCTTGGTGATCAGTTGGACTACATGCGCCTATTGTGGATGGGGAATAACTATTTGACCAACTCAACATCAAGGTGTCACTACACCATTTTAGGCCTAAAGCCACACTAAATCAATACAACGCTTGTAAAGTGTTGGCTAAGCCTTTTAAGGCTACACTTTAAAAGTGCAGCCTTAGTTTTCAGCCTTTGACAACAATAATATTGACAACGCTTGTAAAACGTTCTCTTTAATAATTTAGTCTACACATTATAAGTGTTTTAACATCATTATATAATTGACTACACCTATTTATATATATAACTACACTTTTAAAGTGTACTTTTATTATAATTATAAAAACATCACTTACCAAGAGTGGCTTATAATTTCACTAAAATATTATATTCTCTCCAAAAAAATTCACTCTCCCTCTCATTTTTATTTGGTAGAAAAATAAACTTCATAACAAATAAAAAAATCTTTTCAAGTCTCTAAATGAAATTATATTTTCCCTAGATCTGAAATTTTCAAGGTTTTTGTAAATATAATTTTTCTACAAAATTTATAGATATTTGTTGATACAAAACACAAAGTGATAATTTTTCACAAATCATATAAAGAATGATTTCAAAATACTTCTATGATTTTCACTTTGGAGAAACGAAAAATTCCAGTTGAAGATGTTTTAGCTCCATTCATGATTTTCTCTTTGTTTCTGGCCGACCTGAAGAAATCCCTTACGATTTTATCGTTTTTCACCTATCGTGGCCATGAAAATAAAAGAGAAACAGAGGGATGAGGAAGTGGCGGAGACAATTGACTCAATTTTTTTGGAAACTGGTGGAAGCATAAGAATTCGCAAAGACTACAGTGGTTGAGAGAACGAGAAAGTTCAAAAATTGCTTGAAAATTGGGAATTAATGAGTTCAGAGTGTATGACTAAATTTTCCTTTAAAATTAATAAACAGAACAAGGAAGATGATATCCTAAAGCTTCATCACATTTTGTCGGAATGGTTTTTATCAGGTAAAAATTTCTACCTTTAAATGTTTGGATTTGTTTCATGTAGGTTTATTGTGTGGTGTTGGATCTTGATTTTCTTGTTTTGTTTATTTTTGGGATTCTAGCTTGTTTATGTTCACTGATAGATCCTCATTTGAAGTCGAGCTCCCTCCTGGTCATAATGATAACTCAATGTTTTCTTTCTAATGAGTGTAAAATATCTCCTCTATTTGTGGAAAGTTAAGTTTTTTTAACTGATTGTAGGAACAAAAATCACCACATATTTCTTTAGGGCAAGTGAGTCGTAGAATCATAAACTTAGAGAAGTTTCGATTTCATCATTTCGGACATTGTTTGAGAACCTCATTTCTACATTTCCGGGCATGTCTATCATCAGTCTATCCATACGGTCTGGACTGGTTAGTTAAGAATGCTTAGAAAGTCTTCCCTAAAGTCTGGCACATCCATGTCTAATGGACTGCTCTGATGTGAAGGGGAAGATGTTTCTAGCGAGACTGCTCTAGGAACCACTTCGTCGTCCATAGTGTTGTCTTCTATTGTCCATCATGCTTCCTGATCTTGATTCTATTATGCATTGTTAGGATTTATTGAAGTGATATGCTTGTGTAGTTGGTAAGTTGGTGAATAAGAATAGGATGTTGCATATTCTGAGTGTTTGAGTAGTATAGGCCTATAAGAGTAGGTGATAGTACTCGATGGTTTTCAGCATCTGAGTCAATTGTATTTGTGTAGTACGGCAGGCTGGTACAGCAAGTGATGAAGTGTGTATGTCGACACAGTGGGATGGACGACAAAGTAAAAGTACAAACTGCACACAACGTTGAATACTTAAGACAAACAAAATATTGAGTGTTTAACATATTTAATTGTGAATAACTTGTTTGGTGAGTGAACGGTTTCTTCAACAGATAAACGTCTAGCCTGTAAATTTTCTCGTTCAACCTACTAATTTATAAGAGTTTTATGATTAGTTCAAATGACTACTTTTAGATCTGAGCGTTACTTTAACAAAATCCAAATGTCTATTCATGTCGACCTCATATAATACCAAATGAAAGCACATATTAATTATGTTTGACCAAAGAATGATCTACTGTCCTATCCTCGCATACATTGTTAAAGTAAATAAATATTCTCTTGCTTTACTAAAGTAATGTTGACTACTAACAGGTATTTTACATGCCAATTTATCTTTTTTTCTAACCCAAATCTTCTGTTGATTTTTTTGTTGTTTTAAATTGTACAAGGAGTGTTTGGGCTGCAAGAGCTCATATCATAATTGTTGTTATTGGTTCAAGCGTTTTACCTTTGGCTTGTTGTAGCTCAACTTTGTAGGATTGATTGTACTATTGTTATCCTTTAATTCTTTTTTGTTACTTACTACATCATATTAGGAGTAATAGAAATCCATATTCTCACAAATTCCAGAATTTGATCAAATTTGACGGATTTCAATCGTTGTTGATATAATGTCTTTCACTTACTTGACGATCGGTCTAGGTTTAGGCATTGCTCAAGTAGCAGGTTTGTCATCTTCTAGCCTACTATTGCAACATTTTTGGAGGTCTGAGAATTCATTGCAACTTCTAACTTTTATGTATTTTTTTTATTTGAAGAAACTCGAAAATCGGAGGATGTTTAACTGGAGTTAGAATTGGAAATGTAACTGAAATGCAAAAAGTTTGGAGAACTTAACAAGCACTTGGAGCTATTGCTTTTGCCAATTCTTACTCCCTCATCCTTGTGGAGATTCAGGTAACGATATGGAGCATTTTTCATTCATTCATCGCAGTTTTATTTGATATCATAGTAATTTCCTATACAATACAAGATACAATCAAATCCCCACCCTCAGAAGCCAAGACAATTAAAAATGCAACTCTAATTAGTGTATGAGTAACTACAATTTGCTACATGCTCTATGGCTGATTTTGCTATGCAGCATTTGGAGTCCATGCTCATGAAAATTTACTAACTCATTTTGGATTATATGAGTTGTTTTGCTTCTGTTGTTCTGTAGAAAAGGCAATTATGGAATTAAAGAAGTTGTTGATGTTTCGAATAACAAGCTCAAGTTAATTTTTTCCCCACTTTTGTCAATGTGAATGATCTAATTCTTTATTTTCGGGTTTTTTAGTTGCAGAATGAACGTAAAAACTTGATCTTATTAGTGGATTCTGGAAATGATTTAGGCTTATTATGCAGAAATTCTACAAGGGGTTATCCAGTTTTAAGATTTTTTTTACTTGTTCTGATAATTGTTGTGTTTGAGCAAGCGTGCATGGACCTCAACTAATTTTATGGGTACTTACTACTACTCACAAATATAGGCATCAGATTAATTTCTACCCCCGAGGCTATGAATCGAGGTTTAAGATTCTTAAAAACAGAGTTTGAGTTATCTTCTGCCTTAGCTATGTTAGTATGAGTCCAACCTTTTGGGCTTATTTCAACAACAACAACATCAAGGTTTAAGATTCTTGATGTTGAACACTTGCTCATGTATACATTACTGATTGTTCCTTGTTGGTTCAAGCAAAACTAAGAAATTATTTCAAAAGGTTAATGAAACTAATTAATCTATAGTTACTTATCTTCTGGTAGTTTTCTATTGAATAGCTGCAATATCACAATAATAAACATTAATCGACTTGTATAGTCCATCATTCAAAATATTGTGTGGATATGACTAGGTTAATGTTTTAGAAAGATAATTCTATAAAAATATTGTGAATGTGGGTGGTTGCTACTTGCTTAAAAATTTGATCGATTCCTATTTGTTGGTTGTCTTTGACATATTTTTTTTCTACCTCCCAAAATATTTACTAACTTGACTAGGAATTAGTATTATTGCAAGTGCTTATTATCTTTTAAAATGAGTGCGGAAAGAGTAAAAAAGTGAGGACGGACTTAGTAGTTTGATTATTTTAGAGCATCTGTATGTACAAAGCTATATGAGGCATTATGGACCTACTAAGAGAAATATCATATTTGTGACAATATGATGCTTTCTCCTCAGTTTCTATGCAGTAGTTGATAAAATGCTACTCAAACCACATTTTGCAGGCCACAAGAGCCTTGATAATATTTTCATATACAAGATCTAGGCAACACCAGAGAGCTGAGAGAAAAACACACACAGAGAGATGAAGACGAAGAAGAATGAGGTAAGAATATTATAAGATGTGCAATGAAACAGTTCCAATGGAGATCTCATCATTAACGCTCCTCATAAGGTACTATTCCTAATTAGTACATTAGGATCAGCTGTCGATACAGAATCATTTACTCATAGAGGCTATGTTTCTCGGGCTTTCCAAAAATGTTGTAGCACATGTATTGGGACCTTAAGAGTCCAAGCATCATAGCATAGAGGTACCTTTTCACCCATCACTCAGTAGTTAGGAAAGTCGGGTCTGCCACTAATAGTGCTCTTTCAACTTCTCAGGTGAATTATACAAGCTCACTCGATAGTGGGGATCGATTGTTTGGACCTAGGAAGAATGAATTACAAAGATGATATGCTGAGCTAGACTGTATCAACCTCCTTTTGGTTTATAGTGTTCCAAGTCAAGATGATATGCTGAGCAAGACTATATTAACCTCCTTTTGGTTTATACTCTTCCAAAAAAACTTGATCTGCTAATCTGATGATGGAAATAAATCCAAAAGCATAATTGTATGTGCCAAATTGATATGAATTGTGGCCTTACATATTCTTCAACAACAGATAATGTTGAAATTGTTTGTTTCCTACAGTGCTTAATTACCTTTTTGAATGACTCTTTCCTTATATTTAAGATTTTTATTATGTTTTATAATTACAGGAAGTAACTTTCTTATTTTTATGACTTTTGGTTACTGAAAAATATAACTTCTTTTTGTTTATGAGTAGGTACAACTGTCCTTGATAATGGGGACAGACTAATCATTTGAATTTAGGGAGGATGAAACAACAAAAATGATATGAAACTCATTCAGTTTTCTTTACAACTTCACTGTTTCAGATTAACAGGTTAGTGTTACATTATATATTATTTTACTACAATAGAGATAGTGTTAAGATTGTATGTATTTCTCTCTGTTGCAATGGTGTCTTTGTTTGGTTGTAACGTGTTTGATCTTTTCTTCATTTTTTTTCTTCATGAAAATTGTAATCATCAGCATAGTGATGTTCTTTTTGATATATTGTGAAATGTGCAATCTATTTTGGTTGCCTTTGATCAACAGATCCACATCAGGTTATATCTAAACTTCCTGGTTTTTTATGAACTTATTTTATCACCATTTCTCATCGACATAAAGAGATATTCATCCGTTACTGGTGCATTCTACAATCCTCTATGCTCCGTTTGACTCCAACAAGGATGTTTGAGTTCTGATCCCAATTTAGCAAGTTTTTCCTTGACTATTTTCTACTGCATTTTGGGGATTCCACTTAATCTATAGTTTCCAAATTATTAACTCTTTGTTCTGTGGTAAAAGTAAGCTACTTTATGTCTTAATCTTTGAAAGACTATCATTTTTTACAAGCGTATAACTACCGTGTTACCTTCAATGCTAGGATAATGGTTGTTGCTGCTGCATTATTACTCGTTTGTCTCCTGCAGGTTAAAGACATTGGTGGCTATTCTTAGGTTCACTACGACTATACATTGCCATATATTTGTAGGTAATATAAATTCCTCCAGATCCCTTTACAAATAAGTATCTTATTTACTTACATCATAGTGCGATTTTTGATTCATTATTTAACTTTCATAGCTTTGCATGTATGAAAATACAAAGATTAGTACTTCCTTTTACTGTGAAAGCAAAAATATGCTACAATATGTAAGTCTAGATTAAAGTCATTAGGATTCCAAGTTCCAAGAATATTGTTTTTGTTCCATTAATTAATAGTTATATATACTTTTGATTCTTTGAGCACTACTTAAAATTCTCATTATTGGAACATATATACATACTTTAAATCACAAAGAATGATAATATAAACTACTGCAATCTGGACTTCTTGCCTCTTCAATAAATTTTGCAATATTGAACATCTTGCTTCTTCTAACCATCGCAATCTGATTTGTGTAGGGAAACGGAGGTGAACAAATTTGAATCGGATGATGAAGAGTTTTTGAACTATTGTAAAAGTTTGAATATATTATATTTGATTTTGTGAAATATATTCATTGGTGGAATATATTGAACTATTGTGAGTATTTTTTGAACTATTGTGTACACATTTAAAATATTGCTTTATAAGTATGTGTATGTACATAACACATATTATGTTTTGAAGTTTATGGAAAATCTATAAATTTGAATTACTTTATTAGTTAATTTAATGTTTGAGATTATTTATTGCAAAACAATGTTGGTATATTTTAATTAAAAATTGTGGCATATAAATTGTGTATGCATATGGGCAAAGCCTACACTTCAAAGTGTTGTCATATATTAGATATAAAAGACAACACTTCATAATTATGGGCAATATCGTAGCAAAGGTCACGCTTAAAAGTGTAGCTGGTAAAGCAACACTTTTAAGAGTAGCTGCAAAGTGTAACCTTTTTGCCTATTAGGCTATGCTTGAAAGTGTAGCTACTAAGGCAACACTTTTAAGCGTAGCTGAAAAGCGTGGTATTTTTGCCTTTAAGGCTACGTTTAAAAGTGCAGTTGATAAGGCAACACTTTTAAGCATAGCTGCAAAAGCGTGACCTTTTTGCCTTTTGACAACGCTTTTAAGCGCAACTGCTAAGGCAACGCTAAAAGTTTTGCCTAAACTCTAAGGTTACAGGGCTTTCAGCCACCCCTGAAAAAGTGTGGCTTAAAGTCAAAAAGTGTGGCCTTTGATAAAAGGTCACACTTTTCTAAGGTGGTTGTAGATATAAAATGTTGTAGTGTGTGTTTTAATACAAAGGAAATGATAGATTAAGTAGATAAATTAAACAAGGATGGGTGAAGTATATGGAACTTACAGAAATATGATGATTTGTGTGTGTTAATTTTGACCATTAAATCTTAATATATCCTATTTCATATGGTTTTAACCCGACCCATTCATTGTATCATATGGTTTCCACACCCTAAAAATGGCAAAACTTGAGTTTTAAAAGTTTCCATTCATAGTTTAAATTTGTCTTTTCAATACATTGTGAAAAGGTGGAACCCGAACAAGTTTGTCAACTCGAGCTTTCAAGTCATCACTCAACAAATGTAATACACTTTTTTTTTTCTATTTTAATATTATATGTTATTTGTGTAAATTTGACATAAGATTTATAGTTAGGTTGTATTTATGAATTTCTTGATCTTTGTTTTCCCATTGTTGTGTTTAGTATGAGTTTAAGGTTAAGTAGGATATATATCAAATTTAATTATTATAAGAGTCTCTTTCATTGATTTATTTCACAATCTCATGTAGCATAATACAAATTGACCTAATTCAATACTTGTTTTGTTGATATTATCTGTCTTTTTGATATGTGTGAAATTGAATTTTATTCACAGGTGTACTTTAACACAAGTGAAAGGGAGTGATAGTTTAGGTATGTGAATGAGAACGAGAAATAGTTGAGGTATGAAACTTGCGAAAATAAGGAATCTGCTTCCTCATCAGAAAATGCTTGACTTCCAGGCTCATCTTAGGCATTTCCTCATGGGATAGTGAACCCCACCCACACTGAGCAATCCCCTCCATGTTGTCAGCCATCTTCGGCTCTGCCTAACCATTATCTCTCTTATCCTTTTTTGCCTCTAGCGAACCTTCACCTCTTCACTTTCTCCATCTCCATCTTAAAACCATAACCATAGTATCCTTTTTTTGGCCTCAACTCCCCTATACTCTTTATCTCCACCACTCACAACAGAAGCCTCCATTCCCCCAACTAGTCACTGAACCCTCTTCCCCCAAACCCTGTAAATCTAATCCCGCCGCAACACCATATTTTAACCTTGATGATATGCCACTTAGTCAACTACATCAAAATATATCCAGTATACCTCATAAATATGTTGCCATCAAGCGGACCATCTTTAAGGTTTCTTTCACACAAAGAGCTAGTCAGGCTTAGATCAATGAGGTCATCGAATCAATTTATAATAAATACAAATATGAGGACTTAGTATTGTATGAGAAAAACAATAAGCAGGTTACGTGAAAAGTCTTCAATGAATACCAGGGAATTTTCCAAGTATTACTTCACTTCCTCTTAGTTCAAGCTATTCATCTTTCACTACCCAAGGACCCCACAAAGAAGGCATACTTTCGCATGGCACTTCTTCATGTTTCTCCTCCATCTCTGATGGGATGCTGCATATATTACATTTGACTTATCTCCCTCTCCCAATTAATTAGTAAAAATATGGCAAAGTTCTTGTAAATGGGAAAGGAGAGGTATGTTGGGTCTAATGTGATTCTTAGGGGTAGGACATTTGATCCTAAGGTTAGGTAATTAATCACATTTCAAAAGGTGCTGAAACAACTCTGATTTCAGGGATGGGAAGATGTTTACTTGATACTTCATTGTTACTGTATGAAAATGAGGTTGTTCAGTCCTATGTAAATATTAATGTGTTAAGAGAATAATATATCTACCACTCCTGTAAATGGGATGAAATTGGTATTTTTTCATGTTCCATTTGAGTCATCTTCCATGGTTCGACTATTGGCATTGTTGAGTACATAAGGAAGAAAGATCAAAATTGCATGTTAACTTCCAAATTCAATCAAGGGTGAGTCACTACACGGCCTAGGAAGCTGATTAAAGGTGAAATGGAAACCTTTCATGAACTATTCTATGGTATAGTGTACAAAGGGATCATTCCAAGAGGGAAGAGGCGTCATGAATCCTCTTTCGGGGATATAAGGATAGAAAATGCACTGGAGCAAGAGGAGCCTATTGCTTGGCCCTCTTCGATGATTCAGCACATGGCAAGGGTAGTTGATTCTAAACCTAATCATTACCAGTTGGCCTTTGAGAACTTATTCACCTTGGTGTTCAATTCTTTTGGGGTGTCTCTTGGAGAAGTTCACCAAATTAACAAAAAGTCTATGATCACTAGGTCCACGCTCGCTGAATGTTCAAGTATACTTGTTGATAATCAGGCTCCTGAACCTACTCCTTGGGCTACTAGACCAAATTCCATCCTTCATAATGATCTTTATGCTGGTAGGGACTAAAATGCAGTGCTTCAAGATGAAAATGAGACTTTTAAGACTGCTCTAGCTAAGTTATAAGGAGAAGTGACCAAGTTGAAGGACCACCTGCTCCAGGAGCAGGAAAATAATGATCATGTGGATTGCGTGTTATAGCTTATGGCATCCCCTCCACATCCTCTTCCATCTCACACTTAAATCCAATCCTTGTTCCTTTTGGTTATATTTATGCTTCTTTTTAGACAATGGCTATAATTATTGTATTTTGTATGTTGCTTTGGCAACATGTGGTGCCCATACTTAACTTAATAGATGTTCTTACGTTTTTATTGTGACTCTATGCCTTCGCCCTGGGTTCTCTCTCAGTTACTTGTTTGGATGACTAATATCTTTATATTTTGCTCTTTCATTTGTTCAAGTGGTGTATCTTATCTTCATGCTGATTTTTGATATGTGAAAAGGTGGAAGTTGTGATTGTTTTTTGCTTGTACAATTTTTATTACACAAAACTTGTGCAGTGAAGGAGTGTATGTATCATCACCGAAAAGAGGGAAATTAATGACTTGACAATATTCTGAATATACTTTTGTTGATGACAAAATGAACCATGTTCACGAGCATGACAAAATGAACCAAGTGCACGAGCATGTACCGACACTATGATAAATGTGCGGGAAGGAACTGAACATACATATTAAAAGAAAGAAAACATGTTTACACATAAATAGTGACAAATAAGGAAAAGAAAAAGGGAAACGAATGCTATAAGGAAAATGAATACTTTTCTAGGAAAAGAATTACTTTCCTTGTAGTAGTAAACTAGTTTAATCCACCTCTAAAGAAGGATAATTTCAAGAAGTAAATGTAACACCCCGTATTTCAAAAAGACCAAAAATGATTTTTTTTCCAAAAATCTACAGGTGCAATCGACTGAAACTATTTATGGACCGTAGTATGATCTACGAATCGTACTGTGCATCTGTTATTTCACACTGAAACTCTACCAAAAACTCAACCCAGAAAATCAACAAAATGTCGATCAATGGAAAGATCTACTGTCTATAAGTCAGAATACGGTACATGGTCTGTGTCCATGGATTGAGACTCACGTTACCCAGCCTCTGACGTAAACTACGGATGACAAGAACGAACTGTATTTTGATCTACGGTCCCTAGGTTTAAGCTAAGTGAAGTTAATAGTCAGTTAAGGGGGAAATATTGTTGAGTCAAGATCAAATGGTTACACCTATTAGCACAAATTGAGTTAGGTATCCCATTACCTACGAAATTATATATAATTAAACTATATTTCCATAGACAGTAAGTTTTCTAAAATCCAACCTTCGAGTAAAAAATTAAGTCTGTTTTAGTAAAGGTCTGTCGCGCAGAACAAAACTACGAACCCAAACAACGGATATTTGATTGAACGACGTCTCGTCAGTCCCAGTCATCGGTTGGTCCCACACCAAAATTTCTAGTGGTCTTTACCTAGTTCGTTTAACTCAAAAGGTACATCATTTAAGCCCTAAATCATCAGATTTTAGTCAGTTTAAGCCTAGAAATATAACAAGAACTTAACTAAGTACAAATCATAAATCAAAAAATAGAAAATTAGAAACAAGAAAGGATAAAAAGGTCAACAACACTACTTCAAAATGCTACAAGGTCCCATCAGTTCCAGCCCCAAAATTAAAATTTTTATCCGTAGATTTCATCACCAGGTATGTTGGATTATACCAATGGGTTCCTTTCACCCATTAGATCCCTAATTTTCAGTCATATTCTTGATTCCATTATCATGATTAGACCTAGGATATCTATACCTTCTAAAGAATATCATGAATTAGTTAGTTATATGATCCAAATCAGATTACTATGTTATTACTCTGATAATCGCATGAATTTCAGAACCCTAGCTATGTATTTCCATAGTTATTGAATTACACATGTTAGGATAGATATTTCAGTTATTCAGTTATACATGCCTCAATTATTAATTCATCATTATAAAATTAACTGTTGCATTATCAGTTTGTATGTTCAGTTTTGAGTTATCCAGTATTTATAGAAATTCAGTCATAATATGTTAATCACTTAATGCATTGGGAGTAGCATAATACCGAGTTGGACTAGGGTTCAGCGTACCTGAATTGTCCAAGAACTATTAGCCAAGTAGGTTGTAAGTCCCCTCTTTGGGCATTAGTTTAGTGATCACGCAGTATGCCTTTATACCTATGTCATGGTATATTGGGTCCTCTCAATGGGACATATACATCGGACTCCACATTCAACTCATGTGGTTTTATTATCGGTTATCATTAGCTCCCATAGTTCAGTCAGATTATATTGCATTGACCATATTTACAGTTCAATTAGTATTCAATCTCAGCATGTTTTAAAGTTGGTCAGTGCATCCAGTTAGCTCAAAATTCAGTATATCAGGTCAAAAACATTTTACTTGCTTTTATGCTTATTCAGTTATGTTTTATTTCAATTTTTTCTCCATCCTACATGGTCAGGACCTCTCAAGTATTGACACATACTTGTTCTATATCTTTTCGTGATGTAGGTTCAGGTTCTCAGCACCCACATCATGCTTAGATTGATTTTAGATCTCTACTTCAGTAGAATCAATGGTGAGTCCTCATTCTCCGAGTAAAATTTTCATAAGTTATTTCTAGTATTTTAGTCATTTAGTTTTAGGTTTTGCTAGAGTTAGTTTGGGCTTGTCCAAACATTTCTAGTAAGTTAGAGGCTTATTTCAAAAATAGTTAGTTTCAACTTAGTATTGAGTTAACAACTTATTTATATTAAAATCTTAGTTTCCATATATCTCAGTTTTAGCATATGGGTATTCCCTATATTGTCATTTTAAATTATAATCTAGATTCGACATCAGTTTATTATCTTTAGTATGCTCATGATAATTCCAGCGGGTTCAAGCTCTTATGAATGTAAATGGTGAATCAGCAGAAGCAAGGGTTCATGACTTTGTTAAGATAAATCCGCTTGAGTTCTTAAGATCACAGATTAGTCTGGATCCCCAAAATTTCCTTTATGAGATCACGAAGATCTTTGGAGTGATGCAGATCAATGGAATGATCGGGTTAAGTTGGCATCATACCAGTTGAAAGATTTGGCACATATTTGGTACACTCACTGGAAGAAAAGTAGGGGTACAAATGCAACTCCTATTACTTGGGAGTGCTTTAGTGAGACCTTTTTGGACTAGTTTTTCCCAATAGAGTTGAGAGAAGCAAAGGTTCAGAAATTCATGAATTTATGGCAGGGAAACATGACGGTCAAAGAGTATGGGCTCAAGTTTAACAAACTCTCAAGTTATGCTCCTCACATGGTTGCTAAATTTATGGCTCGGATAAATAAGTTCTTGTATGGAGTATCAGATTTGGTTAAAATTGAGTGCAGAAATGCTATGTTACTGGGAGATATGAGCATCTCTAGGCTTATTACTCACGCTTAGCGGTTGATGGTGATAATATTAGGAAACAGGCCAAGGAAAATAAGAAGGCTAAGACTTGTACTATAAATATTCTCAATAGAAATTGGGTGGTGGAAATCGCTCACAGAGTTAGCAGAAGTTCTTAGCCTCAGCCCTTTCTTCAGCTAGTGTTCCATCCTCCAAGAGAAAGTATGACCACAAAGTTAGAGCATACTTACCCTACTTGACCTAATTGTAATAAGAACCATACAAACGAGTTCCTTGCAAAAAAGGAAGAATGCTTTGGGTACGGTAGTATGGTCACATGTATAGGGATTGTCCTTCAAGAGAGGGTCAATGATGTGGTAATGGTGGAGCTCAGTCTATAACTTCAGCAGCACTAGCAAGTTGTCCTACTCAACAGGGTAAATTATCTGGTAAAGGTGGTAATCAGCGCAAGAACATGTAGTATACTCTTCAGGCTCGCCCAGATAAGGAAGGTTCTCCTGATGTAGTCAGTGGTATGTTACGAGTCTTTGACCTTTAAGTTTATGCAATGTTAGATGTAGCGGATACACTTTCAGAACCTTTCTTAGTCTCTACTCCAGTCGGTGACCCAGTTATAGCAAGATGGGTATATAGAAATTCTCATGTCAGAGTTTCTAAAAATGTCACCACAGTAGATCTTGTAGAGTTAAAACCGGTAGATTTCGATGTCTTTCTAGTCATGGATTAGTTACATTCATGTTATGCCTCAATCCATTATAGAACTAGGATTGTTCGTTTCCAGTTTCCATACAAACCAATGTTTGAATGCAAGGGTAGTAGATTAGCGCCTAAGGGTCGATTCATTTCTTACCTTAAGGACAGAAAGATGATCTCTCATGATTATCTATATCATCTAATTTGGGTTAAGGATTCTAGCGCTTAAACCCCAACTCTTGAGTCAGTTCCAATAGTCAGTGAGTTTTCAGAAGACCTTCGCAGAGTCCTTCCTGAAAGGGAAATCGACTTTGGAATTGATCTAGTTCGAGATACCCAACCTATTTCTATTCTCCTTACATAACGACTCTAGTTGAACTTAAGGAATTAAAAGATAATTGAGAGACCTTTTAGATAAGGGCTTCATTAGACCTAGTATTTCTCCATGGAGTGCACTAGTGTTGTTCGTAAAGAAGAAGTATGGTTCTCTCAGAATGTGCATTAACTATAGTTAGTTGAGCAAGGTCAAAAACTAGAATAAGTAAGCCATCCCCCATGATGAGTTGTTTGACCAACTTCAGGGTGCCAGCAATTTCTCGAAGATAGACCTTAGATCATGTTATCATTAGCTTAGACTCAGGGATATGGACATCCGGAAGACAACCTTCAGGACACGGTATGGTCATTATGAATTTGTAGTTATGTCATTTGTACTAACCAATGCTCCTGCAATTTTCATAGATTTTATGAATAGAGTGTTCAAATAACATTTGGACTTATTCATTATCGTCTTAATTGAAAATATCCTCATTTACTCTAGGAATGAGGATGAATATGCAATTCATCTGAGAGTTGTTCTGAAAATTCTCAAGGATCGTAAGTTATTCACTAAGTTTACCAAATATGAGTTTTGGTTGCAATCTATTGCTTTCCTTGGTCATACTGTATATAGTAAGGGGACTCGACCGGATTCACAGAAGATATAAGAAGTGAAACAATGACCCACACCTACCTCAATTACTGATATCATAATTTTCTTAGGTCTAGCAGGTTATTACAAAAAGTTCATTAAAGGGTTTTCATCCATAGCCTCACCATTAACTAGGTTGACTCAGAAGATGGTCAAGTTTCAATGGTCACATGATTGTCAGAAAAGCATTACAGACTTGAAAACTAGATTGACTACAACTCTTGTCTTGACTCTACCAGAGGGTTCAGATGGTTATGTGATCTATTGTGATGTATCCAGAGTTGTCCTAGATTGTGTGTTGATGCAACGAGATAAGGTTATAGCTTATGCTTCAAGACAACGTAAGGTTCATAAGAAGAACTATCCAACTCATGACCTCGAGCTTGCTACAGTGGTATTTGCACTCAAGATATGGAAATAGTACTTATATGGTGTTCATATAGATGTATTCACTGACCATAAGATCCTTCAGTATGTGTTCAGCAAAAAAGAGTTGAATCTTCGCTAGTGGAGGTGACTTGAGTTCCTTAAGGATTATGATATGAGTGTGCTTTACCATCCTTTTTAGGCGAATGTAGTAGCAATGCTCTTAGTATATTATCTATGGGTAGTGTAGTTCATGTTGAGGAAGAGGAAGGATCTAGTGAAGAATGTTCACAGGCTTGCTAGAAATGGGAGTTTTCTTTATGAGCATATCAGAAAGGGATGTAACAATTCAGAATGGGGGCAGAATATTCCTTGGTAGTGGAGATTAAGAAGAAGCGAGACAACGATCCAATATTGCTTGAACATAGGGTACAGTCCATAATCAGAGAGAGGACGTTTTATCCTAAGGGGGAGATGGTGTACTTTACTACCATGGTAGATTGTGTGTTCCCGATGTGGGTGTGTTGAGATAACATATTATTGCAAAATCCCACAAATCTAGATATTTTATTCATCCAGGTTCCACCAAGATGTACCGCTACCTGCGGGAAGTCTATTGGTAGAATGGAATAAAGAGGCATGTAGCAAATTTTTTGAGAAAGTGGCCCAATTTATAGAAAGACAAGGTAGAGCATCAGAATCTAGGGGATATGATTCAAGAGATCTTCATTCCTACTTTGAAGTGGGAAGTGATAAATATGGATATTATCATAGGGTTACCTCGTACTCGCAGACAACATGAATCCATTTGGGTGATAGTTGATAGGATGAATAAGTCGTCTCGATTTTTTATGGTCAACACCATAGATGGTTGAATAGAGGTCCTCAGTTTACCTCTCATTTCTTGTAGTCATTTCAGAAAGATCTTGTTACTAAGGTTAACTGTCGCACAATATTTCATCCCCAGATAGATGGACAGGCAGAGCGTACTATTCATACCCTATAGGATACGTTGAGAGATTGTGTGATCTATTTCAATAGGATTTGGGATGATCACCTTCATATTGTTGAGTTATCCTACAACAATATCTACCAATCCAGTATTCAGATGACCCCTTATGAGGCATTGTATGAGCGTAGACGTAGATCTCCTGTTGGTTGGTTTGAAGTAGGTGAAACATCTTTGATAGGTCCACATTCAGCCCTTTATGCTATGAAGAAAGTGAAACTCATTAGAGATAGACTTAAAACAACCCTGAGTCGTCATAAATCTTATGCAAATGTAAGAAGAAGGGAACTAGAGTTCCAAGTTGATAATTGGGTTTCTTAAAAGTGTCACCTATTAAAGGGGTAATGATATTTGGAAACAAAGGGAAGCTCAGTCCTAGATATGTAGGCCCTTACAAAACCTTGAAAAGGGTTGACAAGGTGGCATATGAGTTAGAGTTGCCAGCAGAAATAGCAGCAGTGCATCAAGTCTTCCACATCTCGCTCTTGAAGAAGTGTGTAGTGACCTAGCCTCTTTAATTCCAATAAAGAGTGTGGCTATGAAAGATAGTCTATCTTTTGATGATGTATTAGTTTAGAATCTTGACCATCAGGTTAGAAGGTTGAGGAACAAAGAAGTCGCTTCAGTCAAGGTTTTTGTTGAGGAGTCAGTATGTAGAGGGAGCTACCTAGGAAGCAGAACTAACCATGAAGGCTAAGTATCCTCACCTCTTTCCTTCCTATTCCGCTCATCCTTGAGGTAATAGTTCCTCTTCAGTTTTTTAATCATTCATGTGTGAATTCAGCCTTAAAATTATGTTCCCTCAGTTTGTACTTGCATTTTCAGCATATTAGCATATTCTTAGAACTCAATTAAGTCACAAACTCAATCGTCAGTGTTTAGTAATAGGAATTCCAGCTCTCTCCCTCTATTTAAGCTAGTTTAGTCTCCATTAGGGGACATACGTTCTAATGGAGGATATAATGTAACACTCCGTATTCAAAATAGACAAAAAATCAATTTTTCAGAAATCTACATGTGCTATCGATGGTCACTATCGATGGAACGTAGTGTGATCTACGACCCGTATTGTGCATTCTCATTTTCCACTGAAATTTTCCCAAAAAATCAGCCTAGAAAATCGACAAAATGTTGATACACGGATAGATCTACGGTCCATAAGTCTGACTATGGTCCGTGATCTAGTGTCCGTGGATTGAGACTCAAGTTACCTAGCCTCTGACATGAACTACGGATGACCAGCTCGGACCGTATTTCGATCTACGATCCGTTGGTCTTACCATAGGTGAAAGTTAACAGTTAGTTAAGGGGGAAATATTGTTGTGTCAATTTCAAATGGTCATCACTATTAGTAAAAAATGAATTACGTGTCCGATGAATTATGAAATGATAGATAATTGAATTATCTTTCTAAATACACCGGTTTTGCTAAATTTCAACCTCCTAGTAAACAATTATATTTTTTATAATAAATGCCTATCGAGTAGACCCAAACCACAGACCTTCGATTGAACAATGACCCGTCATATCAGGTTGTTGTTTGGTCCGACAACAAATTTCTAGGTGTCGTTCGGTCTTTTTGTAGTTAGTTTAACCCCTAAAATACTTCATTTAAGCCCTAAATCATCATATTTTAGTTAGTTTAAGCCTATAAACATAGCAAGAACTTTCCTAAGTTAAAATCATAAATAAAAACTTAGAAAATTAGAAGCACGAAAAGAGAAAAAGGTCAAGAACCCTACTTCAAGAACGCAACAAGGTTCCATAAGTTCCAACCCCGTAATATAAATATTTCTACGTGGATTTCATCATCAGGTATATGCCATTTCATTAGTGAGTTCCTTTAACCCATTAGATCCCTAGTTTTCATTCCAATTCTTGATTCCATTATCATGATTAGACATAGGGTTTCTAGAACTTCAAGAGAAAATCATGAATTAGTTAGTTATATGATCAAAATCCAATAACTATGCTATTACTCAGATAATCACATAAATTTCAGAACCCTAACTATGTATTTACTTAGTTCTTAAATTACACATGCTATTAATGTATCTTCATAATTTAATATGTGGAAATAAAATAAATGATTGAGTTTTTTGTATATTATAAACAACTCATTAGTTATTTTCATTAAAAGTAGTACAAGAACCCACTTCAACTAGTTTAAGTATAAAAATATCACAAATATATATTAAACAAGGAAATGAGTTAGTATTTGATAATTTTTATGAAACGAATAGGAATGCTAATAATATTATGAAATTTTGACGTACTTCTCAACAAAAAGTATCAAAATAACTAAAGAGTAATTGATAATAAACGGATTGAGGATAATTAGAACAATTTCAAATGTTTCATTTGTGTTATACTGAATTGATCAATTGTATTACCGTTATGCGATGATTGTTTTGACCAAATGATTGAATGAATCTTGTTATCTAGATCCTTATCCAACTAAATAACCTATGAAAGCAATTAACATAAAATGAAAAGGACTTATTTTTGGGATTTCCGTTATTTAAGTAGATGTGCATCTTGAATTTCCTTTTTTAATATGACAATTCTATCTTGACTAAGTCGTTCCATTATTTTTATTTTTTGTGTTTGTGCTTTTTATAACGTTCTTTGGATTCCTGTTCTATAGCATAGAAATTTAGGAGATCTCCTTTTCTTTTGATAAGAGAAGAAGAAAAGAGAGGTTTAAATCCAATTCATCTATCACTACCTACATCTAGCATATATCCATTGAAAAATCTACAAAAAAAATAATTTTATTTTATTTCAATGAGGCATATTGTTCTCCCTAGGGCATGAGTCATGCTACATAAAACAAATGAAGATTTCTTCAATCAATTAGACAGGAGAGACAATATTTTCCACATTTTTCATCTGTTAAAAGAAAAATAATAATAATAACATCAATCAAAAGGGAATCTGTTATGCGCTAGATATAGGATTAACTAATATCTTTTACATTTTTCAAGCATTCACACAATTTTATATCATCAAAAATAGAGGAATCGTATTTAAGTCCTCACGTTCATTAGTACGACCTAAGACATTTGTATAGGTCCCAAAATATATTAACCTTGCTTAATAAGTGCACCTTGAACCCAAATGGAATAAACTAGTATGTATTTGAGGAATTTTCAATAGGAACACATGATTTACGACCAAAAAGCTCTCTAATTTGTGAAATAAATTAGTTTTTATTCAAGACTTATTGTTCCAATGATAAATCAGTTTAAACAAATCAAGATGTAACACTTTTTGATTTTAAGATCATTGCAAAAAAAGAAGCCAAACTATATATGGATTAAAATAAAGAACACATAAAGCTTAAACTCAGCAATGTAATTAATTTTATTTCAAATTTTAATCTCCTTAAATAATCACTAAACATAATAAAGTTCAATGTATGAAAGTGAACTCACGAGCAAATTTTTTCCATCTCAAGCCTTACAAATAATTTTCGATCCATCTTTAACACCCATTGGTAATAAACATATCAACACAACAAACACCTCTTAATTTTTATTTAAAAATATAATAATTCAAAACTCTTCATAAATGAAACAATTAACATATTATTTTAATCTACGAGGTTTCCATTTGCAAAACATCAACAACACAAACCATTGTACAATAGAGCACAACTAAGGGAAAAAGACTTTGTCGCACAAAATAGAAGAAGAGAAAACACAGACAAAAGAGTGGTTTGGATTGTTACCTTACAACCAAGGAAGTTGATTAAATATAAAAGAGGGGGAGGAGCGGCTTTTTAAACCACAATGCAGACGTTGTGCAGCTGTGAAGAACTTGAGAAAATAAAGAATGTGGGCAGAAATTAAAACCCTAATTTTAAGGGAGATACTTAAAAGAGAGGGAGCGGACTACGGCAGGTCTCCAGTATCCATGTAATGTTGAATTTTAGATTTGTTTTTCCATTAGAGTAATAAATAAAAGGTCCAATAAAATATTAATTAAAAATACATTTTTTCGTAGGTCATATAAAGCTATTAGCTGATTTTTTTTAGTTAACAACTCAGTCGTAATACTAAGATTCACATTCACACAAAGAAATAATTTTATATATTTTGAATAAAGGTGCTACTGGAAAAATGAGAATGAAAGCTCAATTGTCTGAACAAATCAAACAAAAAAGTGAAATTAATTTCTAATCGAAGATTGATCGGAAACCTCTAAACTATCTAAAAACCACAAACTCGCCTTTTCGATTCTATTTTTTCTAGATCCAGATTTTTCTATATTTTAGCTATTGTGACCTTCCCCTTCTATAGTTTCCTGCACCACTTTTAAGTTTTGTTAACTATATTCACGGTAAAGTATAATTATAAATTTTGTATAAGATTATAAAGTTTAAGGTGAACGAGTAGAAACATGGAATATGTTTTTGATTGAGATTGTGATGAAATTTATCGTGTAGAAATATGCTATTACTTTCAATCTTTTTGATTTTCTTTCAAAACTAACCAACAATAAATTATATATATATATCTATATATATATATATATAGATAGATAGATAGATAGATAGATAGATAGAGAGAGAGAGAGAGAGAATTCAAAGAACATACATTTGTAATATTTCCCTTAAACCACAGAAGTAATTATGTTTTAAAAACATAAGAGATAGTATGTTTTGGGAGTGAGAACCGATATGGGGGAGAGTTCAGACAACTCACATCCCCTATAAGCCATTTAGTCATCATGGATAGACAAGGATCAAACTTTGTAGATGAACTCTTTTCAAGTAGACTAGTGGATCCATTAAGTAGTTCAGGTATTATTCCTTTGGTCGGGTATAGGATGCGCTGACAGCGTGAGGTAGATCGATGTATTATCAGTATAGCTTTTAAATGATGGTTGTCCCCATAGCACTTATTGTATTTTCATACATCAGTTCATTGTGCTTTGACATACATCTCAGATTTTCTTGTATCTTTGCATAGACTGAGAATATATAGCATGTTTGTAAACAACTTTTACACTTGTTTAAATATACTTTATACTTAAAGGAGTTAAGTAATTATTCATTAGTTGACAAGAGTCAAGGTAACTGTTTCTTTCATAATCTCTTTCTAGCCTATGTTGTATTAGCATTCCAACTCGCATACTCGTACATTCAATGTTCTGATACCAGTTTTCCCACATAGTATTATGATTTAGACACATGTAACGAGGATGGGCATCCAACGAACCGTTGATCCAGTTGAGTACTTCATAGTTAGTTGGTGAGCCTCATCGCACTGCAGAGGATATCTTTTATTACTTTCTAGTTAGTTCAATAGGATGTGTGGGGTTTGTTACAAAACCCATGTCATTCAGCTTAGAGGTTTCATAGACAATGTGGTATTTCAGTAGTCTTTACATTTTCATTCTTATATTAAAGATTTGGGTTGCCATTTTTGTCAAGTTGAATGTTTAAATCTTTAAGATATTCCTAGTTATTTTATTTTAAAATTCAGATAAGTTCTTTTATCATTATAAGCGTTATTGTTGTCTTCCACTGAATTTAGTAAGCCAAACCACGGGTCTGATCGATGCCAGCAATGGTCATCTAGTGCTAGTCCCGCCCAGGGTGTAGACTCGGGGCGTGACACGAAGATAGAGGATTAGAGTAGAAGGTTAGTAGATAGCTAAACGTTATCTAATTTTTCTTGTTTTGGTTCTTTTTATCATTCACGAACTATATTGTTTCTTAATTCTAATATTACATGTTTTTCTTGGATTCAATAACGTATTACTCATGGTTGTTACTGAGACAAGGGTCTATCAAAAACAACATATCTACCTTTACAAGGTTAAATTAAGATTGTGTAAACACTACTTGCATATTCATGTGGGATTACAATTGCATATTTTGTCGTTACTTTTCATTATTGAGCTATGAACTAAACAATTTGTATTTTAATCAAGAAAATGTAAGGGAAAGAATCATTTGGATACCAATCTATACTAAAATAGTAAAATTAATTCAAAATAATAAAATAAAACACCATTTTTGTAAGATTTCATAGGATTGTATGAAAAATGACAGTGCATTCTTTTTCATTTTTTCTAGAAAAGAAAGTCAAGTCAATATCTAGTACTTGAACTACACAACATAATTTTAAAAATTGCTTTAATAGGAACCAACAACTTTTCAATTCTTTGCTAGAATATAATTACTTAAATATTCTTGAAAATCTAACTTAAATTTCTTAATCAAGTTCAAGTAATTACAATTTTAATCATGTAAACAACTCTTATCAAAGTGTGAAAATTTTCAATTTTAATGTGTAAGTGAACCAATTTGTGCTTATATACCTATTTGTGCTTATTCACTACTTTTTAACAATTCTCTGGTTGATTATATTTTCTACTTTTTCCCCTTATTTTTACCCTTAACATAGTTTCATTATGCATTTTATGATTTGCGGGGATGAGTTACCCAGTACCTGAGGTGATTGAATGTGTTATGTAGAAGATTTTCAGTTTGAAAGATTGACTTGTAGAAAGTCTAACTAAAGCACATATTTTGGGTAAATAAGTTATTTTTACGTTTTTTTAGCTTCATTAGGTCCAATGGGTTATTTACGAATTGGTTGAGCAAACATTTTGCGTAGTGACTTCAAACTTCTAGGTTAGGCTAGTCTTAGATGGGATATGGCAAGGTCAGGTCTAGGGAAATCTTAGAAGGTTTTGAATAGTATGTCTAATATTGCATTGTGTTTCCTAGTATCTAAGACATTAATGAAGACACAGGGATTTTCAAAATTGAATTCGGGTGAGTAAAACTCCCACTACCGAACTTGGTGTGAAGATTATAGAACGTAAATATTCAAGGTGTACTATAAAAGGAGGGCTTTGGGAAGAATTTTTTTCTCCATGCAGCTACTATAATAAGTTTCATGCCTCTACACACGGATAAATTAATTCCCAATATATAGGGGTTTCCCCTATGACGACACCACTATAGCGGGGTTCGTTGGGTTTCCATGCAAAAAACTCTTGAAACCTCTTATTTACTTGAAATTCATTCTTGGGAAAAGGAAGGGCGACTTACAGAAGCTTTCTTTTATTTTTCCACCAAGATCTTAATAAAAGGTAGGTTAATCACTTCTCCAACTTGTAGTTTGATTCTTAAGCCTCAAAATCAACGGTTTTACTCTTGGGGAAGGGTTTTAACTTGAATTAATTATAGAAAAGACCCTTGATTAGTGTCATGGCATGGCGTGGGGTTTAGGTTGTTACTATAATATAGGTATTGTTAGGCCATTATTAATTTATTGTCGTGTTTTAATGTTGTTTTAGACTACGATAAACCGAAATTCATAATAACGGAAAAACTCAAGTTCTTTAGAGTTTCCAAGGATTGATATGAGATAGGTGATAGATTTATGTTTTTCTAGTTCATTCTATACATGCGTTTTAACTGCGCCATAACTAATGTATGCATGATATATATTTAGGGAAATCATAAACATATGATGTTAAATAAAAGATATTGTATATCGCATGCAATAAATGTGTTACATGAATGTACATGTGTGATTATTATTCCTTGTGGTTGTGATTGTGTTGTATATTGATGATTGGGATCGGGTGACACAAAAGCACATAGTATTGGTGGAACGGGTACCATGCCAGTACACTAACATCTGGAATGGATACCACGTCAGAACAATGGGAGCATGTATCAGGATTCTACACTAATAGTTTGGATGTGTGAGTTCTATCACAGAACCACACTCTCCTGTTGTGACGATGGTTCATGTTTAATATGACATTAAAACATGATATATGGTGACACCTACTATAAACCATCAGTAGATAAGTCAACCCGTAATTCTGAATGACAAGTAACATGCATAAAGGGTTAAAACAACAGATAGCACACACCCATATTGCAAATGATTAGATCCAAAACCTAGTTGTACACGTATAGAGACACAAAGATTACAAGTCCAAAAGTGGATTAAAATATATACACTTTTGTCAAAAGAAAAAATACTAGCCAAAACTAAATAGTAGGAGATAGGTATGATCTAGAACGCCCTAAGGTCACCCTCATCTCTGAATCCTACTGCAAGTAGCTCGATATTAGCGCAGACGAATGATTCTTGGAGTTGCATCCTTAAAACATATGTAGAGTGTAGTATTAGTACCAAAAAAATAGGTATATAGTAGGCATCACAGACCGATTGATCTTGAAAAGTAAAGACAATATGAAAAGCAAGAAATAACTCTATAGATGGTCAAATGAATGAAAATGTAATAGGACTACACATGACTCTAGGAAGGAGTTGATGAGAACAACGAGAAACTAACTATAACCTAACTATACATCAATAAGTCAAGAAGGTACACTTATGTACAAGTTTAAGAAAAATTACCCCAATGGACCACCAAAAGCCTAAAGAGTACAAAAAAGAGCTATAACTAAAGAGTACAAAATTTTATCAATCAAGAAAAGCAGAAACACATCCCAACCTCAAATAAAGGATAAAACACCTAAGGAATCCAATAGAACCATGAAACAAGGAATCAACTCAATAGAGGATAATATGCCCCTAACTAAGATTGCGGTTGTAGATAATGTGTGCAGACCTTGAAATCTACGACTATAGGAGTGGTATGCACAGACTTAATCTACGACTATATGAACTATTGAGGGAGAGTACCGTGTCAAGTCACCATCATAAGTCCATTATGGATCGACATCCACCCGTAGCTTGTTATCTCATACCACTCTAAACCTGAACCAAATCCAATTCGCATCATCGAAAGAAGGCGAAAATCACAACAAAAAATCATTTGGTCCGTAGTAAAAAGGGAATTATGGATGACATATAATCGGAGTTGAGTTACCTCCTATCTAAGTCCACAACAACAAAAGATGTTTTAACTGGCATTTATTTAGTTTCAATAAGTGAATTGCCCCTAATACATTATCTAAATACACTATTCCCGTCATTTAAACTTTAGATAGTAAATCAATTAAATATCTTCCTTATATGTTGATTATAATATTTTATAAAATAATGTGAAATAAGCGTTTGGACATGAAATAGTTGATATTTGAAAGGAAAAAAAAGTAGTTTCTGAAGTTAAATTAAGAAAAAAAGGTATTTGAAGGTTGAAATTGTGTATGGGCATAAAAAATGTAGTCTATAAGTATCATGAGTGAAAAATTAAAAAATAAAAATAATATTTGAAGCAAGGGTGTTGTTATTACAACAGTAACTGATAACTCCGTATCATATTTTATTGTATGTGTTACCTAAGCATTCTTCCGTCATCCTTTGTTGTATGTGTTACCTAAGCATTCTTCCGTCATCTTTTATAGGTAGTTGAAGGTCAAATGCGATTGAATTTGGTGATAGACCACCCTGCATTTGGCATTTGAGATCTTGGCCTTTCCTATATTGCAGGCAGCGTTTTTGGGTATTGTTTGGGTTCAAAAGGAAGTTTTGTCAGAGTTTTCAATGGGAATTGTCCTAACTAAAGGAAACTGGTAACGCAAAGTCACTTCAACGAGACTATAATGTGGACATTGTCTCTATTAATGCTTGATATCTGGGGACATATTTCTCTATCAGCAACGGAAGAGCTAGGGGACTATTGAAGCAAGGGGCAACAAGATGATTCTATACAAACAAATGAAGCAAGAGAAACACCGGCAAGATATTACTTATTAGATGGTATTTCCAATGTAAACTCTAGTTGATCATCTAAATCCAACATGATCTCTTTCGGGACTGTTAGCTATTTTGCTTCTAGGTTGAGTTAATAAACCTTGTATTCATTTGGGCTAGATCATGAATTGTTTTGAAAAAGTGGTGGAACAGTGAGAATATGTAACAACTCATATATTATTTTGTTCTATTGCAAGTTGGGAAGATCAAAATTTGCATGTACTTTGTATTCTTATTCTGTTTCTTTTCATTCTGATGATACAACCATTACAAAGACATTAACGGACCATTTGAATTGGAACGAAGTTATCCCAGATTAATTATCACTAGATAAGTTATTCAATCATGTGTATGGGATATACTTATCTTATCTAAAATGGTGGAACAAGTAATCTCAAGACTGCATTATTATATCTTATACATCACACTAAATGACTTCTGACGTTTTAAGAAATGCTATCCGAATTGTTACAAAGTGATTGTTATCCTTGAAAAGATGGAAAATGAAGTAAGAATCTGGATATTTTGGGAATTTATTTTAAAACAGGCTTCATACGTAAATGTACTGGTGACAAAATCAACAAAATAGCTACGTTAATATGTAATGTATTGATATTTTATAAATAGTTATGCCATGTTTTAAACGTGTATACATAATTTCTAAGAATGTATATATGATATAGGTAAAATGACATAAAATATCCCTCAACGTTATGATTTAGAGTTGATGTACCCTCTCTTTACAAAAGTGGCTAACATATACCCTTACAGTTAAAAAAAGGGTGCATATATATCCTACCGTTCCAAAAGTTGCTAACGTATACCCTTTTTATCTAATGGAATTAAAAACACTAATTTTAAAATAATTTTTTGGATTTCTATTCTTTATCACACATGATATTTTTTGTTTACTTCTTCAACTCAACAGCTAATTTGAATTTTAACATTCTCCCACTTGACACACATAACAACATTTACTTAATGGTTTAATAAACATTTCAATTGCAATGTGCACATATACTTACTTCAACGTTATTTGTTGTTAGTAAGTAAATCAACTAATATGAGTCATGGAGGTTGTACACCATTTTATTTGACATAGTCCATTCCATGCACTACAATATTAGTCTATTGTCTAACACAAACTTTCAAATTCATAATTGGTCCACCATAATGCTTAAAATATATTTATCTAAAAAAAAATTTGTCATTGTCATTTTCAACATAACGTATACAAGAGAAAACAGGTAATAATAGAAACATATATATAGTTGAGATCAAAATGTCAATTGCATAAAAATATATGATATTTACATAAAGTCATTCATTGCTATTAATAAGACCCATTCTTTCAATATGTTCAACAAATGTTTTGGGAGGTAATCCTTTAATCAAAGGATCAACAATCATAAGTTTGGTTCCAGCATGTTCAATTGTCACTTTATGTTTTTGGACTTCTTTCTTAACTTAAAAGTATTTCAATGCCATATGCTTGGCACCCTCAAAATACATATCATTTTTATAGAAGAAAACTATGCAGTATTGTCACAAAAAATTTTCAGCGACTTGGAAATACTGTCTACTAGTCCAAGTCCTGAATAAAGTTTTACAACCAATTAGCCTTAACTGTGTCCTCAAAGCATGCCACAAACTCAACTTCCATAGTGGATGCAGCCATAACAGACTACTTCACACTCTTCTATGATATTGCTACTCCAGCTAATTGTAACAAATATCCAAATGTGATTTTTCTTTTATCCACACAATTAACATAATCTGAATCTAAATATCCAATCACATCATGATGATCAGATATTCTATAAGTGAGAATATGATCCTTAGTTCCTTGCATGTATTGCAACACTTTCTTCGTAGCTTTCCAGTGATCCATTCCTAGATTACTTTGATAAAGGCCCAACATTCAAACAACGAAACAGATGTCTGCTCTAGTACATGTTTGGGCATACATTAGACTCCCAACTATTGATGCATAAGAAATATCATTCATTTGTTTACGTTCCAATTCATTCTTTGGACATTGATTTTGAATAAATTTATCTCCTTTATGAATTGTAACGAGACTTGATGAGCATTTTTCCATTGTAAATATGTTTAACATTTTATTAATATAGGCTTTCTAAGACAAACCTAATAATACTTGTGATCTATTTCAAAATATTTCTATCCCAATCACATAGGATGCCTCTCCCATATCTTTCATTTCAAAATTATTAGATATATATATCTCTTTGTATCGTACAACAAACAAAGATTATTAGTAGTAAGAAAGATGTCATCAACGTAAAGGACTAACATAATAAACTTAATCCTACAAACCTTCAGATATATACACCGTTCAACAGGGTTTTCCTTAAATCTAAAAGTTACAATAGTTTCATTAAACTTAAGATACCATTGTCGAGAAGCTTTTTTATATTCGTGTAATGACTTTATAAGTTTACACACCATGTGTTCCTTTCCTTTACAAGAAAACCCTTCATGTTGATCCATATAAGCTTCTTCATCTAAATTTCTATTTAGAAAGGTTGTTTTCACATCCATTGGATGTATCTCTAAGTCGTAATGAGCTACTAAAACCATTATAATTATGAGTTAATGTTTTCTAAAGACAGGTGAAAATGTTTATTTATAGTCGATGTCATCTATTTGAGTGAAACCTTTCGCAACAAGTATGATCTTGTAATGTTCGATGTTGCCAGTTGAGTCACGTTTAGTCTTAAAGACCCATTTACACTCAACTCTTTTGCAACATTCTAGTAATTCAACAAGGCCTCATACTTCATTTTGTTCCATAGATTTCAACTCATCTTTTATAGTATTTATCCACCTATCACAATTATTACTTTTAATAGCTTGTAAAAATGAAATTGAATCATTATCAATTTGTAACGACCTGTTTAGTCGTTTTGAGCAGCAGATTTTATTTTTGGAAAAATAGGCTGAGGCGACGGACCCCACGACGGACCGTCATGAGCACGACGGACCGTCGCAGGGTCTCGTTTCAAAACACTTGGAAAATCTGAAATTGGGTACTGAAAATCGACTCTCTGAACTTCGTAACGAAATGGCAGGACGGACCTTCACAGGTGTGACGGACCGTCACAGAGTCTTCAGTGGAAATCCACTCTCTAGACCTTGCGACGACCTGCAGGACGGACCATCGCAGGCACGACGGGCCGTCACAGGTTGCGCAATCCCAGTCTGGGTCGGATTTCCTTATACGTTTTAAGGGATGTTTTTGACTATTCCTGCTTTAATTATAAAGTTAGGGGGTTAATGTTAATAAGTCTAATTACTTGGGGGTTAAAAGAGGTAACCTTAAGTTAATTAGTGGGTTATTATTTCCATCTTTTATTCTTAATTATATACTAATTAGGGTAAAAGAAATAGGGTTTGAATAAGAAAAAGAAAAAGAATAGAAAGAGAGGGAGAACGAGTAGACAGAGAGGCTTGAATCCTCATAGATATGATCGGTGATATTATAAATGATGTTTGTACTTGTTGCTATCACATGTTAAGAATATTAGGTTATTTTATGATATTATCTGAGATATATTGCTTTCTATTTTGAGTTGGCCGATGATATCTACTCAGTACTTGTGGTTGTACTGACCTCCTACTTTTATGTTTTCTTCTTGTATATTGTGGAATGCAGCAAACGTGCCGTCATCTTCGACTCAACAATAATTCTAGCGAGACGTCGTCATACCGGATCTTCAGGGTGAGCTAATGCTTCTAGCTTGGACTGGATCTCCTTCCTCATGTCTTGATGCCTTGAAGTTTCGGCATAGACTAGCTTTTATTTGTTTTAGCTTCTTAGAATACTCTTAGTTTAGTAAATTGATCATAGATGTTCTTGTGGTGATGACTTCCAGATTTTGGGGAAATAATAGATGTTGAATTTTAGAAGTTATTGAATTGTCTTTTATTTATGAGTTTAAGTCTTCCGCATTGCTTTATGTTGATATTAAATTGAAAAGATATGGTTTAGATTGGTTGGTTCGCTCACATAGGAGGGTAATGTGGGTGCCAGTCGCGGATCCGATTTGGGTCGTGTTAAACTTGGTATCAGAGCATTAGGTTCTTTGGTCTCATCACACAAGAACAGGTCTGGTAGAGTCTTAAAGAACGGTAGGGGGACGCCTTTACTTTTTTTTGAGAGGCTATAAGACTTTAGGAAAATTCCATTCTTTCTTTCTTTCTTTCGTGCTATTACTTGGATCCAATTGGTATCTAGGTGATACAAATTGGTATCTGACCATCTTTACTCTATTTCGCAGATGGTTAGAACTAGAGCAACGACTACGCCAACATCAACATCAGCAAGACAAGATGCATCTGAGCCAGCCACTGGGGTTGTAGCTCGAAGTGGAACAGTGGCAAGAGGCCGCGGTAGAGGTCGTGGGAGGACGTCCTATAGAGGGAGAGGACGAGCACCAAGCCCATCTGGTGCTAGGGCGGTGACTCCTCCACTGACTGAGGAAGTAGTAAGAGATGGGGAGGATGGGGAGAATAAACAAGTACAGAATGAGGAAATGCCACCCCAACCTACCCCAGAGATGATCAATCAGGTTCTCGCTTATCTTAGTGGGTTGTCTGATCAGGGTCAGGCACCCCCAATGTTTTCTGCACCAACACCTCCGGTTTCAGAGGTACAACATGCAGCCACTATGGCCCCTCGTATGGATGCCTCATTGAACATAGGCACGTTTCCACGCCTGACTACTGGGCCTATAATGACAAATGATCAGCATGAACTTTTCAGTAAGTTCTTGAAATTGAAACCTCCAGTCTTCAAGGGTGCAGAATCTGAGGATGCTTACGATTTTCTGGTTGACTGTCATGAGCTACTACACAAGATGGGTATAGTAGACCGGTTTGGTGTTGAGTTCGTGAGTTACCAGTTTCAAGGGAACGCCAAAATGTGGTGGCGGTCACATGTTGAGTGTCAACCAACAGAGGCACCACCTATGACTTGGGCCTCATTCTCTAGCTTGTTTATGGAGAAGTATATCCCCCGGACTTTGAGGGATAGGAAAAGGGATGAGTTCTTAAGCCTAGAGCAAGGTAGGATGTCGGTCAATGCATATGAGGCTAAGTTTCGTGCACTATCAAGATATGCCACCCAACTTTGTTTCAGTCCACAAGAGCGGATTCACCGTTTTGTGAAGGGGTTGAGATCATAGATGCGAATTTCAGCTTTACAGGTAGCGGCCACAGCGAAATCTTTTCAAGAGGTAGTAGACTTCGTAGTAGAGGTGGAAAGAGTGAAGCCAGATGAATTCACCATGGCATCGACATCAAAGAGGTTTCGAAAGGGAGGTGATTTTAATGGTTCTTACTCTAGAGGACAGGGTTCCGAAGGTTACTCAGTTCGACCCATTCAATCTTCACTACAGACTGTAGTTGGGGGTCTACCTCAGACCGGTCAACACTTCTCTGAGATACCTATGCCCGACTCTAGAGAATGTTATGGATGTGGGGAGACTGGACATATTAGGAGGAATTGTCCCAAACAGAGTTATAGACCCCCAATAGCTAGAGGTAGAGGTGGTCATGGTAGAGGCCGTTATTCTGTAGGACGTGGTGGTCGAGGTAATGGTGGTCACCAAAACAGCCGGGGTGATGGGCAAACTGGAGCAACTACATCACAACATGGTAGGGTCAACGGACAAACAAACGAAAGGGCCCATTGTTATGCTTTCCCTGGGAGATCGGAGGCGGAGACATCTGATACTGTCATCACAGGTAATCTTCTGGTTTGTGATTGCATGGCTTCCGTATTGTTTGATCCTGGATCCACATTTTCTTATGTATCTTCCTCATTTGCTAATGGTCTAAATTTACATTGTGAATTACTTGATATGCCTATTCGTGTTTCTACTCTCGGTGGGTGAGTCTGTGGTAGTTGAAAAGGTATATAGGTCTTGTTTTTGGTGAACTTTGTGGGGAGCAACACTATGTAGATTTAGTCATCTTAGAAATGGTTGATTTTGATGTATTCTGGGTATGACTTGGCTTTCTCTCTCCGCAATTTGCGATCTTGGATTGTAATGCTAAAAAAACGGTGACGTTAGCCAAGCCTGGGACAGATCCGTTAGTGTGGAGGGTGACTACACTTCCAATCCGGTGCATATAATCTCCTTCTTCGTGCTAAGAAAATGGTTAGTAAAGGGTGTTAGCTTTCTTTGCACATCTCAAGGATGACACTACCAAGTACCTTTGATTGAGTCGGTTTCGGTGTCCGTGAGTTTCTTGATGTGTTCCCTGCAGATCTTCTGGTATGCACCAGATAGGGATATTGACTTTTGTATTGATCTTGAACCGGGTACTCGCCCATTTCTATACCCTCTTATAAATGGCTCCCGCGGAGTTAAGAGAGTTTAAAAGCCCAACTTCAAGAAGTTGTTTGAGCAAATGCTTCATTAGACCAAGTACATCTCGTTGGGGTGCTCCGGTTTTGTTTGTGAAGAAGAAGGATGGGAGTTTTCGGATGTGCAATAGACTACCGGCAGTTGAACAAGGTAACCATAAAGAACAAGTATCCTCTTCCTCGCATTGATGACTTGTTCGATCAGTTACAAGGTGCTTGTGTCTTCTCTAAGATTGACTTGAGATCGGTTATCATCAATTGAAAATACGGGCAACGGATGTGCCAAAGACTTCTTTAAGAACCAGTATGGGCATTACGAATTTGTAGTGATGTTTTTCTTTTGGTCTTACGAATGCCCCTGCTGCGTTTCATGAGTTTGATGAACGGGATTTTTAAGCCATATTTGGATCTTTTTGTGATCGTATTTATGATGATTATACTGATATACTCTAAAAGTAAGGAGGAACATGAGGAGCATTTGAGAATGGTATTGGAAATGTTGAGGGAGAAAAAGCTTTATGCCAAGTTCTCTAAGTGTGAGTTTTGGCTAGATGCAGTGTCCTTCTTGGGGCACGTGGTTTCCAAGGATGGAGTGATGGTGGATCCTTCTAAGATCGAAGTAGTGAAGAATTGGGTAAGACCTACTAATGTGTCAGAAATAAGAAGCTTTGTTGGTTTAGCTAGCTACTACCGCCGATTTGTCAAGGGATTCTCTTCTATTGCTTCCCAATTGACGAACTTGACTAAGCAAAATGTTCCATTTGTATGGTCGGATGAGTGTGAGGAAAGCTTTCAGAAGCTCAAGACTCTGTTGACTACCGCACCTATCCTTACCTTGCCGGTGGAGGGTAAGAACTTCATTGTTTATTGTGATGCATCTTATTCGGGTTTGGGTGCAGTGCTAATGCAAGAGAAAAATGTGATTGCTTATGCTTCGAGGCAATTAAAGGTGCATGAACGTAATTATCCGACCCACGATTTAGAGTTGGCTGCGGTGGTGTTTGCATTAAAGCAATGGAGACACTATCTATATGGGGTTAAGTGTGAAGTCTATACGGATCATCGTAGTCTACAGTATGTCTTTACTCAGAGAGATTTGAATTTGAGACAGAGGAGGTGGATGGAACTACTCAAGGATTATGATGTTACTATCTTGTATCATCCGGAAAGGCTAATGTTTGCAGATGCTTTAAGTAGAAAAGCAGGGAGCATGGGTAGTTTAGCTCACTTCAAGTTTCTAGACGCCCATTGGCTAGGGAGGTTCAGACTCTGGCTAATGACTTATGAGGTTAGAAGTAAATGAGAAGGGAGGATTTTTAGCTTGTGTGGAGGCAAGATCTTCCTTCCTTGACAAGATAAGGGAAGCAGTTTAATAATGAAAAAATTGATCCGAATCCGAGATAAAGTGTTGCAAGGAGAGGCTAAAGAAGCGACAATCGATGAGGAAGGTGTTTTGAGGATTAAGGGAAGGGTATGTGTACCCCGCGTCGATGATTTGATCAACACTATTCTGACAGAGGCTCATAGTTCAAGGTATTCGATACATCCGGGTGCAACCAAGATGTACTGCGACCTAAAGCAACACTTTTGGTGGAGTAGAATGAAGCGTGATATTGTGGATTTTATTGCCAAATGTCCAAACTGTCAACAAGTAAAGTATGAACACCAAAGGCTCGGAGGAACACTTCAGAGAATGCCCATTCCGGAATGGAAATGGGAGAGAATTGCAATGGACTTCGTGGTTGGTCATCCAAAGACATTGGGTAAGTTTGATTCCATTTGAGTTATTGTGGATAGGTTAACTAAGTCTGCTCATTTCATTCCGGTCAAGGTGACTTACAATGCAGAGAAGTTAGCCAAACTTTACATCTCAGAGATTGTTCGGTTGCATGGGGTCCCACTATCCATCATATCAGATAGAGGTACGCAGTTTACTTCTAAGTTTTGGAAAACATTGCATGCGGAATTGGGTACAAGGTTGGACCTTAGTACCGCGTTCCATCCTCACACCGATGGTCAGTCTGAGCGAACGATTCAAGTGTTGGAGGATATGCTTCGCGCGTGTGTGATAGAATTTGGTGGTCATTGGGATAACTTGTTACCCTTAGCGGAGTTTTCATACAATAATAGCTATCACTCGAGTATTGACATGGCTCAATTTGAAGCACTGTATGGTAGGAGATGTAGGTCCCCCATTGGTTGGTTTGATGCATTCGAGGTTAGGCCTTGGGGTACTGATCTTTTGAGGGATTCGTTAGAGAAAGTGAAGTCCTTCAAGAAAGCTTCTAGCGGCGCAAAGTAGGCAAAAAGAATATGCAGATCGAAAGTTAGAGACTTGGAGTTTATGGAAGGTGAGCAAGTTTTGCTGAAAGTTTCGGCCCATGAAAGGGCGATGCGGTTTGGTAAAAGAGGAAAAGCTTAGTCCAAGGTACATTGGTCCCTTTGAAGTACTTAAGCGAGTAGGGGAGGTGGCTTATGAGTTAGCCATGCCTCCAGGGCTGTCCGGAGTTCATCCGGTATTCTATGTGTCGATGTTGAAAAGATACCATGGGGATGGAACTACATTATCCGTTGGGATTCAGTTTTGCTCGATGAGAATTTGTCTTATGAGGAGAAGCCTGTTGCTATTCTAGATAGAGAAATTCGCAAGTTGAGATCAAGGGAGATTGCATCCATCAAAGTTCAATGGAAGAATCGACCGGTTTGAAGAAGCCACTTGGAGAAGGAGGCAGATATGCGAGAAAGATACCCACATCTGTTTACAGATTCAGGTATTCCTTTTCGCCCTTGTTTTCCTTCTTGTGATCGTTCGGGGACGAACGATGGGTAAATTGGTATCTATTGTAACGACCTGTTTAGTCGTTTTGAGCAGCAGATTTTATTTCTGGAAAAATAGGCTGAGGCGACGGACCCCACGACGGACCGTCATGAGCACGACAAACCGTCGCAGGGTGTCGTTTCAAAACACTTGGAAAATCTGAAATTGGGTACTGAAAATCGACTCTCTGAACTTCGTAACGAAATGGCAGGACGGACCGTCACAGGTGTGACGGACCGTCACAGAGTCTTCAGTGGAAATCCACTCTCTGGACCTTGCGACGACCTGCAGGACGGACCGTCGCAGCACGACGGGCCGTCGCAGGTTGCGCAATCCAGTCTGGGTCGGATTTCCTTATACGTTTTTAGGGACGTTTTTGACTATTCCTGCTTTAATTAGAATGTTAGGGGGTTTAATGTTTAATAAGTCTAATTACTTGGGGTTAAAAGAGGTAACCTAAGTTAATTAGTGGGTTATTATTGCCATCTTTTATTCTTATTATATACTAATTAGGGTAAAAGAAAGAGGGTTGAATAAGAAAAGAAAAATAATAGAAGAGAGGAGAACGAGTAGAGAGAGAGAAACGAAGAGGACAACAAGGGTTTGAGGAATTTGCTTGCTTGATCACGAATCTTCGTGGAGGTAGGTTATGGTTTTACACTATTCTAGTAACTCTTAATAGCGAATGATATGTTTTGGGTATATTATGAGTCTTCTTTATGCTTAATGTGTGTATGCATGATGTGATTTTATATATATGATTGTGATAAACAAGCATGATGAAGCTATGAATCCCAAATCTGATATAAACCTAATCTCTTGTTAATGATGGTGACTTGGTATAAAGAAGGCTTGATGAACTAAAGGATGAATGATGACGCCATGGTATAAAAGAAGGCTTGATGAATTAATAGAACGAGATTAGGGGAACGGAGTGTCACGTGCCGACACATAGAATTAGTGGGACGGGTGTCACGAACCGACACGTAGATGTAGGGGATCGAGTGTCCACGTGCCGACACATAGAATTAGTGGACGGGTGTCACGAACCGACTGTAGATGTAGGGATCGAGTGTCACGTACCGACACAATTGAATTAGGGGATCGGAGTGTCAGTTCCGACACATAGTAGTGGGGGATCGAGTGTCACGTACCGACACAAGAGAAATAAAGATAATGAATCTTGAAAGATGCTAATATACTCAATCTAAGAACATGTATCCCAAAAGAGTATGGTGTGGAGGCTTGAGTCCTCATAGATATGATCGGTGATATTATAAATGATGTTTGTACTTGTTGCTATCACATGTTAAGAATATTAGTTGATTTTATGATATTATCTGAGATATATTGCTTTCTATTTTGAGTTGGCGATTACTACTTAGTACTTGTGGTTGTACTGACCTCCTACTTTTATGTTTTCTTCTTGTATATTGGGTGCAGCAAACGTGCCGTCATCTTCGACTCAACAGTAATTCTATCTCATCTTCGTCATAACCGGATCTTCAGGGTAGCTAATGCTTCTAGCTTGGACTGGATCTCCTTCCTCATGTCTTGATGCCTTGAAGTTTCGGCATAGACTAGCTTTTATTTGTTTTAGCTTCTTAGAATACTCTTAGTTTTGTAAATTGATCAAAGATGTTCTTGTGGTGATGACTTCCAGATTTTGGGGAAATAATAGATGTTGAATTTTAGAAGTTATTGAATTGTCTTTTATTTATGAGTTTAAGTCTTCCGCATTGCTTTATGTTGATATTAAATTGAAAAGATAAGGTTTAGATTGGTTGGTTCGCTCACATAGGAGGGTAATGTGGGTGCCAGTCGCGGATCCGATTTGGGTCGTGACAGTTGAGTCACGTTTAGTCTTAAAGACCCATTTACACTCAACTCTTTTGCAACATTCTAGTAATTCAACAAGGCCTCATACTTCATTTTGTTCCATAGATTTCAACTCATCTTTCATAATATTGATCCACCTATCACAATTATTACTTTTAATAGCTTGTAAAAATGAAATTGGATCATTATCAATTCCAAAGTCAATTTCTGACTCGTGTAGATATACAAAATAGTCATAATAAGTAGCAGATATCTTGTCTTTCAGATTTTCTTAATACTACTTCTTATGGTATATCTACTGTAGATTCATCAATTACCGCTTCATTGAGATTAACAGGAGCATCAATTTGTTGTTCTTGTTGATTGTTAGGTTGTCAACAACTTTAGGAACAACATCTTTAAAAGAAATAAAGGTAGAGGAACCCTCATCCTAACTTGTTTAACTTCCACTTTATGTGGTCCTTTACTCCCACTAAATTCATCATTCTAAATGAACCTAGCATTTCCAGTTTCAACTATTCTTGTACTTTTATTAGGACCACAAAATCTATACTGTTTTAATTTTTCTTGATAACCAATGAACAAACATCTGATTGTTCTTGAATACAGTTTCTTTTCCTGTGGGTTATAAACTGTTACTTCTGTCGGGCAACCCCAAACATGCAGGTGCCTTAAACTAGGTTTCCTACCAATCCACATTTCAAAAGGAGTCTTTGGGACTGCTTTACTTGGAGACCTATTAAGTAAGTAAATGATAGTTCTTAAAGAATATATCCACAATGAAAGACAAATAGATGAATTACTTAACATACTCCTAACATGTCCATTAATATATGATTACGTCTTTCTACTACACCATTTCATTATGGTGTTCCAGGCATTACGTATTGAGCACATATGACATGCTTTCCTAGGAATTTAGCAAATGGACCTGGGTGTTGTCTATTTTCATCATATCTTTCATAGTATTCATCATCTCTATTTGACCTGATTATTTTCACCTTTCTATCTAGTTGTGTTTCAACCGTAGTAATAAAGACCTGTAAGACATTTATCGCTTGAAATTTCACACACACTCACACAGCACATGCACACACACACACACACACACACACACACTCACACACACACGCACACACACACACGCACACGCACACATTCGCGCACGCACACACACACACGCACACGCACACATTCGCGCACACACACACACACACGCACACCGCACACGCACACACACGCACACGCACACACACACGCACACACACACACACACGCACGCCCCCCCCACACACACACAAACACACATGCACACACTCACACACACACACACACATTCACACACACACACACACACACACACACATTCACACACACACACACACACACACACACACACACACACCTCGTGGTGGGTGTTTGAGGCTACTGCCTCTTTGCACTCTAGGATATCTAGCGGATTGCCCATGCGGCGGGGAGGCGTTAAATAATTAAATGTAGGGTGAAAAACACAATGCTATATGACTTTGGAGATTTCCCTAAGGCAATAGGATTAAAAAAAAGAAGAGTAGAAAGAGTGAAGATGAGCGAAAGGAAACGATTTGATTGAATTATGATTTGCACCAATCCTTGTGGAAATGATCTTTATACTATACTATCTTTGACTAGCAAAACACTAAACTTAAAGTGTGCTTTGTGCTCGATGACAACGCGAACGGGGGGTCCTTCTTTCATACCTTTTAACACTTAATAGGAGTGTTTCTATATTTAAACTATTCAGTTTTTCTTTCCACCACCAATGAGGGAGAAATGCCTTTTCACTAAAGCATAAGAGAATTTTTAAAGTTTCCAACATTCAAAGTCCTTTCTTTTCATCTTCCCTCCATTTCTCATTCACTCTTGTTATAAATCTAATCGGCGCTAAAAGAGAATGAACACATTCATTCATTATGGCATATGGGTGATCTAAAGTTAGGGAAAGCAAAAGCAAGGTGTTGTTGGAAGGGATCTTGCGCTTGCACGGTTTGTGCTGTCATTACACAAATAGAAAAAGAAAGGTGTTCAAGATTTGATTAAGGAAATATTCAAAATGGTTATATAGCTAAAGAAATTGTTGTTTCCACTTGGATTGGATACGATTCCATCCAATGTATTCTTCCGTGTACTCGGTACATCACCTGTATGTAACTGTCTCGTAAAACAATTGCAAAAGGACATGAAACACCGAGAAGCTGCACCATGTTTTCTGTTGTTGCATATGGGTGCACTAATATTTGCTTGAATATGTTTTCTGTGGGTTTTAAAGTATACTAAAGTTTCCACGAATAACACTCATAATAATCTCTTCTCACATATTTTCCCAAATCAACCACTGTGGAAAAGTCTTTACTTTTTTACTTGAATAATTGCGGTAGAGAGGCTTGAAAGATAAAGTTCCAATATTGTAAAAATTCAAGTCATGTGGTCATTTAAGAACAAATAATATTCATCTTCTTAATTTAATTCAAGTTTATTCAATCATTCAAAGCATAGCTACTAATAAAAAAAATAAAACAGGTTCAAAACTACTCAAATATGAAATCACAAAATGCAACACTCTCAAGTACAAGCACTACAGGTAGTACAAGCAATTAAAGAACCAGGTAAACAAAAATCAACATGTTAACTTGTAGCTCAGAAAAGAGCACCATCACAAGGGATGCTAACTTCTTTGCTAACTTTTCGTGGTCCATGTGTTCTTGATTTTTTTAAGCCTCTTGACTACATCTTTCATGATAATTCTAGATTCTGGCATTTCCTTTGTGTAGTCTAAAGCAATTCTATCATGGAGGCTATGCGCATTTCACTTTTACAAGTGATTTGTTCTTCCTTACAGAAAAGATTGATATCCACATCGTCTATCATACTCCCTAAAAATGATATTGTGGTCCATTTCCTCATGTCAAGATTTTCATTGCACATGTCTTCATCCATTGGCCTCTTTTTGTCAAAACTACCATTAACATGATGCCGTAACTCTAAACATCACCACTAGCAGAAACTATTCCTTCTAAGCCATATTCTTAATAGAATAAAAATGAAAAAGAGTTATTCATTTGAATATAACAATAATTATGTATTCACAAGACAATTATTTTTATTTAGTTCTAGAATTCGAAAGGGCTATCTGTGATTTCTGAAAATAGAAAGACACTCGTTTACCTGGTACAATATATACAAGAGTTCCCATTGTATCTTTATATGCCATGGACTTGCTTACGACTTAAATTTAAGAGATCCCAAAATAACCAACCTGAGCCACCATATATTCATCCAAAAGAACATGGTTGGATTTAGTTGTTGTAATGAACTATCATAGTATTATGACGATGGTGTAGATATTCGACTGCCAGAACCACATCAAGCGTTAAAGTGACTCTTTGGATTAGATTTGAGTGAGACTCTTTTCTGTTCAACAAATTCTCAAGGCTCCTGTTTGTCATATATTTCAGAACAAAGGCGCTTATATATTAACTAGAACAAGTAGTAATCACAGGGACAAGATTTCTCTGTCTAACATTTCTCATCACTTCACATATTCGGTATCAAACCTCTTGCACACTTGCTCATTTTCCAAATTCAGAACCTTTATTTCCACCAAAGTTCCACTAGATAATGTTCCTTTGTACACTGAGCCAGAGCTTCCCTTACAAATTAAAATTGACCTATCAAAGTAATTGTTGCTCCTTGAATCTCGTGATAAGAATCTAATTGATGAGTCTTGATCTTTGGCACCTTTTCCACATCCTTGGACTTTCCTTTCTTCTTTCGTTTAATTATACAACTTGAAACCAACAACAATATTATAAAGGATGAAATGGTCACTTAAGTAACAAATTTTAGCACATCCGCCTCAAGGTTTGATTATTTTAGTGGATTCGTGATATCGGTTGAAGCGCAAGAAGGAATCTCCAATATTTGCATTCCACATAGACCTTTGTTCCCGAGAAATGATTGTAGAGCTGAATTTGAGAACACACCGCCACTAGGTATTACACCTTGTACACCATTAAATGAAAAATTAATGTTTTTAAGGGATGAGAGGTTTTCCAAGGACATAGGAATAGTACCTTACAGTGCATTTAAAGACAAATTTTAGAATTCAAAGCTTATCAAGTTTGCAAAGGATAATGGAATGGAGCCTGAAAATGAATTGTTCGACAAGTCAAGAGACTTCAAGTTGTTGAAATATGTAGTTCTACGATGGCTTTCAGTCCCTCTATTGAAATCTGTGACACGTCTAGACAGAGAAGACTACTAATAATTTATTAGAACCCAAATAAATATGTTATACCATGCTAAGACTTCCTGAATATTCTGCAATTAATCTAGAGAGCTCATTACAATCCAGAAATAATTGAACCGACTTAGATAAATGGCATGCCGCCTCTGGAATTTGTCCCTCCAATGTATTGTTAAATAGAGACAACACTTGGAGCCTTGGATTTGTTTAATTGAACCAATCTTAGAAGGAATACTCCTAGTGAAGTTGCTTTCCTCAAAGGATAGCGTTGTAAGTGTGAATTACCCAATATAATTGCTGAATGAGACCATGGATTTATGAATCTCCTATTTCAAAGATTTACATAGTAGATGATAAATTCCAAATAGGATTGGGCAGAACACCATTCAACATTCTACAGTCCGCCAAAGAATTGAAAAACAGTAACTCATGTTCTCTTTGTTCCTTTGTAAGTTGATTAGTATGTAGGAACAATGATAGAAACTTACAAAGATTTTCCAAATCAGTAGTAGTATTTCCTGTGAGAAAGTTTTCTACCAGTGACAGTATCTCAAGCTTGGAAGCATTTGTTATGAACAATGGAATTTCTCCTTCAAGTTGATTGACTCCCAAGTCAAGTCCTTTAAGGTTTGGAAGATGAAGACCTGTAGTGGTTTGAATTCTACCAGAGATATTATTTAAATTTAAATCAACGATTTATAAAGAAGATATGTTGAAAATAGATTCCAGAATTCGACGAATAAGATTATAATTAGAGTCAAACCTTAATTCCCTCAAATTTGTTAGCTTCTCTAATTTCGGAGGAATTTGTCCCACTATGTGACTGTTTCCACAATAAAGATATTGCAGAGTGGAAATATTGCCCAATGAAGTGGGAATAGTCCCTTTTATTGGATAATCTCCAATATAAAACCGCTTGAGCTTGGATAAACAACCAACATTTATTGGTATGTCTCGTGTTATCTTGTTGAAAGACACGGACAAACCTTGAGCTCTGTGAGTTGGCATATGTTTGAAGGAATACAACCAGAAAGTTGGTAGTTAGATATGTTTAAAAACATCAGATATAATGTTTCTAAACAGTGTTGCAGCAAGCGAGGCAAGAGGCCAATTCCGTTAGGAATTTCACTACGAAATAAGTTGTTCCCAAGATTGAGCTCTCTAAGAAAGGAATTGTTCCTTGAAGTTGCAAATTACGAATTGCCAAGGCCACAACCCTTTGCCTTTTTAAACTTCAAGTGACACTAAACCAAGAGCAAAAACAAGTATTTTTGGTCCAATTATTGCCCAATAAATGACAGGGACTTGTAACAAGATTTTGAAAAGCTAGTAGAGCTTGTTAATCTTTCTCATTTGAGGAAGCAAGTGACATATAAAATTCATTATAAAGAGAAGAATCAATAAGAAAATGTTCTTCTTCATGGTGTAAAATACTTGGCAACCTTTGATTGTGTTTTTCAAATGTATTATTATTCACTTATATGATTGGTACTTTCCCAAGTCTTCACGACATCATCAAGAAAAACAGAAGTAAACATATTATAGTCAAGAAATTTTTTATAGCGATCACTACCATAAAAATAACTTTTAGGGGCATTAAATATAGAAATTAATAAAGAGTGCTAAATTCTTTATTGGTATTAGCTAAGTGTCATTAGAATCAATGTCTCTAAAGGCTTTAGGGATATATATGAGGAATGTTAATTGCCGCCAAATATATATATATATATTTAGCGGCAATTAAAAATTAATTGCCACTAATGATCCTTTTAGATATATTGTGATATAGTAAATGTAATATTCGTTTAAGAGTTTGATTAATACAAATAAAAACCCAATAAATCAAATTTAAACTACATGGAGGAGGAATATGACATTCAATGTGAACATAGATCGACCAAGTAGGTTCAATTTAACCCCCTATGTCTCTGCTTCTTTTACTCCCTCCGTTCCATTTTACCAAGAAAAAGGATTTAACATAGGTCTACAAATGATAATCCATACATAGCGAAACACAAAATTATCTTGACAAATATAAAGTTGATGAGTGTTAAGGCGATCTAGCTAAACAAAAATTCAAAATAACCTATTACCAATAGAAGTCAAGTCAACTGATATCTGAGAAAGGGGGTTTATACGGGGCAATGATGCTGAGAAAGAAAGGGTTTTTGTTCTGAGAGAATCATCAATCTCCAAACTTCTACATGATATCCCTAGCCACGAAGGTGAGAATTAGTAAGGCCGGACCCAACATTTGGGGAAAATGTAGGCAAAAGTATAAGTTATTACAATTCTGATTTTCATGCATAAAACATTTGAAAACATACTTAAATAGAGAGAAATTATTCAAGGTATGCAATGATTAAGGTAAAACAAGAAATTAGAGGTTATATACATGAATCATAATGGTCAATGTGTATAATATCATCTTGAAATACATATGAGAAACTTCTTCAGGTAACATTAGTCCATCATAGCTTGCTCGTGGGAAGTATCCTTAACAGACATATAAGACAATATGAGCTACTAACATGGGATATGATGTCTCCAACACCAAAAAGGGTTGTCCCACTTGCCAGGGGAAGGACTGTGAATTCAAGCTTATGTGGATACACTAGCTAATATCTATCTAGACAATCCTATGTTGTCACATAGTTATGGGATACAGGAAATCACCACTTTTCCACTCGATACTAAGATTAACTTCCATGGAATAGTTCTTAATCATATTAATCTTATCTTTTAGAAGAACATGGGTAATAATCGCCTCTTGTACTTACATCATGTGACATCGGTAATCAAATCTTGTCTTATTTTAGAGTTCATGGTAATTTTTGATTGTCTCATTCTTAGAATAACTCCTTACTTTACTTGATTATTGGTGAGAAGAAATTTCAATTTTAGAAATCTTTATATGAGAAAACCTTTCACATCCAAGCATAAAATAGTTATGTGAGCAACCCTTTTATAATAACTAACTACTATAACAACATATATGCTTTTATTTCCAAAGCAATTTGCACCATATTCATCAATTTCATAAGAACATGTATAATTTCCTAATGAACCATTCATAGTTTAATATTCCATTTAAATCACCAATATCGAGAAAACATGGGTTAGACATGCTATCACGATCCAGACAATCGTGATTGACACCCAACTAACCTTGTGGTGGGAAAACTACTACTACAACTCAACCTAAACAACTAAACCAAAACTAAAGCAATTAAGATAAGAATAATAGCTAAACCTGAAGTTTCCATAAACTTACAAAAGATCTAAACAACTAACAATGCAAAAGTAATACGTCTAGAACCTGAAAGTCAATGTACCAAAACATCTAAAGTTCAACAAGTCTAAACAAGAAGAAATGCAACCCTAACTAATAAAATCTAAGTCTGGAATGTGAACGTAGACGGATAGAGAACTCATGGCAGTCCAGAAGAACTAACTCACCTTTGATTTTGAAGAGATAAATGATCTTCTAGACAAGGTCTATCAAAATCCTCCTGAACATGCCCCATACTCAACAAAGAAAGAGCGAGTTCAATATGAGTACACAACTATATTATACTTGTAGGATAAAACGACTATCTCACGAAGTGCAATATAAGTAAGTCAATACAACATACTTATAACATTCATGCACGAACATATACAATATCATTAACATTTATGAACAACGTAGAATATCACAATTATCGAATATCATGGTTATATCAAGTAGTTGGTCCTCTCATGGAACCCAAATCCAAATTGTTAGCATACCGGAACATGGTAGCCTATCCAATGTTTATGTAAGAACACTGCAATCTACCCCATAATTTTACTGGAACGTGGTAAGCAATTCAAGTTAGTGTGTCGAAACGCAACACCGGATCCATTCAATTACCGACAATCATAATGAAAAGTATATTCTCAAGATCATATAATCAAGTCATAATTCATGTAGATCATTTACAACAAGTGTTATCAGTAATGCAACACTCACATACATAAATGTATCATAATGAAGCAAAACTAACATACATCACACAATCATAGAATCACAATGACCACCTACCTCGAAATAGTATTGAAATCCTAAGAAACTTGATCCTTCCCTTTTTGAATTCGTTTCTCTTTCTCTTCATCTACAAAGAATTATTATAACACGGGAATAAATAAACAATAACTAATAACTCAGATTACCAAACATCCTATGAACCTAGATCACCCTATGATCCCAATTAGGGTTGTTTCCACCATAAATTCAAGATCAAAATCCTCCCAACATTAATAATTACACATCATATTATGTTTTACGGATTAAAAAACAGATTCGGAGAGTCAAAATCTTACCTTTAACCTCAAGAATGGTGGAAAACTATCAAGAAAAGTCCTAAATATGTTCCTTAGCTCTCAAGTTTGAAAATTGTAGATTAAAATGTTTTTAGGGTTTTTTTACAACTTTAAATTGTGTCTAGTCCGCAACAACAACCATCACCCCGCTACAGCGGCCCTAACCTGGTGATCGACATCATAGCCAAAGCGAATTACATGAAATAGTGAGCTACTTTAATAAATATAATACCTCCATTTAATAATACACATTCAATTCTGAAACTCAGATATTACTCGTTCACGCTAAGATTAATTTTGAGATTTCTACTCGCCCAAATTCAATTGCTACTAGATTTCCTTAAACCTTAATGACTTCGATTTTTTCCAAATCTTAACTAGGTTGAGAAATTTCAAGTTACTACAAAAAAGTTTTCCGACCAAAAATTATTCTTCATTAGCTTTTCTATATGATTGAACACGGTCATTACACGTGGGTTCAAGGGGGGTTCATATTAAAATCATGATATTATATTAATTCATGCATTAAAGTTCGTAAATTGATTAAGTAAATCAATATTAAAAAGAACCCAAGACATGAATGAAAACCCTAAATCAATTGGGGAATTCTAAATTTGTAAATTGGATAATTTAGGAACTCCATGGAGGAAAATACTCCGTGGATGAAAACTAATCATACCTCAATACCAAAAGCATGACTTCGATGGTTGAATTGGAGACTTGAGTTGCTAACCCTAGCTTTCTTCTTCAACTTCTACAGAAAGAAATATTTGAGAGGAAGACTTGTTGTTCTTTTAAGAATTTGAAAGAATCATTTAAATTGGGGAAATTTTGGGGGTTAAAACACTTATATAAGTCTTCTGTTAATTGGAAAACCGACGTAATATTAGGCTAGAATAATTAGGAAAATACCCAAAATTTCTTCTTAAAATAACTGTTGACATGATCGACGGTGACAAAACTACAGTCTGTCTATTAACCTAAAGACTATCTTTGTCTACCGTCGATGCTTTCAGACACTTGATATCTGGGCCATCAGATGAAGGGGCCTATGTACTATCGGTGGATCAAATGACGGACGATGCATGGTCTTTGTTGTTTAGTCGATATTTACTCTAAAAATTCTATCAATTTTGGGACTCACATATGATACCTACCTACGGACTACGACTTTTGTATTGGATAACGTACTGTCCCGGTGAACCATAGAAAAAGTACTGGAACACCTCATTTTAGGAAAACTAGACTGGGTAATCACGAGTCTGCCCACGGTCCGTGCGTCAGATTACGAATTGTTTGTGGCATCCGACAGTTTTGGTACCATATTTTCTGAAGGACTAAAATTTTATCTTTTCTGTATCAAAGGTGTTACTGAAACAATACAAGAAAGGAAAGGTTCCAATTGATATCAGAACTTAGAGGATATGTAAATTGATGGTAAGAGTATAATGGTCATACATGAGGCTACTAGAAGGTAATGACATCACTTGACTTGGGCAGACACTTGAGATTGCAATATTGTACATTATTTTCTTGAATGACGATCAATACTAATATCTAACTATATAATTGAAAGCCTCTACTTAGATGAGTTACTACGAGAAAACCCCAACTAATTCTAACTGTCTAAAAATTGAAAGTCAAAATAATTGAAATAAATATAAGAATTGTAATACAAAATTGACATAACAAAAGTGTTACTGAGTTGATTATAAGTCGTACTAATCGTTGGAATCTGAACCTATATTATAAAATAAGCTAACGTAAGAACTATGTGGTCTATACTTTGAATGTACTAAGTATAAGAGATATGATCCATAATTAAATAAACTAAACATGATAACTCTGATATGTTGAACTGAACATGAAACTAAAAAATATTAACTTATGCAATGACCAAGTAAATGAATAGGCAATTGATAGGTACTAAATTGGAATAAATAATATAAGGTCAATGCACTAATCTAAGACTAGATTGTGGGAGGTGTAATGACAAACATATAACCATGTGAGCTAAATATAAAGTTTTATGTATAATCCCCATAAAAGCACTCAGTATAACTTGCCATGGTATAAAGGTTTAATCTGAGCTAATGTGATACCAAGGACTAATATGAGACTCCTGATTTGACGTGTGACCCTTAAAACCTTTTCTAATTCAAAATTCAGCATGAAACTTTCAGTCCATTCGGCTGATGCATTCTAAAAAGGAAAAAAAGAGAACCTTGGCCTAAGGATTATATAAATATGAATTTTACACCTCATTACTACTATATCGAGAAGTCTAGGAGCAGACACTTCTTGGAAGACAAGCCTGCTTTTAGCCAAGCTCACTTATGTAATTTTTATATTTTTTCAATTTTTATTTTGATTATATTATTTTTTATTCTTTTTGATTTTTGCAACTGACATATAAAAAATCTACAAATCACCATAATTGACAATTTAAAATATTTAAATTTAGAGGATATAAAATATTTGATTGACTCTCAAAATTTTATCGGTGCCACATAAATTGAGACAAAAAAGTAATAAATATTATTTTTAAAATGACGCAAAATCCCTATTTATCTCACTAATTAACAACTTGAAATATTTCAGAAAACATATAATTGATTCTTTAAATTCTAGACGTGCCACGTAAATGGGGATATATATATATATATATATGTACACACACACGTAGAGAGAGAAATTAATATGTTTATTTGAAATTATGTAAAAAGTAATATAAAACATAATAATTAACAAAACAAAATATTTAAAAGCCATAGAAAAATTTGGACGATTCTCCAAATTCCAATTGTATGTCTAAGTAGAGAATGAAACACTATCATATATTGATATTATCACATATGTTGATCCACTTATGTTTGTTGCAACTCACAATTTTGTCCACAAATACATGCAAAAGGGGAAGCACGGTGCACAAAGCATCCGACGTTAGCAAAGTTCATGAAAGGGATCCACCTTATAATGTACGTGATATGGATAACTTACTCTGGTTCAAACACTAGTTGTTTCTTCCACGTGGCCTATAGGTCACACAGAGACAACGTTATCTTTGCTCAAAAACTCACCTTTAGCTAGTGAAAAGTTTCCTCAATATGGTTTCACAATAACTATCATTGTGAATTAACAAATGAGTCAATATCTCTATTATATACATAAAAAGTTATACATATTTACCTTGTATATTTGATGTAATTTTTCCACCCCCAAAACCATCTAATGTTGCACTAACATAGCTAGTATGAGCTAATCGTTATGATTGTCATAATTCTGGAACTATGTTGAATCTTTGCATCACGACCTCATAGTTAGATTAGAAATTGGGACATTGCTCCGATCGATACAAAAATTCCTTTTATCAAATTAATTGCATTAGAAATCAATGGTTATCTAGAAGAGAAGTTCCCTTGGATTCAATATCATGGTCTTGGAATGCTTGGATGGGCTTATTTGATATTACTTAAGCCTCTCCCTCCAAATGTTTGTGGCTCACAAGATATTCCTCCGGTGACTTCGCGTAGGGTCCAACTCATCGATGGAAGATATGTAGCCTACAAAAGAGGGTGGCGTTACCAAGGAAAATTCGAAGCACAAGTTCATTATTGTTCATGGCTTTGACAGTTCCAAAGACTAGATGTTTCTGATATCCAAAGTATGGAAACTTTTAAAACTCCATATTTAGCGTATTCATTTAAGTATCTATTATGCATGTTATTTACAAGTTTGCTTGCACTTTGAAATATGATTGAAAGTCAGAAAAGTTTTGCTGAGTCCAACGTTAAAGATCGGACTCAGCAAGACTTTTCAGCGTAAGCAAACTTGGTCATGATGCTAAATATGGAGTTATAAAAGTTTTCATTCTTCAGACATCAGTAACATCAAGCTTTAGGAACTATCGAAGCCATGAAAAATAATGATGATGTGATTTGCCGTGTCCTTGTCAACACCACCCTCTTTGTCAGATAAATATCTCTTATCACTGATTTGGACCCTTGGCGAAGTCACCGGAGGACAATCTGGTGAACCATAATTTTTTTGTGTTGGAGCTTAAATAATACCATATACGCCAATCCGAGAATTCAAAATGTAGTTTCTAGTGCTATTTGTGCAGTCATATCTGAAAAGAAAGGTATAAATTAGACAATAGTTTAATACAACACCGTATGTGTGAGGTAAGCGCAAATGAACTTGTCGTACCATGCTACTCATATTAAAAACAATTTCTGACTTTGTTCTATTAGTACAAGATAAATGGCATACAAGACAATCCTAGGTTTCTGTACGATATAAAAACTTTCAAATTCGAAGGAAGTAAGATCATATTAGTGTAATCCACAATAATTAGTTAGTATACGTTCGTCATACGTGAGTTATGGAAAAACATCTTCATTGAAATAGCAGTAATGCTTATAAGAACTAAGATGAATCGCAGAAATTAGCAAGAAATTGTGAATTCTTGTTTATCTATACCTAAATTATTGTGTTTTATCAAAGTATTATTAGATATCAGAACAAGGATTCTTGTTGTTCCTCAAATGACTGCAAAAACAAAAATGTTAAGGTACTAGCACAGTTGTCTTCTATTCGACATGAACAATAACAATGCAAGTGGGGAGATAGAAAGGATATTTCTGCTAGACTTTCAGCTCAAGTAAAAGCAATACAAAATTAGTTTGAAAAAAGAAAACAATAGGAATGACGAAACCAAGGCAACATACTCAAGAAGGCATGAGAGAACATACTAAAAAAGAATTAGTGACTACAACAAAATAATAAAATAATTGAAGTGCAAGAAACATCAAAATGTAACATAAGTGGAATACCAAGAAACCCCAAGAGTAATAATATGATTAGCAGTATAAAAGAATAAGCGAGATAACTCTCAACTATCTAACTATACCTCTACCCTAGTCCATATCCTCCATACTATTCGACTAGCTGTTTCTATAAATCTCATTGCCGCTTAAGAAACATACATCAAGTCAAAAGAAGAACTCTATGCATTCTAAAACCCTTTATAAAAAACTATCAAGGGATTTAAAAGACTAACTGCAGTAGAGGGATCACTATGCAATACACTTTCAAATGTAGTAGAAGCATGGTAGAATTTATGTCTCATCTCTGGTGGTTGCTACAGTTTGAGACAGTAACTATTAGAGCTATCTCACAATGTGAAAGAAAAAGGTTTAATCTTAGGCTTCTTTAAAGGATGTTATCAGCAGTTGAAAATACTTAAATGATATTAGAAATGATACTTCATTACAATCTATTTTTGTAGGTAAGATTAATGTACAAACACCGGCAGAGCCTATAATTTCATTAAAAGTAATCCACGTGATATTTTGACCTATATACACCGTATAGTTTTTGTTGTTCATCTTGTATTCCGAACATACTTAGAACAAAAGTTTGAACATCTTTGTTAGAAAACAATGTTTAAGAACATTTTCACAACTAGAAAATTAAAACTAGTAGCGAAACTAGAATCAGAAACGATTTTTTTTAAAAATATACGAAATATTTTTCTTAAAGAAGAATTGTTGTTAATATGTGTCTAAAGAATCTTACTAATTCCAACAAACTTTGCAGAAACACGAAGTTACCAACTTTAATGAACCAGTAAAGAACAAAAGAAGAAAAGAACTGAAATTAATTCACAAATCTAAAGTTTGTAAAACACGTACCAGAATCTGGAAAAATTTTAATAGAAAAAAGATCAAGTCCACTGAATTCACAGTGTCCCCTTAAGTAAATTATTCCCCTCTACTATCCGAGGTTTGATTTGGAATATGACCTCCCAGGGTAAAATGATCTCAATCACCAGAGTATAGATACCAAAAACTCCGGTGTCAACGAACCTCTCAACGGCAGTAAATTTCTTCCTCCAATTCTACATTTAAGAAAGTTCTTTTCGCATTCATTTGATGAATATGGAGGTCATATACCACAGTTAATAATTTTTGCATCCGAATGGATGTAATTCTAATTATTAACGAGTATATATATCGACAAGATCAAAAATCTTATTTTTTTTTCTAAAGCCTTTGACATAAACTCTTGCTTTATATTTTTCAACAGTTCCATCAACTGTTATTTTTCCTTCTAAAGATTCCTTTTGAACCCAAAGGTTTATTTTCTTGAAGAAGATCAATTAACTTTCAATATTTTTTAATGACACCATCTTTCCAAAGGATGAGTCTACAGAAGACACAAAAAATGTTACAAAATTATATTCGAAGGAAGTAAATGTCCTTTAACATTTTACTAAGCCTCTGAATCCCTTTATTAAGTACATTATCCTTTTCATTTCCTAGGCCTTTTAGACCCTTCACTAGACTACTCAAGTCTAACTTTACAGTCCACAGTCATAGGTCCTATTTTAATTCTTTTAGGAATAGGATCTTGGACTTTGACTTGATACCCCCACACTTTGAAATATTTCAAGTTGGATTTCATTTCTTTCCATTTCTCATATGGCAAAGATTGTATTCTGATCAAACAAAATCACTTTCTAAGGACAAAACTTTTTGTTGATCCCTTTTGCAGTAAGGATAGTTCCTCCACACAAGTTTTGTGTAAACCCAAACTTATAAATAATGCATCCATCATTTCTTTCAACGTTCGGTTTTTTCATTATATTGAGGTGAATATGGCAGTAGTTTGATATTTCACTTTCCAAACATATTTCTGCACATGAGATTTATACTCTCCATTCTTATCACTTCTTATATATTTTTTCACACTGATTTTCAACTTCGATACTACATTGTCTAGATATTTCTATTGCTTCATCCTTACCATTTAACAAATAGACATAGTCATTTCTAATGCAATTCTCAATAAAAGTAACAAATACTTTTTCCCACCATGAGATGGTGTTAACTTCATATCATAAATGTCAGTGTAAATCAATTCTAAGGGATTAAAATTCCTTTCAACATATTTATTAGAATGCTCAACATACTTAGCTTCCACAAAAACTTGACATTTTTATATATTGCACACGAAGTTAAGCAAAACTTCTAAGTTGATCAGTTTTTCTTACAAGTTTTTGTAATTGACATTCCCCAAGTGTTCATTTCACAAACATTGACTCAAGCAAGTAAGAACAAATAAAAACATTGAGTTTGAAAAGCTCTCCGCGAGATAGGTCTAATCATAAGCAAATAACCCCCACATTTCAAGTGATCTCAAAAACAGTTTTTCCACATATTTTAATGTTGAAAACATTATTCTCCGAAAGAATTATAGTGCTGCAATTCTCTTTGACAATGTTTACACAATGTAAAAGTTCATTCCATAGAGACACAAAATCACAAATTCTAAGTCATTGGTATTTTTCCTCTATCATAAATAGACATACCACTTAGTTTAAATACTAACAATAAGGATAAAAAAAATTGTACAATTTATTTCTATATTACATTGAAGTTTATAGAAAATCAAAAGTATAATACTTACTTATTATGTGAAGTTTTCATATTCTTCAAACCAATTGCATAGTCCAATTTATCAAGAGTATAAAACAACAAAAGTTTTTAGTCTACAAAAATCAGACACACTAACATTTCTCATGGAGTACAAAACTACAAAAGTCTTTTTTTTCTCCAAACAGAATAACATATATTCTTGATCACATAGAAATGTTTTTCATATCAAATAGTCTTCCAACTATAACATTTTGACATACTATTTTATCAAACTAAAATATGCATCTCTCATTTTTGCAAACTAAAGAATTTTAAAAGCAACAATATTTGCAAAGTAAAATTCATTCCACAACATATGGTTTGCAGATCTTTTTCCAAAAATACACATAATTAAAAAAAAATCAAAGATGATAACTCTTAGAAACTATTTTCCTCCATAGATAATTTAATAAGAAGGTTACCTGGTAATCTTTAAACGGAATACCGTAAAAATTTTAGTTTGCTTTCTCATTTCAATGTTGCTAAATAAAGCAACGAATTATGAAGAAGTAATGCATTTATCTTCTACTTCCATAATCACATTCTCTCAATCAATAGAATACAAAAATACTAACAGTATAATAATTTCCTTAAGATTGTTGTTCATCTTGTATTCCAAACATACTTAGAACAAAATCTTGAACATCTTTGTAAGAAAACAAAGTTTAAGAACATTTTCACAACTAGAAAATTAAAAGTAGTAGCGAAACTAGAATCTGAAACAGATTTTAAAAAAATATACGAAATATTTTTCTTAAAGAAGAATTTTTGTTAATATGTGTCTAAAGAATCTTACTTATTCCAACAACCTTTGCAGAAACACGAATTTACCAAGTTTAATGAACCAGTGAAGAACAAAAGAAGAAAAGAACTGAAATTAATTCACAAATCTAAAGTTTGTAAAACACGTACCAGAATCTGGAAAATTTTTAATAGAAAAAAGATCAAGTCCACTGAATTCACAGTGTCCCCTTAAGGAAATTATTCCCCTCTAGTATCTGAGGTTTGATTTGGAATATTAACTCCCAGGGTAAAATGATCTCAATCACCAGAGTATAGATACAAAAAACTCCGGTGTCAGCCAACCACTCAACGGCAGTAAAGTACACTTAGAATACTAGATTTAGTAGTTGATGAAGAAGTCCATTAAATCTTTTTAAAATGAGAGGAAATCCCTCAATTTATTGAAAACAAAGGATACTGCGAAAAGGTTCTTATTGTGCCTTAGTGAAAAAGGTCACAAACCATTGGAAAAGTCACAATTTTTCAGAATGGTCGTCACCTTACATAAAAGTCACAACTTTCCATAAAAGTCATAACTTTTCATAAAAGTCTCAACTTTTCATAAAAGTCACAACTTTTCATAAAAGTCGCAACATTTCATAAAAGTCACAACTCTTCATAAAAGTCGCAACTCTTCATTTTCCATTCACACCTTTATAAAATCAACAAGTTTTCTACATAATCCGTGTAATTTTTTTATGAAGTGTGATCAACCGACCACTTTCAATCTATGTAGCCATGCCACTGCATAAAAAGCCAAGTTAGGATATTTAGTCATGATAAATTTCTCAACTCTAAATTTTGCTCGATCGAGTATTTAGGTGTAACAACACCTAAGAGGGTTTTAGTATTACACAAAACCATGAAAAGTAAAAATGGAAGTCCACAGAAAATTCTATGTTTTGCAAACGCCATCTAAGGGACTTAAAAAGAACTCAAGACAGTAGATTTGATCCGTAGATTAAATTTCACAGTTAGAAGTTATGTCTTACGAGTCTAGTTTGAGGGGCGTAATCACATTTGCGAGTAGTAGATTGGTCCTAAAATCAAATTACTGAAACTTGACATTTAACACTATTTTACGAGTCTTGCAACCTTTTACGGTCCATAGATAGGCTAAGTTGAAGTCCTGAAACTCAATTTTTCTCTGTTTTTACGAACATTGTTTACAGTTTGTAAATTGAACCATAGACTATAAATGGAGTTCTTGATCAACTTTAGAGACCAAATATTTCAGCCAGATTTCTATAGGTAGGGAGCTTTTGTCCGTATAAAGAACCACGTACCATAGATTCCCTCGCAATACCTGCCGATGTCAGTTTTCTCTTAGGGTCATTTTTGTTTTTTGCCACTCTTTTAATCCCTATACTATGTCATTTTTAACCTATTCTAAGTTGGATTAAGGGAAATTAATTGACTTAAAATCCCCATTCACGTACAAATTCTTAGAAATCAAATTCTTTTCATTCAAGGATCCTCCCAACAAAGAACCATGGTTCTTCATCTTCAAGTCTCAAAATTAAAAATTTCAAGCTAGTGCATTCTTTAAAGGTATGTGGGATTTTATAAATGAATATTCTTTCATCCTTTGCGTCTCAAAGAAAACCCAGTTTCTCGGTTAATGATTTCTACAAGGCTTAGGATTTTATGAAAAACATGAATTCCATGATATTTTCCATTCTTCTTCATGAATAGTTTAATTATGTGTTTTTTAGACTATCATTCATTATTTTTAAATATATTTTTAAGAACACTTGGATCATTGTTAATTTCATGTCTCAGAACTATATTAATTTAATTGCATGCCATAGATTATCAGTTTCATGATTTAAGTTTCTTTTAGATAAAGTGTCTCTAATTTATTATCAAATTATCATTATTCATGAGCTACTCTTAATTATTATTAACATCATTTAGTATTATTAGATTATCAATGTTTTTAGTTTATCAACATTTTACATTGGGAATTTTACTTAGCATCAAGCAGATTTAGGAATGAAGGCTCACGTGTTACCTTTAGAACCAATCCCTAAGTCCTAGAACTACTTTCCAGTATGGCTGTGTAAGGATCACCCATTAGAGTAAGACTGAATAAGGGTAGTCTTAGGTGCTGACAATATGTTTCTATTGACTTAGATACATGACATTCCGCTCTTAACTCTTACCTTTGCAACCAAATCAGAAAAGGCAAGATTGAAGGATTCAATCCTAATGGAATGAACGAACTAAACTCTTACATAGTTTCACCTTCATTACCACACCAATATACAATTAGTGGTTCCAAGCTTCTATGGATGTTTTCTTTCAATAAACGAGAAATATATCTAGAGTCGACCCTCTTGGCCAACAAAAACATTTGAAACTCGGAAATGATGACCCACCCCTCTACCGTTTTCCACTTAAATATTTGTCTTAGGTCACTTCACATAGTTTTTAAATTGTGACCTAAGACACAAGTCCTTAGACCTTTGATAGTATTTTAGGAGTTAATGCTAAAAACACACCAAAACTATCACATTTCCGCGATTTCATACCTCAACTATCCATAGTTCCATTTACCTACCAAAAGTATAACTCTCTTTGTGTCAAAACCCACCTCGATACTTAGCTGGGCTACGCACGCATTATGTTTCTAATGAGAAATGTCATGTGGTCCTTGGCTTTTATAGAGTTACTGGTTATAGAAACACCCAAACTATCACTTTTTTGTGAGTTTCATACCTCAACTACTTCTTCTTATTTTTTGCCTACCTAAATTATCACTCCTTTTGGTTTAAAACACACCTCAACGCTGAGTGAATAACATTTACTTTCAAACATATCAAAAAGACAAAGACAATTAATATCAACGAAAGATGAGATCATAAAATATAGAAATGAAAGGGACTATTATGATAATTAATATATATATATATATATATATATATACACACACACACACACACAGAACCAGAACCTTAAACTCACAATAAAGACAACAAAGCAAAAACAAATAGCATGAAATTCATAAATGCAACCTATCTACAAAATCTCATACTGAATTTAAACAAATAAGAAATAATCTTAAAATAAAATAGAAGATAAAAGTGCATTACCATTGTTGAGCACCGACTTGAAAACTTGATTTGACGAACTTGTCTGAGTTCCACCTTTTCTCCTGGAATTGAAAACGCAAGGAAGAAAACAATATTTAAACTATGAACACATTTTTTTACAACCCAACTTTTTCAATTTTTGGGGTGTAAAATCATATGAGAACAATGAATGGGCCGGGTTAAAGTCATATGAAATAGAATAAATTAAGAGTTAATGGTAAAAATTAACACACATAAATCATAACATTTTTGTATGTGTCATACTTCACCTATCCATTGTTAAATTTGACTACAAAATCTATCACTCCCTTTAAGTTAAAGCACACCTTGATGATGAGTTGGACTACATACACTTATTGTGGATGGAAAACAAATATTGGCCAACTCATCATCAAGGTGTGCTTTAACATAAAGGGAGTGACAGGTTTAGTAGTCAAATTTAACAATGGATAAGTGAAGTGTCGGAAACTCGCAGAAATGTGAGAATTTATGTGTGTTTTCACCATTAACTCTTAATTTATATTATTTCATACGTTCTTAACCCAACCCATTCATTTTTTTTATTTGGTTTACACACTCCAAAAAGGGAAAACATTGAGTTGTTAAAAATTTTGTTCGTTTAAATTCATTTTCCTTCATTGTCTTTTAAATTCATTAAAAAAAGATGAATCTCAGACAAGTTTTCAACTGGATCTTTCAAGTCGACGCTCAACAAAGTAATAGACTTTCCTTTTTTTCTATTTTAATATTATATGTTATTTCTTTAAATTTGACATCAGATTTCTATCTAGGTTGCAATTATGAATTTCTTTATCTTTCTTTTTCCGTTTTTTTTAGTATGAATTTAAGGTTAAGAAGCATATATATCTAATTTAATTATTATAACAATCTCTTCATTAATTTATTTTACAATCTCATGTAGGATAATACTAAGTGACAAAGTTCAATACTTATTTGAGTGATATTGCTGAGTGAATAACCTTTTCTTTAAATCATATCAACAAGACAAAGACAATTAATATCAATGAAACAATTATTTAATTAGGTCAATTTGTATCATAGCCTAGATGAGATCGTAAAATATATAAATGAAAGGGACTATTATGATAATATATATATATATATATGTATATATATATATATATATATATATATATATAAATATATATATAAATTCATTTTCCTTCCTTGTCTTTTCAATTCATTGAGAAAAGATGAAACACAGACAAGTTTTTCAACTCGATCTTTCAAGTCGACGCTCAACAAAGTAGTAGACTTTCCTTTTTTCTATTTTAATATCATATGTTATTTGTTTAAATTTGACATCAGATTTTTACCTAGGTTGCACTTATGAATTTCTTTATCTTTCTTTTTCCGTTTTTTTTAGTATGAATTTAAGGTTAAGAACCATATATATCTAATTTAATTATTATAACAATCTCTTCATTAATTTATTTTACAATCTCATGTAGGATAATACTAAGTGACAAAGTTCAATACTTATTTGATTGATATTGCTGAGTGAATAACCTTTACTTTAAAACATATCAAAAAAACAAAGACAATTAATATCAACGAAACTATTATTGAATTAGGTCAATTTGTATCATAGCGTAGATGAGATCGTAAAATATATAAATGAAAGGGACTATTATGATAATTAATATATATATATATATATATACACACACACAGAACAAGAACCTTAAACTCACAATAAAGACAACAAAGCAAAAACTAATAGCATGAAATTCATAAATGCAACCTATCTACAAAATCTCATACTGAATTTAAACAAATAACAAATAATCTTAAATTAAAATAGAAGATAAAAGTGCATTACCATTGTTGAGCACCGACTTGAAAACTTGATTTGACGAACTTGTCTGAGTTCCACCTTTTCTCCTGGAATTGAAAACGCAAGGAAGAAAACATTATTTAAACTATGAACACATTATTTTACAACCCAACTTTTTCAATTTTTGGGGTGTAAAATCATATGAGAGCAATGAATGGGCCTGGTTAAAGTCATATGAAATAGGTCAAATTTAACAATGGATAAGTGGAGTGTCGGAAACTCGCAGAAATGTGATAATTTATGTGTGTTTTCACCATTAACTCTTAATTTATATTATTTTATACGGTCTTAACCCGACCCATTCATTTTTTTCATTTGGTTTACACACTCCAAAAAGGGAAAACATTGAGTTGTTAAAATTTCCGTTCGTTTAAATTCATTTTCCTTCCTTGTCTTTTAAATTCATTGAAAAAAGATGAAACCCAGACAAGTTTTTCAACTCGATCTTCCAAGTCGACGCTCAACAAAGTAATAGACTTTCCTTTTTTTCTAATTTAATATTATATGTTATTTCTTTAAATTTTACATCAGATTTCTATCTAGGTTGCAATTATGAATTTCTTTATCTTTGTTTTTCCGTTTTTTTTAGTATGAATTAAAGGTTAAGACGCATATATATACCTAATCTAATTATTATAACAATCTCTTCATTAATTTATTTTACAATCTCATGTAGGATAATACTAAGTGACAAAGTTCAATACTTATTTGAGTGATATTGCTGAGTGAATAACCTTTTCTCTAAATCATATCAACAAGACAAAGACAATTAATATCAATGAAACAATTATTGAATTAGGTCAATTTGTATCATAGCCTAGATGAGATCGTATAATATATAAATGAAAGGGACTATTATGATAATATATATATATATATATATATATATATATATATATATATATATATATAAATTCATTTTCCTTCCTTGTCTTTTCAATTCATTGAGAAATGACGAAACCCAGACAAGTTTTTCAACTCGATCTTTCAAGTCGACGCTCAGCAAAGTAATAGACTTTCCTTTTTTCTATTTTAATATTATATGTTATTTGTTTAAATTTGACATCAGATTTTTATCTAGGTTGCACTTATGAATTTCTTTATCTTTCTTTTTCCGTTTTTTTTAGTATGAATTTAAGGTTAAGAAGCATATATATCTAATTTAATTATTATAACAATCTCTTCATTAATTTATTTTACAATCTCATGTAGGATAATACTAAGTGACAAAGTTCAATACTTATTTGATTGATATTGCTGAGTGAATAACCTTTACTTTAAAACATATCAAAAAAACAAAGACAATTAATATCAACGAAACTAATATTGAATTAGGTCAATTTGTATCATAGCGTAGATGAGATCGTAAAATATATAAATGAAAGGGACTATTATGATAATTAATATATATATATATATATACACACACACACACAGAACCAGAACCTTAAACTCACAATAAAGACAACAAAGCAAAAACAAATAGCATGAAATTCATAAATGCAACCTATCTACAAAAACTCATACTGAATTTAAACAAATAACAAATAATCTTAAAATAAAATAGAAGATAAAAGTGCATTACCATTGTTGAGCACCGACTTGAAAACTTGATTTGACGAACTTGTCTGAGTTCCACCTTTTCTCCTGGAATTGAAAACACAAGGAAGAAAACAATATTTAAATTATGAACACATTATTTTACAACCCAACTTTTTCAATTTTTTGGGGTGTAAAATCATATGAGAACAATGAATGGGCCTGGTTAAAGTCATATGAAATAGGATAAATTAAGAGTTAATGGTCAAAATTAACACACATAAATCATAACATTTTTGTAAGTGTCATACTTCACCTATCCATTGTTAAATTTGACTACAACATCTATCACTCCCTTTAAGTTAAAGCACACCTTGATGATGAGTTGGACTACATACACTTATTCTGGATGGAAAACAAATATTGGCCAACTCATCATCAAGGTGTGCTTTAACACAAAGGGAGTGACAGGTTTGGTAGTCAAATTTAACAATGGATAAATGAAGTGTCGGAAACTCGCAGAAATGTGATAATTTATGTGTGTTTTCACCATTAACTCTTAATTTATATTATTTCATACGGTCTTAACCCGACCCATTCATTTTTTTCATTTGGTTTACACACTCCAAAAAGGGCAAACATTGAGTTGTTAAAATTTCCGTTCTTTTAAATTCATTTTCCTTCCTTGTCTTTTAAATTCATTAAAAAAATATGAAACCCAGACAAGTTTTTCAACTCGATCTTTCAAGTCGACGCTCAACAAAGTAATAGACTTTCCTTTTTTTCTAATTTAATATTATATGTTATTTCTTTAAATTTTACATCAGATTTCTATCTAGGTTGCATTTATGAATTTCTTTATCTTTGTTTTTCCGTTTTTTTTAGTATGAATTAAAGGTTAAGAAGCATATATATATCTAATTTAATTATTATAACAATCTCTTCATTAATTTATTTTACAATCTCATGTAGGATAATACTAAGTGACAAAGTTCAATACTTATTTGAGTGATATTGCTGAGTGAATAACCTTTTCTCTAAATCATATCAACAAGACAAAGACAATTAATATCAATGAAACAATTATTGAATTAGGTCAATTTGTATCATAGCCTAGATGAAATCGTAAAATATATAAATGAAAGGGACTATTATGATAGTATATATTATATATATATATATATATATATATATATATATATATATATATATATATATATATATATATATATATAAAAATAATATATATATATTTCATTTTCCTTCCTTGTCTTTTCAATTCATTGAGAAAAGATGAAACCCAGACAACTTTTTCAACTCGATCTTTCAAGTCGACGCTCAACAAAGTAATAGACTTTACTTTTTTCTATTTTAATATTATATGTTATTTGTTTAAATTTGACATCAGATTTTTATCTAGGTTGCACTTATGAATTTCTTTATCTTTCTTTTTCCGTTTTTTTTAGTATGAATTTAAGGTTAAGAAGCTTATATTTCTAATTTAATTATTATAACAATCTCTTCATTAATTTATTTTACAATCTCATGTAGGATAATACTAAGTGACAAAGTTCAATACTTATTTGATTGATATTGCTGAGTGAATAACCTTTACTTTAAAACATATCAAAAAGACAAAGACAATTAATATCAACGAAACAATTATTGAATTAGGTCAATTTGTATCATAGCGTAGATGAGATCGTAAAATATATAAATGAAAGGGACTATTATGATAATTAATATATATATATATATATATATATATATATATATATATATATATATAGAGAGAGAGAGAGAGAGAGAGAGAGTGAGAGAGAGAGAGAGAGAGAACCTTAAACTCACAGTAAAGAAAACAAAGCAAAAACAAAGATCATGAAATTCATAAATGCAACCTAGCTACAAAATCTGATGCTGATTTTAACACATAATCTTAAAATAAAATAGAAAAAAAAGTGCATTACCTTTGTTGAGCACCGACATGAAAACTTGAGTTGACGAACTTGTCTAAGTTCACCTTTTCTCGTGGAATTTAAAACGCAAGGAAGAAAACAATATTTAAACTATGAACACAATTTTTTACAACCCAACTTTTTCCATTTTTGGGGTGTAAAATCATATGATAACAATGAATGGTCTGGGGTTAAAATCATATGAAATAGGATAAATTAAGAGTTAATGGTCAAAATTAGCACACATAAATCATCACATTTTTATAGGTGTCACACTTCACCTATCCATTGTTAAATTTAACTACAAAACCTATCACTCCCTTTAAGTTAAATCACACCTTGATGATGAGTTGGACTACATGCACTTATTGTGGATGGATAATAAATATTCGCAAACTCATCATCAAGGTGTGCACATAAAGGGAGTGAAAGGTTTGGTAGGTAAATTTAACAATGGATAAGTGAAGTGTCTGAAACTCGCAGAAATGTGATAATTTATATGTGTTTTCAACATTAACTCTTAATTTATAATATTTCATACAGTTGTAACCCGACCAATTCATTGTTTTCATATGGTTTACACACTCCAAAAAGGGCAAACGTTGAGTTGTTACAATTTTCGTTCGTTTAAATTCTTTTTCCTTCCTTTTCTTTTCATTTCATAGAGAAAAGATGAAACCAGAACAATTTTGTCAACTCGAGCTTTCAAGTCGACGCTCAACAAATGTAATAGACTCTCCTTTTTTTTCTATTTTAATATTATATGTTATTTGTTTAAATTTGACATCAGATTTCTATCTAGGTTGCATTTATGAATTTCATTATCTTTGTTTTTCCGTTTTTGTATTTAGTATGAATTTAAGGTTAAGAATCATATATATCTAATTTAATTATTATAACAATCTCTTCATTAATATATTTTACAATCTCACGTAGGATAATTCAAAGTGACAAAGTTCAATACTTAATTGATTGATATTGTCTGTCTTTTTGATATGTTTGAAATTAAAGTTTATTCACAGGTGTGTTTTAACACAAAGGGATTGATAGTTTAAGTATGTGAATGAGAACGAGAGTTGAGGTAAGAAACTTGCGAAAATGAGGACTCTGCTGTTAGGATCGAAAATAAGCAGGTGTAACACGGAAGCTAGCAAAGCAAACCTTAAAGGACCACGAGTAAGAAGACAACGAGAAATATACCAAAATACACAAAGATTTAATGTGGTTCGGTCAATCGACCTACGTCCACAAAGGAGATGAGAAATCCACTATAAATATGACAGTACAAAATACAGAGGGAAACAACCTCAACCAATTCACTCAAAATACATGGGAGGTTCAAACAAGTGATAACGTATCAAGCTTGTGAGCCACAAATTCTCCCTTTAACCAAAACTCTAAATGCCTTAAAGACTACGTTGCGAATGTTGGTTAAGTTAGAAGGAACATTCCTCTATTTATAGAGTTCTAAACCTTTTCCTACCAGAAAAAGGATTAGTCAATCCAAAACCTTTTCCTAAAAGGAAAACCTATTTATGGTAAGAAATCAGGGCAAATAAAACTCAACAAATCTCCCCCTTGGCCTGAATTTCCTACAAAAAAAATTTGTCCACCTTCTTTACTTAATTTTCAACAACTTGCTTCTCCTCTCCAAAATATCCTTTGTAAAATTTATGTCTCAACACAGAGAACCTCTATTAAAAAATTTCTCCAACAAAATCTTCATTACTGTCAAAAAAGTTGCAGCTAAAACTACACCCGCCAAGATGAACACCTCTTTCTAACCTAGTTCAATCATCGATTATCGAACCACGGAAACTGAATCCATCATTGAATCTTGCTCGGATACCACTTGTTAGGATCGAAAATAAGCAGGTGTAACGCGGAAGCTAGCAAAGCAAACCTCAATGGACCACGAGTAAGAAGACAACGAGATATATACCAAAAGACACAACGATTTAACGTGGTTCGGTCAATCGACCTACGTCCACAAAGGAGATGAGCAATCCACTATAAATATGAGAGTACAAAATACAGAGGGAAAAAACCTCAATCAATTCACTCTGAATACACGGGAGGTTCACACAAGTGATAACGTATCAAGCTTGTGACCCACAAATTCTCCCTATAACCAAAACTCTCAATGCCTTTAAGACTACATTGTGAATGTTGATTAAGTTAGAAGGAACATTCATCTATTATAAAGTTCTAAACCTTTTCCTACCATAAAAAGGATAAGTCAATCCAAAACCTTTTCCTAAAAGGAAAACCTTTTTATGGTAAGAAATCAGGGTAAATAAAACCCAACATTTGCTTCCCCTTCGGAAAATGCTTCAGTTCCAGTGTCATCTTAGGCATTTCCTAAGGGGAGAGTGAACCCCACCCCCACCCCCATTGACAAATCCCCTCCACAACGTTAGCCATCTTCGTCTTGTCCCAAAAAACTATCTCTCTTATCAACTTTTGCCTGTAGAGAACCCTCTCCCCTTCGCTTTCTTCAACTCTATCAGAAAACCATAACCATAATCTCCTTTTTTTTTACCTCAACTCCCCTCTACTCTTTATCTCCACCACTCACCAAAGAAGCCTCCATTACCTACACTAGTAACTGAACCCTCTTCCTCTAAGCTCTCTAGCTCTAATCCCACCGCCTCACAACATCATTACCTTGACGATATCCCACGGAGTCAACTTCATCAAAATATCTCCAATATACCTCATAAACATGCTGCCACCAAACGGGCTATCTTTACGGTTCCATTCACACAGAGTCCTAGTCAAGCATAACTCAATGAGACCACCTAATCAATCCATAATGATTATAGATATGAGGCCTTAGTATTTTATTAGAAAAAAAAACAGGTTACGTGTGAAATCTTCAATGAAAATTGGAGAGTTGTCCAAGTATTACTTTACTTCCTCTTAGTTCAAGGTATTCATCTTTCACTTCCCAAGTATTTCTTACGCATTGACTTCTTCATGTCTCTCCTCTATCCTGATGAGGTTCCTGCATCTATACCATATGACTTATCTCCCTCTCCCAAAGAATTAGTAAAAGCATGGCCAAGTTCTTGAAAAAGGAAAAGGAGAATTATTTTTGGTCTAAAGCAATTCTTAGGGGTAGGACATTTGATCCTGATGTTAGGTATTTTATGTCAGTTCAAAAGGTACGTAGGCTACTCTAGTTTCAGGGATGGTCATATGTGTTTATTGATACTTCATTGTTGGAGTATGAAAATGAGGTTGTTAAGTTCTATGTAAATATTAATGTGTTAGAAAACAATAATACTACCTCTTCCGTGAATGTGATGGAATTGGTGTTTGATCATGTTCGATTGGGGATATCTTCCACGGTTCGACTATTTGCATGGCTGAGTACGTATGGAAGAAAGATTAAAATTGTATGCTGACATCCAAATTCAATCAAGGACGAGTCACTACACAACCTAAGAAGGTGATTAAAGTTTAAATTGAACCCTTTTATGAACTATTTTATGGGATAGTGCACAAAGGGATTATGCCATGAAAGGAGAGGTGTCATGAAGCCTCCTTTGGGGATATGAGGATAGAAAATGCACTAGAGCAAGAGGAGCCTATTGCTTGGACCTCTTTAATGATTCATCACATGGCATGGTTAGTTAATCCTAAACCTAGTCCTTATCATACGGCCTTTGAGAACTTACTCATCTTTGTGTTCAAAGCTTTTTGGGTGCCTCTTAGAGAAGTTAACCCACTTAACAACAAGGCTCTGATCACTAGGTCCACCCTCGCTGAATGTTCAAGTATACTTGTTGATAATAAGTCTCCTGGATCTGCTCCTTTGGCTACTGGTGTCACACCTAGAAATCACACCTCAGATGAAACGGTCGTCGTCTTCTTCTCAGAGGACTCAAATAATCCCTTAGCATTCGTCATAACACGTGATAAGTAAAAATTGCGAAAAATTAAAACTTTTACATTCTACTTGAAGTATACATAGACTTCATATACTTAACTTTCATAAAGACATACGATATTCTAAAAATTTATCTCACTTATATAAAACCATCAAAAGAGTGCAAATCTAGACTTAGCCAATATATTGTCAATATGCCATATAGGCCTTAATACAAAAGAATCCAAAGAAACATAATTGGAAATAGGATATTCTAAAAACTACTAAGTCTTCATAAGCTGGAAAATGAAAGATATCATCACCGAACATGAGGAACTACCATGACTGAGATAAAGATTTCCAAGCTCCTTAAAATCTACCTCCTTAAACTTCAATGGCCGTAACCTACAGTTGTAGTAATACAAAGTAATGGGGTTAGTACGCCACATGTAATAAGTATGGGTATATGCATATAATAAATAAGGACATGCATGAAGAAGGATCCTTTATCATTTCTTTAGAAAACATGCTAAGTTGTGTAAATGTCTTCAATGCACATACCACATAACATGTACAAATTAAAGATTCCACCAACATAAAGCATGACCATAATCAAAGACATATTATCATAAAGTCATATTAACATTTCATATTCAATATATCATATAAACATAACAAAAAAAAAACGCTAAACAATGATCCCATCCCCTACCTACAAGATCAATGCTCATGTGAAGCCTCATAACCCCACACAACCAAGTAGATAAGATAGGATAGCATGAGTAAAGCTTTGCTCCATTAAACTTGTAACATAAATAGTCATTACTTTATTTAACAATACAACCCAATAACACATTCATCATAATGACCAACGTCATATAAGAGTAACATCATGTATCATAAACATAAATCTTCATGTTATCATTTTACATAAGAACAATATCCTAGGACTTCCCTTAGAGTCAACTTGTGCAATTTCTAGGTAGAGTCCCATATTCCTACCTCTACTAAGTAGACTCCTCAAGTCACACTAGTCAACGTTCATTTACTTGTCTTTAATTTTACATGAGGGAACATTCGCCTTAACCGACATAGACCATGTGAGCAAAACATCAAATCCGGTGTAATAGAACCTCACACCGAAACAAGGTGGTCAACCGAGCAAAGTAGAACGTAGCATGACATAGCTTTCTAGGTGGATCCTCTAGCTAGTATCCTATGTTGAAAACATAGTTCAAGAACTAGGGGATGTATTAGAGACCCATAGTTCCACATTACATGGACGCCTCAATCTCATGAGAGTCATTGTGAACCTACCTTCCAAGTAGGGAAGGGACACCTCTCATATCTAGTTCATCGGTGCTTAACTTAAGTCCCTTTTCATGAATAAACTTTAAGTTGTTTGTTATCATAAACTTATAGTAGGCTGTAGGAGATTAACTCCTTATATAAACATGATCATGAGCTCTTTGGGATTAGATGAGAATTTCCATCAATTCTAACCCATCGTTTTTCAGATTAACATAACATAGTTATCTTGTGTAAAGCATACAAAGAATATCGTAACTTGCATTTATGGTGTTATTTTCATGATTTCACAATTAACATGTTCATATACCAACATATACACATGGAAACATCATACATATTTCCATAACATAGCATCTTGATTTATAGGCTAACATAAACCTTGTAGAGTATTCACAACTTTAGAAGACTTAACTCTTGCTTACAAGAACCTTATTCAAGAATATAGTTCAACTTATAACATTAATAATCATAACACAATTAAATACACAATATAAAACTCATGAAAAATTCTTCAAATTATATACAAGATCAATGCATAATGTAGGGTAAAGGAAAGGGTCATTTAAGAGTTTATTCTAGTCTTAGTTCTAATCCTTACGTTTTCATTTGGTCAAGTGGTAGAAACAATCATACGAAATCATTATCTACATAAGAACATACATCACATGAAATTCAAACATAACTAACCACATACTCATCAATTCCTGTGAAATAGAACATAGAAAACACTTATTTTCATTGAAAATTGTAAATATAAGGTTAGGAAGAAATTCCGTTTTGTAGAGTAAAAACCATAGAATTTAAGTTCTTGAAAACTTATATTTGAAAGAACCTATTGCGGAAAGGAATCCCAAGAGTGAAAAACTCATGGATTATAGATGAAGAGTCCACGAAAATTTGATGAAAAACATGAAATCTTCTTCTTCTTCCGTAAGCTTTTCTTGTCCTTCAATGGAGTTTGGAAATGAGAGCGTTCTTGAGAGAGATGAGAGAAAAGTTGTTTGATCTAATTTGGGAAGTATAAAAGTGGTCTAAAACTTACCTAATATACATATATAGTCGTCCTATGAATTACCCAAAAGACCCTCCACTTAAATGGGTCTTTTAAAGAAGTTAAATTACCAAAATATGACTTTACTGATTCTTGGAAGTAGCTGCGCGTCGCGGGGATAAATTCTATCATTTTTATTAAATTTTGAGTTGAGCAGTAGGTGCGTGTCAGACTCGCATCTCGAGTCTACCTCTCAAATCATGATGCAGTGACCTGCGTGTCAGGCTTGCGTTGCACGCTTTGCCTCCAATTCTGCCTGCTTGCAGGCTGCCTGGAAGCTTGCACACCCATTTTTGGGTCCTCCCGAAGTACCCTTTGGGTGGTTCTTGGGGTGTCGTTACTGGACGTTTGGACCCTTTGTACTACAAACTACCTATCCAAGGTCTTTTTACAAGCTTTGGACTTCATTTGACACATCAAAACCTTCACCCAACATATGGACGTCAACTAGTTCGAATTAGCTAGTTTTCTAACGTCAAGGTGTTTCTTAGTCTTTTTTTTCTCTAACCTTTTCCAAATGTGTTTATTATATTAATATATGTCTGGAAACATCATTTTAAACATAATTTAATAGATTAATCTCTAGTCAAAGTCATGAAATTTCTGGAGTGTTACAACTGGACCTATTGTCATTCTTCGTAATGATCTTCATCTTGCTAGGGACCAAAATGCAGTGCTTCACGATGAAAATGAGACTTTTTAGACTTTTCTAGCTGAGTTCTAGGGAGAAATAACTAGGTTGAAGGACCACCTGATCCATGAGCAGGAAAATAATGCTCATGCGGATTGCGTATTATAGCTCCTAACATCCTCTCACAACCCTACAACCCCACCTCCTCCTCCTTCTCACACTTAAATCCAATCCTTATTCCTTTTGGTTCTCTTTTTGCTTCTTTTAAGACGGTGTTTATAATTGGTGTATTTTGTATGTTGCTGTGACAATGTGTGGGTGCCCATACTGGACTTAATGGATGTGCTTCAATTTTTTTATTGTGCCTCTATTCTTTAGCCCTTGGTTCTATCTCTGTATCCTGTTTGGATGGCTAATATCTTTAGATTTTGTACTTTTATTTGTTCAACTTGTATATCTTATCTTCATCTTATTTTTAATATGTCAAAATTGGGGAATTTGTTTTTGTTTGTTGGTTGTACTGCTTTACAACAGAAAACATCTGCAGTGAAGGAGTGTATTTATGATCATCGGAAAGAAGGAAATTAATGACTTTACAATATTCTGAATATACTTTGATGATGACAAAATGAACCAGGTTCACGAGCATGACAAAATGAACGAGGTTCACGTGCATGTGCCGGCACCGTGATAAATGTGTGGAAAGTAACTGGACATACATATTAAAAGAAGGAAAACATGTTTAAACAAAACACTAACAAATAAGGAAAAAGAAAAAGGGAAAGAAATCCTATAAGGAAAAGGAACACTTTTCTAGGAAAAAAATTAATTTCCTTGTAGTAGTAAACTAGGGTTTAATCCAACTCTATAAAAGGATAATTTCAAGAAGCAAAAATTGGCTTTTGCAATCTACAATAGACCGATTTTTCCAGCAAATCAGAACGACTAAAGAGATCCAGAAGGTAAAAAAAAGAAGAACTAGAGTTGGGTTTACTTTCTAAAGAATAGTTTGCACTGTTTCATCTTAGAGTATTGTTTAGGGATAATTGTTCCAATTGTGAAAGAAAGCTTGAGAGAAGTGAGTTTGACTTCATCGAGAGTGTAGTGTTTGATTATAGTTAATCATTGAATAGTTTGAATAAACTGTTGAGTACAGGTACTAGAGTTAGTCCCTCTAGTTATTGAGTTGTAATCTAAGCTTTATTTTTGGAGTTAGTGAAGTTGTGAAAACTCCTACTAGTGTAGGTCGTAATGTTTCTTCCCTCGAGCAAGGTATGTTTCCATGATGAAATCTCTATTTTTTGTGTTGCATTTCTAACTCTGCAAATTTAACAAGAACGTGGTTCTTGCTTAGGTTGTAAGATTCCTTCATGAACTTGTTGGAATCCTTTCAAAAATTATACCACTAACATATTATCAAGTATTGCTGAAGGAACTACCATGATAGCAGGAGCTTTTGTTGGCATGCCTGATTCTAGTCTACAACAGTGAAGGAAATATGAACATCAAGATACCGAAAAGATGGTATAGTTGGGAAGCCAATTTACACAAGATGGTTCCATTTTATCAATAATCTCTAATTAATCTGATAAAGAAGAAAAAAATATTCATATATAAAAGAGTGAGGGACAATTTGGAATGCTTACATATCAAACATGTTTTTTTACTTCCATCCACAGGGTAATATTAAATATCAGTTTATATAATGTAATCATGTTGATGCTATATTCGAACAAAACACACTCATTCTTTTGCTGTAATAATGAAAATTAAGGAGAGAAAGGAAAGCCAGATTTATCATGTTTTTTCTAATGTTTTCATATTTTTATCTTAACAAAAGTAAAAAGAATACATTAAGAGGTCCTCGCCTTTTAATACATGACGATAAAATTACATACGTTGTTTTTCTTAGTTACTATTATTTTGGACATTCAAGGAATTTTTTTCCGATGATAATTTTTTGAAATATTTTCTAAGTGTTTTGAATTGTTAATTATTGTAAATTGCAATACTTTTTTATTGAGTTTTAAAACATGTTTATAGCTTTGAAAAACAAATTAATATTTTCTATTTCAATTATAGAAACTACGGAGATAATATAAAACCTACAATATCTTAAATTTGTTCTTTAGCGATCTCTCATTCTTGTCTTAACAAAATTAATTTTTTTTATTAAAGTATCTTCATAATTCAATACGTGAAGATAAAAGTAAATAGTTGAGAGAGTTTGTAGATTATTAACTACTCATTAGTTATTTTCATTAAAAGTAGTACAACAACCCACTTCAACTAATATAAGTATAAAATATCAGAAATATATATTAAACAATTAAATGAATTAGTATTTGATAATTTTTATGAAACGAATAAGAATGCTAGTAATATTATTAAATTTTGACATACGTCTCAACAAAAATATTATACTGAATTGGTCAATTATATTACCGTTATGTGATGATTTTTTTTGACCAAATGATAGAATAGATCTATGTTATCTAGATCCTTATCCATCTAAATAACCCATGAAAGCAATAAAAATAAAATGAAAAGGAGTAATTGTTGGGATCTCCATTCTTTAAGTAGATGTTCATCTTGAATTCCCTTTTTTTTCATGACAATTCTATCTTGACTGAGTAGTTCCTTTACATTAATTTTTTGTGTTAGTGTTTCGTATAACGTTCTTTGGATTCATGTTCTATAGTGTAGAAATTTAGGAAATCTCCGTTTCTTTTGGTAAGAGAAGAAGAAAAGAGACGTCTTAATACGATTCATCTATTTCTACCTACATCTAGCATATATCCAACTAAAAATGCTAAAAAAAGATTTTATTTTATTTTATTTCAATGAGGGGGTATTGTTCTCCCTAATGCATGAGTAATGCTACATAAAACAAATGAACATTCTTCAAACAATTAGAAAGGATAGAAAATATCTTTCACAATTTTCATATATTTAAAGAAAAATATTAATAAAAACATCAATCAAATGGGAATCTGTTTGCTAGTCATATCTTTTACATTTTTCAAGAATTCACACAATTTTACGTCATAAAAATTGGGGAATTATTTCATATCTAACTCTTCTCACGTTCATTAATAGGACCTAAAACATTGGTATATGTCCCAAAGTATTATCCGTGCTTCGAAAATACACGTTGAACCCAATTGAAATAAACTAGTATGTATTTGAGGAAATTTCAATAGGAACGCATGATTTACGACAAAAAAACACTCTAATTTGTGAAATAAATTAGGTTTTATTCAAGACTTATTTCTCTAATGATAAATTAGCTTAAACAAATCAATATCTAACACTTTCTATCTTTAGATCATTGAGAAAAAAGAAGCCAAACTAAATAGAGATAAAAAACAAAGAACACATAAAACTTAAACTCAACAATTTAATTAATTTTATTTCAAATTTTAATATCCATAAATAATTACTAAACATAATAAATTTCAATGTATCAAAGTGAACCCACAAGCAAATTATTTCTATCTCAAGCCTTACCAACAATTTTAAATCCATCTTTAATACACATTTGGTAAAAACATATCAACACAACAAACACCTCTTAATTTTTATATGAAAATAATAATTAAGAATTTCATTACATTTCATAAATTAAACAACTAACATATCATTTTTCATATCGTAGATGGTTTACATTTACAAAACATCAAGAGCACAAACCATAGTACGGTAGAGCACAACTAAGGAAAAAGAATTTGTTGCAAAAAACAACAAAAAGAGAGAAACACAGAGAAAAGAGTACTTTGTAGTTTTACCTGATAACAAAGGAAGTTGATGATATATAAAAGAGGAGGCGGATTTTCTTGTTAAAACACAATGCGATGCAGCTGTGTAGGGTTTGAGAAATGAAAAGGTGGGGCTGAAATTAAAATCCTAATCTTAAGGGAGATATTTAAAGGAGAGGGAGCGGACTAGGGCTGGTATTCTATATCCATGTAATGTTGCTTCGATTTGAGATTTAGGCCCAAATGAATTTTATTTTTGTTTTTCCGTTATATTAATTAATAAAAGGCCTGATAAAATTTTAACTAAAAATAGATTTCTTTTTCATAGGAAAAATGAAACGATTTAGTTAATGACTCAGTCGTAAAGCTAGGATTCACATTCAAACAAAGAAATAATTTTTATATATTTCGAATAAAGTTACTATAAGAAAAATGAGAATGAGATCGAAGTGAAACCTCAAATGTCTCAGCAAATCAAACAAAAAGTGAAATTGGATTTCTAATCAAAGATTGATCGGAAGCCTCTAAACTCTCTCAAAACCTCAAACTCGCCTTTTTCCATCCTATTTTTTTTCTAGATATAGATTTTTCTATATTTTAGCTGTTGTGAACTTCCTTTCTATACTTTCCCTCGCCACTTTGAGGTTTTATAGACTAGATTCAGGGTAAATTATGATTATAAATTTTGTATAAGATAAAAAAGTTCAGGGAGAGATAGTAGAACCATGGAATATGTTTTTGATTGAGATTGGGATAAAAATTATCATTTTTAAGAGTTTAATATAGGTCAAAACTGAAGTTTGTCAGTTTTTAAAAAATAAGAATTTTCACGCTAGGGCTAAGGAGAAAGGAGAAGAGAAAAAAAGACAGGAAAAAGGGCAAAATAATAAAGGTCAACCAAGAACATTGGTGTTTTCGTTAAGGAACTTGCTTCAAAAAGGTATGTGAGGCACTCATAATGTTGATATCATTATCCCACGTTCCACACATATTATTTCAGTTTGGATTCATCCTATAATTATAAAAATATTGATATCTTAATACCCTTTTCTTGAAATTACCTGTTGTTCTTTAATTGCTTGAGTTTGTGTAGTTTTTAAATTCTTTTCGTTGTATTATGGGGTCATTTTGGGTTATGTTCTTAGGTAAATATTCGGGGTGTTTTTATATAAAAGAGATTTAAGAAAAATAACCGAGTTTGGATTAATTGGGGAAGAAAAACAAAGAAGAAATTTCGACGAGCGAAAACTAGACATGGGAGTGGGTCGCCCGACCTGTTTCCATAATCGAGAATTCTCCTCTACATTAGGGAGCTTACAGGAGGTTTTCTACCTCAATATGTTTTTGGAACAAAATTTAAATTATGCCTCCACGTTGGTGACCCTCCTTCAAATTCTGATATTTTAGATTTTTCTCATGTATAGCTATCTAGAGTCATTCCTAAACATCATTAGATACTTCCAAACACAAATCTAATTCGTTGAGTCAATAATTCATTTTGAAGATCAATTAAGAGTCAATTAAAGAGTAGTTAAGAATTAAAGTTAAGAGAAGTCAAGAGTCAAATAAGATGAGTCATTTCAAGTTTTCATAAGTCTTTTTACAAATATTTTACCTTTGTTTTATGGGACTATGTATTGCCAAAGAGGTTTAGAATAATTTTTCATATTTAAACAAGAATGGAAACTGAGATTTTTAAAGAACCTTCGGGCTAGTTTTCAAAAAAAAGTAATAACTTTCTCAATAAAGCAAGCAGAAAAACTACAATTTCAAAGATAGGCTAATCTCAAACCACAAAAGTAAGTATATTTTAAAAGCATATGAGCCAGTATATTTTGGGAGTAATATTGAGAACCAATATACGGGAGAGTTCAGATAATTCACAGCCCCTATAAACCATGTAACTATCATGGGTAGATAAGGGTCATACTTTTTATATGAACACTATTCACAGTAGACTAGTGGATCCATTCGGCTGTTCAAGTCTTATACCATTGCCCAAGTGTAGGATTCTTTTGCAGCGTGACATAGATCGATATATCATCACTATAGATCTTATGTGATGGTTGTTTTTTTTAAAATAAACTCCATACCATTTATTCTATTTTCATATACATTATTTCACTGTATTTTTACATATATCTCAGAATTTCTTGTATCCTTGCATACACTAAGAGTTCATAATATTTTTGTAAGTAACATTTGTTTATATATCACTTGTATACATTTGCTTTACATTCAAACGAGTTTAGTAAGTATTAATGTGTTGAGAAGATTAAAGGTAAGTTTTCTTTCCTAATCACTTTCTAGACTATGTTGTATTAGCATTCCAACTCGCATACTCGTACATTCAATGTACTGATGTCGTTTGGCCTGCATCGTATTAATATGTAGACACTACTAATGAGGATCGACATCCAACGCATTGTAGGTCCAGTTGAGTACCTCAGATTCAGGTTGTGATACTCCTTGCACTCCGGAGGACATCTCTTATTGCTTTCTAGTTAGTTCAATAGGATGTTATTGGGCCTGTCCCAACATCCATGTCAGTCAGTTTAGATACTTCATAGACAATTTTATAGTTCAATAGTCTTTACGTTTTCATTCTTATAATAAAGAATTGAGTTTCCATTTTGACAAAGTTTAATGTTTAAATCTTTAATAAATTCCCAATTATTTTATTGTTCTATTTTGATAAGTTCTTTTATCATTATAAATGTGATTTTTGTCTTCCTTTGAGTTATGTAATCTAGTAAAAGGATTCAAGAGTCCTAAGGAGTCTATGAAGTCATGTGTGTAGAGTCCTAGGTATAAGTATTAAGCGTCACATATATAATTAGGCTGTTAAGACATTTAGGAAATTCTTCACTTCTTTCATATTCCTTTCGTGCATTAGAGTTTAAATCTTAATATTTTTCTCTATCTCATGATTGCACATGTTTTCAGATAATCGTGCCTCCACGAAAAGCAGTAAGAGGTTTTCTAGATAGGAGGAATATTGACCCTCAGGAACAAGAGTTACCCAATGCACCTTAAGTGTGAGTTTCGTGAGACTATAAGGATGTTGAGTCAACCTGTGACTTACCAGGTTTGTTAACAAAAACGAGCTCAACAATAAGGGGATGACACTTAATTAATTTGAGAATTCATGAGGATGAATCCCCCAAGCTTCATTGGTTCAAGCAGTACTGATTATCAAGAGAAGTTCACTGAGGAACTGAAAAAGGTGTTCGAGGTAATACATGTTGCTAACAAAGAGATATTTGAGCAACCTGCTTATCAACTAAAGGGTATTTTGGAACTTGGTTTTATCAATGGAAAGAGGGAAGAGATGAAGATAGACCACCTGCAAGTTGGGGTTGATTTGAATAGGCCTTCATGAGGTGTTCCTTTCCCCGAGAACAGAGAGAGGCCAAGGTACGTGAGTTCCTCACACTTAAGCAGGATTCTACAAGTAAGCATAAGTATGGGTTGAAATTCGCCCGACTATCTCGTTATTCTCCGAAAATGGTTAAGGACATGAGGAGTAGGATGAGTTTGTTTAGTTGCTGGATTGGGTCGCTCTTCAAGTAAGGAGGACCGAGAAGCAATGCTTATTTGAGACATGGACATTTTGAGGTTGATGATATATGTGCAGTAAGTAGATGAGGTAAAGATAAGAGACAAAGAATAGTTCAAGAAAAAGAGAGCTAAGACACGGAATGAGTCTAGGTAGTAGAAGAATAATGCCAACCGAACATCCTTCCAACAGAAACAGAAAGGTCCTGCTCCATCCATCTTCTAATTCACATGCACCTAAGAACAAGGGTGAGTACTTTGGTCAAAACTCCAGAGTTAAACCTGCATATTCACATGGTACTGTGGCGCAAGTGGGTTTCAAGACTCCTGCCTATGCTAAGTGTGGTACAAACCACTCTTCTGTTTGTTGTTAGGGAACCACTTGTTGTTTCAGGTGTGGCAGACAACACATTTCATGAGAGAATTTCTAATGAATATGCAAGGAAGTGGTAGTAAGGTCCATAGAGCATAGTCTTCATCAGTTGTTCCACAAAACAGGGATTCACCTAGGGGAGCTACTTTTGGTACTAGCAGAGAAGAAAATTTTTGGTATTCTCTCAACAATACCTAAGAACAAGATGATTCACCAAATGTTGTCATTAGTTTAATTTAAGTCTTTAACTTTAGTATTTATGCATTGCTAGACCTAGGAGTGAGAAACGAGCTTATCTTCTGTAACTCCATCTGTTACTATGAACTTTTATGTTATTCATAAGCAACTTAGTTAACCATTCAATGTTTTTAAACCTATTGGTGAGTCCATTCTAGCAAAGAGAGTGAATCATTATTCTCCTGTTTTCGTTAATCACAAGAGTACCATGACTGATTTAATTGAGTTTGACATGGTAGACTTTGATGTCATTCTTTGTATGGATTGGCTTCATTCTTGTTATGCCTCCATTTATTGTAGAAGTCGAGTAGTTAAGTTTCAATTTCCAGATGAGCCAGTTTTAGAGTGGAAAAGCAGTTCATCAGTGCCTAAGGGTCATTTCATTTCGTACCTTAAGGGCATGAAGTTAGTTTATAAAGGGTGTGTCTATCACCTAGTCTGAGTTAATGACTCAATTTTTGAGGTACCCGCTCTTCAATCAGTTCCAGTTGTAAAAGAGTTTCCAAAATTCTTTCCAGATGATCTTCCTGGAGTCCCTACCGAGAGAGAAATAAACTTCGGTATTGATCCTTATCAAGATACTTAACCTATCTCTATTCTTCAATAAAAAATGGCACCAACAAATTTTTAAGATTTAAAAAAGCAGTTGAAAGACCTTTTATAAAAAGTCTATTTGACCAAGTGTATCAACTTTGGGTGATCAAGTATTGTTTGTGAGAAAGAAAGATTGTTCCCTAAAGATTTGTATAAATTATCGTCAACTGAACAAGGTGATCATCAAGAATAAAATATACTCTTCCAAATATCAATGATCTTTTTGATCAAATTAAGGTGCTTGTTATTTGTATAAAATTGACTCAAATAGGGCTACCATCAAATAAAAGTAAGGGCATGTCATATTCCGATGACAACGTTCAAAATCAGATATGGGCAGTATGAGTTTTTAGTCATGTCTTTTAGTTTGACAAATGCATAATCAGTGTTCATGGATCTTATGAATAGAGTCTTCAAACCTTATTTACATATGTTTGTTATAGTCTTCATAGATGACATAGTAATTTCTTCAAGGAATGAGGAAGATCATGCTAGTTATCTCAGAATAGTTCTTTAGAGTTTGAAGGATAAATATTTGTATGACAAGCTCTCTATGGTTGAGTTTTGGCTTGAGGATGTGGCATTCTTGGGTGACATAGTTTCTGGTGATGGTATTATAGTTGATACCTAGAAAATAGAGGAAGTGCAGAATTGTCCTAGACCCACATCTCCAACTGATATTAGGAGCTTCTTGGGTTTACATATCTACTATAGAATATTTGTAAAAGGTTTCTCATCCATTTCTTCTCCTTTGACGAAGTTGACGCAAAAAAAAATCAAGTTTCAATGCTCTGAAGCTTGTGAGAAAAACTTTCTGGATTTAAAGAAGAGGTTGACTACTGCCCCAGTTTTGACTTTATCGGAAGGTACTCAAGGTTTAATTGTGTGTTGTGATGCATCTAAAGTTTGTTTTGGTTGTGTGTTAATACAAAATTTCAAAGTTATAGCTTATGCCTCTACACAGTTGAAGGTTTATGAGAAGCATTATCCAATCCATGACTTAGAGTTGGCTTCGGTAATATTCACCTTGAACATATGGCATAACTATTTGTATGGTATTCATGTTTATGTATTCACTGATCACAAGACCCTGCAATATGTGTTCACTAAAAGAGAGCTTAATCTTAGACAACGGAGGTGGTTAGAATTGCTCAAGTGTTATGACATAGGTATGCTTTACTACCCAAGTAAGGCTAATGTGGTTGTTGATGCCTTAAGAAAGTAGTCTATGGGTAATACCACCAACCTTGCGGAAGAGATGAAAGAACTAGAAAAAGATGTGCAGAAACTTGCACGATTAGGAGTCCGACTAATAGATTTCATATAAGGAAGATTAGTGGTGATGAATGAGGCTGAATCGTCATTAACGTCAATTTTGAAAGAAAAGCTAGACCAAGATCCCATTTTTCTTGAATTGAAGGCAAATGTTCATAAGCAAAGAGTATTAGCTATTTAACAAGGGGGGAGATGATGTATTGAGATATCAAGGTAGATTGTGTGTACCTCTGGTGGATGACTCCAAGAGAGGATTATGTAGAAAGATCACAGCTCCAGGTATTACATTCATCGAGGTTCCACAATGATGTACCGCAATTTGGGAGAAGTATATTGGTGGAAAGGCTAAAGAATGTCATTATTGAATTGTTGCCAAGTGCCCGAATTTCCAATAAGTAAAAGTCGATCACCAAAGGCTCGAAGTTTATCTCTGAATATAGAACTTTCGGAATGGAAGTGGGAGATGATTAATATGGACTTCATCACAGGGTTACCAAGGTCTCAGAGGCATCATGATTCTATTTGGGTGATTATCGATAGAATGATCAAATCATCCCACATTTGCCGGTAATGATTACCCATTATGCATAGGTTTATGCTAACTCGTACATTCAAGAAGTGCTAATAAATTATGGAGTTTATGTATCCATTATTTAATATAGAGGTGCACAATTTATTGCACTATTCTTGAAATATTTGCAGAAAGGTTTCGGTCCAAAGGTGAACTTGACTATTGCCTTTCATTTTCATAGTGACAGGAAAGCAGAACGTCCGATTAAGACCTTAGAACATATGTTGAGGGAGTGTGTGATTCATTTCAAAGTTAATTGGGTTATCACCTATCTCTTATTGAGTTAGCTTACCACAACAGTAACCAGTTTAACATCCAAATGTCTTCTTATGAAGCTCTTTATGGGAGAAGATGCAGATCTCCTATTGGATGGTTTGAACTTGGTAAATCAAGGTTTATAGGACATATTAAGTTCACCAAGCTATGTATAAGGTGAAGGTAATTACATAGACGTTTAAAACGGCACAGTCATTAAAAATCCTCCACATATGTTAGGAGGAGGCCGTTAGAGTTCAAAAGAGATGATTGGGTATATTTAGAAGTTTCACCATGAAGGGTGTTATGAGGTTTGGTAAAAAGGGGAAACTTAGTCCACGTCATATAGGACCTTATCGTGTAGCAAAGGGGATTGACAATGTATCTTAGGAGTTAGAGCTACCCCAACAGTTAGCAACAATTCATCCAGTGTTTCACATCTTTATGTTGAAGAAGTGCATAGGCAATCCTTTAATTATCATTACAACTTAAAATATTGGGATCAAGGACAGTCTATCTTATGAAGAGGTTCCGGTCGAGATTTTAGTTTTCCAAGTTTGTTCGTTGAGGGCAATAGAAAATGCATCAATCAAAATCCTTTGGAGGAAACAATTTATTGAATAATATACTTACGAAGCTGAGGAGGGCATGAAATGGAGATATCCACACCTATTTTAATCTAGAGAATATGCAAACCAAAGTACTAATTTTCTTTTTAGTACTATCTAATTTTTGAGTAAGAATGTTGTTTGTTACATTTGCTTGTTGGTGTTTCAACTAAAATTTACAACCCTTAACATAGTAGAAGTGACATCATTTTAGGAAGAATGTTCCTAAAGGGTAGATATCGTAACACCTCACAACTAGAAAGATCTAGAAGGAAGTGTAAAATATGGAAACAGTTAATTTTGGAAAGTCTAAGGAAATCTAGTTTAATAAAGTTAAAAGTGAGTTCTTGGTCATTTTAAAACGATAATAAAATATAGCTCCAGATGATTTAGAGGTACTTCAAGATATGATTGGGAAATTCTTGGAATGATATTTCCAATGCTGCAAATGTACACAATTTTGACTTTGTATGAGTAAGTTATGCCCTTTTGAAGTGAGGTTGTTGGATTAAGGAAATGTCCAATCCGAATTTTTAAGGGTATTTTAGTATTTTAGCTACCCTAATATTTTGTTCTGTTTATAGGAGTTCAATATTAGTCAAGACTGAACTTGTTCAGTTTTAGAAAATTATAATTACACGCTAGGGATAATGAGAAAGGAGAAGAGAAAAGAAGAAGGGAAAAGGGCAAATTCATCACGATCAACCAAGAACGTTGGTGTTTTGACTAAGGAACTTGCTTCAAACATGTATTTTAGGATCTCAAAATGTTTAGATCTTTCTCCTCCATCAAAATATATGTTTCAGTTTGGATTCATCATAAAATCATTAGAATATTGATATTTGGATAAACTTTTGTTAAATTCATGTGTTGTTCTTGAATTGCCAGAGTAGTAAAGTTTTTGAATTCGTTACATCGCATTGTGGGGTATTTTCGGTTTAGGTTCTGTGGTACATTTGTTAGGTATCTTTATCTAAAAGAGATTTAATAAAATGAACCGTGTGTTCGGTTAATTGGGAAGAAAAACGAAGAAAAAATTTCGTCAAGCGAAAGCTTGACATGAGAGCGCGTCGTGCAATTGATTCCGAAAATAAAAAATTCTCCTCCGCATTGCAGAGCTTACACGATATTTTCTCCCTTAAATGACATTTTTGGAACCAATATTAATGAATTCATCCGCGTCGCAGACCCACCTTCATATTCTGATTTTTATATTTTCCTCATGTTTAGCTATCTAGAATCATTTCTATGCATCATGAGATCTTTCCAAGTACAAATCTAATTCCTTGAATCTACAACTCAATTCAAACATCATTTAATAGTCAAGTCAAGAGAAGTTAAAAATAAAAGCTAAGTGAAATCAAGAGTCAAATCAGAGCAGTCATTTCTAGTTTTCATAAGTCTTTTACAAACATTTTACCTTTATTTTAAGACTTAAGTTTTGAGTTAAGTAAAGAGTAAAGTTTAAACTAATTTCTTCAAAGAAGTATATGGGGACTATGTATTCCTGGTTTAAACTCATATTTAAACAAGAATGGAAACAAAGATTTCCAAAGAGCATTCGGGATAGTTTTCAGAAAAGAGTAATAGCTTGCTAAATGAAGCAAGCAGAGAAACTAAGATTTCCAAGATAGACATTGAGCATGTTTTTGAGCACTAATCTCAAACCACGGAAGTAAGTATGCTTTAAAAATGTAAGAGCCTGTATATTTTGGGAGTGCTCACTGACATGAGAAACAATTTAGACAACTCATAACCCCCATAAACCATGCAGCAACCATGGGTAGAAAAGGGTCATACTTTGTAATTGAACTGTTTACAGACAAGTGGATCCATTAGGCAATTCATATCTTATATATATTTTCCGGATATAGGATGCGATTGTAGCGTGAGGTAGATTGATGTATTATTACTATAGCTCTTGTCTTATGGTTTTCGGTTGGAGAAACTCCCATAGCAATAATTGTATTTTAATATACATCAGTACATTGTATTTTTACATAGATCTCATAGTTTCTTGTATCATCGCATACACAGAGTTTATAGCATGTTTGTAAACTACTTTTCTTTGTATTCCACTTTTTAAATCTTCTTTATACTTAAATGAGTTCAGTAATTATTCATGAGTTGAGAAGATCCAAGGCAAGTGTTTCTTTCTAATCTCTTTCTAGTCTATATTTTATTAGCATTTCAATTCACATACTCGTACATTCAGTGTACTGATGCCAGTTGGCTTGCTTCCTATTATGTGCAAACGGAGGTAATGAGGATCAGCATCCAGCGCACCGTTGATCCAGTTGAGTACTTCAGAGTTAGTTGGTCAGCCTCCTTGAACTCCGAGGACATCTTTTATTTCTTTCTACTTAATTCAATAGGATGTTGTGAGGTTTCTACCAACATCCATCTAAGTTAGTTTAGAGGCTTCATAGACAATGTAGTAGTTCACTAGTCTTTACATTTACATTCTGATATTAAGATTTGAGTTGTAATATTGGCCAAGTTGAATGTATAAATATTTAAGACATTCCAATTACTTTATTATTTAGTTCATATAAGTCATTTCATCATTACAAGTGTTATTGTTGTCTTCCATTGAGTTAAGTAAACCAGGCCAATGGTCTGCTTGAGACTAGAAATGGTCATCGAGTGCCAGTTCCGCCCAGGGTGTAGGCCGGGGGCATGGCATTGATTTCGAGGATTAGAGTTGAAGGTTAGTAGGTTGCTAAATGTTATCTAGTTTTTCTTGTTAGTATTCTTTTATCATTCAGGAACTATCTTGTTTCTTTATTTTATTATCACATTTTCTTTTCTTTGATTCAATAAACGTATTACATATGGTTGTTAAAGAGACAAGGGTCTATCTAAAACAACATATCTACCTTTACAAGGTTAAACTAAGATTGTGTAAACCTACCCTGCATATTCATGTGGGATTATAGTCCGTATAGGTTGTTGCTGCTTTACGTTATTGAGCTATGAACTAAACAATTTCTATTTTAATCAAGAAAATTGAAGGGAAAGAATCATCTGGATACAAATCTACATAGAAATAGTAAAATTGATCAAAAATAATAAAATAAAACGCCATTTTTGTAAGATGTCATAGGGTTGTAAGAAAAATTACACTGCATTCTTTTCCACTTTTTCTAGAAAGCACAATCAAGTCAGTGGATAGTTCTTAAACTTCAAAACTTGATTTTAAAAATTGCTCATATAGGAACCAAAAACTTTTACATTCTTTGCTGGAATATATTACTAAGATATTTTAGAAAATCGAACTTAAATTGCTTAATCAAGTTTATGTAATTACAATTTTAATCATGTGAACAAGTGTTATCAAAGTGTGGCAATTTTTGATTTTCAATATGGAGGTGAACCAATTTGTGCTTATTACTACTTTCTAACAATTATCATGGTTGATTATATTTTTCAACCTTTTCCCCTTATTTGTACCCTTCACATAGTTTTATTATGCATTTTATGATTTTGGGGATGAGTGACACGATACTTGAGGTGATGGAATGTGTTATGTAGAAAATTTTCAGTTTTGTAAGATCAATTTTTAGAATGTTTGACCAAATTAAATATCTTGGGTAAAAAAGGTTTATTTGAGTTTTTTGTAGCTTCATTAGGTCCAATGAGTGATTTGTGAAATGTGTTAGCAAACATTTTGCATAGTTACTTAAAACTTCTAGGATAGGGTAGTTTTAGATGGGAAATGAGCAAGGTAAGGTCCTGGGAAATTCTAGAAGGTGTTGGATGGTATGTCTAAGATTGGATCATGTTTACTAGTATCTAAGACATTAAGCAAGCCATAGAGATTTTTAAAATTGAATTCGGGTGAGAAAATCCCAGTATCGAACTTGGTGGGAAGATTATAGAACATAAATATTCAAGGTGTATCGTAAAAATGGGGGCTTTGGGAAGGATTTTATGTCTCCATGCAGTTACTATAACATGTTTCATTTCTCCAAAACGGTATAAATTAATTCTCGTTATATAGGGATTTCCCCTATGGAGACACCACTATAGCGGGGTTATTGTGGTTTCTATGCGGAAAAACTCTCAAAACCTCTTATTTTCTTAAACTTTATTATTGAGAAAAGAAAGAGCGACTTTGGGAAACATTCCTCCATCTTTCCACCAAGATCTTGAGTAAAGGTAAGTTAATTAATTCTCCAACTCATAATATGATTCTTAAACCTCAAAATCAACGGTTTTACTCTTGGGGAAGGGTTTTAATTTGAATTAACGATAGAAAAGACCCTTGATGGATGTCATGGAATAGGATGGGGTTTAAGTTATAACTATAATATGGGTATTGTTAGGAAATTATTAATTGATTGTTGTAATTTATTGTTGATTTAGACTAAGATAAACCAAAATTCATAACAATGAAAAATTTCAAGTTATTTAGAGTTTCCAAGGCATGATTTGAGATAGGTGATAGATTTGTCTTTTTCTAGTTTATTCTATACATGCTTTTTGATTGTGCAATAGCTAATGTATGCATGATATATAATTAGGCAAATCATAAACATATCATGCAAAATAAAAGATGTTGTAAGTTACGTGAAATAAATATATACATGAATGTACATATGTGATTGTGATTCATTATGGTTGTGATTATGTTGTATATTGATGATTGGGATCAGTTGCGACATAGGCACATACTATTGGTGGAACGGGTACCATGTCGCTACTAACATCTATAATGGCTAGCAAGTAAGTATAATGGGAGCATGTATCACGATTCTACACTAATAGTTTTTATGTGTAAATTCTATGAGAGAACCAGACACTCTTGTTGTGATGATGGTTCATGTTTACTGTTTATATAAACACGACCAGAAAGCTTGAGTCATGATGACACCTACTATAAACAATCAGTAGGTAAGTCAACCCGTAATTCTGAATGAAAAGCAACATGCATAATATAATTAATACATGTTTACTGTTTATAATTAAAATTAGGGTGTAGTGTAGGTTGGTGATTACCCATATAGTCCAATCACAGAATAAACATATAAAGTTTCAACCAAAATCATGTCCTAACAATATGTAATTGTAACAACCCTAAAAATTGATAAGATAAAAAATGCTTAATGTGTCTAGAATGCCAACGATTAGACCGGGTTCACACGGATTTATGTGCATAGAACCAGACCTCGGAATCCTTGCTACACTAACCCAATTAACTTGGGGAGTTACTTGAGCTAGTAAAGGTTGGGTCCAACCATTTATGGATCTCAAATACTAAGATTTAGTCGAAGGAGCCTTTAACGAACTTAAAAAAAGGAAATCTTAAATTTTGATGGTCTAGGTGTAAAATTGTCATTTTCCAGGATAAGGGTGGTATCTTAATAAACCTAAATATAAAATTAATTATTTAATTAATAATGTTGAGGGGCATTTTGGGGAGAGAGGTCCGAAATTGGGCTCTTGAAGTGAAGTCTTGCTCTACCCGGGTTCGAACCTAGGTGGAAGCAATGAATTAAATTGTTTTTAATTCCAGTTAGTAAATTAATGTAATTAATTTATATTTATTATTTATTATCTATTATCTGATTTAAAATAAAAGGAAATCATATTTTTAATAATAATAAAAAAAACCTTATTTGACTAAGTCCTAAACTAGACTCCTAAGCCTAAGAAAACTCTTCTCTCCCACGCTCATCTCTCTCTCTCATGTGTCTATCACTCTCACTCACGTTTTCTCTGCAAAATAACCTACAAAAATAGTAGGTCAACTAAAGTTTTTCACAGTTGAAGAACCCACAACGAAAATTATAAACAAACAACTAATCAAACACGTTAGGCAAAGAGAGGGTTTTTCCGTCAAGTTGGTGTTGAAGCTCTTGGATTTGGATGTGTGTTTGGAGGGGTTCTTTTGGCAGCAAGTCGAGATTTGAACGTCAAAAAAGTATGTGTTCTCTTCTCTCTTTGTCCCTTTCCAATGATACCCTTTAAGGTTCTGAATATTTATTCCAAAAACTAGGATTGTTCCCCGTTGCATATCTTTGTCACTAGCTTCCATTGAATCATAGGTTGGTTATATTTGCTAGTAGAAAACTACGGATGAAACGTGTATTCGTGATACTTATGTGTTTATATGTTTGTTTGAAATTATGTGACTTATATTGATTTACACGCTCAAACTTAATTCTTAAATAAGAAGTAAAACGGTCGTATCAAGTAAAGAACTTAAATAATGAGTTTGGGGTCGATCCCACGAGGAAAATAGTTCAAACTTAACTTTATTCTATTTTTACTATTATTTAGTCAACTATTTCATTAGAAAACAAAACACAAAAAAGTGGTGTTTTATTTATAAATTAATGAAAATAATTAACTAAATTAAAGTAAACAACTAACATATTCAAATCTTGGAGCTTAATCAATCAATAAAAGTAACTAGGGCTTAAGTGTTCCCTACAAGTTCCTAACTTGATAATTGTAACTATAACAATTCTTTTATAGTATCTTGCATGTAAAGTGATAAGTCATGTATCGCAATAGTCTTGGTCCGGCTTCCAGAAAATTTCACTCCGCACCTTTGTCCAGCTACATGTGTTGCTATACTAACCCTTACCTTTACTTCATATTAAGCATTGTATTCGATATTTGACTAAGTTATTACCTCGTACCAACCGACACTAGCCTATTAGATAGTGTACACTAAATCTGTGTTGATAATTCTTTTCCTATTATCTACCTCCTTGGTCCGCAAGTAGAATTAAGGCGATATCTAATGTTGGCCATCCGTTAAAAAGACTTCTAAACGAATGAATTATCAATACATGCAAGACACTATACCAGAATTGCTATTTTAGTTAGATTTTACCTCATTATTCACCCATGGTTCCCACAATCCTAGTTATGTAGTTTAGTTAGCATGGTCATAACCACACTATTCATAAATATAAGAATTCATGCGCTTACTTTAATGAGAAAGAATAAAATCCAGAAATTCACTTGATTAATCAATAAAAGCACCAACAATCAATTCCATAAAAAGTGTATCAATTACTGAAATTAATCCTTCAATACTTGAACAAGAGAACTAAAGATTATCAAAAAGTATTACAAAAAGTCTAACCAAAAGTCTCCCCGTCTAACCCAAAACCGAGGTTTTTTGAAATAGTTATAATAAAAACAAAAACCTAATAAAAGAAGGATTCTAATTGCTGAAAATCTTGTCCAAACGCTTTTGAGTCGATGAACCTCGTGATGGACTGTCGTGGTCATGGCAGTCCGTCATGGTCACGACGGTCCGTCATGGCCTCCATCATCCCATACTTCACAAATTCTTCTGTTGCTTTCTTCATTACCCTCAATGAACTAGTATGAAGGATCGTTCCAAGAACGACGGTCCGTCGAGGGTCTCCGTTCCATAATACTTTAACTTCGTGGAATTTGGGTACTAGGACTACTCTCTAATAATTACGACAAACTAGCAGGACTTCCCGTCATGGCTATAATTGTCCGTCATGGACTTCCGTAATCACACACTAGATCAGACTTCCCCATTTTCCTTCAACAACTTCTCTTCTCACTACGATGCCACCTATCGATCGTCATATACTCGATGGACCGCCATAAGCTCCGTAGGCGGTCTCTTCTACATTTCTCACTCAAAAACTTCCGCGTTCATCCTTTGACTGATTTCCTTCAAATAAGGAGAAAATTACATTAAAATCAATACAAAAAGGCTTTTGGACACATTAAACTTAAGGAAAAAGCATTAAAAGTACCGTGAGGCCATGGTACATCAACACCCTCAACTTAAATTCGTTGTTTGTCCTCAAGCGACGCACTATGACTCACTACAAAATCTTTGTACAAGAGTATCCATATTTTAGCTTTCACTATCATTTGGCTATCAATCCCAATTATTTTCATCATGTTTATGCATGTTATCACTATAAGTCTTGAATTATGTGGAACCAGACCATGACACAGACTCACCACACACTGACACCTATCCTCTTCAATTTCTCACCGAGGTGCTAATATTTTCGGTATTGCAACTAGTGTCCTCACTTCAAAACAACATCCTCATTTTTTACACAATGATTTCAGTTTTAGTATAAGGATTACTTTTCAACTTTCACTCTCAGAACAAAACACAACTCATTCATACATATTGCCATAAGCTTACCCTTATTTTCACTTCTTTAAGTTTGCCATACAACTCTTAGGATCACGGTAGGACTTTCTTAGCTTGTAACATAGGCTTAGGTTCAGGTAAGGTATATTAAGGTATACTTTAGTGACTTGTTTCACTCCTTGACATATCAGCTATACTTACCACCTTTTTATCGTTTTATTTCGCCCAATTTCTCAATTTACTTTTTATCTTGTTGTTTTCCCTTTCTTATACTTACATGTAAGTGACTTTTCTTTTTTTTAGTCCCTTATGTTTTGTTCTTTCTTTCACTTCATTCTTTCAACCCCACTTTCCGAAGTATTCCTTATAAAAGCCTCCCTCAACTCATGACTTTGCCATGAGTCAAGGTTCACAATACCCACGGTTGGGTCAGGGCAACGACAAGGTGGTTTTCTGCATTAGCCACCCTCAACTTATGCTTTTGGCATAAACTGAGATGCACATGTCCAAGGAGGGACTAGGGCCAACACATTGTTCCCAGAAAAGATCAGTTGGGGTAAAAAAGAAAGATATTTTTTTAGGCTCAAATCATTTAGATCAATACATGATTAACTTCATTTGTTTTTTTGTATTTGGGCTCAAGATTGACTATTTTGAACAAAGATCTATGATCCTTTCCTAATTGTTCATTTAGGCTTACTTTTTGCAAGACTAACCAGGCAAGTTCTAGCTCAGTCTCAATGGTGGATTCTTCAAATTTTCCTAACACTTACTTGACATTTATTACATTTCCAGATTATTAGACACCTAGTTCGAGTCTTAGATCAAGGTCATGCAGTAGTGTATCTCTATGTCATGTTTAGAGCCACACAATTATCTATTACTATGCCTAGTCATGCATCATTTTCATCTCAGGATATCATCTTTGTTTTAGCCATCATGTAGTCTTTTGGGGAAAAAAGAACACAGGCAAGATAACCCTAAAAGAGGATCGTGAATTGGGCTACCCTGACTTCACCCTAGCACTCATTTTCCATGTACCCCACCCCCAACAAAAAGATATGCAATTGTCCCTAATGCATAAAAAAAAAAGAAATACGAGAGTGGTAGGTGAAGCAAACCTAATGCGCAAAGCACCAGCGATCAGCAAGCTGGTGGGTCCGGTTCTCTAAAACCCACTACCTATGTCGTTTGGAAACCCTCAGTACTGTCCTCATCAGCAACAACACTATCAGTCTTTCCTCCCATTTTCTGCACATATCTGGATCTAGATGCCCCGACAGCTGACTCTACAGCCCTAATCTTACGTGCCTCCTCATTAGCAATCGAGGCTCTCCTCGCATCCTCCATCTCACGGAGCTCATTATTCCTTTTTCTAGACTCATCCTCCTCTCAACACCTACGCATCTTGGAATGCTATCGAGGGGGAGGTGGTGGAATCTCAAAAGTGGCGAAGAAAGCAACCAACACTTGGTCTTGAGCTGATAAATGTGCCATATGGGTACACCTGTTGACCTGCATAATGAAAATACCATGCACGGAAAAGGGTAACTAGTGGTGACATTGAAAGCCCTCTCGTGAATGACCTCCTGAAGAAGCAAAGCGAAGTCAACCTTAAACCCGACCATCATCGGTACCATCAGAACAACGCAATCCCATGTAACTATACTATCTGCAGCCGTGGGGGAGAGGTAGTGGCGCACAATCAACCATAGAAACTTAGACGTAAAGGTCAAGTTAGACTTTATGATGGCTCCTTTTGGCTTCATTACCCAGTCGGCAGCCTCTCCATCAATAGATAAGTGTTGGGCCATCCACCTCTAGGTTATCTTTCTCAGCGATGGCTCACGCAAGAATCGTCCATCTTTAACAATTTGCCACCGGTAGTCAAACTCGGCGGTGAGAGGGGTCCTGGTTATATTAACATCCTCGCCGTATAGATACCGGAAGATGGCTGGCAGGGAGATGACAACCTGTATGTCGTGTACAGTAACGTGCTCAAGTGGGGCTTGTTTGGAGGGGGAGGCTCACCTATCGATCTACGATCGGAGAGTATCCACATAAGAGGCGTAAAACTTTCGGACCAACTCCTCACTGCAGCGCCCAAAACAATGAGCTATCCACTCTAGACGCTGTCTTCTAAAGAGAGTGTGGATATCTTTCATGGTGGGGAGACTTCCCATAAGGACCTGCCTCTCCAGTGTAAGGGTCCGTGTCACGACACCTTTATCATTTAGAAACTTGGTGTCTTCATACACATGTATTGCCCGTCGACACACTGCCGATTGGGCTGATCAGCAACCAGGGCGAGAATTCCAATCGGTGAGCCTGGATTGGAATCAGGACTGTCAGCCTTATCAGACGAGGCAGAATCTGCAGCCGTGGTGGGTGCAGGGACATCTGCAGACCCGGAGGCTTCATCCAACCAAGAAACTCCTAAGGAACCAGACTAGTTTTTCTTTTGTAGATAACCTATAAGGTGTGCCAGTCAGTTTGCATTCCTCATCAGACTTGGAGGAAGTAACTACGCCGGACACCACCTTTTTGGGCGTAATTCGGGTTGCTCGTGCAGCTCATGCTGGAGTGGAAGTGCCTAAGGGCACGTACTTGGGGTCATGCTCATCATCAGAGCCTAAAACAAGTCAGGCAGACAAAGCGATAGACTTTGAACGTTCACATGTGTAAACTTGATCTTTTTTAAGTTCCATTAGAGATAGTACCTGTAAAGAATCATTATTAGTACTAGAAGGATCAAACAAGACAATAAAAAATTAGACAAAATATACATAAGAGCAAAACTGTGATGACATCTCTGTAGTAGATGAAACACGACGGACCAGGTGACTGCCCGTCGTGAGTATGACGGATCGTCATGGGGTCCGTCATGTCTTACTTCAACAAAGTATTTTTGGAGACTCTCAGAAGGAAAGTCTCTTACAGTTATGACGGATAAGCAGGATAGACCGTCGTGATAATTGCGGTCCGTCGTCGATATCTGTTGTGGGGAACTTAGAAAAAGTATGGAGACCCATAAGAGAGGGGTCTCTGACCGTCATGACGGTTGTGAAGGACGAACCGTTAAGGGTACGATGGTTCACCGTATATGTCTTTTAGTGGACATTTAGAAAAAAATGGAGACCCTTAGGTAAAGGGTCTCTGACAACCATGACGGTTGTGCAGAACAGACATTCGTGGGTACGACGGTCCGTCGTAGATGTCCATTAGACGACACTTAGAAAAAGTTGGAGACCCTTAGGAGAAGGGTCTCTGACCGTCATGACGATTGTGAAGGACGGACCATCGAGGGTACGACGGTCCGTCGTATATGTCTGTTATTGGACACTTAGAAAAAAATGGAGACCCTTAGGACAGCGTACTCTGACAACTATGACAGTTGTACAGAACGGACATTCGTGGGTACGACGATCCATCGTAGATGTACCGTGGGTACGACGGTCTGTCGTACATGTCCGTCTGAGGACACTTAGAAAAAGTTGGAGACCCTTAGAAATAGGGTCTCTGACAACCATAACTATTGTGTAGGACGCACCGTCGTGGGAAAGAAAATCAGTCGCATATGTTCGTTGGTGGACACTTAGAGAAAATGAATTGTGGGGTGTTGGGAAGACCCTAGGACGCACCGTCGTGGGCACAACGGTCCGTCGTCGGGGTCTCGTTGTTTCATTAAGTGACAGAACTAAGGATGCCACAATCATCCCTAGTGACTCAAACAGAATACTTTATATTAACTTACATGTTTCTAACCCAAATTCCTAGCAAACTAGCAATGCTAAAACACAAATTTCTCTAGTTTTAACAAGGCAATTTGAGGAACTTCAACCTAGGTCAGACAAAAATTGGATCAAACAGCAAAGACCCACAAAAAAGAAATAGGCCAATAATAATTGAAAAACAAAAATGCAGTGTAAATGGGTAGAGATCAGAGACACAAACCTGAGAAGAGGAGAAAAACAAGAAACTGAGGCACTCATATATCAATAGAAGAACCACAACAGGAGACTCCGACCAGTAGAAAAGAGATTTTGGGATTTGGAGAAGTGATGCGAATCAGTTGATAGAGAAGATGATGAGAAAGGCAGGAAGTTGGAAAGAGAGGAAATGGGAGAAAGAGGGAATGAAACGGTTTAAATGAAGGGGTGGGGGTTGAAAAGGTTGAAAACTTTTAAAGTTCTCCAGTTGGGTTGGGTCAGGATGCTGGTTAATAATGCAACGAGTCCCCGACAATGGTCCGTCGCTGATGCGACATCCATCACGAGTTCCATCACGGGTTCCATCGCGGGTGTTTTAATTTTGAAAATAAATGAAAAACGTACCTGGCACGACGGGTTCATGCGACGGTCCATCGCAAGCATGACGGTCCGTCGATATATCCTTTAGTGCATGTTGCGGAGTGTTTTTCTGCAGAATTTCCTTGTGATGTGCTACCTCCAAATTAAAAACCCATTAGTAGAAAATGGTACCATTACTAAAAAGAAAAACTATAGTTGGGTTAGAGGATACGTATTGGGTTTCCTCCCAACCAACGCCTGATTTAACATCGCGGAACGACTGAGGACATTTGATTACTCAAACTTCATCAAGATGGTATGCCTCGATCACTTAATTCGCCAATTTAGCATACCCGAAATAGATTTTTATTCTATTTTCATTCACATTAAACCGCACACCCTCCTTTGTTTCGAACTCAACTACTCCATGAAGTAATAGTTTGGTAATCAAGTAAGGGCCAGTCCATTTGATCTTGAGCTTGCCCGGAAACAAGCGCAACCTAGAATTTTATACAAGCACAAAATCCCCAACCATTAACCCTCATTTTTCAATTTTTAGGTCATGGTACTTCTTTATATTTTCTTTGTAGGATATAGAAGATACCGATTGGAGCTCACCACTCTGCCTCATGGACCTACAAATGTTGAATGTCACTTCTTCATTGTTCAACCAAAATTTCATCTGCCTCTTTTCCATATCAACTAAGGCTCTACCTGTAGCACATAATGGATTCCCAAGAATACTAGGCACTTCAATCAACTTCACAATCAAGAATAACAAAATAAGCCAGAAATATGAACGACTCCACTTTTACTTGCACATCGTGGAGTATGCCTATCGGCCATTTTACTGTTTAATCGGCCATAAGTAGCCGCATTGCAGCGAGCTTTGATCACCCAAACCCAACTTATTGTAAATCGAGAGGGGCATGAGATTTATGCTTGTCCCAGATCAAATAATGCTTTCACAAAATGTAATAACCCGATTATACAAGGAATGGTGAACGCACCCGGATCTTTTTTCTTTTGTACTAGAGATCTTGTAGAAATATCACTACAATGCTGCATTCTATCATCATCCTCAAAATTGACCGATCTTTTCTATGTAACCAGATCTTTCATAAAACTTGGCATAATCAGGCATTTGTTCCATAGCTTCTACCAAAGGGACATTGATAGAAAGCTGCTTCAACATTGTTGTAAAACGCTAATATTTATTATCCTTTGTGTTTTTCACTAATCTTTGAGGAAAGGGTGGTGGTGGTGTAGGCAGGGGAGTTACCTTTTTAGGCATTTTAACATATATTACAGTGTTATCTTCTACTTCACCACTAACCTCTACCACTTTATGATTATCTTTTATCACCTTTTCCTAATTAGACGGCATATGTGGGTCAATGGTTTACTTGCCACCCCTAGTAGTGATTTCCATACAGTGGCCATCATTTTTTTTATTTTGGACTGTTTTGCTAGAAAGAGTGCTCGGTTGTCGTGTGTTTACAGTCGCAGATAATTGGGCCATTTGCAACTCAAGCTGCTTAATCGATATTGCATGTGTATCGACTTTCTTCCCAATACCCGTTAAATCACTCATTAACTCTTTAATGTACTCATCACTAGCATCGAACCTTCTCATCATTTTGTGAAACATATCCTCAACTCGCGCCATACTACCTCCACCATCCCTAGAAGCAACATCACGATTTTGAGGAGGACCAAAGGGCCCATTCCTATCGTTTTTGTTACCATAGTTACCCTTGTCAAAGTTGTTGTCGCGATTGTAATTTTGATCTCGGACATAATTACCCTCATGGTTATAGTTACCATAGTTCCGACCTTGGTTCCCTTGACCTTGTTGCCAATTCTCCTGATTTGAGCCTTTTTAATTCAGTCGGAAACCCCGTCTGCTCATTTACGACATAGGAATCCTCCTCATAGTAATATTAAACATTTGGTGATGGTGGTTTAGACAAGTAGTTCACTGCATTTACCTTTTCTGCACCCCAGTGATATGTTTTAATACCAACCCAGGCTAAGTTCTCATCTGAGCTATCTCTTCACGAATCTCATTTGTAGTTGGGTTGTGTTTGGTTTGCACTAAGAAGGTATTTCTTCCAGTATCTGACTTCCTAGTACTCCAAGCTTTATTATTCCGGGAGATTTTCTCTAACTTTTCGACAATCTCACTATAAGGACACTCCCCATAAGAACCACCCGTAATAGTATCCAATATCACTTTATTATTATCATTCTGTCCCCGATAGAAGTATTCCTTCAGTGACTCATCATCTATGCTGTAATTGGGGAAACTTCTCAAAAATAAAGTGAATCTATCTAAAGAGTTGCTAACTGACAATCCTGGTAGTGTCACAAAGTTTTTCACTCAGTCTTTGATATTTAGTTTCTTGGAGACCGGGTAGTAACGTGCTAAGAAAACGTCCCTTAGTTGGTTCCAAGTGAAAATTGAGTTATAAGGGAGCTTAGTGAACCAAATAGCAGCCTCTCCCGTCAATAAGAGAGGAAATACTCTTAGGCCTATTAGATCAAAATTCAAATCAGGTCTCCCTACACAACTTTTACACACTACCTTTACCCTAGCTATATGGGCATGTGGGTCCTCATAAGGTAGCCCAGAATATAAACCTCTAGCAGTGATCATTTGCATCAGACTACCAGTTACCACAAAGGTGTGGCCTTGTAGTAGACGGGCAATAAAAGTGGTCCATCGGAGTCAGCAATATTATCATAACCTCTGTAGTAATCTTGAGGACGTGGAGCGGGATTTTGTCCCCTTTGTTTATTTTCACCAAGATCATCGGGTAATAACTGAGCATGAGCATCAAATAATAACTGAGCATGAGCATCAACTGGATGTGGGATGTTCTGGTTTGGATCATAATCGTTAATACCCAAGTTTCGATTTATAATGCGTAGTATACACTCTAATTCGTGGTTGTAGGAAAACATGGGTTCTCTTCCTCTCCGTGTATTTGGCATACAAAAAAGTTAGTTCTGCGAGAATAAAAAATAATAGAAAAGTAAAACTAAGAAATATTGGCTAAACTTTAATAATAAGTTTAAGTTAATATAAAAGCTACTTTCCCCGGCAGCGGCGCCAAAATTTGATACACTCAAACTTACTTCTCAAATAAGAAGTAAAATGGTCGTATCAAGTAAAGAACCCAACTAATGAGGTTGGGGTCAATCCCACGAGGAAAATAGTTCAAACTTAACTTTATTCTATTATTAGTATTATTTAGTCAACTATTTCCTTAGAAAATAAAACACAGAAAATGGGGGTTTTATTTATAAATTAATGAAAAGTATTAACTAAATTAAAGTAAACAACTAACAGATTCAAATCTCGAAGCTTAATCATTAAATAAAAGTAACTAGGGCTTAAGTATTCCCCACAAGTTCCTAACTTGATAATTCTAACTATAACAATTCTTTTCTAGTATCTTGCATGTAAAGTCATAAGTTATGTATCTCTAATTTCTTGGTCCGACATCTAGAAAATTTCACTTTGCACCTTTGTCCGGCTACGTGTGATTCTATACTAACTCTTACCTTTGCTTTATATTAAGCATTGTATTCGATATTTGACTAAGTTATTACCTCGTACCAACCAACACTAGCCTATTAGATAGTGTACACTAAATCTATGTTGATAATTCTTTTCCTATTTTCTACCTCCTTGGTCTGCAAGTAGCATTAAGGCGAGTTCCAACGTTGTCCATCCGTTAAAAATACCTCTAAACGATAGAATTATCAATACATGCAAGACACTATTCTAGACTTTCTAGTTTAGTTAGATTTTACCTCATTATTCAACGATGGTTCCCACAATCCTAGTTATGGAGTTTAGTTACCCATGGTCATAATCACAGTATTCATATATTTAATATAAGAATTCATGCACTTACTTTAATGAGAAAGAATAAAATCCAGAAATTCCCTTGATTAATAAAGAAAAGCACCATAAATCAATTCCAGAAAAAGTGTATCAATTACAGAAATTAATCCTTCAATACTCGAAAAAGAGAACTAAAGATTATCGAAAAGTCTTACAAAAAGTCTAACGAAAAGTCTAACCAAAAGTTTCCCTGTCTAACCCCAAAAATGAGGTTTTTCAAACTATTTATAATAAACACAAAAACCTAATAAAAGAAGGATTCTAATTACTCAAAATCTTGTCCAAACACGTCTGAGTCGACGGACCTCGTGACGGACCGTCCTGGTAACGACGAGACGTCATGGCCTCCGTCATCCCATACTTCACAAATTCTATTGCTTCTTTCTTCACTACCTTTAACGAAAAGGTATGACGGACCGTTCTAAGCACGACTGTCCCTTGAGGGTTTTCGTTCCATAATACCTTAACTTCTTGGAATTTTTGTACTAGATTTCTCTCTGATCATTACGACAAACCAGCAGGACGGACCATAGTGTCTATGATGGTCCGTCATGGACTTCCGTAATTCAACACTAGATTAGACTTCCTCATCTTCCTTCAGCAGCTTCTCTCCTCACTACGATGCCCCCTACGGACCGTCACAGACTTGATGGACTGTCATAAGCTCCGTAGGTGGTCTCTTCTGCATTTCTCGCTCAAAAACTTCCGCGTCCATCTTTGGACAGATTTCATTTTAATACGGAGAAACTTACATAAAAATCAATACAAAAAGGCTTTTGGGCACACACTAAATTTAAATAAAGAGAATTAAAAGTACCGTGAAACCACAATACATCATTGATGTTTCCAAATGTGTAACTACGTGTGTATGTGTGTGTTGCCGTGGCTATTGTTCATAGTTTAAGACTTGAAATGGCATGATAGTTCTTTATATTTCATGTACACATATTGATGTAAATGTGATGTTCATATTAGTTTAAATGTGGCTGATTTGAGGGATAATCTCTTGGATAAACGAATGCATGAAAACTCACTTAACATGTTCTCAATCAGATTTTAAAGAAGAGCAAAATAAAAATAAAATAAAATAAAATGTGAGGAGTGGGAATCGAACCCACGACCTCTAGGTAGCGAAGGAGAGTAAAGAAATTGAAAGAAAACAAATTGGAGGCGTGGGAATCGAACCCACTATCTCTAGGCAGTGAAGGAGAGTCAAAGGAAATGAAAGGAAAGAGATGTGAGGCATGGGAATCGAACACACGACCTCCTAGGCAGATTGAAGGAGAAAAATTAAAAGAAATTAAAGAGGCGATGTGGGGGTTCGAACCACAACCCCTCAGCCAAAGGAGAGAAATCTAAAGGAAATGAAAATAAAAAGTATATGAGGTTGTAGGTGTTCGATCCCACATCCTCTTAGTTCTATTAAGTGAAAAATGAAGAGAGAAATTAAGAGAAAAATAAAATGAAGGCATTGATGCGCGAACTTAGGTCCCCAAGCGGTATGGATCAAACCAAAATGAATAAAAACATTGTAAGCGTTGTTCAAGAGATTTTGAAAATGGGTTCCCTTGCCCAAATTCTGTATTGATACATAAGTCATACATGAATTAAATGTTCAAAAATGCTGCCTACTTCGATAGAAATCGCGATCTTGGCATACCTAAAAGATGCATAAGTATTATACTAAATAATATTAGGAAGATATGAGTCACTTAAACGAACTATGAATGAAGCCTCATGGCTTTTATGTATTAGGAAGATAGTTCAAGTGCGTACTAACCCTATACAACTCTAAACTTATAGGGGCAGGTGCAGGTGGACACAAGATCTACAGGACCAACACTGTATTTATCCATATGTTGAGCATTTATCCGGACTTGGTAAGACCTCATTCTTTCGAAGATGCTTGCCCATGTACATTCTAGATTAGTTGTAGGATTGAGCTAATGGATTATGTTCCACTAGCATTTATTTCCAGTTTTTTTCAGACATTGTATTGGTTCCATTTTTGCAAGTACTTTTTATCGTTATAATAAACTGTTTCTTTCATTTGATGATCTTAATATTAGATGGTTGATGGTGAACAATTATATATGTAGTAGAATGTTTAGTAAGCATGTTAAGAAAGAAAAAGTTTCAAATTTTCTGCTAAAATTAACCTAGATGAAGTAAGGATGACGTATGTAGGCTTGTGTACGACCTCTGAGAGGTCAACGACGCCAGTCTCGTATGGGGTCTAAATTTCAGTCGTGAAAAAGTTGGTATCAGAGACCTAGGTTAAATAACAGAAATAATAAGTTCACATCAACAATATTGAGTAGTTTCTAATTCATTGTAGTGAAGTGCACCAATATCCTAGATTAGAGACTACATGATGCGTAGGAAAATTTCCCTTCTTCTAATCTTATCTTGCCTTTCCTAATCTTTGAATTCTTGGTATTATGAGTGTGTCTAACATTAAATATTTTATGTTTACATAGAATGAACACTAGGAGAGGTATTGGTCAAAGGAGAGGAGTAGCTGCTGCTGGGGACAATCAAGTTCCACCCAAGGCTCCAGCCGAAGGAATAGCCATGCCAGTTAACCCTGATGGGTTCACTGATGCTGAGGTGAGGGAATATCTGGCCCAGATGGAACATACCATAACCATGCAAGCTAAGTCCATGACTGCCCAGGTCAACCAACACAATGTTCAAAGGGAGAACCCACCGGTACGTAGCATGGCTGACAGTCTACGAGACTTTACAAGAATGAATCCTCTAATTTTCATAGATTCCAAGACATCAGAGGATCCCCAGGAATTCATGGATGAGTTACACAAGATTTTTGTTTCCATGGGGGCCACAAATACTGAGAAGGTTGAGTTGGCTTCCTATCAGCTCAAGGATGTTACACAGATTTGGAGCAAGATGTGGCAGGATAGTTGTGCTTTGGGCGGAGTTTCGGTCACGTGGGATATGTTTAAGACAACCTTCCTAGAGAGATTTTTCCCCTGGTAGAGGTGAGAGGACAAGGTTGAGGATTTTATCAACCTTAAACAGGGATTAATGATATTCAGTTTGTATTCCCTGAAGTTTGTGAAATTATCCAGGTATGCCACTTCTCTTGTGTCTAAAAATAAAGACTAGATGAGTAGATTCTTGATAGGGATTGCTGAGGATCTCGAGGAGGAGTGTAGGACAGCTATGTTGCATGACAGCATGGACCTTTATAGGCTTATTGTTTATGTCCAAGAAGTGGAGGAAAGAAGGAAGAGGAAGCACACTAAGGCAGGGAAGAGGTCAAGGCAAGCTAAGAAGAACTTTTCAAGGAAAAGTTGTACTGAAATCACGGATAAGCCCAGGTTTAAGAAGGGAATCTCCCACCAAGGGGATTCATGTTCATCCAAGGGTCGCTATGATACGAATTCTGAGTCCATAGTTAAGAGAAACAATGAAGTAGATACACCTCAGGAGAGACCACCTTGCAGGAAATGTGCAAACTACATGGAGGAGAGTGTATGATGGGCACTTATGCTTGTCATAGTTGTGGCAAACTGGGTAACATGGTGAAGGATTGTCCGATTAGGAGAAGCCAAGAACAAGGGAACGAGAGAGTTCTGTCTAATGATCTAAGTGAAGAGCCTCCAAAGAGGCAGTGATTCTTCGCACTCAAGTCTAGGAGTGCAAGGAAAGGAACCTATGGTGAAGTCTTGGGTGAGTAACCTTAATTATTCCTTCAGGTATTTGATTGTGTATGGTGTTTATGCACTAGTATAAGGTTAATATGTTTAAGTCATCATGTTGGTTGTTGATTTGTATGACTTACATGTTTACTTATGTTGTATGATTTGATGAGACTAGTTGAGGAAAGAATTCCTTAGTCTATTAATTTGAAGCTACTAGTAGGTTTCAAGTATGTGCACCATCATGTTAATATGTGAATTAGATATTCACCAATGGTGAGTATTGAATTAACTATGTATGCATAAGTTCTATAGATGACTTACTTATTGTTAGTCAAGAGTAGTGTCATTCGGCGACGAATGTTCCTAAGGGGGGATAATGTAACAACCCAAAAAATGGATAAGATAAGAAATTATTAATGTGTCTAGAATGCGAACAATTAGTTCAGGTTCACACGGATTGATGTGTGTAGATCCAGACCTCGGAACCCTTGGTATATCTAAGCCATCTAAATTGGGGAGTTAGTTGAGCTAGTAAAGGTAAGGTCCAACCATTTAGGTCTCTCGAATACGAAGATTTACTCAAAGGATCCTTTACCGGACTTCAAAAGAGGAAATCTTAGGTTTTGAGGGTCTAGGGGTAAAATGATCTTTTTCCAGGCTAAGGGCAGTATCGTAATTACCCTAAATATATAATCAATTATTTAATTATTAAGGTGTTGGGTAATTTTGGGGAGAGAGGGCCAAAATTGGGCTGTTGAAGTGAAGTCTTGCTCCACCTGGGTTCGAACCTATGTGGAAGCAATGAATTAAATTGTTTTTAAATTAAGTTGGTAAATTAATTTAATTAATTTATATTTATTATTTATTAGATGATATAAATTAAAAGGAAATCAGATTTTTAACAATTAAATAAAACCTTAATTGACTAAGTCGTAAACTAGACTTCTAAGCCTAAGAAAACTCTTCTCTCCCACACTCATCTCTCTTTCTCTCATTTCTATATCACTCTTACTCATGTTTTCTCTGCCAAATAACGTACAAAAACAGTAGGTAATGTAAAGTTCTTCACACTTGAACAACTCACAACTAAAATTATAGACAAACAACTAATCAAACATGTTAGGCAAAGAGAGGGGTTTTCCATCAAGTTTGTGTTGAAGCGCTTTGATTTGGACGTGTGTTTGTAGCGGTTCTTTAGGCAGAAAGTTGAGGTTTGAACATCAAAAAGGTATGGGTTCTCTTGTCTCTCGCTCCCTTTCCCAAGAGACCCCTTAAAATTCAGAATATTCATTCCGAAAACTAGGATGGTTCCCCGTTGCATATCCCTGTCACTAGCTCCCATTGAATCATAGGTTTGTTATGTTTGCTGGTAGAATACTAGGGATGAAACGTGTTTTCGTGATTATTTTGTGTTTATATGTATGTTTTGAATTATGTGACTTATGTTGATGTTTCAAAAATGTAACTACGTCTGTATGTGTGTGTTGTTGTGGCTATTGTTCATGGTTTAGGACTTGAAATGACATCATAGTTCTTTATATTTCATGTACACATGTTGGTGTAAATGTGATGCTCATATGAGTTGAAATGTGTATGATTTGAGGGATAATCTCTTGGCTAAAAGAATCCATGAAAATGCACCTAAAATGTTCTAAATGCACTACAAAATTCCCCTAAGAACAAAGGCGTAACTTGATGAAAGGATGCTGAAAAGTTAAAAGATACTTTCCAGCTTCTACTGATGAATTTCTGTCAGCAAAGAGGGTTCAAAATGTTGAAAAAAAAAGAATCAAAATAAGTGAGGTCATGGAGGATTGAACCCGTGACCTCTCCATGTTAAAAACCATGAAAATAAAGAAGTAAAAAGAAATGTAGTGAACGGGATTCGAACCATGGGATTGGCTGGACAATGTAACTTAAAAGAAAAAAATAAGAAATAAGAGGACTGGAATTCGAACCCACAACCTCTCAATCAGATTTAAGGAAGAGTAAAAGGAAAAAAATTAAATAAAATGTGAGGCGTGGGATTCGAACCCACGACCTCTAGGCAGTGAATGAGAGTAAAACAATGAAAGAAGAGAAATGTGAGGCGTGGGAATCGAAAGCACGACCTATAGGCAGTGAAGGAGAGTTAATGGAAATTAATGAAAAGAGATGTGAGGCGCGGGAATCGAACTCACGACCTCCTAGGAAGATTAAAGTAGAAAAATTAAAAGAAATTAAAAAGGGGTTGTGGTGGTTCGAACCCATAACCCCTCGACCAAAGGAAAGAAATTTAAAGGCAATGAAATAAAAATTAAATGAGGTTATGGGGGTTTAATCCTACATCCTCTTTGTTCCATTAAGAGAAAAATGAAGTGAGAAATTAAGGAAAAAATAAAATGACATTGAGGCTCGAACATGGGTCCTCAAGGCGTATGGATCAAACCAAAATGAATAAAAAAATGCTTAGCGTTGTTCAAGAGATTTGAAAACCGGGTTCCATTGCCCAAATTTTGTATTGATACATTAGTCATACGTGAATTAAATGTTCAAGAATATTGTTTCCTACTTAGATCGAAATCAAAATCTTGTCATACATACAAGATGCATAAGTCTTGTACTACATAATCATAGGAAGATATGAGTCACTTAAACGAACTGTGAATGAAGCGTAATGGCTTGAATATATAGACCCATAGCATACATTTAAAAATAACTGAACTAAGATATATGTAATGAAATGATAAAACCTTAGAAGGGTCAAGTACTAGTGTAAAATACACTAAATGTCTAAGTGCATTGACATATGATGAAATGAACAGTGAAATGATGAAATGAACAAAGAAATGATGAAATAAACAATGAAATGATGAAAACCTAGCAGGGTTAAGTAACAGTGTGAAACACACCAAATGGCCAAGTGCATTGGCATATGATGAAATGAACATTCACTTAAAAAGGTTTGAATAACTATGAAGAGTAAATGTGCTAATCATAGTGAATGTAGTGACAACTTGATATTAAGCTAATGTAAAAATTGAGAGCAATCTCAAATGAGCCTAAGTCAATGTTACTAAAACGTACTCACCTATGAGAGTGTAAAGTTGATGAAGAGATCACACTCTATGAACACTCTAATGAAAGTATTGAGATTAACATACTTAATACTAATTATGAGACGAGAAATCATCTATTGAGCTATGATTTCCTCATACTAGAAGACAACTTTCAGGACGTATGAGTTGAATGTAATAGAACTTTATACTGAGCACCGATAGATTAGCTATGAGCGGTGATGCCTTCATTCGGGAAGGGCGGAGGTTCACGTAGAATTTTTTGGGTCACTTTGGCCAGTGATTCCACCTTTTTCCGGTGTGGGGTTTCATGACACTGGTTTTCATGATGCTCACATGATCTATGATACCAAAGGTGTTAGGATAGGATAATCAACGAAGTGAGTTAGATTCAAGTAATGACATTAGGTCATTCTTTGTCTTTGCACAACGAACCCGATAAAAGTATTAAACTGCATCCTAGGTATAACTGGTGTTTACACTGGCTCATCAATGAAATGAAATGAAGTATGTATGAATTAACAAAGTGTACTCTGTGTTTGCTAAAGCAGACTCCCTACTTGAGGTCCCATATGTTAAGCCCTCATTTTTGGGAAGTCTTAATGTAATGTCTATGATTTCACGGTCTCATGGCATACGAATGAATGATATGAACAACATTATGTGTTATAGGAATTATGATATGTGCTATGTATACACTGTTGTGTGCTATGTGCAAAATATTAAGTATGATGATGCATTTTACTCTTATGGAATAACTTTCCTAATCCAAATTTGGAAAGCTCATCCACTTTCCTAATTCAAATTTTGAAAGCTCACTCACATTCCTAATATGAATTTGGCAAGTCCACTAACTTGACCTTCTATAATTATATTGTTTGGTAAGAGATAATCTTACTCATGCATGTCCTTGGTTTGTTCTTACATATACCCATACTTAGTACAAGTGTGTACTAACCCTATACAACTCTAAACTTTTAGGTTCAGGCACAGGTGGACGCTAGAGCTACACGATCAACGTTGTAGTTATCCAGACGTCGAGCATTCATCCGGACTTGGTAGGTAGGACCTCATGATTTAGAAGATGCTTGACTATTTACATTCTAACTTAGTTGTAGGATTGAGCTTGTGGAGTATGTTCCACTAGCGTTTCTTTCCCGTGTTTGTTCAGACATTATATTGGAACCATTTTGGAAAATACATTTTTATCGTTATGATAAACCATTTCTTTCATTTGGTGTTCTTAATGTTATATGGTTGATGGTGAGAAATTATGTATGTAGTAGAATTTATAGTAATCATGTTAAGAAACAAAAAGTTCAAATATTCCGCTAAAATTAACCTAGATAAAGTTAGAATGACGTATGTAAGCTTGTCTGCGACCTCTGAGAGGTCAACAACGCCAGTCTCGTCTGGGGTCTAGATTTCGATTGTAACAGTAATAAAAAACTATAACTCATTGGGTTGTGCGGGATAGAGAATGCAATGAGTAGTTAGACCCAATAATTGTATGCGCCGACATATGAAACATATGGTTAGAGTATTCTTTAAGGGCCCTGCTAGAACCCTATCGAAATATGCTTTGAGTTATTTCATATAGGATTTAATTGATTCACCAATCAAATGATATTAAACATATCGCCTTACATACATAGTTTCATATTACGTATATATTATGACAACTTGAAAACCTCTTGGACCTACCAAAATTATAGTCCTATTACTTCATTTAAAAGTAAAATGGTTAACTGCCTGCGACACTAGCACACATTATAAAATTGTCAACTTCGTAATACACAAATAACACAAATTCCAAACCGGACAAAAGTACCTTCAGGATAGTTCAAAAAAACAAGGAACTTCACTTGAAGAAGGTGCCTAAAACAAGTGGTATGCTTAGAAAAATGTCCTTTTAATGCCAAATTTGACCTATTAGTCCGACTAAATATTAAGAATTTTAAAATCATCACACCATATTTGCACCAATGTCAAACGCAAAATCCAGACAGAAGTAGAGAAGGCATTTCAAACAAGGAAAAAACTAATTTCATTGATTGATCAAATTGAAGATGGACATGGTCATTAATTACAAGTGAAGAAACGGAAAAAAATAGTGCAACGTCTAGCTATATGTGATGATAATGTTGACGGAGGTATGTTGGATGAAATATTCGACAACTAAAGTTATACCAAAAATATACACTCAACCTAAAATAACATTCTCCAACTATATATTGTTGTGCTTTGTGTTGTAGGGATTACACATGAAAACTACATACCAACATCAACTCATAAATTTAAAAAAAACACACATTTCACCTACTATCATGCTTTGAGGTTTGAATATGAGCTCCCAACATTCTGTTGCTCATGGGGATATATCAATTTAGCACCAAGTGAATGAGCAGATGGCTTTTATGAATTAGTTGTGGCTACTTCAGAAGACGCTAAATTTTTTAGGAAAAATATATGTGCGTATAGTAGCATATTTGCTTTCAAATTGTTTGGAGTTAAGCTCTGCAAAGAATTGGCATCTTAACGGAAAGGAGTATACAATTTCAAGGCACAAGGTAAGATATATCATGATCTACCAGCACTAATTCCAAACAATGACAGACCACAATATTTTCAACTATATTTCTATGATACTAACCATGAATTAGCCAATAGAATGTTAGTACTACAAGATGCCAATTTATTAGAGGAAATCGTGATTAAATAAACAAATATAATGGAGGGGAATCAATATGAAGAATTGTTCTCAATACTTAAAGAACATATAAACTTTGAAATCTACATATACACATAACTGCAAATGCTTCATTAGATCAAAGAGTGTGTAACAAACCGTCAGTGGATTAGGTCACTATAATTTGGGAAGACAAAAACAATCCAAATACACTATTTGAAAGAGATATTGCAGTAACAAACATTCAGGAAAAAAACATTGAGTAAAACATTATTATATTTGTTATGATCCGCTTCAATATCCAATCATTCTACCTAAAAGAGAAGGAAGTTGGCATCAAGGAATACAAAAATGTCGCATACATATAAACAAAAACAATATACCAACATATAAAATTTTAGAATCTGCAAAATTAACATACACAGCTATAGCTGGGCTGTTTTCCAATAAAGAACAAGGAAAAAACCTTTCAATATAGACAACAATAATATAAATTCATTAGACTATTGTAAGACCTCACAAATGACTTAGGTAAAATAGAGACTAAAATTGTTTTAATGATGGTCTAAGGTCCTAAATTGGTTTATAATATGATATAGATGTAGTTTCTAATAGTTTAGGTACATTGGAAGTCAAACATCAAAGAACGACTAAGACGTTCGACGACTAAGTTACCTATGTGTCTCATATGTGGTTTTATGTGTAAATTTTTGTTTCATGAGGTTATAAGGTACTTAAAATGATTTATTATAGTACATATAGTCAGGGTGTCAAGTTTCATGATGTTTTGAGGTCAAACGTCCAAGAACGTCCATGACTTTCGAAAGTGATGCCGTGAAATTACCTTGTGTGTCTACTAGCCATGTTTTGTCGAGTTTTACGTGTTTGCTTTGGATGAAAGTCATCTGAGAGGTTCTAAACTTGTATAATATAATTTTTGCATTGGGAACGTCCTAGAAAACATCCCGAAGAACCATCCAAGGGTCCTTGAGGAAGGACCCTTCATGGTGCCCAAGATTGTCCAAGATAGCCCACCTACGAAAGGGAGTCGACGCCCATTGGGTCAATTGATGCCCCGTAGGTAAGGTTCCATTGTTTAACACTTATGTGCGGGGGATAGGAATCCCACGACAGGTATCACTCCGTCACCACGAACAAAGTAGATGGTTTGTTGGTGAAGGGACGTACCGTCAATGTGCAATCGTCGATTGGTCTGTCTCTATGCACAAGTTCATCGTAAATTCAGAGGTGAACTTTTCATTTCAAACCACATCCAAATAAGAGAATTTGCAGTTCCTTAAGGGTCTTTTGTGTATTCTTAGTGTGTTTATAAGCCTAAAACAGTAAGAAGACTTCATTCTTAAAAAATCAAAACCCATATCCCTTGGATATCTCTCCAGAACTCCATTGGAGCCAAAACTCAATGAAGGTCTTGGATTGACGAATTGAGTGAAGATTCATCATCAATTGAATAATTAGATTCATCTTAAAATTGAATAATTAGATTCATCAAGGTATGTATTTTGATCCTTTAAACTTCTTCATTAAGGGGACCAACTTCCAAAGATGTTTTCTAATGTTTTCAAGTTGAATTGTCAAGTTTATTGATCTATTCCATGGGTTCTTGCATTAATGGATTCTAAACGTTGAATAATGATTGAATTGTTATTGTATTGATGATTTTAAACAAAAATAACTTATGAACCCATGAATTGGATGAACCCTAGTTTTTTTACTAAGTTATGGGTTACTTGATATTTATCTAATGTTTATGAATTCTAACATATTTTAATATAGGCTATTGATTTATGTAATAATTGTAGTAAATTAATTTCTAGGTTGTATTGGATTGATGATTATGTAGTAATTTTTACTAGTTTCCTGAATATTGTTAGAATTATGTTGAATTGTTGGTTAAGGATACAGGTAAGGGTCTTGTGATATTGAATTGGGTGATTTGGCTTTAGTTTGAAGTATTGAGAAGGGAGTGGTGGTAAGCTTCCCTATTTCATTTATTTTATGAAAATTAGACTTTAATTATGTTGTGATTGGTATGGTCCACTTATGGTGGCGATGTTATGTGCGTTACTTGCAATTGATGTGACCTTGTCAGCTTTACCTTATGCAATATGATGATAATGGCCTTGTATGAACTACTTGTATTATTATGATTGATTGTATAATTGATATTATATATGATCATATCTATCTATATGTAAAGTAATGTGAAAGCACATGCTCTTTCTATGTATGTTAGGAAATCATGTAGACTATGATTATGTGCTTATTTGTGTAGTCTTAGGGTTGATACATGGTTGTTCCTACTTGACTATATGAGTCTATAATGGTTATATTGATGATGATATTTTAGTGTATGAATGACATGTGACCTTAAATGAAGTTAAGAGGGTTGTTTATGTGAAACCTTGAACCTAGTAATAAGGTTATGAATGTTGAAGTTGTAAGTTGTAATGGTATCCTTCAAAGTAAAGGAATGATATACTTAAGGTTAATTGGCTGGAACAACATCATATTAATCCTTAGGAAAGTCATGATGAGCTTCTGTCGCCATTGTGAGTTAGCCCTAGTGAACCTTTCTTTGGTAGGGTAAATGTGATTGGGTTATGAACATGATATGGAATCCCTTTATGTGAACCTTTAATGTAAATTACTCTATGAGAAAGAAGGCTAGCATCGAGTGAGTATTGTAAGGGAAGTATTTCTATTTAAAGAATAATACTAGATTATAAAGCATTCCCTTCATATTCCTTAACCATGTGCCTACATGGGATGTGTCTAAGTTCTACCATTGGCAAGTTGGACACCCTCATCGGACTAGGTTAGAACTTTGGATTCAATGCTTTTCTATCATTGCCTATATCGGTTAATGCGTATTCACATCATATGGGATACCTACTAGCATTAGAGAAGTTATATGAAGTTTAGGTGGTGGTATGGGACACTATCTAGACATTGCACAAAAGGCTTTGAAGGTGTTAGTTAGAGTCCCTAGGTCTTGTCCAAGAAAATTACTTGAATGTCCTTTATGTGTGTTAAATGAATAATTACTTACCAAGAGTATTAAGCGTTTCCTAGTTAAGGTGTGAATGGGCATAGGAATGGTCACTTCGTATCTTACCTAAATGTGCCTTAACAATGACTGTAGTTTTGAAATTGGTTTATTATGTGTACATAATATAAACTTAGGAAGTATTAAGTATTATTTAGTTAGTCTTAAAGAGGTCAATCATGGACGTTCTTTTCTTTATTTACTTAAGTAAGTCTTTTGATAGCCCTTTGTAAGAGAATTTCCTATTATCTCAATGTTAGTGTGTTTGATGTTTTGTAATTGTGTATATTTCTTATTATAAGTGGTTTTTAGGGTCATTTAGGAATTCTTAGGGAGGTTGTATTGGCCGTCTCTCTTTGTGTTCCTTAAGTGAGTCTTAGAATAGCATTTAGTGGGATGACTACTTGATATAAAGTGCCTAAGGAAGAAGTAGAAAAACTTCACTGTAAAGTGAGTTGAGCTCATTGTTAAGTTGGCTCAAAATGGACTAAATTGATTAAATGTTATTGTATGTTTTTCTAAGTTGTTAAATGTTGATCTTGTGATTATAGTATGATTTTAAATGAAATGATGCATATTTATAATAAATTTCTGTTTTCATGATTTTCATGCACTATTCCATACTTAGTACATGTAGTTGTACTAATCCATGCGTTTATCTATCTCTACAGTTGTTGATAGTTGAGGAGCATTTGGGAAGCAAGACTTGGATCATTGCATCATTCAAGTGAAGTTGAAGTATGTCCTCATTTGATTTGAGGGCATAGATGTCTTTTATTTCTCTCATTGAAGTATTGTAATAGTATATGTATTTTTATATTACTATTGTGTATGAGTCGTGTCCCAACTATTCTCATGTCTTAAGTTTGATTAGATTGAGACTTAGTATTTCCTATGATTCTCTATGAAAGAGTTTTCAAAGACTATGAAGTATGTTTGTAAAAAGTTTTAATTACGCACTACTTCTCATTATGTTTATGCGATGAATGATGTGTAAGGGGCTGACAAGACCTCCGAGAGGTCAATTACGCCAGCTGCAACCCAAGATTAACCCTAAATTTTAGGGTGTGGTTTCGTGATGTGACAACAACCATATTACTGGTTTATGCTTAAAATATATTGTTATTACTAACATTATAGGTATGTTTAATCTAAGTTTAATTCATAACAATTGATGTAGTGTTAGGCCGAGAAAGAAAAGGATGTATTTCATTTAGGGAGTACTACTATTATAGGCTATATAACACTTCGATAATACAAGACGTATCTAAATGCCTAACATAAGTGCCATGAGGTCTAGAAACTGTTTTAAGACCTATTTTAATGAATATAGGTCATTTAGGAAGTCTAGGAATCAAAACATCCTAGAACGCGTATGACGTTCGGAAACTAGTTTTAGGATGTACTTGCATGCTGAAGCCTATTTGACTAGCTTTAAGGAGTCTAAAACTCATGAAAATTGGTGAAATGACAGCTAATATGTGCTTTAGTTAATTCATGATCGAAACGTCCGGGTACGACTCCTCAAGTACCAACATAGGGCCCTTGAGGAGGACCCTTGCAGGTTGGTGTCAACACTACCTGGGTAGTGTGCACCCATGAAAGGGCAATAGACAGGGCGTGTGTTGATAGACGGGACGTCGATCCCAACCGTCAACCAACACTTAGCCATTTTGTTGGAGGCCCTCGCCTTCACAGTTCTGACAAGAACGACGGATGTGCAGCACGGAAGGGCACATTGACCGACGACTCGCAGACGGACCGTCGATCAGGGTATCGTCTTTGAGGGTCCATTTTCCTGCACGTTTTTCGTTAAGTCCTAGCTAATTAATTAAGTGGTTCCGTTTTTAGTTAGGGGATTAGTGAAACATAATTAACTTAATGGGAAACTTTCATATAAAACCACTTAAAAATAATGAATTTCTCTCCAGAACTATAGTTGGATAATTATAATTTGTAACATGTTTTATTGATGATAGAGGTGAGCGAGACTGGAAAAGAAAGGAGAGAGGAGAGAGAGGGGTAAAAGATATGAGAAAGTTAAATTGTATTTTTATATTTGTTAGATAGTTGTATACTATACATATGTATTTGTATAAATGGCAAGCGAGATAAGTAGATGAAGGAGAGAGGCGATCTAGATTGAGAGAGGGAGGAGAGAGGTGAGCGAGAGAGGTGAGCGAGAGAGGGAAGACAGTGGGAGAGAGGTTAATTGTATATGTATATAGGTTAAGAAATGTATATTATACATATTTATTTGTATATCCTACCGAGTTATACATATACAAACATGACGAATGATACAAACTCGAAGTCAACCCACGTAATTAATGTATGATTTTAGTGGCGAGTGGTAAATATAGTATACTATATATATGATGAGTAACTAAATCGTATAAGTTTGCTTAGCCGAGTAATTTTCCCTCTCTTAATTAACACCCCATATAAAGACCCAAACCTCATTAGTCTAATTACCGCTCTCAAAACAAACTCTCTTCCTTCTCTCTTCGTTTTCTCTCTATTGGAAGACACCATTTAAAACTAGCTAGGGGAGGGATTTGGGGGCTGTAAAGGGATGATTTCACCATTAAATTTTAATCAAATGTTGAGGAATGGAATCTAATTCACCTTTGAGACCTGTTTCCTCAAAGAAATCCTTCAAAGTATTTTAAAAAGTTGGGTTTTCATGTGGGTTCTTCTCAATCCCTAAAAATATGTAATGAATTTGTTTGTTTATGTTTTTTATTGGATAATATGAATATATTAACATGTATTCTAACTTAATTATCATATATCTTTTGTGTAGTTTGTAGAAAATGATTCTTAACCCTTAACCCTAGGTTGGATTTTAACATGAATTAGGTTTAAATTGGTTCAGTTGACTTGGTTATTAGTTGAATTTATATTAAATGATGTTTTACACTAATAATGAACATAATAGAGTGAATTGTAGTAGTCTTTCATGCTAGTTCTTGAGAAGATTATCTAGGTTAGGAAGTGAATTGGCATAAGTATTTTGTCTTAAGCTATGATCTAGTATTCAATTGTGATGTTGTGATTCTCCTAGCCTTGTTATCATGTTGATTATTGACTTATGATGATGTAAACCCAAATTAGGTTGTATTGAGGTTTTATGGTAAGACCTTGATGATGAACTATGAAGAAGACTTGCTAAGTCTTATGATCTCTATCCTTTACTTCAAATTATGGTTAATTATGACTACGTCATGATGTGATATTGGAGTATACCTTGTATAAATTTCATAGGGTGGTATGATGTTGAATTGAAATGTCTTTATTTTGATTGTGAGTTTTCGTCTTAAGATGTAAATATTATAAGGAGGGTGAACGATTTACCAATGTGTCTTATCATGATATGAAATGCCAATGTGTTAACCCCACCTTATCAATTGTAATGAAAACACTTATACTCATGAAATTCTTATTGAGATATGATGATGATGATGTTATACAGGAGTTACACCCTATGACCTACACTAAGTTATGATTGATAATTAAAGGCTTAAAGACATTTCAAAAAGGGACTCTAGCTTATATCCGAAAGAACAAGCGTGGGGAGTGTCTCTTCCCATATAAGGAAGGTAGGATAACTAAAGTACTCTTGTATTGGAGGCTTCAATGCATATAGCATAAAGAGGGGCCCAACTATATCTCCTAGTTTTTGAACTATATTGCTCTCATAGGAATACTAGGTAGTGGATCCACGTAGCTGCTAGTTTTTATATTTTGGTACTACCTTGACAAGAAGCCCGCCTTCTTTCGATGTAGGGTTTTATGACACTGGATTCAACACTAGCTCATATGGTCTATGTCGGTAGGGCAAGATGCTCCCAAAAAGGTAAGATGAATTAAAAGATTGAACTCTAACTAGGATAACCTTAGGGGTCTATCATAGTCAATGTAGGGGTATGTGACTCTACCTAAGCATTTTACTAGTTATCCTTGAGGGGAGTCTTAGGAGGATGTTCTTCTGTATGATTATGCTTATAATGATATATAATATGTATATGATGAACTTGTGCATTGTCGATACTATATGTAGATTAGTTCACTTATGAATATGTGTTGGTTTATATGGTTAAGGTAAGATGATATGTCAATCTAAATGCTATGTTATGTTAAGTAGGATGTTAGTCATGATTTTTTTTGGGTTACTTGATCTTATGGGTGTCTTTGCTTGGTCATTGCACTTGTTGACTGTAGAGGGGTTCATGGGTACCTATCTTGCTTTGTTTATAATGAAATGTATTCTTATTCATGCTTATTGTTAATATGACTTAATGATACAGTTACTTGAGTATGTATCTACTTATATGGTATGAATTATTGACATGACTAGACTTGATGTTATAGTTATTGTGATCAACATGCCTATGACTTAATGAATATGCAATCTTGATTGGTTTGGTCTTGTTGAATGTTCATAAGGGTTTTTAACTAAAAAATGCATACTTTAAGAAATGTCTCTTTTCCTTAGATTTTTTTCATGAATGTGTGCATATGGTCTCATACTTAGTAAGAGTGGCGTACTAACCCTATTTCTTCCTTTTCCCCAACATTTTAGTTTTCGGTCGTTGAATTGTTTTAGGAGACTTTAAGAAGACTTGGATCCTTTGATCATCAAAGTACGGTAGTTCCTAATTTTCCAAGGGTGATGCTGATATCAAGCTTATGTTATTATTTTATTTCTAAGAGTCTTATTCTATATCCTTTCTTTTGAGTATGGATTGTATAAAGCCTTTATGTGGCTCTCACTTTGTTGGAAATCTAATATTGTGCCATTAGAGTATGCTTATGGTGTGCTTTTGCATATAATTCTATTGTTGTGATTATAGGAAAGATGAACACTCGAATGAATACGACACGAAGGCTTGAAGAGGAGATTGCAAACACAGGACCTCCTCCCCATAGTGATCAAGTTCCTCCTCTTGAAGAAAATGCTAAGGTTGAACAAGCTCTACTCAATCCTCCACCTTTGACGGATGGTGATATAAGGGATACTCTTATCCAATTGGGCCAACCCGTCACTGCACAAGCCCAAGCTATGATGGCCCAAGATAACCAAGATATTGTACCCTGTCCAAATCAACAAATTGATACCATGGCTTCCTATTTAAGGGACTTCACTCGGATGAACCCTCCTACCTTCTAAAGGTCTAAGGTTGAAGATTTTCCCTAAGATTTAATCGATAAGGTCTATAAGATACTCTTGGTTATGGGGTTGTCCAAAAGTGAGCAGGCTGAGTTGGAAACTTATCAACTCAAGGACGTGGATCAAGTGTGGTTTGTCCAATGGAAAGATAATAGGCCATTTAGGGGTGGTCCGGTGACTTAGGAGATCTTCAAGATGGATATTCTTGATTGGTTCTTTCCTAGGGAGATGAGGGAAGCTAAAGTGGTGGAGTTTATCAACCTTCACCAAGGAGGTATGAGTGTTCATGAATACTCCTTGAAATTCACTAAATTATGGAAATATTCTTCTTCTTATGTTTTCGATCCTATAGATAGAATGAGCCTCTTTTTGACGGGGGTGTAAGATTATTTGCAAAAAGAGTGTCATTCGTTTATGCTACATGACAACGCTAACATTTCTCCTCTTATGGTGCATGCCAAATGTGGAAGAGGCAAGGTCTAAGAGGAAGAGTAGAGATGCTAAGAGGGAAATATCTTTTGGTGGAGGTTCTTCAATGAATAGGCTTCAGATTTAAGACAATCCTAAATTTAAGAAGCATGTTGCTAATCAATTTCATTCCAAGTTCCCTAATGCAAGTGGTGATAGGGTGTCTAACCCTAAGCCTAAGAAGGGAAAAGGTACTAGTTTGCCAACCGAGAAGACAACTTGTCGAAAGTGTTGCAAGAAGCACTATGGTGATTGCCTTAAGGGGATGGATAATTGTTTTGGTTGTGGTAAAGTGAGAACAAGGTGAGGTATTTCCCTAATGTGAGGGGTGAATAAAAGGGTAGTGTAAAAGTGGGCACAAGGTTAGGGATTGCCCTAATGTGAGGGATCAATACAAGAGTAGTGGTCAAGCTCAAGCAGGTGGTTCAAGTGAGGATCTAAAGAAGAAGCGCTTCTATGCTCTCCTCTGTAGGGGTGAACAAAATACTTTCTTCGACGTGGTGACCGGTATGTTGAAAGTCTTCTCTATTGATGTATGTGCCTTACTTGATCGCGGTGCGACTTTATCGTTTGTTACCCCTCTAGTAGCAAAAAAGTTTGACATTTTGCCTGATATTTTACATGAACCTTTTATAGTGTCTACTCCGGTGAGTGAGTCAGTTATTGCAAAAAGGGTGTATAGAAATTGTCCTATAATGTTGTCCAATAGAGTTTCTAATGTTGAACTAGTAGAACTCGATATGCTTGATTATGATATTATATTGGGTATGGATTGGTTGCATGCTTGTTTTGCTTCTATTCATTGTAAGACAAGGGTTGTGATGTTTAACTTTCCAAATGAACCCGTTCTAGAGTGGAAGGGGGGAAACTCTTTTCCTAGGGGTCATACAATCTCTTGTATAAAAGCATGCAAAAATGATCTCTAAAGGTTTTCTATACCTAATTGTAATAGTACAAAATCTAGACTCCGATATTCCTCATATTGAGTCGGTCGCCGTAGTGAGTGAATTTCCCGAGGTCTTTCCCAATGATCTTCTCTATATTTTTCCCGACGGGAAATTGATTTTTGTATCAATTTTCTACCAATAGAAATTCCATATCAATTCCCTCATTATCAGATTGATACGGCCAACTTGAAAATATTGAAGTCATATCTCAAAGATTTACTAGACAAAGGATTCATAAGACCTTGTATATCTCCATGCGGTGCTCCTATTTTGTTTTTGAAGAAGAAGGATGGGTCCTTAAGAATGTGTATTGATTACCACAAACTCACTAAAGTCACAATTAAGAACGAGTATCCTCTCCCTCATATCAACAACTTGTTTGATCAAATCCAAGGGAAAAGCTACTTTTCTAAGATTTACTTGAAGTCGGGATATCACAAACTTGGGGTCATAGGTGAGGATATACTAACGATGGCATTTAGGACTAGATATTGTCATTATGAGTTCTTTGTAATTTCCTTTACCCTCACTAATTCTCCGGCAGCGTTTTTGGATCTTATGAATATGGTGTTTCGAAATTTACTAGATTCATTTATCATTGTCTTCATTAACGACATTATGGTATTTTATAAAAACGAGGGTGAGCACATGAACCATTTGAGGGTGGTTTTGCAAGTACTTAAAAAACATCAGTTGTTTTCCAAGTATAGCAAATGTTAGTTTTGGTTGAGTTCGGTGACATTTCTTGGTCATATCATCTCTAGTGAGGGAGTTAAGGTTTATCCAATGAAAACGGAGGCAGTGAAAAATTGTCCTAGACCATTAACACCAACTGATATTAGGAGTTTCCTGGGTTTATCGGGTTATTTGCATCTCTCTGACTACTTTGATCCAAAAGTGTAAGAAATTTAAGTGGTCGGAGGCATGTGAGAGAAGTTTTCAAATGTTGAAAGATAGCCTTACTTAAGCTTCGGTGTTGACTTTACCAGAGATTTCAAAGAAATTTGTTGTGTATTATGATTCATCCCTAGTGGGTTTGGGGTGTGTGCTTATGCAACATGGGAAGGTGATAACCTATGTTTCTAGGCAACTTAAGGTGTATGGGCGAAACTATCCAACTCATGATATTGAGTTACCGGCCGTGGTTTTTTACTTGAAAATATGGAGGTATTACTTATATCGTTTGCATGTTGATGTGTATACCGCCCATAAGAGTCTCCAATATGTGTATATCCAAAAGGAGTTGAATGTCTTACAACGAAGGTGGTTAGAGTTGTTGAGAGATTACGACATGAGTGTCCTCTATCACCCTGTAAGGCCAACGTGGTTACGGATGCTCTAAGTCATTTGACTAAGGGTAGTGCATCTCACAAAGATGAAGCAAAGAAAGACCTATTAAAGGATGTTCATAGGTTGGCTAGGTTCGGTGTTAGGTTGGAAGATTCTCCATTGGTGGATTCATGGTATATTACTCTGAGTCATCATTGGTAGTTAAGGTGCAGTCGAAACAAAAACTTGATAAATCATTGATGGAGTAGAAGGAATCGGTCCTTGGCAAGCTTAATGAGGTATTGTCCTTAAGGGGAGGGATGGTATTTTGAGATACAAAGAAAGAATATGTGTTCTTAAGGTAGATGAGTTGAGGAACTGTATCCTTGAAGAAGCCCATGGGTCCCGCTACTCCATTCATCTGGGTGCAACAAAAATGTACCATGACCTTAGGAAAGTATTTGGTGGGAAGGTTTGAAGAAGGACATAGCGGAGTTTGTTGCTAATTGTCCTAATTTCCAACAAGTAAAAGCCAAGCATCAAAAGCCTGGTAGCTTACTACAAGAAATCCAAGTTCCTACTTAGAAGTGGGAAGACATCAATATCGATTTTATGGTGGGTTTACCTCAGATTCAAAGTCAATATGACTCCTATATGGGTGGTTGTGGATTGGTTGACCAAGTCCTCACACTTTATTCGCGTCAAGTCTACTTATTTGGCGGAATATTATGCTAGGATCTTCATAGATGAGATTGTGTGTCGACATGGTATTTTATTATCCATCATATAGGATCGGGATGCACAATTCATATCTAGGTTTTGGAGGTCATACAAAGAAGGGTTGTGTACTAAGTTGAAGTTGAGTACCTCTTTTCATCCCCAAATGGATGAACAAGCAAAGTGTACTATTCAAACCCTTGAGGATATGCTTAGGGCTTGTTTTTTTTATTTCAAAGGAAATCGGGATAACCATTTGCCTTTGGTGGAGTTTTCTTATAATGATAGTTTCCATTCATCCATTTCTATGACTACCTATTAAGCTTTGTATGGTAGGAGGTGTAGGTCTCCTATTGGATGGTTTGAAGTGAGAGAGTCTTCTCTTTCTTGACCCAATTTGGTTTATAAGACTTTGGAGAAAGTTCTTATCGTAACGAACCGGTTGCAAATGGCCTATAAAGTCTTATGCTGATCATAGGAGAAGCGATTTGGAGTATAAAGAAGTTGATAAGGTGTATTTGAAAAGTTCAACTATAAAAGGGGTGGTTAGATTTGGAAAGAAAGGGAATTTGAGTTGTCATTATGTGGGTTCCTATGAAATATTGCAAAGGTTGGTAAGGTTGCCTATGAATTGAATCTTCCTAGTGAATTGGCTTCGGTTCTTCCGGTTTTCCATGTTTCCATGCTTAAAAAGTCTATTGTTGATCCCGAGTCTATTCTTCCTATTGAGGGTCTTGGTGTGAAGGATAACCTCTCTTGTGACGAAGTTCCGGTTCAAATTCTTGATAGGCAAGTCGAGAGGTTAAGGTATAAAGAGTTGGCTTCCGTAAAGGTGTTATAGAAGAATCACTTAGTTGAGGGTGCAACATGGGAGACCGAGGCCGACATGAAGTCCCGTTACTCTCATTTATTTGATAATAAAGGTTAAAATAATGACTAAAAATTGAAGTTTCTTTGATTTAGGTGAAGTCATGAAAAATGTGCATTTTTGAATAGTCTTATAGTGAATTACAGTGAAGTAGTACATTTGAACTTGAAATTTTGTTGTTTGGCTTGTTTGAGTTATCTTTTACATTTTTATATGGTGGGTCTTTGGGAAATTATATGCACCATGTTGATAAGTAGAACTTTGGCATAATTGACTCATGTAAACCTTGTTGAGATCATGTTGTTGTTGTGAAAAGGATATTCCTCATAATATAATGTTGAGCTTTATGTGTGGTAATTGAAGTTTTGAATTACCTTGTGTAAGTGATATGATTGATATTGTTATGTATTTTTGTTGGTTGGGCTGCTAGTCTTGAGTCTATTCCTTCTTTTTAAATATTTTTAGTGTCATTAGGGAAGAATGTTCCTAGGGGACGGGGGAATAATGTAACACTTCGAAAATCCAAGACTTTTTTTAAATCCTAACATGTGTGTCATGAGGTCTAAACACTGTATTGTGACCTATTATCATGAATATAGGTCATTTACGAAGTCTAGGAATAAAAACGTCCATGACGTTCTAAAACTAGTTCTAGGAGGTACTAGCATACCCAAACATATATGACTAGCTTTAGGAGTCGAAAATCCATGAAACTTTGTGGAAGGGTAGCTAATATGTGTTTAATTTAATTTATGGTCGAAAGGTCTGGGTATGAGTCCCCAAAGACCAACCAAGGTCCCTTGAGGAGGACCTTTGCACGTTGGTGTCAACATTGTCTGGGCAGCGTGCACCCATGAACGAACAATAGACAGGGCGTGTGTTGATCGACGGGGAATCGATTGCAACCTTCATCAAACACTTATACATTTTGTTGGAGGCCATCACCTGCACAGTCTCTGACAAGAACGACGGATGTGCAGCACCGAAGGGCACACAGACCGTCGAATCAAAGACGAACCGTCGATCGAGGTCTCGTTCTGTTAGGGTCCATTTTCATTAAGTTTTACGTGAATTATTAGCTAATTATTTAATTTATTTGGTGTTTATTAAGTGTATTAAAGAATCCTAATTAACTTAAGTAACCCCCATATATAGACTCCAACCCCATTAATCAAATTACAACTCTCAAAACAAACTTTGTTCCCTCTCTCTTATTTCTCTCTCTATTGGAAAAAACCATTTAAGACTAGCTAGGGGAGGTTTTTCGGGCTTTTAAGGGACGATTTCACCATTAAATCTTCATCAAACGTTGAGGTATGGGATTTAATTCACCTTTGAGACCTCTTTCTTCAAAGTATTTTCAAAAGTTGGGTTTTCATGTGGGTTCTTCTCATTCTCGAAAATTATGTTATGAATTTGTTTGTTTATTGGTTTCTTCTATTGGATAATATGAATATATTAACATGTATTTTAACGTAATTATGATATATCTTTATGGTTTTGTATAGTTTGTTTATAATGACCCTTAACACTTGACCTTAGGTTGGATATTGATTGAATTTCAATTAAATGATCTTTTTACACTAATCATGAACATATTAGAGTGATTAGTAGTCTTTCATATTATTTCTTAAAAATATGATCTAGGTTATGAAGTGAATTTACCTAAGTATCTTTTCTTAAGTTATGATCTAGTATTGAATTTTTATGTAGTGATTCTCCTAGACTTGTTATCATGTTTATTATTGACTTATGATTATGTATGACCAAATTAGGTTTAATTGGGGGTTTATGGTAAGATCTTTATGATAAACTATGAAGAAGACTTGGTAAGTCTTGTGATCTCTATACTTTTCTTCAAGTTGTGGTTAATTATGTTAAGTCATGATGTGATATTGGAGTATGCCTTGTATTAGGCCTTATAGGGTAGTATGATATTGAATTGAAATGTCTTAATTTTGATGGTTAGGTGTTGGCTTAAGATGTAAATGTTATAAGGAGGGTTAATGATTTACCAATGTGTCTTATGATGATATGAAATGCAAATGTGTTAACCTCACCTACATGAATTATAATGAAAGGAATTATACTCATGCAATTCTTATTGATATATGATGATGATGATGTTATACAAGGGTTATATGCTATGACCTAAACTAAGCTATGATTGATAATTAAAGGCTTAAAGTCATTTCAAAAAGGGACACTAGCTTAGCACCGAGTAAACAAGAGTGAGCAGTGTACCTTCCCACATAGGGAAGGTAGAATCACTAAAGTACTCTTGAGATTGGAGACTACAATGCATGTAGCATAAAGAGGGTCCCAATTATATCCCGTAGTTATTTAACTTTGTTGCCCCATAGGAATACTAGGTAGTATGTCCAGATAGTTGATATGTTTATGTTTTGGTACTACCTTGGCAAGTAGTCCTCCTTCCTTCGGTGTAGGATTTTATCACACTGGATTCCACATTAGCTCAAGTGGTCTATGTCGGTTAGGAAAAGATGTTCCCAAAAGGTATAATGAATTAAAGAAATGAACTCTAACTGGGATAAACTAATAGGTCTAAGTTTGATCTAGTTAGGGGTATGGGACTCTACCTAAGCATTGCATTAGTTAGCCTTGAGGGGAGTCTTAGGAGGATTTTCTTATGTATGAAAATTCTTATAATGATATAAGATATGTATGTTATTAACTTTCACATTGTTGCTACTATATGTATACTAGTTCACTTATGAATATGTGTTTGTTTATAGGGTTAAAATAAGATGATATGTATATCTAAATGTCATGTTATGTTAAGTAGGATGTTAGTCATGAATCTTGTAGGGTTACTTAAATGAGTAAGGTTATGGGGATTTGCTTGGTTATTGCACTTGTTGACTTGATAGGGGTTCGTGGGAAATTATTTTGTTTTGTTTATAATGAAATGTACTTTTATTAATGCTTATTGTTGATATGACTTGATGATACATTTACTTGGGTATGTATCTACTTTTATGGTATGAATGGTTTACTTGACTAAAATTTATGTTATAGTTATTGTGATCAACATTTCTGTGACTTACTGAATATGCAATCTTGATTGGTATGGTCTTGTTCAATGTGCATAAGGGTTTTGAAATGAAAAATGCATACTTTATGAAATGTCCCTTTTTCTTAGCATGTTTTTCAAGTATGTGTGCATATTGTCTCATACTTAGTACAAGTGGCGTACTAACCTCATTTCATCCTTTTTCCCAACATTTTAGGTTCCGGTCATTGAAGTTCTTTTGAAGGCGACTAGAAGAAGACATGGATCCTTTGATCATCCAAGTAAGGTAGGTCCTCAATTTCCGAGGGTGATTCCAATATCAAGCTTATGTTGTTATTTTAGTTTTAAGACTTATATTATATCTCCTTTCATTTGAGTACGGATTATATAAAGCCTATATGTTTCTCTCTTTACATTGATGTGTCGGCTATGCCTAAATTGCTAATCGTGTTAGATGGTTATGAGATGAGACAATGTTTGAAGATTATGTTATATCTTATATAAATTTGTGTGCAATAAAAGTAGAAGGCTATGTAACCTTACTATACAAAGGGTTTATGTATACCCGATATATATATGTTATGTGTATGTAGAGGTCTATGTAAACCTCCAAGTAGAAATAATGAAAAGTTTTAATTTTTGTTAAATTTGACCTATGAATGTAATGATGTTAACTAAGAGACTAGTCTTAATCCTCTAAGAGGACTACGACGCCGGTTACGTCTAGGGGGTAAACCTGGATGTGACAGGATACAAGTACGAACAGGTGACAAATCCATACTTTTACTGTGCCAGAGATTTTTGCAACAATTTGTGGTGGACATATACATTAAAATAGAAACAACAAGACTAGAATATTTTAGATTCGAGCAATCAAATTATCGAAGGGAGATACTCCATGGTATTGTTGATAGTGTTAGCGTCGATTAGTGTAGAAGAGACAAGGTAGGAAAAAGGGTATTGCTACTACGATCATTCATTGGAGGACCTAGAGGTATGAGATTCCAGTATATGGATGCAATGGATTTGGTACAAGAGTTTGGAAGACAAAATCTATTCATCACAATGACATGTAACCCATATTGGGTGGAGATTCAAGAACAATTGCTTCCAGGACCGCTATTTATGACATACCAAATTTGGTAACCAGAGTGTTTTTTGAGCAAAATCACAAGACTTGAAAGATCAAATTGTAAAGAAAGAAATATATGGACCTATCACCGTACATGTTTTGCTTGTAGAATTCCAGAAGAGAGACTTACCGCACATACATCTACTTCTAACATTTAAAGAAGGAAACACAATACAATCACAAGATGAGTATGATAAATACATTAGTGTAGAAATCCCTAATGAAGACACACATCCAGAATTGAGCGCATTCGTTATCAAGCATATGATACATGGATCTTTCGGTGAGGAACATTAGACGAGACCATGTATGAAAGAGGGACAGTATAAATTCCACTACCCAAGAACATTCACCAATAAAACAATAAAACCAAAGCATAGATATCCGATTTACAAAAGAAGAAATGATAGGAGAACAAGTGAGGTACGTGGAATGAGGATGAATTACCAATGGTGGGTTGTGCCTTATATTCCGTATTTGTTGATGAGATATAATTGCCAAATTAATGTTGAAGTATGCTCAGGACTTAAAGAAATAAAATTACAATACAAATATATATATATATATATATATCCTACTGCAACCAACTCGATATTACAGCAGATAAATGATGCTTGGAACTGCATCCTGGAAACATATGTAGAGTGTAGTATTAGTACCAAAAAAACCTTTATATAGTAGGCATCATAGACCGACTGATCTTGAAATGTAAATACAATATGAAAATCAAGATGAAACTCTATAGAGATCAACTGAACGGAAATCTAACAGGACTACACATAATTCTAGGAACGAGTGGAAGAGAACAACAAGAAACTAGCTATAACCTAAATAGACATCAGTAAGACAAGAAGGTACATTTATGCACCAAGTTTAAGAAAAATTACCCGAATGAACCACCAAAAGGTTGATGAGTACAAAAAAGAGTTATAACTAAAGAGTATGAAATTTGGTTAATCAAGAACACAAGATGCACATCCCAACCTTAAATCAAGGATAAAACAACAAAGGAATCAAATAGAACCATGCCATAAGGAATCAACTCAACAGAGGATAATATGCGTAAAACTCATATTGTGGTTGTAGATTATGTGTGCACGCCTTGAAATCTGCGACTATAGGAGTTGTATGCTATGATCTTAATCTACGACTATATGAACTATTGAGGGAGAGTACCGTGTCAAATCACCATCATAATTCCATTGTGGATCGACATGCAGCCGAAACTTTGTAAGATCACGCCACTTTAAACCTGAACCAAATCAAATTTTCATCATTGAAAGAAGCCCAAAATCTCAACAAAGAATATTTGGTCCAGGGTAAAAAGGGAATTATGGATGACATATTATTTTAGTTGAGTTACCTCCTATATGAGGCCACTAAAACAAAAGATGTTTTTAGTGGCAATATATTGCAACTAATACATTATCTAAACTACACTATTCCCAGCATTTAAACATAATCCAATAAAGGAAATACTTTTCATTGACAGTTAAAAATATATAGCGATAGAATTCTTTTGTCAATTTGTATTTTATTTACTTTCCCTCAAATTCTTTTTTACTTCAAATTTTCCCCATCTCCGCCCTTCAATGAAATTCCACTTGTCGGTTAAGGAAATTGGCACGACAACAATGGAAATTGGCACAACTACTGTGTAGTTCCTCACAACATCAGTGGAGTTTGATACAATGATGGTGGAGTTCAGGACATCTGCCTTGGAATTCAGAACATCGGTGCTATTGAAGATATAAAAGATGAATTAAAGCCGCCGAAATCTCTATACTAAATCATCGCCAGCTATTCGGATAAGTACATTCATCATCTTTGATTTCCTCATTTTCGATCGGATTGAATTCAAACTTCTATGTGGTTTGTTAAGTATTAATATCCATTTTATTTATCTATTAGGCCATGTATGGGCGTATGTTTTAGAGTTCTATCTTTAATATTATTTGAATTGATGCATTTGTTGTATATCACATAGCTTGATCTTATGTCCAATATAGTTGGTGTAGAATTGTTGATAGAAACCAAACTAACTATGGTGGAGCTCAATTTTTTATCTCCTATTTGAAATAAACAACTAAACTTAGTATTTAATTTAAACCTTATTTGTTAATAAAAAATTCAAATTTTCGCACTTATACATTTTCATGCCTTGAACTTCTGACTTTGCGCACTTTACGCAAATTTGATATTCAAGTTCCTGATGTACCTACCTCTTTTCACTCCTTTTCCTTCTAGCAATTCAATGAAAAATAGCATAGGAAATGGTCTTCTCCAGCTCATTCGCAATGTTTAGTCTAATGTAACGGGCACGAAGTTAAGCGTTGTCGAATACTTGGTTTGTTAATTGACAGTTCCTAACTTCGATTAATTAATTCATACTCGTTTTTTCTCTGCACTTTGCTTCACATAAGGACGGAGTATCACTTTTCTTGTATTCTTATAGATTATGTAACTACTGATGTTACTTTATGTTGAGAAATTAACAACTTGTATAGTTGTGCCTTAGCTTAATTCTGTTACAAGTTAGTTAGGCTAGAGTTAGTGATAGTTAGATGTTCTGAGTCAGTTTATTATTTAATTCATAAGGTTAGTGTTTTAAAACTCTAGGGAAGAGTTTATGCTTACGCCCTCTTCCTTGACAATGATTGGTGTTGGCTCTAAGTAGAACTTCTTGGCGTTGTATTTACCTAGCTTGAAGGCAAAGTTATCAACACCTCCATCTATGGTAGGGCACTGGTTGGCAGTTCCGGTTCCCTTTACTTCCATGTATGTCTTTGTCTGAATCTCGTCTAAGGTTAGACGTTTTGGAACTCCTTCAGCATTAGTTCCCTCCACCTTTAGAAAATTTTTTCTAACACACAGGACATCCAACATCAAAAGAAAACGGGACAAAATGCATAAAACAGTTGATCACTAACAGAACATGAACTATAGATGACAAGATAAACATTCCAAAAATGAGCAGTTTTAAATTACTCTATGAACCATCCAAGACATCACAGTTTCTTTGAGCCAGATATAGAATTTTTTTCTACTATTTTAACTTCCTAGTTCCTAGGAGATAATATAATATCATAGTGATTATAAAACATGGTTGATATTCTTACTAATGTGTTCTATTTAAGAGTTTAAACATTTAAACGAGATGATTGCACAATTTAACAATCCAAAAACATTATTTACTTACTGAGACAACAAGGGCAGAAGTGGCAAGGGAAAATCCAGCAATCATGGAAGTGTCAATACATTTATGAGAAAAATCTTTAAGATCTGCTTGCAAGGAGAAACAAAGCCTAGATGCAGCTGTTGTTTTTGGCAGAGACACTACCAACCTTAGTTTGTTGCATAAGAGTAGCAGCAGCTTGTAGAGAGGCTGCCATTTTGTCTTGTTTTTCTGATAAGTTTTCTGCTGCTCTTTGTTTTTGTTTATTAGAAACTAACAAGTGTGACAGTTGAACACATCATTCTTGGGAGAATGTCTACAGTTCTATGACCTTTAATAAGTACAACAGATAGAAAAACAGTTAGAATGGAGTGTCACATCATCAGGGTACGTATGGTTTCTTGATCAGAGTCTTAGAAATAATCTGTTTTTCTTATGATGTTTCAGAAACTTGACATTTATCATATATATTTTTTTGGTTCATGTTTTTAAGGAGCAGGTTGAGAGACTAAAAGAAAAGGTAAGACCACACTAAATGATATATTTTGAGCTTCAATTAACACAAAGGTAAAAAAACATAACAATCTATATGTAGGATTTACATTGTTGAATGTGAATGTCTCTATCGAAGAATTGCCAACTGTTTTACCACCTGTTTGCTTAATTCTTCCCTTTCTTACAAATCTAGGAGAAATCCCGGCTGTTGAAAATGCAAAAAAAGAGGGAGAAGGTATATTTTTAATTTTGTTATATCAACCTTAGTATAGTCTTCTTCTTGTTTTTTTTAACTCTCAAACTCTAAATCATATATAGTCGGTCAAAATTTTAACTTATTTGGTGCCTATGTTTATAGTTTGGTGCCATTTAACACAGAAAAGCACTAAGTGGAGAGAAGGAAGAAGAAGCTCCTTGTACAGATGGTAGCGAGAAAGATGTTGAGACTGAATTGTTTATAGGACAACCGGAGTGCAGAGTAAAACGTTTCTAAAAGAATTGATCCTCCAATAGTTGGGGCAAGCATGAGCTAAAACCATATAACAATAAAGTGTATCGTGGAGTTGTGAAGTAGGAAGAATTACATATTCTTGTTGCCTGCTAGCTAGGCAAAACAACAAGTCCTTAATCACAAAAGGAAGAATAAAATCCTCCCGATATTATACATGATGATGATCCTATATAATACTTTCACTATCTCAATTTTCTTTCTTTTTCATTATTGAACACATTATTTTTCATTGTTGAACACATGAGTTTTCTCAATTCTATACAATTGGATTTGGTAATTCTTCTATCAATATTTTTGTATTGATTTATCTGGTTTTACATATGAATTAAGGTGAATTGATGGTCAATTATAATCTTCATAATAATTTCCACTAAAATAGGTTTCACTTATCGGCAGTTGTAATTTATAATTGTGGTAGCTTTACTGGCAATACTTATTGCCACCAACTAAATGCCACTAAAAGTAAAGGCCTTTAGCGACAATATTGTAGATCTTTACTGGCACTCTAATTTAATGTCGCTAAAGCTTGAGCGACTCTGGATGCAATGGCAACAAATTAAATTTTGCTAAAAACATTTTGCGGCAATAAGTATTGCCGCTAAAAGGAAAATTAAATGCCACTAAAAGTATGTTTTGTTATAGTGGGCTCATACTAATGGACCCAAGTCTTCTACACCATTCTGTAGGCAGTTAAGCCGTCTGAATCAACGTCAGAGAAGTCTAAGACGTATCGACTTCTAAAAATGTGAGTATGATGAAACCCTAGCTTTATCCTAGGATAAGGACAATAAAAAACATCTAAATATCATACATGAGCACGAACAAATACCACACGGTAAGGCATGCTCATGAAGCAAGAATAAGATGTTACTATTCATGAAACACCTAAAAATAAAGCATAAGATATGATTTCTACCTTGTATACATTACCTACCTCAATGCAATCCGTGCACGCTCTAAAATGTAATTCCAAAGCTTTCCCCTTCCGAACAGCCTCCGGTCACAGCCATGTAGTTAAAACACAATCACAATGTCAATACAAGATTTTGACATCAAAGACAGAACAATCAGAGATGAACTTGAATTAAAGTCCAAATAGGATTGTGGGACCCACACTAATAAACACAAAATTTTTATTCTTTAAAAAAATCTCAATTGAGTTGGAGCATTTTTGTCCCAAAATGGGACACAATTTAATGCTCAGTAAGGCAGACTCAACAACATGTAATACAATCACAATATTACACCAAATAAAAAAGATATCAGACATTTGAGATAAAAGTTTCCTCAAATTGATGCTCAATGTACCACCCCAAACACTCCAATATGCTGCCACGCACTAACAAGAGAATATGAAAAAAATATATAAAAAAAAGAGGTATTAAACTCTGGAAATCTGTTTTAGAACTTACGGTTCAACTATTGATTGCGGATAGTCTTTATTTGAAAGATTGGTAAAACTACTCTTCATTATTTCTAAAACTATAGGCGCTATCGTGACCTCACCCAGCAAAGACATATGTGATTGTAGAGGTCGAACCTCACAATTGCAATGACCAAAAGTAATCGACACTATAAGAGAGACACACTTCAATAGAGGTAAGGAGGCCACGCGATCACAATGACTAACTGTAGGTGCCTCCATGATTCTGGAGGTTCCCTTACGACCGTTGTGATCTGCTGATGTATCATCAAAATCGACAAGTTCTCAAAATCACCAACAAGGTGCTCGAAATTCATTCAAACCCCCGTTCATTTAAATGAGATATGTTACTCCACAAAATTTGGCATCCCTGAACTCAATAGATATACAAAAACTTCCAAAAAAGGTCATTGCGGTGAAAAATAACCCACACCCAAACTCCATTCATATCCAAATTTGACAAAAAGGCTTGGCATCCGTACCAATAATCCTTGTAGACCAAACACAACATTCAAGAACTAATGAAATCATTAGAATTACATTCTGATGTCATCTTCATGAACTTTTAATTGAAGTCAATTATTCAAGTTTCAAAAGCTCCAAAAAATATATTTTTTAAAAAAACTTGCATATAAACCAAAAGAATGACCAGATGATTAAACTTGTCACTCCAACAAGTCATAAATGACTTAGGGTCGCAATAGGAACACTGTAAATGAAGAAAAGAAGACAGTAAATGGGAAATGATCTAGAGGGTTATTTCAATATTTACTAGTAAAAAGGATTTTTGTCCACAAAATGGTTAAGAAATACATGATGTCTCAAAGAAGAAGGGAAAATTCTCTCACGTCTTAGGCTCGGTCTCCTAGGTAACCTCATCTATAAGACGGTGTATCTACCAGACCTTTACAATAGAAATGTTTCTCGAACACAACCCACACATATCTATATAGAATAGCAACTAGTCCATGAAGGTCAAAAAGTCATCCAAATTAATTGAATAATACCAAATCACATAAGACTCATGAGGAACATATCAGTGAATCATATAAACTTAGAACATCGGGTGCATAGCTAAAACTGTAGGATGTTAGGTCAACTAGTTAGTGACATAACACACATTCTGTGACATCTCTAATGGACCTATATATCTGGGATTAATCTTTCCCTACATTTCGGACAACATCACGCTCTTCATGTGCCGCACTCAAAGAAACACCCATCACCAACCTCGAATATCAAGGATCGGTGCCTATTGTTAGCATAATTCTTATGCCTTCTCTTAAATGACCTAAGCCTATACTTAATCACCCATACTCGGTCATATACCTCCTGAAGCAAATTTATAAGACATGACCTAGATTTCAAAGATCCAAACAAACCAATTTGAGAGAGACAGTGTCTACCATACAAGGCCTCGAATGGGGCCATCTGAATACTCGAGTCGTAGTTATTATTGTACAAAAACTCTCATAAATCCAAAAACATATTCCATTTACCTCAAATTTCAATAACACAGGCCTGAGAAAGATTTTCCAAAACCTATACCATGCCTCACATTGAATTTCATTGACTAACTTTAAGGGTGCCACAATTTTTTCTAATATTTAATTTAGGTATTGTTACCATCAACCATGGATTAGGGTGACATGCATCCCTAAGACCACATTTATGACTTATTACGATCATTATGAGTTTATAATGATGTCTTTTGGGTTGAGTAATGCTCCAATGATATTTATGGACTTTCTTTTATTTATGTCCTATAAACATACCGCTTGAATTATATTTGGTTGTAAGATTTTAACATCCCAAAAATCTTTAATTAAGCCTATATCAAATCTTGAAAAGATTAGAAAATTAATTTGTCGCCATGGGTTATTTGGTAGTCAATTTGGGCCTGGATTTGACTTTTGAGGTTGAGGTTTGTTTTGGCTAGGTGTGAGTGTAACAACCTTTTCCAAATTTTATGGGTAGAAAAATATTGAAACATTTGACTAAAAAACTTCTTCGAAGTGACTTGAAATATTTTGGCTAGGCTATTCTCCTAAGAAATCTGAGCTGAGTTAGGTTATGAATTCTCTCTCGCCACGACTTATCAAAGGTGCGCCTTCCATGGGAAAGAGAGTAAGTATGTCATCCCTGAAAGCACAGCAAGCTCTAGAGTCTGTTAAGAGAATGGGGCAACAAAAGAAGAAAGGCACACAGAGTGGAGAAATAGATGGAGGCGTCCAATCCTCTACCAATTTAAGGAAACAATAACATGAATCACCTGTATTAAAAGGAATTCAACTACTGGATCGAGCGAATATCGAGATATGAAAGGTGATAATGAGTGAATGAATATTAAATGGACCCGAGTCAACAAGAACAAGAGGGAACAAAATAGGAACTATATTGCACGTTATCAATGAAACAGTAATAATAAGATTAAGTAGCAGCGCAAGGAATCTTTCATGGGCAGAGGATGATGAAGCCGAGATAAAGACTCAAGGGTCCATCTGGACAATTACGATATAAAGAAAATGACGAATGTTGGGTTTAAGGTTGGTTTTGTTGAGCCTAAAATGCATTGGAATGAACCAATGTATGAGATTGAACTTGAGGACATCTCATCATATATTGCATACTAGAAGAACTCAGTTGTGTGCTATATCCTAGGATCACACCCTCCCAATGAAGTACTAAAAGGATTCACACGACTATGGCTGAAGCATGGTGTCAATAAAGTTTCCATGTTGATTGGGATTGTGTTAGTGAGGTTTGATTCTTCTATTTGAAAAAAATGATGTTTTGCATGGGAGGTATCTACCATTTTGATAGTAAGCCTTTCATTGTAAAGGCATGGACACCAGAAATGGAATTCAGTAGACAGGAACTATAAAAAGTTTCCATTTAGGTGAAGTTTCCTGGCTTAGATTTTAAATTCTGGAGTGCGAAGGGGCTGAGAAAAATAGGAAAATTAGTGGGATGGCATTGATGGTTGATCATAATACAGAGAAGAACATGGATCTAAAATTTTCAAGATTTCTTATCGAGGTAGGGATGGATACTATACTACGAGAGAAGGTGTGTTTTATGAATGAAAGAGGTAATATAATTGAACAAAAGGTTCAGTATGAATGGGGACTAATTTTATGCAAATTCTTCCAGAAAACATGGACATGAAGAGGAGTTTAGGAATAAGAAAAGTATACCGAAGACCATTAATTCACAGGGAGGAAAGGAAGGTACAGAAGGAATAGGGAATACAAATATCAGGGAAGGAATACAAGGTTCTTCTCAAGGGAAAGGGGGCCTGGTCAAAGAATTGCTCAAAGACTTGTTAAATGGATATCGAAAGAAGGAACAACAGAAAATGAAACGATTTCGGTGACACAAATGTAGACTGCAAGGGAACATTACAAAGAAAGAACAGAAGGGCAGAAAATAGGGAATGGTTTCCAGATACTTGATAGAGGGGGAAAATATGGGATGGGTTCACAAAATAAAGAAGGGTGTAGGAGTGGAATAGATCCATCAAATGTATAGTTTTCTAATTTTGAATTTAAGAGGCCTCAACGGACTGAATAATAAAAAGGAGGTGCAACAAAATAAACGTAGGAATAGTGGGTATGGTGGAGACAAAAATACAGACAGGAAGAATTTAAAGAGTTGAAAAGTATGTTCCCTGTATGGGATTATAATACAAGCCTGGAGAAACACTAAAATGGAAGGATTTGGATAACGTAGAGACCTGATTATTTTCAAACTACTGTTGTGAGTATGATGGACCAAGCTATGACGTGTGATATTCTAAATATTTTTGAACAAATAAGGTTCTATCTTATAGTTATATATGGGCACATTAGTAAGGTGGGTAGGAATGGATTTAGAAAGGAGGGTAGGAAAGGGTTGTGGAATTATCTATTAGTGACAAAATAAGGACATACACCTTGGTTGATTTCTAGAGATTTCAATTCATTACTAAACTCGAATGACATATTGGAGGGGATCTAATTTCTATGGGGGAAATAGAGGACTTCAAATAATGTATGGTGAAGGGTGGGTTGATTGAACTACCGCACTGTGGAAGTAGATTCAGGTGGAGTGATAAGCAGGGAGGTAATAGAATTTTGGTCTAACAGAGATTGGGCATTGCAAAACAGTAAGTGTCTAAAAAACATGCATAATTATTGAGTCAATTTCTTGCCAGAGGGAATGAGTGATCAAACTCCTATCCATGTTGTATTGAAATCAAATATGACACTAAAGAGGAAAGCTCCTAAGTATTTTAATATGTGGTCTATGCATCAAGAATTTTCACGTACTTTGGAGGAGGTTTAGAGCCAACGTAGATTAGGGTGCACAATATTCCAAGTAATAAGGAAACTTAAAGAGTTGAAAAGAAAATTGGTGGGAATGAATAAACAATGTGTCAGGAATATAATTCAGGAAGCAAATGAGGATAGACAAGCCTTAGTAAGAATTCAACAAGCTCTCCAATGTCAGCCAACTAATAATATAATAAACAAGGAGAAAAAGAGAGAAGTGTGCAAAAAAAATATCTTCATAAATTGTTGTCACGACCCAATTTCTCGAGTCATGATAACACCTACTATAACCCACTAGTAGGTATGCCGACCCATAACCCGGAACAACATGTAATGGGTCTGCGGGTAGAAACTAAACAAGAATAGGAAAAATTACTATAACAACAAAAACAAACCAATACATAAATACAAATAAGGATCCCTCCTAGAACCTGGAAACCACTAGTACAGAGATAACAACAAAACGAGTACAAGTTCCAACAGTGGACCACCGAAACTAGACTGTCTTAAAAAGTAAAAGACAAGTCTTTATATATATAGATGGAGAATAAAATAGTAAAAAATGCCATGTGCTCACCCCAATCTCCAGACCAGACTGCTTCAAACTCAATCAATGTTAGCTACTGGTGCTCGGACCTGCATCACGAAAATAGATGCAGAGCATAGCATGATTACCAAATAAAAGCTACCAGGTAGGCATCATAGTCCGACTGAACTTGAAAAGTAAAGCAATATGAAAAGACGGAATTACAAAACTAGAGGTCAATAACTGTAGACTAAGTAAAAAGGAATGCCACGAGTGTAGAAAAAATTAACTATATTAATATATAAGCTAACTATACCTAAATAGACCCCCAAAAGCCTAGAGGTACACTCGCGTGAAAGTTTAAATAAAAACCCAAACAGACCCCCATAAGCCTGACAAGTACAAAGAATAACTATAACTAAGGAAGATAGAACTCAAGGCCAAAGAACATCAAACCGGATGCTCCAAACCAAATAATAGAATTTGACGGCATGGAGATCGGGCCTCGAACTGGACGTTCTCATAAATTACACAACTAGACAATCACAATTATAAGTAACTAAGACATTACCTCTAACCGGATGCTCTACATACTTGAGGCCGAACCTCTAACAGGATGCTCTACTTAAGTATCTGGATGGTCAAGGCCGGACCTTAAATCTGGATATCCGACAAAGATGTCAATTTAGTTGCTGAAAGAGTCTCTATCTATCTATAATCATAAATACCCATGGAACACCATCCACAATTAGCTAATAAATGTAAGTCCTTGAAGACGAATCAAAAATCAACTTTGAATCGCGGATAGGAAGTCATAGTCACCGACGTAACTCGTGAAGCCGTAACATCAAAAGAGATAAGGATAAATATCGTCGAAGTGAGATTATCATCTAGATAAGGACAAAACTATAAGGATCATGTCTTCTACACGTCTATAAGGATTGAAGTTGGCCGAGCGATATCAGGGCTAAACTAAGTCCTACCAACATCGAATAATGCATTTCTAAAGCAATCCCTAGTCAAAACAAAACTAAGGCCCAACATACTTCCGTTAACTAGTATTCAAACATACAAGTACTCCAAATAGTAATGAAGGTCAATTAATAACATAAAACATGCTCCTAGTTACCCCATATTTCTTACGAAATGGCCGAAAATATGATTTCTAACACCTATCTATAATTCAATAAGTAACCTATCCAAATTCCAACTAATCAACATGCATTCACATGTTCGAGTTCAATCTAAGAAAGGAAATTTTAGCCTACCTGTACGCAGATCATGTGCTCTCCAAAATCACTTCTTCGGAGCTTTCCCCTTTCGAATGTCCTCAAAATGTTGATACACTATCAAAAATAGAATCACAGCGTTATTACAATCATTTAAACACTAAAATAACATGAAATGGAGACGGACCAATTTCACGGTCAAAATAGAAAAAGTGGGATCCGCGTTGAGTAATCCAGAATTAACCCCAAATAAAGGTCCTAAAAAGTTCTCGAAACTTGTGTTCCAAAATGGAACATAATTCAAGACTCCAAACAGTCCCAACAGGAATATGCAACAAAAAACCAAAATACTACGCTAAAATTCAACAACAATGGTAGAAGCTATTAACAAGAATTTACAACAAATGAAGGTCTTACTGCTAAAACCAATCTCACCACAATGATACTTACGAAAAACCCCACAATATAAGCTCTTGAATCACTAGTTTCGGACCAAAAATGGCCAAAAAATCATCTTCTAAAATCTTACAAAAGTTGAGCTCGAAAATGATCTATAACAGCAGTTAAAACACAAAGTTTACCTCAAATCAGGACCCCAAATAAGATTCCAAGATCACCAATGTGTTGCCCTTGAAAAATCTCACAACTTAGCTTTTTGAATCTCCCAATTTGGAGTTCTATAGATTAATATATCGCAACTTTAAAGTAAGACACAAAGGTTAAAATTAGGGTTTTATAAAGGACGAAGCTGGTCGCTAATAAACCCAGAAATCTAGTTGTTAAAACACCAAATTCTGGTTGCTAAAAGGAGTGCACCAGATTTCAGCATTGGCTAATTTCTTCAAAGTCTCCGATGGGGTGATCGAAATCTGTTCGGATCTTGATAATAATAAAACAGATATGCTACCCTAACAAAATTGTCATTACGGACTGAATGGCACAGTCGAAATTATCATCAGAGGTCATCTCGATAAAATGTGGGTCCCACTTCAATCGTCCATTTTAAGTGTAAAACCACAAATGGCTCAGAAAAATATCAGAAAACGCAGAACGCAAAAGAAAGGTCAAACTAGACCAAACTAGGCATTCTGGAGCTAGCCCTACTGACGGAATTCTCATCCGAGAGCGTTTACTCAAAATATTGACTAAACTCAAACTTAGCCATAAACATAAAGTTAAAACACCTAGACACACCAATTCACACTGAAAACTTTGGGAATTATGTTGACCATGCTACTAGCCTAAAATGACTCTAGCGGAACTTATGGAATCGTCTCAATTTTATTTTGATGCATCTTCTTGAACTTTTGATCGAAAATGATCGTTCAAGGTTTATAAGCTCCAAAAATACTGAAGCTCACACAATAACCAAAAGAATGACCAGGTGATCGAACTATCAGTTCCAGCAAGTCATAAATGACTTGGGATCACTGTAGGAACGCTCTTAACGATGAACAAACGATAAAAAATGAAAATCACAAGAAGGTACATTACAATATCCTCTACTAAAAAGGACTTTTATTTGCGAAAGTAAGGGTCAAGAAGTACCTGAAGGCTCAAAAAATCCGGGAAACTACTCTGGCATCTTCTGCTCGGTCTCCCAGGTATCCTCCTTGACCGAACGTTGCCTCCATCGGACCTTAACACTAGGAATGGCTCTCGAGCTAAATCTCCTCACATCTCTGGGTAGGATGGCAACTAGCTCCTCTACAAATGTGAAACGGTCATCCAACTCAACTACATCATACCGAAGCACATGAGACTCATCATGAATATATAGGCGTAACATTAAGACATAGAATACTCGGTGGATGGCTGAAAATGTTGTAGGTAAGGATAACTCATAAGCAACCTCCCCAACTATCTGAAGTATCTCAAAAGTCCCAATATACCTGGGACTAAGCTTACCCCGCCTCCCAAATCTCATCACACCCTTCATGGGCGACACACGAAGGAATACCCGATCACCAACAGAGTATTTCAAAAGTGGACGCCTCCGATTCGCATAACTCTAGTGCCTACTCTGATTTGTCCTGAGTCTATCCTGAATCACTCATGCCTGCTCCAAATACTCCTGAATCATATATGCGCCTCGCGGCCTAGGATCTGTTGACTCAAACTATCCCACTGGAGAGCGACAACTCCTACCATACAAGGCCTTGAAAGGGGCCATATAAATACTAGAATGAAAGTTGTTGTTATACGCAAAATCTGCCAAAGAAAAGAACTGGTCCCACTGACCACCAAACTCCAAAACACAAGCCCTTAGCATGTCCTCAAGGACATGAATAGTACGCTCTGATTGGTCATCAGTCTGCGGGTGGAAATTTGTGGTAAGGTCAGCTCGGGTGCCTAAATCATCCTGAAAAGTCCTCCAAAAGCTATGCGTTAACTAAGAACCCCGATCTAATATAATAAAAATTGGCACACCATGAAGTCGAACCACCTCTCAAATATAGATACGAGCCAACATCTCGGCGCTAAATGAAGACCAAATATGGAAGGAAATGTGTTGACTTGGTCAATCGATCAACAATGACCCAAATACTATCAACTTCTCTAGAAGTCCGCAGTTGATCAGCCACAAAATCAATAGTAATGCGGTCCAACTTCCACTTCGGAATGCGCAATCTCTGAAATTCACCACTAGGCCACAAATGTTCAGCCTTAACCTGCTGGCAGCACAAGCAACGAGAAACAAAGTTAGCAATATCTCATCTTATGCCACTCCAACAGTAATGCTGTCTCAAATCACGATACATCTTCACTGTACCCGGATGGATAGAATATCTAGACTCATGAGCCGCAGAAAGTATCAACTGTATCAAATCCCCAACTCCCTGGACACAAATGCAACCAGTGAATCTCAACACTCCATTAGGATCTAAAGTAGACTTATCATCATCACCCGCTAACACTCAATCTATAAGGGACACCAAGGCCTTATCCTTAAACTGACAACCACGGATCCTATCATGCAAAGAACACTGAAATCCTATATAAGCCAAGACGTGTCTAGAATCTGAGATATCTAATCGAACCATGCTATTGGCTAAAAACTGAATGTCCAAAGTGAAAGGTCTCTCCCCCGCAGTTAAGAAGGCCAGACTACCCATACTTACTGCCTTCCGGCTCAACGCGTCCACTACCACATTTGCCTTGCCCGAATGATAGTGAATAAAGAGATCATAATCCTTCAGGAGCTCAATCCAATGAAGATGCCTAGAATTAAGATCCCTATGGCTCATGATGTACTGAAGACTCGTGTGGTTGGTATAGATCTCACATCGAACTCCATACAAGTAGTGCCTCCAAATCTTTAGCGCAAAAACTACCGCTGCCAACTCCAATTCATGGGTGGGGTAGTTGTGCTCATGGACCTTAAGCTGCCTCGACGCATACGCAATAACCCGTCCTTGTTGCATCAATACACTACCCAAACCTACACTAGATGCGTCACTAAAAATTTTGAAACCCTCGCCCTCAACCGGAAGAGTCAATATAGGAGCACTAGTAAGCAACTACTTAAGATTCAGAAAGCTCATCTCACACTCCTCCGACAACACAAAGGGAACATCCTTGCAAATAAACCGAGTCAAAGGAGCTACAATAGTAGAAAATCCCTCAACAAAGCACATGTAGTAAATCGCTAACCCGACAAAGCTACGAGCCTCAGGAACAGAAGTGGGTCTGTCCTAACCACGAATAGCCTCAATCTTCGTCGGATCAACCCTAATACCCTCCTCGGCTACCACGTGCCCAATAATGCTACAAACTTAAGCCTAAACTTGCACTTTGAGAACTTGACTTAAAGCTGCTGATCTCTCAAAGTGTAGATCACTATCCTCATATGTTGCTCATGCTCTCTCCTGCTCCGCGAGTATACCAATATGTCATCAATGAATATGATAACATATAAATCAAGGTATGTCTTGAACACAAGTGTCATCAAGTCCATGAAAGCGGCTGGGGCATTAGTCAACCCAAAAGACATCAAAAGGAACTCATACTGACCGTAATGAGTCCTAAATGCAGTCTTAGGGATGTCCGCTGCTCTAATCCTATGTTGATGGTACCCGAACCTCAAATCAATCATAGAAAACACAAAGGCATCTTGAATCTGATCAAACAAATTATCTATACGACGCATGGGGTAATGGTTCTTCACCGTCACCTTGTTTAGATGACTGTAGTCAATACACATCCTCGTAGTCCCATCTTTTTTTTCACAAACAAAACAGGAGCACCCCAAGGCAACACACTTGGACGGATGAACCCTTTTCATAAGAGTTCCTCTAACTAAACACTGAGCTCTCTCAGTTCTGCAGGAGCCATCCAGTAAGGCGGAATAGAAATAGGACGGGTGTCGGACTCCAAATCTATGGAAAAATCAATGTCACGCTCTAGGGGTAGGGAAGGTAGATCTGTAAGGAACACATCTGCATACTCTCTAACCACAGGAAATGAGTCAATTGAAGGGAATTACTTACTCACATCTATGACGTAGGACAAATAAGCTAAACACCTAGAAGCAACCAATCACCTAGGCCGCATAAAAAAAATGATCTCCGTCGATGTGTGACTATAAACACCCTGCCACAACAACGGGGGAATGCAAGGCATGGATAAGGTAACGATCTTGACATAGCAATCCAAGACCACATGGTAGGGGGATAACCCGTCCATACCCAAGATCACATCAAAATCAATAATATCTAGCATAATAAGATAAACTCTAGTATCATAACCTTGTATAGTAACTAAGTAAGATCGCAATTTTTGATCCACTACTAAGGATTCACCTACCGGGGTAGAAATATGAATCGGCTCTGCCAAAGACTCAGACCTCATACACAATCAGGGAACAAAATAAATAGATAGATATGAGAATGTTGACCCAGGATCAAATAATATTGTAGTAGGATGATGGCATAATAAGTGCGTACCTGAGATGACATCGTTAGATGCCTCAGTCGCCGCCCTCACTGGGACAACGTAGAAATGGCCCTGAGCACCTCTGCCTGGTGCACCCGATCTGCCACCTGACCTCCCTCCCCGAGCTCCACCTTTGGTACCCTATCGGTTGTCCCAACGGTCCTAGTCCTAACTACCACCTCTAGCCGGAGAAGACACTGCTGAAACTGGTCTAGGTGCAAGTGGAGCTGGTACAATCGGCCCCCGACTTTGCCGGGGCATTCTCTAGACCAATGATAAAGAGCACAACAATCATAACACCCCGAAGTTGAACGCCTTGTAGTAACCCAATCATGGAATGAAGGAAGAGAATATCATCCCCTCGAACTCTAGCCTGTACTAGGACCACTCTACTGATACTGGCCTCCCTCAAAAGCAGGTAATGTCGCCTGAATAGGCCGACAAGACTGAACCTGATGGAATATCTGATGGGGCCTATCATATGAGTCCCTTCCCTAGTCTGGGACCCGCTATAGCTTTCCTGGTAGCGTGACCTCTTATCGCTTCCCCTTGGGCCTCATAATGAATATGCTCCATGGATCGAGAATGGTCGACCACACCAATAAATGAACGGCCTGCTGAAACCATATGCTCTGTCTCGACCCTAAAATGGTATCAAAATCCACATACAAAATAACGCACTCTCTCCCCTTCTATGGGCAAGATCATAGTAGCATGGCGAGACAACTCATAGAAACTCTCCTCATACTTTGAAACAGTCATAGAGCCCTTATCCAATCTAGAGAACTAATCACAAATCCTATCTATGGCTCTCCATGGCATGAACCGAGCTAAGAAAGACTTTGAAACTGACTACAAGATATAGGAGAAGATCTAACTGGCCTGGACTCTCGATACGTGCGTAACCACTGCCTGGCTGGCCCACGAAACTGATGAGCAGTAACCTCAGTTCCTCTAGACTTTAAGAGGCCTAATGACTGTAATTGCCCCTTACAAGTGACCTAGAAATCGTGGGCATCCTCCCTAATCGCCCCTGAGAGTATAGGCGGCGCCAACCTCTACAATACCCCAAGCATCTTTTGCTCGCGTAGTGGCATCTCTCTAACCTCTAAGTCTGGCATTGCGGCTATATGAACTGGTGACGACTTAACCGCTAGTGCCGCCACGGCAGGCTGACCATGCAACACTGGGTATGGTTCCTATCGCATATCACTAATAGATGCTTGTAACTGTGTCAACAGAGCATGAAGATCAGGTGCTGCAACTGGTGCGGGTGGTGGTTGGGCCAGTCTTGGCCCCACTGGCTGTGGTGGTACATGTGTTGCATGAGGCTCCTTCTCCCTATCCCGGGACAGTGTTGCGGCCTTACCTCGACCTCGTGGTTGCATCTACCCCAAGATGGGGCTCCAGGTACATCACCCCTAGACGCACCACCTCGCGTGCGAGCCATTCTGCAATAGAGTGAAACAACAGAGATATTAAGAAACAAATAGTTAACTAGTATGCCTCATAGGCACACTAAACATGAAAAGTAAAGCAATATGAAAAGATGGAATAACAAAACTAGAGGTCAATAACTGAAGACTAAGTAAGAAAGGAACGCACACGAGTCTAGAAAAAACTAACTAAATTAATATATAAGCTAACTACACCTAGCTGGACCCTTCCCACCATAAGAGAAGAGGTACACTCGCGTGCAAGTTTAAATAAAAACCCGAATAGACCCCCATAATCCCGACGAGTACAAAGAATAACTATAACTAAGGAGGATAGAACTCAAGGACAAAGAACATCGAACTAGATACTCCAAACCAAATAATAGAATTTGACGGTACGGAGGTCGTGCCTCATACCAAACCCTCTCCTGAATTACACAAGTACCCAATCACAATTTTATAAGTGGTCGGACCTCTAAATGGATGCTCTTCATACTTGAGGCCGGACCTCTAACCAGATTCTCTACATAAGTATGTGGGTGGTCGAGGCCGGACCTTAAATTCGGATACCCAACAAAGATGTCGATTTAGCTGCTAAAAGAGTTTCTATCTATTTATAATCGTAAATACCCGTGGAACACCATCCACACTTAGCTAATAAATGTAAGTCCTTGAAGCCAAATCGAAAATCAACTTTGAATCGTGGAGAGGAAGTAATTGTCACCGACGTAACTCGTGAAGCCGTAACATCAAAAGAGATAAGGATAAATATCGTCGAAGCGACTTCATCATCTAGCTAAGGACCAAACTATGAGGATCAAGTCCTCTACACCAGTCTACAAGGATTTAAGCCGGTCGAGCGATGTCGGGGCTAAACTAAGTCCTACCGACTTCGAATCATGCATTTCTAAAGCAAGCCCTAGTTAAACCTAAAATATGGCCCACCATACTTCCATTAACTAGTATTCAAATATACAAGTACTCCAAAAAGCAATGAAGGTCAATTAAAAGCATAAAATATGCTCACAGTTACCCGATATTTCTCAGAAAATGCCTGAAAATATTATTTCTAACACCTATGTATAATTCAATAACTACCCTATCCCAATTCCAACTAATCAACATGCATTCACATGTTCGAGTTCAATTTAAGAAAGGAAATTGTAGCCTACCTATACGGTGATCATGCGCGCTCCAAAAATAATTTCTCTAGAGCTTTCCCTTTTCGAATGGACTGGAAATATTGATACACTATCAAAAATAGAGTCACGACGTTATTACGGTCATTGAAAAACTAAAATCGTATAAAATGGAAACGGACCAATTTCACAGTCAAAATAGAAAAAGTGGGTTCCGCGTTGAGAAATCCATAATTAACCCCAAATAAAGGTCTTAAACAGCTCTAGGAACATGTGTTCCAAAATGGAACACAATTCCAAACTCGAAACAATCCTAACACGAACATGCAACCAAAAACCCAAATTCTATGCTAAAATTCAACAACAATGGAAGAATTTATTTAAAAGAATTTACCACAAATGAAGGTACGACTTCTAAAAACAATCACACCACAACTATCCTCGTGAAAAACCCAACAATATATGCTCTTGAATCACCAGATTCGGACCTAAAATGGCCAGAAAATCATCTTATAGAATCTTACAAAAGTTGAGCTCGAAAATGAGCTATAACAACAGTTAAAAAACAATGTTTACCTCAAATCGGGACCCCAAATCAGATTCCAAGTTCACCAATGCGTTTCCCTTGAAAAAATCTCACAACTTAGCCATTTGAATAGCGCAATTTGGCGTTCTATATCTCAATATATTGTAACATTAATGTAAGACATAAAGGTTAAAATTTTGGCTTTTATAAAGGACGAAGCTGTTCGCTAATAATCCCAAAAATATTATTGTTAAAACCCCAATTTCTGGTCGCTAAAAGTGTTGCACTAGATTTCAGCTTTTGCTAATTTCTTCAAATTCTCCGACGGGGTGCTCGAAATCTGATTGGAACCTTATAACAATAAATAGATATGCTAACCTACCAAAATCGTCATTCCGGAATAAATAGCACAGTCTAACTTATCATCATAGGTCATCTCGATAAAATGTGGGTCCCACTACTTCGTCCATTTTAAGTCAAAAACCACAAAAGGGCTCGGAAAAATATAAGAAACCGCAGGACATAAAACTAGACCAAACTCGACATTCCGGAGCTATCCGCGCTGATGGAATTCTCATCCGAGTGTGTTTACTCTGAATGTTGACTAAAGTCATACTTAACCTTAAACATAATGTTAAAAGCCTAACGGCACCAACTCACACTGAAAAACTTTGGGAGTCATGTCGACCACGCTTCTAGCCTAAAATGACCCTTTCAAAACTAAGGAAATCGTTATAATTGGATTCTGATGTCATCTTCTTGAAATTTTGATGAAAAAATAATCGTTAAAGGTTCATAAGCTCCAAAAATACTAAAGCTCACACAATAACCAAACGAACGATCAGGTGACTTAACTGTAAATCCCTGTAAGTCATAAATGACTTGGGATTGATATAGGAACTCTCTAAACCATGCACAAAATATAGACACATAAAAATGAAAAGAAGGGTCATTACAATGCCTGAGATTTTTTTACAACATAGAAGTAAAGCTACATGTATCACTACTAAAAAAAGGCCAAAAAGAGACCTAGAAAAGAGACCTCACGAGGTCTCTTTTCGGGAAAAAGAGACCGAAAAAGAGACCTCAACGGTAGGTCAGTAAAATGCAGGTCACTTTTTTACAGACACCTCATGAGGTAGCCAAACGGAGACCTCACGAGGTCACCAACAAATTATCTGATTTTATAAAAAAAAGAGACCTCATGAGGTCACTGTTGTATTATTTAATTTAATTTTATATTTTTTATATAGAGACCTCATGAGGTCACAATTTTATTATATTATTTAATTTTATATTTTAATAAAGAGACCTCATTAGGTCGCTAAGATATTATTTAATTTAATTTAATTTTATATTATTTTAAAGGAGAGACCTCATAAGGTCTCTTTTCTGCATTTATTTTTAGAGACCTCGTGAGGTCTCCATAATGAAATTTACGGAAAATATAATGCAGAAAAGAGACCTCATGAAGTCTCTTTTCTGCATTTATAAAATAGAAAATATTAATTAGAGACCTGATGAGGTCTCTATTATGAAATAGCTGAAAAAATTAATACAAAAGAGAGACCTCATGAGGTCTCTTTTCTGCATTTATAAAATAGAAAATGTTAAATAGAGACCTCATGAGGTCTCTATTATGAAATATCTGGAAAAATTAATGCTAAAAAGAGACCTTGTGAGGTCTCTATTATGAAAAATCTGGAAAATTAATGCAAAAAAGAGACCTCATGAGATCTCTTTTTCTGGAAAAAAACTGACAGAAAATTATTATTTCTGCGGCTTCTCATCACCTATCATTTTAATTCAGTACCCAAATCAAACACAAAGAGCTTCAAAAACTCAATTGAAGCAATACATTTACTAAATATTCTCTTATCAACTCAATTGCAACTCACTTCAACATAATTATATATTAAACAAAAACCGTGATATCCATAAGTTATATAATACATTCCAACGTTATCATGTATTCACAAAACAAATAATTCCCATCACAAAATTATAAAGTTAACAAAATGATCCATAAGTTAACTATCACCAAGTCTAAACTTCACTAATGTGGTAGTGTGTTTGCCACATAATCATCACTTTCTTCATCACTTTCTTCATCACTACTAGTCTCATGGGTCATATTTCTTTGTTGACCATACATTGGATATTGAGTAGGTTGAGATTGAGGAGGTCGAGGAGGGAAAGTGACATCACCAGAACAAGGGGGAATCCCTCCTGAAGCAAGTAATGCATCAAACCAATGACACCTTCTACAAATTCAGGTCTTAGCCCCATTCGACCAAAATTAGTCATATTATACATCCAACTACGATCCATCTACATAAGAATCATAAATTAAATTTGTCAAGCACTACATTATGTAAGAATTTACTGAAAACAAATTTTAACAAGTTTAACTTACCAAATAACTTAACAAATTTCCAAGTTTAATTAGTTTAGTTTTACCTTAATACTAACACAATAGTTACAAATTTAACTTATTAACCAACTTAACAAATTTCTAAGTCTAATTAGTCTAGTTTTAACTAAATTCTAATACTATAGTAACAAGTTTAACTTATTAACTAAATTAACAAATTTCTAAATCTAATTAGTTTAGTTTTAGCTTAATTCAAACACTTTAGTCACAACTTTAACTTATAAACCAACTTAACAAAATTTTAAGTCTAATTAGTTTAGTTTTGACTTAATTCCAACACTATAGTAACCAATGTAACTTATTAACCAACTTAAGAACTTTCTAATTCTAATTAGTTTATTTTTAACTTAATTTCTTATACTATTGTAACAAGTTTAACTTACCAAATAACTTAACAAATTTCTAAGTTTAATTAGTTTAGTTTAACTTACCAAATAACTTAACATCTTTTGTAGGATTCCCAGCCATAATAACTTTGGATACAGAACACAAAATAGCCCAATACATCACATAGTAATATAGTCACTGTGCAGTTGATAATGTGGACAAGTTTGCATTCTCTTACAATACAATGATAATATATTATTTAACTTTGTTTCCTAGTCTGTAATTAACAATATTAATTTTGTCTCCTCATTTAATTTGATAGTATCCATTTATATATAAATAATTATTTTCTTTTCTCATTTGCACAATGAGATCAATATTATTAACAAATCTATCGCCATGTAGTTTTAGTCTTTTATTTGTCTTTTCAGTTTTCAGCATATTCACTGATAGTTATGATTTTAAGTTCACTGCACCTCCTTGTTGTTGTGATTGTATTGTTTCTATTTATTAAATAATATTTTCTGTTTAACGATAATAGGTGAATGAACAATAAATAGACAAATTGGAAAGAGAATTGCAAAAGGAAACATATGAACATCATCTTAATGAAAGAGCACTGGATCAAAATATTGACTATTTCTTATAACAAAGAAATCCTGGAGTCAATATTGAAAAAAAAAACAATTTTCACTTCACAAGTTCCCAATATTGCTTTTGTTTGATGAAAAAAGAGATGTTAAAGAGTAAAAATCACATATTATAAATTCATAACAACATAAGTATATGTGCAAAGTGACAATATCACAATGAGATATAAATATATAATAATACAATCAAATGAACCTCAAACACCTCATCTCAATGATCTAACACATTTAGTTTCAATAACAAAAAATAAATAAATTTACCTGGAGTCAAAGGGGAACGTTGCTGCTGAGGCGACTACAAATGGCGGAGATGGAGGCGGCGCGACCTCCACCTGCTGAAGTACGACTGCTGGCGGCGGAGAGCTAGCGGCGGAGAGCTGTCGATGAGAGAGAGAGAGGGACGATACAGAGAGAGGGTCGATACAGAGAGAGAGGGTCGACGAGAAAGAGAGAGGGTCGATGAGGTCGACGAGAAAGAGAGAGAGGCGGTCGACGAAAGAGAGAGGGGGGAGAAAGAGAGTTATTTTAATTTTGGCTAGGGTTTTTATTTTGTTTAAGAGACCTAGACACCTCATGAGGTCTCTAACTTTTTAACTATTCAATTAAATTAAATTATTATTTTTAATTTAACAAGTATAGACCTCATGAGGTCTCTACTTGTTAAATTAAAAATAATAATTTAATTTAATTGAATAGTTAAAAAATTAGAGACCTCATGAGGTCTCTAATTTTATGAGAATTAGATTAAAAATTTAAAATTTTTAAATAAGTCAGGTAAAAAAAATAAATATTCATTAAATTGACCTCACGAGGTCTCTCCTACATTTTAAAAAAAAATAAAAGATATTAATTTAAATAGCGACCTCATGAGGTCTCTTATTATTGACCTATTTTTGAGGTCTCCATTTCTAGGTCTCTTTTTGGCCTTTTTTTAGTAGTGTATCAAATTTGGTGATGACAACAAAATTTTGTAGAGGGTCGATTGTTGGTCCACAATATATTGATATGCCACGATATTCTTAGGCATTAAAATAGGAAAACTACTTCTAATGAGACTTCATTCAGGAAGCATTACAAGGGTATCAATTTCCAAAATCATTCATCAAATTAGTTATGACATGTGTCTTGTCAACAAGATTCACTGTGAAAGTTAATGGGGAGGGGTGTGGCTACTTTGACGGGAAAAAAGGATTAAGGCATGGTGATACAATGTCTCCCCTACTGTTTTTCCTAGTGATGGAGTATCTAACATGAAGTTTGAAAAAGATGAGTGAGTTACCCGACTTCACGTTTTGTCCAATGTGTAAGAGTACAAAACTCACACATTTGATTTTTTGCAGAGGACTTGATGATATTTTGTAACGAACATGAGAAATCCATTACAAGAGTGATGTAGGTGTTAAACCATTTTAGTGAGGTTACTGGATTGGTGGGAAACATGCATAAATCTAGCATCTATTGTGCTGGAATAAATGATGAAACCGAACAAAAGTTTCTGAGATTGACAGGGTTCTCAAAAGGAGCACTACCAATCAGATATTTGGGTTTACCATTATCTTCTAGCAGTGTATCAAAATTGATTGCCAAGTACTTGTTGAGAAGATAACAAGCAGATTAACCATAGGTTATTCTAAAACACTATCATACGCAAGAAGACTTCAGATCATTATAACAGTCCTATTTTCTATATATAATTATTGGAGAGAGATACTTATACTACCGCATAGTATTCTTAAAGAGGTTAACAAGATATGTAGACATTACTTATGGGGAAGCACAACTGATTAAAAAAAAATTGCTTTGGTTTCTTGGGACAAAGTGTGTACATCGAAGAAGTATGGGCGACTGAGCATTAAGAGAAGCAAACTATGGAATATGGCCTCTGTGGAAAAACTTAATAGGCAACTTGATCGGAAGAAAGACATTTTATGGGCAAATGGGTTAATGGAATATATATGAAGACTCATGATAAGGACATTTGGGAGCATCAGGTCCCGATTGACTGTAGTTGGCATTGGAGGAAGCTTCACAGCCTCAAAAGAGACATGATACACTGGTACACTAATGGAGTGAACATACTGACTGCGAGTGGAGAGTATTCATTCACAAAAAGCTACAATGCATTGATTGGAAAACGTCAGAGAATGCAAAAGACAGACGTAGTTTGGAATTCTATTATGATGCCTAAACATAGGTTCATAGTGTGGCTGACATTTTAGAACAAATTACTTACAAAAGAAAGGCTCCAAAAGTTGAATATGCTAAATGGAGATGAGAAGTGTAACCTATGTGTGGATGAATAGATGGAAACACAACAACATTTATTTGTTGAATGTGCATGGGCTAGAGAAGTAAAACAAGCATTGTTTAGATGGTCAGGAATTCCATTTCAATGTCAAACCATCCAACAAACTTTGCAATGGCTAAAGAGAAGGAAATGGGAAATGTTTCATAAGGAGGTGGCAGCTACAATATTTGGAGCGGTTATTTATCATATATGAAAAGCTAGGAACTGGAAGCACTTCAAGAATTTGCTGCTTCAAGTTATAGAGGTGAGCAACCAAATAAAAAAACAGGTGCTAAAAGAATAGGCTGCCAAAAGAGAACAAAAAGTGCTTATAGTTGTAGGAATTTAATACAGCAGCTAGAAGAATAAAAATGAGGCAATGTATAGTTACGTACTGAGGCACTAGCAGTCCAATAACCTTCCTAGAAGGGGGTTGGAAAAAGTGTTCTCTTTAGAATGTTATTTCTCTGTTTGCTGAAGTAATATATTTACAGTTTATTACCAAAAAAAGTATCTGTAAAAGGATTCTATATAATGTACAAGGATTGTTTGGATAATATTTAATCTATGAAATTAGGGAGTCTATAGGGATTTTTAGAAGTGAATCCCGATTCTTAGAACTCCTAATATTTAACATGGCAGGAAAGGATTAATTTAGAATGTCGAGGTTTGAGGGTGTGTTGCAAAATGGAGAACTTAGGGAAGAACTCTGAGTTTTTTTCTCCGTGTAAGCCTCTAAATCAGTGGAACTCCTCTATGGAGGGCCATTATATAGGGCTGGTCAGCATTCTAGCGGGTTCATCGTGAATTAATGTATGAAAAGTCCATAAACTGCTCATTATTTGGTAACTTCATTTTTGAACAAAAAAAAGGCAACCTAAGGCATTTTTGGTAAAGGTAATCTCATTATTCCTCCTAACATAGTAACTCAATTTTGGTTATCTTAAGGAGAGTTTTGACTAGAATTAATGGTAGAAAAACATTTGTTTGGGTGAAATGATTACAAGTATAGCCCGGGGTTTAGGACTTGAGTATAATTCGAGCATTTTTAGGTGTTATACATGGATTGTGTTATTTTTTAAAATTGATTTAGATCAAGAAACACTCAAAATTCATAACAACGTGGAAGTTCGGGTTCTTTAAAGTTTCGAAGTCCTTATTCGATGTATTTGATTGTTTGTTTTCCCAATTATGTAATGTGTGCATGTAATTAATTGTTTTTATAGAATTACATGTACAATGCATGTTGGGGAAACATAAGAAGTTAATGTGAAATGAAATCATGTTGATAATCTCTTGCAATGAACAAGTTTAATTTACTTCTTGTTTCAAGTGTGGTTGTTCATTGTGATTCTGATTGTGCATGTTGTTTGTGATTGTTGATTAGTTAAAGTACCACGCTGGAACAAGTTCGCTAATGGTTGGCTCGAGTATCACACTTGGTATGAAATTTCATAACGGTTGGCTCGATCACCATGATGGTAGACTAATAGTTTGTGTATAGGTTACACAAGAGAACTGATATGTTTGGTTCACATCATGTGGGACACATTTCATTTGTTTGTTACGTCAAGATATATGGTTGTGTCTGTGTCGTTTATGACTTGTTAGTATATATGTTGACTTATATTATTTTATTTTTGTTTCATGTTTATATTCATATTATGGTACTAGCCCATGGTCCTATAAGTATATGATGGTTATGTACTAAAAATGCACTTGCTCTTTTTTTGTTGAGTATAAGGTATATTAAGGTAGCTTCTTCGATACCTCAATTTTGAGAAAAAGTGAAATTTGAATAAAATAGTGAGTTAATTCTTCCGGGCTTCTGTAGATTGTTCTCTACACCATTATCCACCTTTTAAAATCAGACATTTGTAGATTTTTTTTTACTTTAGCAGTTGCATACCCTATACATGACTATTTAGAGTTTTGGTACAACCACTTTTAGTTTCTAAGGGATTAATTCCACGAAGTTGTCTTATAACTATGACTTGCGGCGGTACCGGAACTTGGTGAACCAGACCGGTAAGTTCTGAAATCGGGACGGAACCTGTACCGTTCCGAAACCGGGACTTCACCGGACCGGTAAATCGGTAAATTATTTCGTGTTCCGTCCCGGTCCGGAAGGGAACCGGTAGTATACCGGACCGGTAACCGGGACGGACTGTTATTAAAAAAAATTATTTAAAACTTAAAGATTTAAATTTTTTTGATTGAATATAATATTTATTATAATAATTAAAAATTAAAATTTTTAATTTCAAACTTTAAAAGTAAAAAAAAATTAAATTTTCAAACTTTAAAGTTATAAAATATAAATTTCAAACTCGTAAAGTTTGAAATTTTTAAATTCAAAATTTAAAGTTTAAATTTAAAATTTTCAAACTATAAAAGTTTGAAATTTATAAATTTAATGTTTGGTAGTTTTAATTCAAACTTTAAAGTTATAAAACATAAATTTCAAACTTTTAGAGTTTGAAATTTTTAAATTCAAACTTTTATAGTTTGGAAATTTTAAATTCAAATTTTAAAGTTATAAAAAATTTAAATTTCAAACTCTTAAAGTTTGAAAATTTTAAATTCAAACTTTAAAGTTATAAAATTAAAAATTGACAATATTAAAAATAAAATTTAATACAACAATATTAAAAAAAAAATTAAGGCGAATAGCCTATATTTTTATTAATATTTATTTGATATTACAATTACATTTATAAAAATAATGGTAGAGTATTTAAAGATTTAATCTACACAACCACCTTTTAGGAAGAGTTCTGTTTGAATTAAATCTCGAATTATCATACTTTTACTAATAGTTGGTGCCACGATATAAATCTCTTCGCAAATCATTCAACATTTCTTTAGTAACATGTTCGAGAATTGGTTGAATAGAAAGATCTTCCATTGCTTCAATCCCGTCGTCACTATAATCCTGCATTACTTCATAACGTCGTCTTGAAAATTTGTCTGTAGTGGTTCACAACCCAAATTTGTTCTCTCGACATTAATCCAATCTCGAAATAATACCGATATCTCCAAGCTATCGAGTGCTTGTGAATGTCTATGTTCTCCAAGTTGAAACCTTGATGCACTAAAGACGCCGTCCGAAGCTACTGAGACGCTTGCATCGCTAATATATCTCGAGCCATCATGCTAGAATATCATTAGTAGGTTATGTATTTTTACTAACATAGGCATCAAAATCAGTTCTATTATAGTGAGAAAGTTCAAGATAATCCTGTAAATAAGCATCAATATAATCTTCATCAAATCTACTCCTAGAGTTTTGAGGTTCATTTTCACTTGATAAATTTATATTTTTTCATTTTATAAATTATACAATTTTCTAGCTTCAATTTTATGCTATCTTTAACTTGTAGACAACTAGGAATTTCTTCTAATACCACATAAAAATCTAAGTTAAAATACATTTTTCAACCATTTTTGATGTACCTACATCTTTATACTGAGGGTTTAACAAACATGCAGTTAAATAAATTTGAGGAATAGGAATTTAATATTTTTTATATTTTAGAATCATTTTTTCAATGGTTTTTTGAAATCTTGGTTTATTTTAAACTTATATAATTTAGAAGAAATCGTACAAATATCAGGCAAAACAGTACAAATTGATGGAATATAAAGTAAAGATATTCTTTTTGTAGTTAAGTTAAAAACTTTTAGCAAATCTATTAGTTCATTTATATCACGTCAATCATTATCATCTAGTCTATATGTCATATCGGAATTATGAGCATTCCAAACCATTTGTAAGGATATTCTATATTCGTAAGCGACTACAAGCATTTCATATAAAGTATTCCATCTAGTAGCGACTGTTTTTGAAATTTTTCTAGATGGAAGATTATTTTCAAAACTGTGATTTTAAAAATCTTTACGCCTAGACTTAACTTGACATTTAAATATAAAATGACATGACAATTTTCATCAACTCAATGTGCAGTAACAGTCAAATAATCGTTACCGTTTACACTACGACCCATATCAGAAGTAATAGCTATTTTACAAGTATTATAATAAAATAAATAACAAAGATTTTGAAAATGTTGTGCATGAGAATCAAATACATCCTTTTTTATTGAACTTCTAGAAAAACATTTAAAATTTGGATTATATACAATTTGAATATAATGTGTAAAACCCGGATTTTCAGCAAAACTAAATGGCAAACCCATAACACATATCATTTTAGCTAGTTCTTCAACATATTTTTTCTCTACTATATGAAAATGGTAAACTGGAGCCAGAAACATTACACGGATTTAATTGTGTTTGTACCATATTAGAGTCGCCAACTCCTACATTTTCAGGAATGTGGGTACCTTTTTTTTAGCTTCCGCTACCGCTTTAGCATGCAAAAATTCATTTTTACAAAAAGATATTAAATGACTACTCAAATGTCCCGTCCCGCCAGATTTACCAACATTTTTATGATTTAATCTATGTTTACATTTATTACAAATAGCTTGTGTTTTTCTTCGTTTTGTGTAATAAATTTTCAAACAACTGATTTTTTAGCACGTTCTACCTTAGGCCTAGGATGTACGGGGGGAACAAGGGTAGGACAACGAAAGGGAGCGGGACTGGGAGTATTAGTAGTCGTAGCTGGCTCAATTTCATCATCATCATCATCAAAAGTAGGTGTATCAGTATAATTATCAATATCATTATCATTATCATCATAACTAGGCAAATCGTCATCACAATTATCAAAGCGACGTTTTAAATGTTCATAATAAGGATCTATTCCTGAATTACTATCAATATTAATAATCGTATCATCAACATCTCTAATGCACTTTTTTTACTCTTTTCTTTTTGAACAATATTTTTACCAAATCTATATTAAAATATTAAACGTGAGATTATATATAATATGAAAAATGTAATGCAAATAATAAATCACAAAATAAATAAATAATTATTTAAATATAAATAAAATGTAAAATAAAAGTTGGAACGAATGTACCGAACGTCTACTTAAAAAAGTAAACGTTTATGACCGTCGAAAGCCAAACGTACAGGTTGAAACTTGAATTTGAAGCTCCAAATTCAATTTCCAAAGAAAAAATAAGGCAACATCGGAATTTAAGATTATTATATATTAGAGAATTAGAGAGTAGAGAGTAGAGAGTTGAGAGAGTTTAAGATGAATAGATGATTTTGTGATTTAAAAGAATAAAATATAGGGGTATTTATAAGTAAAAATGGGTTAAAGTGTAATTTTTAAAACTTTAGGGTATTAAAAATGTTTGGGAAGGGGTAGGAGTGTAATTGGCTGAAATTTGGGTCAAATAGTCGTTGAGGAGCCCACTAGCCTTTACACAACGGCTATAAACAGATAGATTTAAAATAAATAATTAAATAAATAATTGACCGGACCGGACCTGTAACGGACCAGTAATTTTGGGAACCATGAGGGACCAGTAAATCCCAGTTTCTGTCCCATTACTTGTCCCGGACTTGACTGAACCGATTAATCGGTACCGAACCGGTTCCATACCGTGCCGGGACGGAACGGGATGGACTGGACCGCTAACCGAGATTTACCAGTTGCGCTGCCAGACTTACTAATAGCAATAGATTTTTTTATGGTTTTATTTTTTTATATTGTTCTCTTAGTTGTTTAGTTTGTTTCTAATTTACAGGCTAGTTAGAAGTTGCTTATCCCACTAGAAGGTTAGTATGGGTGCCACTCATTTCGGGTACGGGTTGTTTGTGACTCTGGGTAGGGTTTCGGTCAATTGTATCCCTTTATGTCACTAATTAGAACCACACCATGTGCAAATTTTCTTTATTGCCACCAGAGTCCCATAAACCTGAATAAGTCGATGCACCACAAATAACTTACTATCAAGTTGCATATGATTCCATCAATGCATGAAAAAGGTCTCACGAATGACTTATAATCATGTTACACAAAAAGATCTCAATTTTCCTTTTCAGAAAATATGACTCTCTATCTGATGCATACCCCATAAATTATGTAAAACCAATTAATATTGCAGCACACCCTGCATCTTATATACACTCCAACAAATATTGCAGAACTAAATGCTCTCTATATGATGCATACCCCATAAATTATGTAAAACCAATTAATATTGCAGCACACCCTGCATCTTATATACACTCCAACAAATATTGCAGCACTAAATCAAGAAAGAGACTATTTAACACCGGTACTTATTGCAAACGTAGTAAAGACACTACTAGATAACAAGTTATCAACTAGTGTCGAAGGACCGACTGTGACAGCAACATCTTCTGCTGATATGTTTTCTTCTAGTCAGAAACAATTTGGAGACATGAACATTAAGCTATTTAGAAGATTGTGTAGTTTGCAGTCAAATTAACAACAATACATTAGATGGTTCTATTTGTAAATAAACTCTAATTAATCTGCAGAAGAAGCAAGAAAAAGTGAGCGAGTAAGTGAGGGAACATTTGGAAGGCTTATTATCAACCTTGTTTTTACTTTCATCCACAAGGTATTATTAAAATCATATTGATGGTATAACGGAACAACACATATTGATTCTTACTACTGCATTAATGAAAATTAAAGAGAGAAAACAAAATCTACATATCTTTGATTTTTATAATGTTTTCCTTTAATACATGTACATAAGATTGAATACGTTGTTTTTATGAGTTACTACTAACTTGGACATTCAAGGAATATCCTTTTTTATCATAATATTTTCAAATAATTTTAATATGTAGTGAATAGTTAATTATTTTTAATTATATATACTCCTTCTGTTTAAAAAAGAATGACCCTATTTCCTCTTTTCCTTTTTGGAAACATTTTAACTTTAACTTTTCACGTGGCATGATTAAGATCACAAGATTAAAGGGCATTTTGATACATTTAACGTAACTTTAATTTAGAACCACAAGATTAAAAAGTCTTATTTTTTCTTAAACTCCGTTCCTAGTCAAACTGGGTCATCCTTTTTTAAACGGAGGAATTAGTACTTTTCATGGAGTTTTTAAATATGTTTATCAATTTGAACAACATATAAATATTTTTTGTTTCAATTATAGAAATTAAGGAGATGAAACAAAACCTAGAATATCTAAGGTGTTTTCGTTGGTTTTTTTCATTCTTGTCTTATCAAGAGTAGAAATTTTATTAAAGTAAACACATAATGTAATGCATGAAAATAAAAGTAACGAGTCTCTAGATTAATTAATTGTTCAATAGTTAATTTTCATATAAAAGAAGTACATCAACCCACTTCAACTAATACAAGTATAAAAATATCACAAAATATATATCAAACAAGTAATTAAAATAGTATTTGATAATCTTTACCATACAAATAAGAATGGTAGTAATATTATTAAATATTGACGTGCTTCTCAACAAAAAAAGTATCAAAATAACTAAAGAATAATTGATGAAAAACTGATTATTGATAATTAGAATGGTTCCAAAAAGTTTCATTTATGTTATACTGAATTGATCAATTGTATTTCCTTTCTTGTATGACTTTTTTTTTAAAAATGAATGAATCAATCTATGTTATCGATCCTTATCAATATAAATAACCTATGAAAGTAATAAATAAACTAAAATGGAATAATTTTAGGGATCTCATGTTTAAGTAGTTGTGCATCTTGAATTTCCTTTTTTTCTATGACAAGAACTACAAGAGCACTTCTTGATAAAGTTAAGAACTTAGATAATTCTATCTTGACTCAGTCGTTCCTTTCTTTTAATTTTGTTGTGTTTGTAGTTTTTATAACGTTTTTTGGATTCCTGATCTTTAGCGTAAATATTTAGGAAATCGCCTTTTCTTTTGATGAGAGGAGAACAAAAGATAGGTCTTAATCCAATCCATCTATTTGTACCTAAACCTGGCATATATCTATCAAAAAAACAAATTTTTTTTTAATATTCAATAAAATAAATGAAAATTCTTCAACCAATATATTAGACATGAGAAACAATATTTTTCACATTTCTAATCTATTTAAACAAAAATTAATAACAACGTCAAACATAAAGAAATCTATTCTACGCTAGACATAAGATTGACTCAAATCTATACATTTTTTCATGTATTTACACAATTTTACATCATCAAAAATAGAAGAACCATATCACATATAACTCTTCTAACATTTATTAATAGGGCCTAAAACATAGGTCTAGCCCCCCTCAACCCAAATGGAATACACTAGTATATCCAAAGGAGACCTCTAATTTGTGAAATAAATTAAGTTTTAATCAAGACTTATTTCTCCAATGATAAATCAATTTTAGAAAATCAGGATCTAACTCTTTTTATTTCTCAGATCATTGCACACAAAGAAGCCAACCTAAACATAATTTAAATCAGACAACGCATCAAACACTACACATGATGAAGCTCAATGTATGAAAGTGAACTCAGGAGCAAAGCCTTTTCATCTCATTCAAAAATAATTTATAAATCCAACTTTAACACCCATTGATAATAACTATGTCAACACAACAAACGCTTCTTCATTTTCATAAAAAATAATAATAGTTAAGAATGCCAAAAAGTTAATGAAACAATTAACAAATTTCTTTTTCATCCCATAGATGGTTTCCAATTACAAAACATCAAGAGCACAAGCCATTGTACCACAGAGCACAACTAAGGGCAAAAAGGTCAATTTCATGAAATAGCATAAAAAGAAAAACATAGAGAAAAGATTATTTTATATTGCTACCTTATGGCCAAGGAAGGAGGACGGTAAATTTTAAAATATTGATAATATGTAAAATGAGGAGGTGGAGTTTATTGTTCAATCATAGTGCGAGCATTGTATAGATGTGGAGGCCGTTTGGGAAAATGAAGAGTGTGGGCGAAAATAAAAACCATAATCTTAAGGGAGATATTTAAAAGAAAGGGAGCGGATCGGGTGGGTTAGTCTCATATATCCATGTAATATTGCTTTCATTTGGGCTTTAGGCCCAAATGAATTTTTCTTTTATGTTTATTTTTTCATTAGAGTTATTAATAAAAGGCCTGACAAATTTCAAAGAAAACAAATAGAGTTCTTTTTTATAGGTTATATGAAAAGATTAACTGATTCTTTTAGTTAACAACTCTGTTGTAAAACTAAGATTTCACATTCACACAAAAAGAAATAATTTTATATATTTTTAATAAAGGAGAAGTGGGAATATGAAAATAAGATTTGAACTTAAACCTCAATTGTCTATGGAAATTAAACAAAAAATCGACATTGGATTTCTAATCAAAGATTGATCGAAAACCTCTAAACTCTCTCAAAACCTCAAACTCTTCTTCTCCGTTCTCTTTTTTCTAGATCTAACTTTTTCATATTTTTGTTACTGTGGTCTTTCCTTCTATAGTTGACTCACCATTTTTTTTGGTTTATATACTAGATTCGGTATAAGGAAATCTGGAAAATTAAGTTAAAAGTGAATTTTTGATCAACTTCAAACAACCATAACTTCTAGATCAAGATGAGTTAGGTGGAACAATAGACATGTATGGATTGCTCTTAGAACGATCTTTACAACGTTGCTAGTCTGCGCGACTTCATCTTTGTATGAGTGAGTTATTCCCTTTGAAAATTGGGTTGTCATATTAAGGAAATGTCTTAATACATGATTTTTAAAGGGTATGTTAGTCTTTTCATAACAGTTTAATAGGGGTCGACTCAGAACATAGTCAGTTTTAGAAGTTGGGAATTTCCATGCTAGGGCTAAGTATAAAGGAGAAGAAGAAGAACAAGACAGGCAAGATTCGCCAAGATCGTCGAATTAACTTGTGGTGTTCATCAAGGGTGATCCCTAAAAATGTATGTGGATCTATCTTAATGTTGGGTTCACTCAACCATGTGCCGAACATGCTTGATTCAATGTGATTTCATTCTAAAAGGATTAATTTTAAATGTTCTTGAATTGATTTTGTTCTTGAACATGAGTTGAGATTTAGGAGTTCCTTGATGATCCAAGTGTTGTTCTTGAACTCATCGGGTTATATCCTTGTAGAAATGATGTGGGTACCCGAAATTGAAGTGAATTTGTGAAAATAAATGAAAAGAAATTATTTAAGGTCATAAAACTTGTTGAGAAATTCGTCTGACGTCACTTGGGTAAGGCCAGGCGGGGACCGCCCCATATGCGCCTAAGGGCCAGGGGTGGTGCGCCTAAAGGTCTCCAGTGTGAGGCCTCTAAACTTGAGTCCTGGCGCGGCGCGCCCAGAACACGTCTGAATCGGCGTCCTTCATTCAGTTTTTGTTATTAAGTCTGAAGAAGCCTTTCAAAAGTGTTTTAATATTTTCTAATGATCCCAACTACTATAAATGACTTCTAATCTTATAGAAATCCTCTATAAATATGAATTACAACCTTGAATCTATACCTTCAAATTCAAGGAAAGTTTAGATCCAAGTCTAGAAAGTTCATAGGTCCTTTAAAAAAGTCCTTTACAAATTCTTATATACTTTTTTGATGACTTAAAGATCACGTTGAGTAAAGAGTAAAGATAAGGAGAAGAAGTTCATTTTCAGTTTCATAAGTCTTTCAAAAATTATTCAAATGACGTTATAAGACTTTAGTTTGGGTTTAGTATAGAGTAATGTAAAGTCTTTTCTTAAAAAAGCAGTATATGGGGACTAAGTATTTCCACGGAAGTATAAAATGTTTTTACATATAAATAGAATGGAAATTGAGTTTTCTAAAAGAGTATGGAATAATTTCAGAAAAGAGTAATAGCTTTGGAAACAATGATTTCCAAGATAGCGTATGAGCTACCTTTTTTTAGCACTAATCTCAAATCCTAGAAGCAGTATGTTTTAATAACATAAGAGTTAGTACATTTTTTGAGTACTATTCTGCACCAAATTGGGGACGAGCATGAGTTCAGATAACTCTCATCTCCATAAAACCATGAAGTCACCATGGGTAGAATATGGTCATACTTTTTAGATTAACTCTTTTCATAATAGACTAGTGGATCCATTAGGCAATTCAGGTCTTATACCTTTGGCCGGGTATAGGATGTGTTGCCAGCGTGAGGTAGATCATTGTATTATCACTATAGCTCTTACGCGATGGTTATCATTTAGAAAAACTCACATAGAAGTTAAATATATTTTATATACACAGTTATTTGTATTTTACATAAATCTCACAGTTATATTGTATCTTTTCATAGATACAAAGTTGACATCATGTTTTCAACAACTCTTCCTTATATTCCACCTATTTGAAATTGCTTTACATTAAAATGAGTTCAGTCTTCATAAGTTGAGTTGAGACAAATAAGTTTTTCAGATTCTCGCATTTAGCATATGTTGTATTGTTTAGCATTCCAACTCGCATACTCGTCAATTCAATGTACAAATGTCAGTTGGCCTGCATCATATTATGATGCAGACACAGGTAATGAGGATCGACATCCAACGCATCGTTGATCCAGTTGAACATTCTATAGTTAGTTGGTGAGCCTCCTTGCACTCCAGATGACTCCTTTTTATTGTGTATTTAGATCTCTCTTCAACCTGCTCATGGCTAGATCGATCGGTTTCGGATCAAATAGCAAAAACTAGAAGATTCCACCTATGGAAAGCGCCTACACCTATTGACATCTTTTATTGCTTTCTATTTAGTTCAATTGGAAGTTGTAGGGTTTGTCCCAACATCCATCTCAGTCGATTTAAAGGATTAATAGACAATTTTGTAGTCTAGTAGTCATTATACTTTCATTCTTATACTAAAGACTTGGGTTGCCAGTTCGGGAAAGTTGAATGTATAAATCTTTAAGACATTCCTAGTTATTTTATTATTCAGTTAAGATAATATCAATATATGTGTGATTGTTGTCTTCTAACGAGTTAAGTAAGGCCAAGGGTTTGCTATAGGACAACAATGGTAATCGATTTCCAATCCTTCCTAGGTTATAGGCCCGGGGCATGACAAACTTCGTATGAAAGCATAAGATTCAAGAGTCCAAGGGAGTCTATGAAGCCATGTTTGTAGAGTCCTAGTTATCGTTATGAAGCGCCACAAGGAGGCTGCGACATTTAGAAAATTCTTCAATTCTTTCATATTCCTTTCGTGTGTAAGAGACACTTGTTTGTGTGTTTTTCAGATAATCATGTCCCCGTGAAGAGCAGCAAGAGGTAGTCCAGTTAGGTGGAATATTGAACGTTAGGAACAAGAGTTACCCAATGCACCTGATGTGCAACCTCAAGGGGAAATTACCAACTCTGAGTTCCGTGAGGCTATTAGGATTTTGCATCAAATTGTGACTAAGCAGGTTGGTCAACAAAAAGTAGCTCTACAAGAAGGGGATCACACTTCGAGGATTCGGGAATTCTTGAGGATGAATCCCCCAAGATTTAATGGTTTGAGCACTACTGATGATCCAGAGAACTTCATTGAGGAACTGAAAAGGTGTTCGAGGTGTAATTGTTTTTGATACTGAGAGATTTGATCTAGCAACTTATCAACTCAATGGTATTGTTAGAACTTGGTTTGATAAATAGAAAGAGGGTAGAGAGAAAGATGCAACACCTGTTAGTTGAGCTTGTTTTGAAGAGGCCTTCTTGGGGCGTTTCTTTTCTTGAGAACTAATAGAGTCCAAGGTACATGAGTTCCTCAAACCTTAGTAGGATTCTATAAGTGTGCATAAGTATGGGTTGAAATTCACCCAAATATCTCGTTATGCTCCGAAAATTGTTAAGGACATGAAGAGTAGGATGAGTTTGTTTGTTGTTGTATTGGCTCCCTTTTCAAGCAAATAGGGCCTCGAAGCAATGCTTATTCGAGAAATGGACATTTTGAGGTTGATGATCAATGTGCAACATCTAGAGGAGGAAAAGCTAATAGACAAAGAAGAGTTAAAGAACAAGAGAGCTAAGACAGTGAATGAGTAAGGTCAACAATAAAATAATTCCAACCGGTCATCCTTCCAACATAAACAAAAGGGTCCTGCTCCATCAATCTGCTGGTGCACATGCACCTAAAACTCCAGAGTTAGAACTTCATATTCATACGGTAGTGTGGCACAAGGGGGTAATAGGCAACCTGCCTGCACCAAGTGTGGTAGAAACCGTTCTAGTGTTTGTCATGAGGGATCCACTAGTTGTTTCAAGTATGGTCAGACCGAACATTTCATGAGAGAGTGTACAAAGAATAATCAGGGAAGTGGTAATGGGAGCAATAGAGCCCAATCATCATCAGTTGCTCTACCAGACAAGGCTGCAGCTAGGGAAGCTACTTTCGGTATTGGTGGAGGAGAAAACCTCTTGTATGATCTCAAAAATTGCCAAGAGAAAGAGGATTCGCTAGATGTTGTCACTGGTATGAATCAAGTCTTTGACTATACTGTTTATGCATTATTACACCTAGGACCAAGTTTATCTTTTGTAACTTCATATGTTGCTATTAACTTTGATGTTATTCCTGAGCATCTTAGTGAATTATTAAGTATTTCTACACCTATTGGTGAGTCCATTCTAGAAAAAAAGAGTCTATCATGATTGTCCAGTTTCCGTCAATCACAAGAGAACCATGGTTGATTTAATTGAATTATACGTGATAGTCTTTGATGTCATTTTTTGTATGGATTTGATTCATTCTTGTTATGCCTCACTTCATTGAATACCTCGAGTAGTTAAGTTTCAGTTTCCAAATGAGACAGTCTTAGAGTGGAAAAGCAGTTCAACGGTGCCTAAAGTTCGTTTTATTTCATACCTTAAGCCGAGGAAGTTAGTTTCTAAGGGACGTGTCTATCACTTAGTCTGAGTATTTGAATCAAGTGTTGAGGTACCCTTTTTCAGTCAGTTCCAATAGTAGAAGAGTTTCCAAAAGTCTTTTCAGATCATCTTCCCGAAGTCCTGATATGCTCAAACTTACTTCTCAAATAAGAAGTAAAGTGGTCGTATCAAGTAAAGAACCAAACTAATGAGGTCGGGATCGATCCCACGAGGAAAATAGTTCAAACTATTTCCCTGGAAAGCAAAAGACAAAAAAGGGATTTTTTATTTCTAAATTAATGAAAATAATTAATTCAATTAAAGTAAACAACTAACAGATTCAAATATCGGAGCTTAATCAATTAATAAAAAAAACTAGGACTTAAGTGTTCCCTACAGGTTCCTTACTTGATAATTCTAACTATAACAATTCTTTCCTAGTATCTTGCATGTAAATTGATAAGTTATGTATCTCAACGTCCTTGGTACGACATCTAAAAAATTTCACTCCGCACCTTGGTCCGGCTACGTGTGTTTCTATACTAACCCTTACCTTTACCTCATATTAAGCATTGTATTCGATATTTCACTAAGTTATTACCTCGTAACAATCGACACTAGCCTATTAGATAGTGTACACTAAATCTATATTGATAATTGTTTTCCTATTATCTACCTCCTTGGTACGACAAGTAGCATTAAGGCGATAACTAACTTTGGGCATCCGTTAAAAAGACATCTAAATGAAAGAATTATCAATACATGCAAGACACTATTCTAGAATTGCTACTTTAGTTAGATTTTACCTCATTATTCACCCATGTTTCGCACAACCCTAGTTATGCAGGTCAGTTACCCATGGTCACAATCAAACTATTGATATATTTAATATAAAGAATTCATGCACTTGCTTTAATGAGAAAAAATAAAATCCAGAAATTTACTTGATTAATCAACAAAAACACCAACAATCAATTCTAGAAAAAGTGTATCAATTACTGAAATTAATTCTTCAATACTTGAACAAGAGAACTAAAAATTATCGAAAAGTCTTAAAGTCTAACGAAAAGTCTCACAGTCTAATGAAAAGTCCAACCCCAAAAAAGAGGTTTTTCAAACTATTTATAATAAAACAAAAACCTAATAAAAGAAGGATTATAATTACTAAAAATCTGTCAAAATGCATCTGAGTCAGTCGACGGACCTCGTGACAACCGTCATGGTCACGACGGGCTGTCATGGCCTCCATCGTCCCATACTTTACAAATTCTTCTACTGCTTTCTTCATTACCCTCAACGAATAGGTATGACGGACCGTTCCAAGCACGACGGTCAATCGAGGGTCTCCGTTCCATAATACTTTAACTTCTTGGAATTTGGGTACTGGGACTACTCTCTGATCATTACGACGAACCAGCTGGACGGACCGTCGTGGCTATGAAGGTCCGTCATGGACTTTCGTAATCCCACACTAGGTCAGACTTCCCCATCTTCCTTCAGAAGATTATCTCCTGACTACGATGCCACCTATGGACCGTCATAAATTTGACGGACCGTCATAATCTCCGTAGGTGGTCTCTTCTGCATTTCTCGCCCAAAAACTTCCGCGTTCATCTTTGGACAGATTTCCTGCAAATAAGGAGAAACTTACATAAAAATCAATACAAAAAGGCTTTTGGACACACACTAAACTTAAGAAAAAAGCATTGAAAGTACCGTGAAACCACGGTACATCAACACCCTCAACTTAAATTCGTTGTTTGTCCTCAAGCGACGCACTATGACTCAGTACAAAATCTTTGTACAAGAGTATCCATATTTTAGCTTTCGCAATCATTTGGCTATCAATACCGATCATTCTCATAATGTTTATGCATGTTATCAATATTAGGCTTGAATTATGTGGAATCATACCATCACACAGACTAACCACACACTGATACCTAACCTCGTTAATTTCTCACCGAGGTGCTAATATTTCTGGTATTGCAACTAGTGTCCTCACTTCAAAACAATATCCTCATTTTTTACACAATGATTTCAGTTTGAGTATAAGGATTATTTTTCAACACTCACTCTCAGAATAAATTAATAACTCATTCATACATATTGCCATAAGCTTGCCCTTATTTTCACTGCTTTAAGTTTGCCATACAACTTATATGATCACGATAGGACATTCTTAGCTTGTAACATAGGCTCAGGGTCAAGTAGGGTATATTTAGGTATACTTTAGTGACGTGTTTCCCTCCTTGACATATCGGCTAAACGTACCACCTTTTTATCAGTTTATTTCACCCATTTTTTTTAATTTTCTTTTTATCTTGTTGTTTTCCCTTTCTTATCCTTATATTTATTCTTTTTTTTTGTCACTTCTGTTTTGTTATTTCTTTCTCTTCATTCTTTCAACCCCACTTTCCGGAGTATTTCTTATAACAGCCACCCTCAACTCGTGACTTTGCCATGAGTCAAGGTTCACAAAACTCACGGTTGGGTCAGGGCCACGACTAGGTTATTTTCTGCATTAGCAACCCTCAACTTCTGCTTTTTGCATAAACTGAGATGCACATGTCCAAGAAGGGACCAGGTCCAACACATTGTTCCTAGAGAAGATCAGTTGGGGTGAAAAAGAAAGATCTATTTTAGGCTCTAATCATTTGGATAAATACGTGATTAACTTCATTTGGTTTTTTGTTTTTTTTATTTGGGCTCAAGATTGACTATTTCTAACAAAGGCCTATGATCCTTTCCTAATTGTTCATTTTGGATTACTTTTAGCAAGACTAATCGGAAAGTTCTAGCTCAGTCTCAATGGTGGATCCTTAGAATTCTCCTCACACTCACTTGACATTCATTACATTCCCAGATTATTAGACACCTAGTTCGAGTCTTAGATTCAAGGTCATGCAGTAGTGTATCACTATGTCATGTTTAGAGACACACAATTATCAATAATTATGGCTAATCATGCATCATTTTAATATCAGGATATCATATTTGTTTTAGCGATAATGCTTTAGAGTTATACTATGTACACAAGATATAACATGCACGTTCTACAATAAAAGTAATCAGACTTTTGGGGAAAAAAGTAACATGCAAGAAATTCACAAAAGAGGATCGTGAATTAGGCTACTCAGACTTCACCATAGAACTCACTTTCCATTTACCCCACCCCCAACAAAAAGATATGCAATTTTCCCCAATGCAAAAAAAAACTAAAATACGAGAGTGGTAGGTTGAGCAAACCTGAGGTGCAAAGCGTTGGCGATCAGCAACCTGGTGGGTTCGGTTGCCCGGAACCCACTACATCTGTAGTCTGGACACCCTCAGTAGCGTCCTCCTCAGCAACATCACTATCAGTCATGCCTCCTGCTGTCTCCACATCTCTTGATCTAGATGCCCCGGCAGCTAACTCAACAACCCTAATCTTACGCGCCTCCTCATCACCAATCGAGGCTCTCCTCGCAGCCTCCATATCACGGTACTCCTTCTTCCTTACGCTAGCCTCATCCTCCTCTCGACCCCTGCTCCTCTTGGCATGCTCTCGAGGTGGAGGTGGTGGAATCTAAGAAGTGACAAATAAAGCAGCAACACTGTGTCCTCAGCAGGCTCTGCAGAAGCGGCCTCATACTCAGGCACCCTAGCCTATAAGATCATATCAAGATATGCTCAAAATATCTCAACGCAGCCTGAAGGGTCAACACGTCCATCGTAGGCACTGGATGGGCTAGCACCCGCAACTTAAAAGCGTCTAAGAACTGATGAACCTCCACGATCTTCCTCTTTGTGTGTTGTGCATTCTTACGCGTCAGGTGCTTTTTCACCTCAGAAATAAATCTTTGCATCCAAGGTTGTATGTGATGCAGAAGTGGGGCCATCTGAGCTTCTAGTTTCTGGACCCTAGCAAGCGGGACCAGAGCGTGGGAAGGGGCTGAGCGAGAGGATCTTGGGGCATTTCTACTACCCGGGATAGACTCAACCGGGGTAGTGTTAGTGGGTGCTCAAGTAGCCTGCGTAGCCGTTCGAGCATGCGCTACAGTATCAGTAAGATTTTCACCAAGTGGAGGCACCTCTGGACTGGGCACTCTGCGTGGAGCCAACTCATTGGCCTAATCCCTGATGAGGCTGATATTAATATTGCCCTGCGGAGTCTTGAACTTATCAATGTGCCAGCTGGGCACACCTACGGACCTGCATAATGAAATACCATGCACGGAAAAGGGTAAGTAGTGGTGACCTTGAAAGCCTTCTGTGCATGACCGCCTGAAGAAGCCAAGTGAAGTCAACCTCAAACCCGGCAATCATTGCTGCCATGAAAACTGCGCGATCCTATGTTACTATATTATCTGCAGCCGTGGGGGAGAGGCAGGTGCGGATAATCAACCATAGAAACATAGCCTTGATGTTCAAGTTAGCCTTCCTGATGACTCCCTTCGGCTCCATTACCCAGTCGACAGCCTCTCCATCAATGGATAAGTGTTGGGCCATCCACCTCTTGGTGGTCTCTCTGAGTGATGGATAACCCAGAATTGGGCCTCTTTAACAATTTTCCACCGGTAGTCAAAATCGGCGGTGAGAGGGTTCTTGGTGGTATCAACATCCTCGCCATACAGATACGGGCAGATGGATGACAGAGAGATGTCGACCTGTATGCTGCGTACTCAGACGTGCTCAAGTGGGGCCTGTTTGGCGGGAGCAGCCCGCCTATCGATATGTGATCAGAGAGTAGCCACATAAGAGGTGTAAAACTCTCGGACCAACTCCTGGCTATAGCGGAATAAAGAACGAGCTGTCAACTCTAGTCAGTGTCTGGTGAAGACAGTGTGGATATCTGTCATGGTGGGAAGACTTCCCGTAAGGACTCACCTCTCCAGTGTAAGGGTCCGTGTCATGACGCCTTTATCATTTTGAAGCTTGGCATCTGAATACACTTGGTATTGCCCATAGACACACCACCGTTTGGTCTGGTCGGCAACATGGGCGGGAACTCCAATTGGTGGGACTGGAGTGGAATCACGTCTGTCAGCCTCATCAGACGAGGAAGATTGTACAGCCGTTGAAGGTGTAGAGACTTCTGCAAACCCGGAGGCTTCCTCCGACCACGAAACTCCTAAGGAACCAAACACCCCTTCTTCTTGTGTAGCTGACATAGAAGGTGTTCCGATCAGTGTGCACTCCTCATCAGACTGGGAGGCAGTGACTACGCTGAAAGCTACCATTTTGGGCGTAGCTCTGGTTGCATGTGGATTTTGGGCTGGTGTTGCACTGCCTGGGGGAACGTACTCGGGATCATGCTCATCATCAGAGCCTATAACCAGTCGGGCAGACGGGCCGACAGACTTTGAAAGCCTATGTGCCTAAACTTGATCTTGTTTTTGTGCCATTAGAGATAGTACCTGTAAAGAATCATTATTAGCACTAGAAGGAGCAAACAAGACAAGCAAAAACGAGACAAAATACACATAAGATCAAAGTTGTAATGACATCTCTGTAGTAGCAGTGAAACACGATGGACCAGGTGACGTCTCGTCGTGAGTATGACGGACTGTCATGGGGTCCGTCATGTATTACTTCAACAATGTTTATTTTGAGACCCTTAGAAGGAAAGTCTCTTACAATTATGACGGATAAGCAGGACAGACCGTCGTGATAATGACGGTCCATCATCGATATCCATCGTGGGGAACTTAGAAAAAGTATAGAGACCCTTAGGAGAAGGGTTTCTGACTGTCATGACAGTTGTGCTGGACAGACCTTCGAGGGTACAATGGTCCATCGTAGATGTCCGCTAGTGGACACTTAGAAAAAAAATGGACACCCTTAGGACAAGGGTCTCTGACAACCATGACGGTTGTGCAGGATGAACCGTCATGGGTACGACGGTCCATCATAGATGTCCGTTAGTGAACACTTAAAAAAAATGGAGACCCTTAGGACAAGGGTCTCTGACAACCATGACGGTTGTGCAGGACGAATCGTTGTACCCACGACGGTCCTAAGAAGAGGAGAAAAACAAGCAAGTGAGGTACTCAGCTATCAAGGGCAGAAACAGAGCAGCAAACTCCGACCAGTACAAAAGAGATTTTGTGATTTGGGGAAGTGATGTGGATCAGTTGATAGAGAAGAGAATGAGAAAGGCAGGAAGTTGGAAAGGGAGGAAATGGGCGAAAGAGGGAAAGAAACGGTTTAAATTAAGGGGTAGGGAGTTTAAAGGTTGAAAACTTTTAAAATTCTCAAGCCGGGTCGGGTCGGGTTTCTGGTTAATGACCCAACGTGTCCCCGATGACGGTTCGTCATGTATGCGAAGGTCCGTCATGGGTTCCATTGCGTATTCCCTAATTTTGAAAATAAATGAAAAACGCACCTGGCATGACGGATTCATGCGACGGTCCGTCGCAAGCATGATGGTCTATCGATGTATCCGTCAGTGAATGATGCGGAGTGATTTTTCGCAGAATTTCCTAGTGATGTGCTACGTATTGGGTTGCCTCCCAACCAGTACCTGATTTAACGTCGCGGCACGACTGAAGACACTTGATTACTCAGATTTCATCAAGATGGTACGCCTCGATCACTTCATTCGGTGATTCAGCATGCCCGAAATAGATTTTTATTTGTTGTCCATTCACCTTAAACCTCACACCCTCCTTGGTTTCCAACTCAACTTATCCATGAGGGAATAGTTGGGTAATCAAGTAAAAGTCATTCCATTTGGACTTGAGCTTTCTCGGAAACAAGCGCAACCTAGAATTGTATAAAATTACCAAATCCCCAACCATAAACTCTCATTTTTAAATTTTTAGGTCATGGTACTTGTTCATCTTTTCTTTGTAGGATATAGCAGATACCGATTGGAGCTCACCATTCTGCCTCATGGACCTACAAATTTTGAAGGTCACTTCTTCATTGTTCAACCGAAATTTCATCTGCCCCTTTTCCATATCAACTAAGGCTCTAACCGTAGCAAGTAATGGACTCCCAAGAATGATAGGAACTTCAAAATCAACTTCAAAATCTAGAATAACAAAATCTGCCGGATATATGAACGACTCCACTTTTACTAGAACATCATGGAGTATCCCTGTAGTCCCTTTTACTTTTCGATCGGTTATCAGTAGCCGCATTGCAATGGGCTTTGGATCACCGAACCCATTTTCTTTTAAATTGAGAGGGGCATGAGATTTATGCTTTCCCCCAGATCACATAATGCTTTTGCAAAATGTAATAACCCCATTGTACAAGATATAGTGAACGCACACGAATCTTCTTTCTTTTGTACAAAAGATCTTGTAGCAATAGCACTACAATGCTGCATTCTATCATCATCCTCAAAACTGACCAATTTTTCTTTGTAACCAGATCTTTCATAAACTTGGCATAACCGGGCATTTGTTCTAGAGAATCTACCAAAGGGACATTGATAGAAAACTGCTTCAAAATTGTTATAAAACGCCGATATTTACCATCGTCGGTCTTTTTCACTAATATTTGAGGAAAGGGGGGGTGGTATAGGCATGGGAGTTACCTTTTTAGGCGGTTCACCATATTTTCCAGTTTTATCTGCTACTTCACCACTAACTTCTACCACTTTATCATTATCTTTTATCACCTTTTCCTCATTAGACGGCATAGGTGGGTCAATGGTTTGCTTACCACCCCGAGTAGTGATTGCCATACAGTGTCCATCATTTTTTGGATTTTGGACAGTGTTGCTAGGAAGAGTGCCAGTTGCCGTGTGCTCACAGTCGCAGATAATTGAGCCATTTGCAACTCAAGCTGCTTAATCGATATTGCATGTGTATCGAATTTTTTCCCAATACCCGCTAAATCACTCCTTAACTCTTTAATGTTCTCATCACTACCATCGAACCTCCAAATCATTTTGTGCAATATATCCTCAACTCGCGCCATACTACCTCCACCATTCCTAGGAGCAACTTCATGATTTTGAGGAGGAACATAGGGCCCATTACTATTATTTTTGTTACCATAGTTACCCTTGTTGAGGTTGTTGTAGAGGTTGTAATTTCCATCTCGAACATGATTACCCTCACGATTATAGTTACCATAGTTCCGACCTTGGTTTCCTTGACCTTAGCGCCAATTCTCCTGATTTGAGCCTTTGGCATTCGGTCGGAAACCCCCTGTCTACTCATTTACCGCATAGGAATCATCCTCATAATAATATTCATCATGTTGTGGTGGTGGTTTAGACAAGAGGTTCACTACATTTATCTTTTCTGCACCCCCAATGATATGTTTTAATACCAACCCAAGCTCAGTTCTCATCTGAGTCATCTCTTCACGAATCTCATTTGTGGCTGGGTTGTGTGTGGATTGCACTGCGAAGGTATTTCTTCCAATATCTGGCTTCCTAGTAATCGAAGCTTTATTATTCCGAGAGAGTTTCTCTAACTTTTCAGAAATCTCGGCATAAGGACACTCCCCATAAGAACCACCCGTTATAGTATTCAATACCGCTTTATTATTATCATCCTGTCCCATATAGAAGTATTCCTTCAGTGACTCATCATCTATGCGGTGATTGGGGACACTTCAAGAAAATGAAGTGAATCTATTTTAAGAACTTCTAACTGAATCACCTGGTAATGCCACAAAGTTGTTCACTCTGTCTTTGTGATTTAGTTTCTTGGAGACCGGGTAGTAACGTGCTAAGAAAACGTCCCTTAGATGGTTCCAAGTGAAAATTGAGTTATAAAGGAGCTTAGTGAACCAAATAGCATCCTCTCCCGTCAGTGAGAGAGGAAATACTCTTAGCCCTATTATATCAAAATTCTAATCAGGCCTCCCTACACAGATTTTACACACTGACCTTACCTTCATGTGGGTCCTCAGAAGGTATCCCTGAAAACAAACCTCTGGCAGTGAGAATTTGCATCAGACTACTAGTTACCACAAAGGTGTGGCGTTGTGGTAGAGGGGGCAAGACAAGTGGCCCATCAGAGTCTGCAATATTATCATAACCTCTGTAGTATTATTGAGCACGTGGAGCAGGATTTTGTTCCCTTTGTTGATTTTCCCCAGGACCATCGGGTAATCACAGACCATGAGCATCAACTAGAGTTGGGATGTTCTGGTTTGGATCATCATCGTTAATACCCAAGTTTTGATTCATATACGCTCTAATTCGTGGTCGTAGCGAAAAAAGGGTTCTCTTCCTCTCCGTGTATTTGGAATACAAGGAAGTTAGTTCTGCAAGAATAAGGAACAATAGAAAAGTAAAACTAAGAAAATATTGACTAAACTTTAGCAACAAGTTTAAGTTAGTATAAAAGCTACTTTCCCCGGCAGCGGCGCCAAGTCCCTCCTAAGAGAGAGTTAGACTACGGTATAAACTTCTTCCAGATAATCAACCTACTCTCTATTTCTCCATATAAAATGGCACCAATATATTTGAAAATGTTAAAAGAGCAGTTGAAAGACCTTTTAGAGAAAGGATTTATTCGACAAAATTTCTCACCTTGGGGTGCTCCGGTATTATTTGTGAGAAAGAAAGATGGTTCCCTTAGGATGTGTATATATTACCTCCAACTAAACAAGGTCACGATCAAGGATAAATATCATCTTCCAAAGATTGATGATATTTTCGATCAGCTTCAGGGTGCATGTTGTTTCTCAAAAATTGACCTTAGATAATGCTACCATCAGTTAAGAGTAAGGGAATGTGATATTCCAAAGACAGCTTTTAGAACAAGAAATGGGCATTATGACTTTTTATTCAAGTCCTTTGGTTTGAAAAATGTACAAGCAGCGTTTGTGGATCTTATGAATCGATATCATCTTCAGTAATGACATGCTAATCTATTCAAGGAATGAGAAAGATCATGCTAGTCATCTCAGAATAGTTCTTTAGACATTAAAGGATAGAGAGTTTCATGCCAAGTTTTCTAAATGTGGGTTTTGTCTTAAGTCTATTGAATTTTTGGGTCATAGAGTTTCAAGTGATGGTAATAGAGTTGATACTCAAAAAATTGAATTAGTGTCTCCAACTAATATTAGGAGTTTCTTGGATTTCTCTGGCTACAATAGAAGATTTATGGAAGGTTTCTCGTCCATTTCGTCTCCTTTAAAAAAGTTGACTAAGAAAACAATCAAGTTTAAATGTTCTAAATCTTGTGAGAAAAACTTTCAGGAATTAAAGAAGAGGTTGACTACTGACCTAGTTTTGACTTTATCGGAAGGTACTCAAGGTTTTGTTGTGTATTGTGATGCATCTAGAGTAGGTTTGGGTTGTGTGTTAATGCAAAATGGCAAGGTTATAGATTATTCCTCCAGATAGTTGAAGGTTTATGATAAGAATTATCCAACCCATGACTTAGAGATGGTTGTTGTAGTGTTCGCCTTGAAGATATGGTTTCACTATTTGTATAGTGTTCATGTTGATGTATTCACTGACCACAAGAGCCTACACAATGTGTTCACTCCAAGAGAACTTAATCTTAGACAAAGGAAGTAGTTATAATGCTCAATGATTATGACATGCACATTCTTTACCACCCAGGTAAGGCTAATGTGGTTGTTGATTCCTTAAGCAGGTTTTCTATGGGTAGTACCACCAAACTTGAGGAAGAGAAGAAAGAACTATCAAGAGATGTGCATAGGTTTGCACAATTAGGAATCCGACTAATGGATTCCACAGAAGTAGGATTAGTGGTGACGAATGGGTCTAAATCGTCATTACTTTCAGAATCGAAAGAAAATCAAGACCAATATCCCATTTTTCTTGAATTAAAATCAAATGTTCATAAGAAAAGAATATTAGCTTTTGATCAAGGGGGAGATGATTTATTGAGATATCAAGGTAGATTGTGTGTACCTTTGGTGGAGGAATCCAAGAGACGATTATGGAGGAAGCTCATAGATCCAGGTATTCCATTCATCCAGGTTCCACACAGATGTACTGCGATTTGAGAGAAAGTATATTGGTGGGAAGGCATGAAGAAGGGAATTGTTGAGTTTGTTGCCAAGTGCCCGGATTGCCAATAAGTTAAAGTAGATCACCAAATGCCTGGAGGTTTAGCTCATACTATAAAACATCCGGAATGGAAGTGGCAAATGATTAATATGTACTTCGTCATAGGGTTACCAAGGTCTCACGGGCAGCAAAATTCTATTTGGATGATTGTCAATTGAATGACAAATTCTGCCCACCTTTTGCCGGTAAAGACTATCCATTCAACATAGGATTGTGCTAAGTTGTACATTCAAGAAATGGTAAGACTTTATGGATTTTCGGTATCCATTATCTCAGATAGAGGTGCACAATTCATTGCACAATTCTGGAAATCTTTTCAGAAAGGTTTGGGTTCAAAGGTGAACTTGAGTACTCCCTTTCATCCTCATACTAACGGGCAAGCAGAGCGTACTATTCATACCTTAGAAGATATGTTGAGGGTTTGTGTGAATGATTTTAAAGGGAATTGGGATGATCCCCTACCTCTCATTCAGTTTGCATACAACAACAGTTACCACTCTAGCATCCAAATGGCTCCTTATAAAGCTCTTTATAGAAGAATATGCATATCTCCTATTGAATGGTTTGATGTTGTTAAAGCAAGGTTGATAGAACCAGATTTAGTTACCAGGCTATGGAGAAGGTAAAGGGATTACATAGACCTTGAGAACGGACCAGTCTTCAAATATCCTAAGCTAATGTTAGGAGGAGGTCGTTAGAGTTCGATGTAGATGATTGGGTATATTTAAAAGTTTCACCTATGAAGGGTGTTATGAGGTTTGGTAAGAAGGAGAAACTTAGTCCCCAGTATATTGGACTTTATCGCGTAGCAAAAGGGATTGACAATGTAGCTTATGAGTTAGAGCTACCCCAATAGTTAGCAGTAGTTCATTTGGTGTTTCACATCTCTATGTTGAAGAAGTTCATGGTCGATCCTTCAATCATCATACCAACTGAAAATATTGGGATCAACGATAGTCTATCTTATGAAGAGATTCCAATCGAGATTTTAGATCTCCAAGTTCGCACATTGAGGACAAAAAAAGTTGCATCAATCAAAGTCATTTGAAGGAACCAATTAATTGAAAAAGCTCTTGGGATGCTGAGGAGGATATGAAAACGAGATATCCGTACCTCTTTGAATCAAGAGAAGATGCAGACTAAGGTAGTAATTTTCTTCTTAGTACTATCTAAATTATGAGTAAGCATGTTTTTTGTTACATTTGCTTGATTACTGTTTGAACTAAAAGTTACCACCCTTAGCATAGTAGGAGTGACCTCACTCGAGGAAGAATATTCCCAATCGTTAGATATTGTAACATCTCGCAACTAGAATGCACTAGAAGGAAGTGTAAGATCTGGAAATAATTAATTTTGGAAAGTCTGAGGAAATCTAGTTTAAGTTAAAAGGGCGCTTTTTGTCATTTTAAATCGACCATAACATTTAGCTCAGGATGAGTTAGAGGTACTCCAATTTGTGAAATTTTGACTTTGTATGAGTAAGTTATGCCCTTTTGAAGTTGGGCTGTTGGATTAAGAAAATGTCCAAATCGGGATTTTTAAGGGTATTTTAGTCTTTTAGCTACCCTATTTTTTGGAGTTTAATATTGGTCAAAACTGAATTTGGTCAGTTTCAGAAAATTAGAATTTTAACGCTATGGCTAAGGAGAAAGAAGAAGAGAAAAGAAGAAGGGAAATACAGCAAAATCGTCAAGATCAACAAAGAACATTGCTGTTTTTGCTAAGGATTTTGCTTCAAACAGGCATATGAGGCTCTCATAACGTTGGGATCGCTCTCCCACATTCCAAGCATATTATTTTAGTTTTGATTCATCCAAAAATCATTAGAATATTTATATATGGATACCTTTTATTTGAATTCATTAGTTGTTCTTGAATTGCCCGAGTTGTGAAGTGTTTAAATTCCTTACATAGCATTACGGATTTGTTTCATGTTAGGATCTTAGGAAAATTTGTTGCATATCTGTATCTAAAAGGTATTTAAAAAAGGAACCAATTTTGGGTCAATTGGAGAAGAGAAACGAATAAGAAATATCGACGAGCAAAATATGGACATTATAGTGCAGAGCGCGACCTATTCCCAGAATAAAAAATTCTTCTGCGCATCGCGGAGCTTACACGAGGTGCTCTGCCTGAAAAGACATTTTTAGAACCAAAAATTAAACAATGCCTCCGCGTCGCGGATCCACCTTCAAATTCTGATATTCCAGATTTTTCGCATGTTTAGCTATCTAGAATCATTCCTAAACATCATGGGATCTTTCAAAATACAAATCTAATTCCTTGAATCCATAAGTCAATTCAAGGATTAGTTAAGAGTCAAGTCTAGAGAAGTTAAGAATTTAAGTTGAGAGAAATCAAGATTCAAACAAGAGGAATCATTTCAAGTTTTCATAAGTCTTTTACAAACATTTCACCTTTGTTTAAGACTTTAATTTTTAAGTTCAATAAAGATTGAAGCTTGAATTTATTTCTTCAAAGAATTATATGGAGACTATGTATTCCCAAAGAGGTTTAAAAGAATTGTTTTCACATTTAAACAAGAATGAAAACTGATATTTTCAAAGAGACTTCGGGCTAGTTTTTAGAAAAGAGTAATAGCTTCCACTACTAGAAATTGGTCCTATGGAAGCACTGATAAAACTGTTGTTATAGATAGAGTATCCGTCGCCATAGTTCTACCCCAACATTTTTGCATGCATTACATCAGCTCGCGTGGCCACAGATCTATAACAACGGGTTTTGCAATGGGTCAGTAAAAGCGTAACCATAGAGTGTTCTATACCAACGGTTATTCATTAATCTAGTGAATCAAATATATAAGATTATTGCAATGCTCTGTAGCCGTCTCCATAGACATTTAATACGACAACCAAACTTTATATTGCAATGGTTATTTGATATAATTGAACAATAAACATTACACTATTGCAACAATTTGGAATACATTTTACAATGGTTCTCTAAAATGAGCCCCGGAAGGTCTCATATATATATATATATATATATGTATAAACACTATTAAGTATAGAAATATTAAAACAAATTTTTTTCGTAATTGACAACTCAGAGTACCCATCAAGTTAATCATATGCATTCGTAAATTCAAAATGTTCAAGCCAAATTACCATTAGTTGACATTTACATGATTCCAAAAATTATGTGATATTTTTCATAATTTAGAATAGCAAAATAAATTTTAGAACATATCAACAATTAAAAATACTTCTGAAGTAGCAGGTAAGGTTTCCTTTACTGCTTTATTCTTTCCATTCTTCATTTTTGACACCTAGAAAAAGAAGATATCTAATGTCAAGTTATGTTATTAACCACTCAAAAGACACTGATTAGAAAATTTTGTATGGGGTAGATCTTATAGGGATCACAATGAAACTAGAACATTCAAGTAATTCATAATAGATCAATGTATCAAACTAGAGACATTAATGATCCATTTTTTTCAAACCAAACAACTCTAACGAGAACAAACCTGAAACAAAAACAAATCATAAATAAGAATTAGATCAAACTTAATCAGTAAGCATTTCATCAAAATATTGATCCATCTATTGAGTCCTATGCCATGAGTCTTGACAGTTTAGATTTTCAAGTTCAGACTAAAATAGGCATAAGAAACTGAGTACCAACCTGACGTGAAACCGTGTATCAATTAGACAAGTTCAAACAAAAATAGGAATAAGAAATTGAGTACCAAACTGAATTGAAACTGAGTACCAATTAGATTTTCATGTTAAGACCAAACTAATCTAAAACTTATACTACTCAGTTCAATAACTTGCCAACAACACCAAACCCAAGTCTTCAAATTGTTTCAGACTTGGAAATGGAAAACGGAAGACTAAACCTGTAGGAAATATGGAAGGAAAATAGTATCTTTATAAAATGCTCAAGTTTATTATAGGCTACTTAAGGCCACTTGAGAGGATTACAATCATCAACTACATCACTATTTATACTACTCAAAATAGAAAACAAAAATTCTTGCACAAATAACTAAATAAATGTATCACAATTTACGAGATACATGTACTACGAAATTCTAAAAAGACTTCTTGAAAAACTAAGAGACAATTTTTGAAGACTAAACATTGATGCATTAATGCCAACACTCCCCCTTAATGCATTTGCTTGATAACTCCAATGCGTTCTCGAAGATAGCAAAAATTTCTCTAGGAAGTGCTTTGGTGAAGATTTCAGCAAGTTGTTCTCCTGTCTGACAATAATGCAGCTGAATTTCTCCTTTCTCTTGTGCTTCTTGGATAAAATGATACTTGATGGAAATATGCTTTGATCTTTCATGGCTGACTGGATTCTTGGCAATTTCAATTGCTGATTTGTTATCATAATACAGAACAATACCTTTTTTTTTCACCAATGTCTTTAAATCCTCTCCTAAGCCAAATAGCTTGAGAAGTAGCCTTGGATGCTGAAACATATTCTGCTTCGGCAGTGGATTGAGCAACAACACTTTTCTTTTTTGATAACCAAGAACAAATGCTTGATCCAAATAAGAAAGTATAACCAGAAGTACTCTTCATGTCATCTATACTTCCAGCCCAATCACTATCAGAATAACCAATTAAGTTCAAACTTCCACCAAATTTGTACATTATCCCATAATCCATAGTTCCTTGCAAGTAGCGTAGAACACGCTTTGCAGCTCCAAAATGCACTTGGCTTGGTTCTTGCATGAATCTGGATAATAAACTAGCACCAAACATAATATCTGGCCTTGTTGAAGTAAGATATAGCAAACTTCCAATCAAACTCATGAAAAGTGAGCTATTAACTTTCTTTTCTCCATCATCTTTTCTAAACTTCTCATTTGCTGCTAATGGTATGGACATAGACCTGCAATCCATCATTTTGAATTTTTGAAGAATACTTTTAGTATACTTCTTTTGAAAAATTAAAATTCCTTCTTTTACTTGTGAAACTTCGATGCCCATGAAATAATTTAGCAATCCAAGATCACTCATTTCATAAGCTTGCACCATATCTTGTTTGAAATTTTGCATCATCTTTACATTATTTCCTGGAAAATCATCCACATAGAGACAAACAATGGTAATGCTTCCATGTTCTTTCTTCACATACAAAGTGGCTTCACTTTTACTTCTCTGAAAATTATTTTTCAGAAAGTATGTATCAATTTCATTGTACCAGGCTCTTGGAGCTTGCTTCAGCCCGTAAATATCTTTTTTTAGTCTATACACCTTTTCTTCTCCCCCTTGAAAAAAAAATACTTGAGTTTGATCAACATAAATTCTTCATCAAGTTTTCCATTCAAAAATGTTGATTTAACATCAAGTTAAAATATCTTCCTTTTCTTTTGTGCAGCAACAGCAATTACAGTTCTAATTGTATCAAGATGAGCAACTGGAGAGAAAGTTTCATAAAAATCAATACCTGGTTTTTGCGTGAAGCCTCTAGCAACCAACCTTGCTTTGTGCTTTTTAATATCTCCTTCCTGATTGAGTTTAATTTTCTAAATCCATGTTAGACTTACAACTTCTCTTTCCCTAGGAATAGCCACAAGCTCCAAGTATTATTTTTTTCGATCATTCGAATTTCTTCTTCCATGGCTTTCTTCCAAACATCGTGCTTTATTGCTTCTTCATAATTTTCCGGCTCAACACCGGCAAAATTACATCTTTGATACATGTCACTCAACATTTTTGTTCCTCTTGGAGGCGGTTCTTCATTATCTGAATCTGGGATTTCTCCCCCTTGAGAGACATCTTCATCTTTCTCATCCTCTTCTTAATTTGAAGATATGATAGAACTATTCTCTATCTTTTTATCCTCCCAATTTCATGTTGTTTTTTCATCAAAAATGACATCTCTACTGACAACAAGTTTGTTAGTTTTGACATCGAGAAGCCTATATCCTTTTGTAACATCACTATAACCAAGAAAGACACATTTTTTACCCTTTTCATCCAATTTTGTTCTTTTGTCAGCAGGTACATGAGCATAAAAAATACACCCAAAAAATTTAAAATACTTACAAAAGGTTTAATTCCACCCCAAGCTTCAACTGGTGTCTTGTCCTTTAGTGCCTTTGTTGGACATCTGTCAAGGATGTGAACTGCTGTATGCACTGCTTTTGCCCAAAAAAATTTTGGCAGCCCTTTCTCATTCATCATAGTTCTGGGCATTTCAACAATTGTTCTATTTCTTCTTTCAGATACACCATTTTGTTGAGGAGTATACCCTGCTGTAGGTTGCTTCTGAATGTCTTCATTTTTGCAATATTCTTCAAATTCTCGACTTGTGTACTCACCTCCTCGATCACTGCGAATGGTTTTGATGCTGCAACCTTTTTGCTTCTCAACAAGGGCTTTAAATTTCTTGAATGTAGCAAATGCTTCTGATTTTTCTTTCAAGAAATAAACCATTGAAATAAACCCAAGTCATTCTTGAGAAATCATCAATAAAGATTAGAAAATACCTTTGACCTCCAAGAGATGGAGTCTTCATTGGTCCACAAATGTCGGTATGAATTAGTTCCAAAAATACACTTTCTCTCCAAGACACTCCTTTTGGAAAAGATTTCATGTGTTGCTTTCCCATTATACAACTTTCACATGTATCCACCTCAGTATGTATCTCAGGAAGGCCTTACACCATGTCCTTTTGCATGAGAAGCTTTAAACCATGAAAATTCAAGTGACAAAATCTTTTATGCCAAAGCCATAAATCATCTACAATTTCATTGTTAATGCATTGTAATGAAATTGAAAAGGGAAGTTTTTTTTTATCATCTTTACTTAAACAATGACTTGATTTGGCTCAATTTTATCATAAATCTTTCAATAATTATCTCTAAACATAAGAGAATAACAATTTTCCATGAGTTGAACAACACTAAGCAAATTTTCTTCTAAGTCAGGAACATAAAAAACATCATGAATTTGCTTACCGCATTCTTTCATGTTTATCGAAATAGTACCTTTACCTTTCCCATCAACTAAGGCTCCATTCCCCATCTTCACTTTAGTAGGGATGCTATTATTAATTGAGAGGAAAGTCTTTTCATCTCCAGTCATGTGATTACTACAACCACTATCAACATACCATTCATTGTTTTTTGTTGAAGCATCAGATTTAGAAGCAAAGAAAAGATTTTCTTCCCTTTCTTCCTCCTATTTTTCACAAAAATTTGCTTGCTCCCGTTTCTTGTGCCAACAATCCTTTTCAACGTGGCCAAAATTTTTACAAAAGTTACATTGGGGCTTGCCTTTGTGCCAACATTTTTCTGTATTGTTATTAGTCTTTTTGCAAACTTTAAAAAAAAGACTAGAGTTTTTCTCACCTTTTTCTTCAACCTTGTTTGAAGAACCATCATGATCCGGCTTCTTTTTTGGCTTTTGATTTTTATTCTGATGACTTTTTGTGAAATTTTGAGAATTCTCATTTATTTTAGACTGGAAAGTCGTCTCTTTGGGTTGATCTTCACGAAAAAATCTTCGCTTCTCGTGTGCACGAAATGATCCAACTAGCTCTTTGATGAAAATCTTAGAAAGATCTTTCGTCTCCTCAGTGATAGCAACGATGTACTCATACTTTTCTGTGACACTAATTAGAATCTTTTCCACAACTTGTTTGTCAGAAATTGTATCACTATGATTTCTCATTTCATTAACAATATTCATGACTCTTGTGCAATATTCATCAATTTTTTTCAGATTCTATCATCTTTAAATTTTGAGACTCTCTTCTAAGAGTTTGAATATTTATAGTGCGTACCTTTTCGTCACCATACACCTCAGTTTCCAGAAAATCACAAGCTTCCTTTGCAGTTTCACAAGTAGCAATTTTCGCAAAATATGTTTTTGAGACTCCCATTTTGATTTTTCTCAAGGCTTTTGCATCTTGACGATACTTAGGCTCAAGATTTTTCATCTCTGCTGCTGTAAGATCACCATCGTTTTGCGGCTCTTCAAAGCCATTTGCAACAATAGTCCACAAACCTTCAACTTTCAAATGTGTTCTCATTCTTATCTTCCAGTATTCAAAATCAGTTCCATCAAAAAATGGAGTAAGAACAACTGAAGAATCAGCAACTTCATTTGTTTTGGATGCCATCTTTTTTTCTTCACCTAACCCCAGATTAAGAACGAAAACCTGCTCTTGATACCAATTTGTCGGAAATATGGAAGGAAAATAATATCTTTATAAAATGCTCAAGTTTATTATAGGCTACTTAAGGCCACTTGAGATGATTACAATAATTAACTACATCACTATTTATACTACTCAAAATAGAAAATAAAAAGTCTTGCACAAATAATTAAATACATGTATCACAATTTACTAGATACATGTACTACGAAATTCTAAAAATACCTCTTGAAAAACTAAGAGTCAATTTTGGAAGACTAAACATTAATGAATTAATTCCAACAAAACCTAGCACACTCCATAGTTGTTGTGAATTCCTTTATTTTAAACACCCAATGAGACTGTAAAAAAGACAGGATCAACATACATAACTGATCCATCACTATAATGTAACTTCATTAGCTTTGTACCATCACTATTTTTCCAAACAAGTACCTTTAACTAGATTGTGCCTTGAATTGCTAAACAATAAAGCCCCATACTAAGGTACAATACATGCTGGTTTTTAAAAGCAAACAAATAAGAACACAGTTCAGTCATACAAAGTACATGAGATATTTAAAAAAAGTTAAACGGAATGTGGAATTAAATTTATATCCCACTAGCTGGGACCTTGAGAATGAATACGCAGGAACCAATAAAAAGAATGAGAAGGGAGAGATGTTGCAAAAATCTCTCACGAATATATAGAGAATGAGATATGAGATAAGTAGAAGCCCAAGCATATCACAACAATTATATATACCAGATAAATCTTAAGTGACACTAAAATTGATACATTTACACGTAATATAAAGAAAGAAGAAGTAGAATAAAGTAGGACGAGAAGAGCAAGAAGAAGAAAAATAAGAAGTACCAACCTTCATTGATAGTACAGGCAGATGGATGATTGATTACTGGAATAGCACCCTTTTATCCAATCGAACGAACACTGAATCTTTTCATGCTAGGATCAAGTGCTAATCCTCGATTTAGACAATTAAGTTGTGCAATAATGTTCATTGTAACATCTTTTCATGTTATGTTTCTGGTCTTTCAACTTTTCATGCATCCCTTTTTAGAATCAACCACAATAGAAGGGGGTAAAAAATCTGCCACATTGTTTTTTAAAACAGACCTGGTAATCCCATGTCCATACAATCTTACTTAACCTGGATGATCAGGTGCCATAACGGGCTCATATGCATAAATTGATTGACTACCATCTTAATTTTATCGAAATTTTATTGTCTCCATTTCAACATACAAATAAAATCCAAGAGAATAGAGTTCAAGTAAATTAAATTTATCCACTATTTAAGAAAAATGAAATTATCTCGGTAAAATTTGAATAAGAAATTTTTTTATTATTTTGTTGTACTAAATTTTCATAATCTCTCCAACCATAAACCAATTTCATGCTTTAGATAAATGTTAGATGATTAATAAGCTTAGGAGGACTTGATGTAAGTTATAAGGTATATCAATTATAAGTATAATATGAATTACAATATGCGTTTGATCGGAGGAAATTGGTTGTCCTGAGAATATATATCCCACCATTTATATTTAGTGATTGGATAAGTTATATCATAAATATGTTGAATTTACAAATTGTGATCAACTCAAATTAGGATTCTTTTAGGCTATTCAACCCTAAATCCTAATTTATGCCTATATAAGGGTACTAAATTCTCTTAAAAGGCATCTCGGAAATTTCATAAGGAGATCAAGATCTCGAATCCTCAACAAATTGATGGTTTATTCATAAAGAGGGGTCAAAATCCAAATCATCCTAGATCGAGAAATACGCCACTAACGGCCCTCATATCATGGATAAATCCTAGGAGAGTAGAATCAAGGGATCAATAGAATTGTATCCACTATCTTAATCAATAAAATCATGTTTCTTCATATTTTATTCTTATGGTTTGTTTATTTTCCATATGTTTAAAATTTGTTACAAAAAAAATTGACGCACCCAGTAGGACCAAATTTGTCCTTCATCTCTTCTCTCTTAAATGAAATATAAAGGAAGAATGAGTACTTCAAGCCTCGTCTTTGAGTTTTATCAAGTCTGTGCTCCGACAAGCCTTGAAGCAGGGGGAGTTGTAGACATTGAAATTTTTTGGGACTCTAGCTACAAGACGTGTTCAATATGAGTTTGGACTCTACAAATTGTGATTATATCAAATTAGGATTCTTTGAGGCTATTAAACCCTAAATCGTAATTTATGCCTATCTAAGGATACTGAATTCTCTTAAAAGGCATCTCAAAAATTTTATAAAGAGATCAAAATTTTGGATACTCCAAAAATTGATGGTTTATTCATAAAGAAAGGTCAAAATCTAAATCATCTAGTTCGAGAAATACACCACTAACGGCGCTCGAATCATGGATAAATCCTAAGAGAGTAAAAGCAAGGCATCAATAGAATTGTACCCGCTATCTTAATCAATAAAATCATGTTTCTTCATATTTTATTTGTATGGTTTTTTGATTTTCCATATGTTTAAAATTTGTTGCAAACAGTTGACTTTTATCAAATCTTGAATTGTAAAAATAGGAAAAGAGATCATATAAAGAATAACGTACTTGATCGGAATGAAATAAGAAACACAGGTGAAGAAGTTTGTCCTCCATAGAAAGGAAATTCTTTAGTTAACAGATGGAAGAAGTTAACTCGAGGAAAAAGTGGAGAGTGTAAGAAGGAGCTACGTTGGAAGGTTAATTTCACTGTTGAGCTTCCAAGATATTCTTGAATTAGATGCTTTGAGAATGAAAATCTTTTATCAAAATCTGCAATACATAAAGGAGGTGAACACTATTATTTTCTTGATGAAAAGACGAAACAATATAAAAATACCTTTTGGGATCACCACAAGTTTAGAATAGGAATGTCTTGGTGTACATTCTTTATATCCATTATATCATAACTAAAGTCGATATAAATATCCCTCTTGAAGACTGAATTTATGGAAAACGAATAGATAGAGCAGGATATCTTCCCTAAACTCTACTTTATATGCCTCTAAAATCACATCAGTAAGGATGGAATTTGAAATTTAGAACAGACTTAACTAACTAGGAAATTAATAGAGTAGTTGAATTGTTGCTGAAACAACAGTCATACAATGTATTTCCAAGAAAATATGCATCAAAAGGCCTCCATGGGTTAAACATAGAGCATATTCCGCTACTGGATTGTAATATAAGATTCTCACTATTATGTTTTCAACATTTGAGCATAAAATAAATTTATTTTATTAGAAAGTGTTCGGTTATTGGTCTTTTTCCCTTCATATGTGGATAAATAAAAGCCCAATTTGGACCAACCCATTTTTTCCCATAGGCCCATTATTATGAGGAAAATATAAGCCTATTTAGGTCTTATTTTCATATACACAAAGAGTTTTTTCAGCAGCCAAAAAGAGAGAAAGAGAGCAGTTTTCGCAGTCAAAATTCAGCCCTAACATCCAACTTCAAATTGCGATTCCCGCTTCATTTCTTGTCCGATTGAGCTGATTTTTGGACAGCATATTATCTTCATCTAAATATTTGATTAGGAACTGACAGAGTTTGATTTGGTAGCCTGAAACTTCAGTTTTGCTGTCATGAACAGTAGCTGCGAAATTGGTGATTTTGCTCCTTTAATTCTCTAGATTTGGTGCAATCCTATTTTGTTGTTGCTCGTTGTTTGGCACTTGTTTTGTGGCCAATTTTGGAGAACAATATTGTAACTCTTGGTGATTATAGTGGAGCTTTTGGTCCCATGGTTTTTTACTCTTCACATCGAAGGGTTTTCCACGTAAATCTTGGTCTCTTGTGTGATTGGTTTATTATTGTCTTGTTATATTTGTTTGGTTGAATTACTTGCTGCCTTACTATCATATTGCTTGTGGTTGTTTGTCTTCTCTTGGTTCAAATTGAGAAGGGAAAGTATAGACTTGGTTATTCTTCCGTTGTTATCCTGTCAGGCGTTCTTTGTCAGTGCCTTGTCTTTCCCAACAAAGTGGTATCAGAGCATTGGTTATTGTTGATTGTCGTTTTGAATGATGGAGGAAAATATGAGCAAAATGGTGTGTTTAAATGGTAGTAACTACCATATTTGGAAAGGCAAAATGAATGATCTTCTATTTGTCAAGAAGATGCATTTACCTGTGTTTGCTTCTAATAAGCCTCAGTCTTTGAATGATGAAGAATGGGAATTTGAGCATCTGCAGGTTTGTGGATATATTAGACAATGGGTTTAAGATAATGTTAGAAATCATATTGTGAATGAGACACATTCCAAAAGTTTGTGGGACAAGCTTGAGACACTTTATGCTTCGAAGACTGGCAACAACAATTTGTCCTATTGAAATAATTGATGAATATCAGTTATAAAGAGGGCACTCCTATTTCTAATCATATTAATGATTTTCAGGGTGTTCTTGACCAGCTGTCCGGAATGGGTGTAAAGTTTGAATATGAGATACAGGGACTTTGGCTTCTTAATACTCTGCCAGACTCTTGGGAAACTCTTCGAGTTTCTTTGACTAATTTTGCTCCCAGTGGTGTTGTAACCATGGATTATACTAAGAGTGGTGTCTTGAATGAAAAAATGAGAAGAAGATCTCAAGCCTCATCTTCTTCAGCTTCACACTCTGATGTTTTGGTTACTGAAGATAAAGGGAGAAACAAGTCTAGAGGTCAGAATGATAGAGGTAAAAGTAGAAGCGAGTCAAAGTCTAAATAGAAGAATATTACATGTGACTATTGCCACAAGAATGGGCATATCATGAAATATTGTTACAAGCACAAGAGAGATATGAGACAACAAAAGAGAGAAGGCGATAATGAAAATCATGTTGCTGTTGTTGCTAATGATGATCTTCGTGTTTCTTGTGATGCAAATGCCATTAATCTTGTTCGTGATGAGTCTAGCTGGTTAGTGGTTTCTGGTGCTACTTCTCATGTCATGCCAAAGAAGGAATTATTTTCTTCTTATACTCCAGGTAATTTTTGGAACGTTGAAAATGGGCAATAATCATGAAGTTGAAGTTATTGGCATTGGGACAGTTTGTTTGGAAAGTAACAATGGTTCCAAACTAGTTCTCAATAATGTAAAGAATGCTCTAGATGTTCGCTTGAATTTGATTTCTGTGGAATATCTTGATGATGAGGGTTATGTTAATACACTTGGTGTTGGCCAGTGGAAGCTTACTAGAGGTTTGATGGTTGTGGCCCGTGGTGACAAGTTGTCTAACTTGTATGTATTTCAGGGCTCCATGTCCAGAGACTCAGTAAATTTGGTGGAGAATGATACTTCATCAGAGTTATGGCATAGAAGGCTGAGTCATATGAGCAAGAAAGGGGATTGATAGTTTGGCTAAGAAAAATTTGCTTTCTGGAGTGAAACAAGCAAAGTTGAAGAAATGTGTTCATTGGTTAGCCGGTAAACAGAAAAGAGTTTCTTTTCATAGTCATCCGCCTTCAAGAAAGTTTGATTTGATGGAGTTGGTACATTCTGATTTATGTGGTCCTTTTAAGGTAAGATCTCATGGTGGTGCACTTTTACTTTGTGACTTTTATTGATGATCATTCTCGCAAACTCTGGGTATTTCCTTTAAAGTCCAAGGATCAAGTACTTGATGTGTTCAAGAGTTTTCAGGCCTTGGTTGAAAGACAAACAGGGAAGACATTGAAATGCATCCGCTCAGATAATGGTGGTGAGTATATTGGTCCTTTTGATAGATATTGCAGAGAGCAGGGTATTAGGCATTAGAAAACTCCTCCAAAGACTCCTCGGTTAAATGGTTTAGCAGAGAGGATGAATAGAACTCTAGTTGAGAGGGTTAGATGCTAAGCTGTCAGATTCCTTTTGGGCAGAAGCACTTAATACTGCTGCTTATATTATCAATTTATCTCCTGCTGTTGCTTTAGATGGCGATGTCCCTGACAGAGTTTGGACTGGTAAGAATGTTTCTTATGATCATCTTAAAGTCTTTGGGTGTAAAGCCTTTTTACATGTTCCTAAGGATGAAAGGTCAAAGTTGGATGTTAAAACTAGGCAGTGTATCTTCATTGGTTATGGTCAAGATGAATTTGGCTATCGTTTTTGTGATCCTGTTGAGAAGAAACTTGTTAGAAGTCGTGATGTTGTGTTCTTTGAAGACCAAACAATTGAAGATTTTGACAAAGCTGACAAGGCTGATTTTCAGAGTAGTGAGAGCTTAGTTGATGTTGATCCAGTTCCTTTGACTATTGCACCGGAAGAAAATCTTCATAATGATGAAAATCAAGTTGATAATGAAGATGGTGATCATGTTCAGAATGACCGGCATGATGTTGTTGATGCTCCAGTGCAAGATGATGTGGTTGTTCAACAACCAATTATAGATGCTCCAGAGAGTTCTCTCAAACGATCTAGTAGAGACAGAATTCCTTCATCTCGTTATTCTCCCAATGAGTATGTACTCTTGACTGACGGGGGAGAACCTGAGAGTCTTGATGAGGCCATTGGATTCGAGATGTGTTGGATTCTAAGTTGCTTGAGCTTGAAAAGATTCATACAAATGATAATGGTTCCGATATGATGACTAAAGCTTTGCCAAGAGGGAAGTTTGAAGATTGGTTCATGGTCGCCAGGATGACGGTCTCCTCCACAAAGTCGTGAGGGGGAGAATTGTTGGGTTATGGGTCTTTTTCTCTTCCTATGTGGATAAATAAAAGCCCAATTTGGACCAACCCATTTTTTCCCATAGGCCCATTCTTATGAGGCAAATATAAGCCTATTTAGGTCTTATTTTCATATACACAGAGAGTTTTTTCAGCAGCCAAAAAGAGAGAGAGAGAGCAGTTTTCGCAGTCAAAATTAAGCCCTAACAGCCAACTTCAAATTGGGATTTCCGCTTCGTTTCTTTTCCGATTGAGCTGATTTTTGGACAACATATTATATTCATCTCAATCTTTGATTTGGAACTAGCAGAGTTGGATTTGGTGGCCTGGAACTTCAGTTTTGCTGTCATGAACAGTAGCTGAGAAATTGGTGATTTTGCTCCTTTAATTCTCTAGATTTGGTGCAATCCTATTTTTTTGTTGCTCGTTGTTTGGCCATTGTTTTTTGGCCAATTTTGGAGAACAATATTGTAACTCTTGGTGATTATAGTGGAGCTTTTGGTCCCGTGGTTTTTTACTCTTCACATCGAAGGGTTTTCCACGTAAATCTTGGTGTCTTGTGTGATTGGTTTATTATTGTCTTGTTATATTTGTTTGGTTGAATTACTTGCTACCTTACTATCATATTTCTTGTGGTTGTTTGTCTTCTCTTGGTTCAAATCGAGAAGGAAAAGTATAGACTTGGGTATTCTTCCGTTGTTATCCTGTCAGGCATTATTTGTCAGTGCCTTGTCTTTCCCAACAGAAAGAAATCCCAAAAAGAGGGAAGAAAGTTCAAGAACTCAGCAGCTCACGGTATAACTTCTTTAGCTGGATATATTGTTGGATATTTTGCTAGTATTATTTCAAGCCCCACTTACAACATTGTTGCTTCTCCTATCAACAAAAAGGCTAGTATCCTAAAGATGATTGTAAAGAAAATTGGGTTTCTTAATTTGTTTATGAGAAGTCTTCCTATAATTTAATGTTTGTTGGACATGTTGTGACTTTGCGATGGTAGTATGACTACGGTAAAATATTAAGTGAATTTCCAATTAGTGGAGATGTAATACAATGATATAAAAGAATACAAAAGGCTCAAAATGAATCAAAACGAAAGCTCCTATTAGTCAATACATGGTATATGCATCGGTTTATAGATATAATAAGCACATGAATACTGGTGCACATAATTTAACACATAGAGTGAATTAGCGACCCTCTAACCGTTCCTTGAAAATGCTTCAACATTTACCATCCTTTAAAAATTGACATGTAAATGCCAAAATTTTACTTGTTATTTAAATATTTCAGTATACACGTGAAGAAAATGTGTTCACTATCACCCGTAATGAGGTTAGAACATGACCCTAATGAAAAAGGACATTTTTACTCATCCTAGTATCATACATTTCGTTCCTTTGATTATAAAAATACAATTTAGTCCATTGATAACCAACCACTCTAAAGAACATAACAATTATTTTGTAGATAATTAGGGCGAAAAACTAGATAACTTACTTGCATTTCGGAAACGATTAAGTAAGGGGTCTCGAAATTAGTGAATAAACTAGCAATTTTGGACTCTCTTGCAAGCGATTTAGAACTCTTCGGTGAGATTGAGAATTTGGATCGAGCAAGTTTCAACAAGGAATAATTTTCTCCATTGAATGAAAAGATTTTAAAAACCCTTTGGATAGAAATGAAAGCTTGTGAGAGCTAGAAACGTCGTGGTGTAATATCCGATAAAAAGATCTAGCCTCTGTAGGTTGTAGTTACTGAAGGTGCCACCGTGTATTTTTATATTTTGAGATTATCAAAAAATATGTGATGAATAAGGAGGTATTGCTTTTTTTCCATTTAGGCGGAACTATGAAAATTGTGGGAAACATACGGAAGGATTCTACAAATCGTAGTAATAGAAATAAACATGTTGCTAAAAAATATATATCACAATGAGTATAGAAGACAATTGTATCAGGCCTTCTATAGCAACAATTATTAAAAAGCTGCAAAAGCTATTTGGTAATCTATGGAGATAACACTATAAATCATATGCGACGGGTTTAACCGTTGCAATAGACTATATATGGCAACAATTTTCAATCCGTTTCCGTAGAAGTCGTTGTCGTAGGTCCAATTTCTAGTAGTTCTAAATGAAGCAAGTTGGGAAACTGAGATTTCCAAGATAGCCTTCTAGCATGTTTTTGAGAACTAATCTCAAACCACACTAGTAAGTATATTTGAAAAACATAAGAGTCAGTATATTTTGGGAGTGAGCATCAATATGGGGAAGAGTTCAAACAAATCACATCCATTAGGTAGTTCAGGTCTTATACCATTGGGCGGGTATAGGATACGCTGACAGTGTGAGATATATCGATGTATTATCACTATAGCTCTTGTGTGATGGTTCTCGGTTAGAGTAACCCCCATAGAGTTTATTGTATTTTCATATACATCATTGCATTGTATTTTTACATACATATCAAAATTTCATGTATATTTGCATACAAAAAGTATTTATCCTATTTGTAAACAACCTTTCTTAATATTGCACTTGTTTAAATCTGCGTTATACTTACATGAGTGAAGTAATTATTCATGAGTTGAGAAGAGACAAGGTGAGTGTTTCTTTCATAATATATTTCTAGCATATGTTGTATTAACATTCCAACTCTCATACTCGTACATTCAATGTACTGATTCCAGATGGCTTGCATCATATTATGATGCACACGCAGGTAGTGAGGATCGACATCCAACACACCGTTGATCCAGTTGAGTACTTCAGAGCTTGTTGGTGAGCCTCCTTGCACTCCGGAGGACATCTTTTATTGCTTTCTATTTAGTTCAATAGGATGTAAGTAGTCTTACATTTTCATTCTTATATTAAAGACTTGGGTTGTCATTGGCAAAGTTGATGTTCAAATCTTTAATATATTCCCAGTTATTTTTATCAGTTCTTTAATCATTATAACTGTGATTGTTGTCTTCCGCTAAGTTAATTCAAGGGTCCACTCGAGGCCAACAATGGTCATCGAGTGCCAGTCGCACCCAGGTTGTAGGCTCGGGGCGTGACATGGAGATCAATGATCAGAGAAGAAGGTTAGTTGGTAGCTAAACATCATCTCATTTTTCTTGTTAGTGTTCTCTTTATCATTCACAAATTATCTTGTTTCGTAATTCTATAATTACATTTTGTTTTCTTTTATTCAGTAACCATATTTTGTAGGGTTCTTACTGAGACAAGGATCTATCTGAAACAACATATCTACCTTTACAAGGTTAAACTAAGATTGTTGTTGCTTCACATTATTGAGTTATGAACAAAACAATTTGTATTTTAATCAAGAAAATGGAAAGAATCATCTGATACCAATATATACTAAAATAGTAAATTGATTCAAAATAATAAAAAAAACACCATTTTTGTAAGATGTCATAGGATTGTAAGAAAAATGACAGTGCATTCTTTTCCTTTTTTTCTATAAAGGACAATCAAGTCAATGTCTAGTTCTTAAACTTCACAACATAATTTTAAAAATTACTTTTATAGGACCAACAACTTTTCTATAATTTTCTGAAAATAATTACTTAAATATTCTAGAAAATCTAACTTAAATTGCTTAATCAAGTTCAAGTAATTACGATTTTAATCATGTGAATAATTCTTATCAATGTGTGGCAATTTTCATTTAGAATATGCAAGTGAACCAAATTTGTGCTTATTCACTACTTTTTAACATTCTCATGGTTGTTATATTTTTCAACATTTTCCCCTTATTTTTACCCTTCTGATAGTTTCATTACGCATTTTATGATTAGAGGGGATGCGTCACACAGCACCTGAGGTGATCGAATGTGTTATGTAGAAGATTTTCCTTTTAAAAAGATTGATTTTTAGAAAGTTTGACCAAAGTAAATATTTTGGGTAAATAAGGTCTGTTTGAGTTTTTGTAGCTTCATTAGGTCCAATGGGTGATTTATGAATTGAGTTAGAAAACATTTTGCGTAGTGACTTTAAACTTCTAGGCTAGGCTAGTCTTAGATGGGATATGAGCAAGGTGAGGTCTAGGGAAATCCTAGAAGGTTTTGGATGGTATGTCTAATATTGGATTGTATTTCCTAGTATCTAAGATATTAAGGAAGCCATAGGGGTTTCAAAATTGAATTCGGGTGAGTAAAACTCCCACTATCGAACTTGGTGTGAATATTATATATAGAACGTATATATTCAAGATGTATTGTAAAAGGTGGGCTTTGGGAAGGATTTTATGTCACCATGTAGCTACTATAGAAGGTTTCATGTCTCTACAATGGGATAAATAAATTCCCGTTATATAGGGGTTTCCCCTATGGCGACACAACTATAGCAGGGTTGTGGGGTTTCTATTTGGAAAAACTCTCAAAATCACTTATTTTCTTAAAACTTCATTCTTAGGAAAAGAAAAGGCGACTTATGGCAACTTTCCAACGTTTTTCCACCAAGATCTTCAGTTAAGGTGAGCTAATTTCTTTTCCAACTTGTAGTTTGATTCTTAAGCCTCATATCAACGGTTTTACTTTTGGGAAAGTTTTTTAGCTTGAATTAATAATATAAAAGACCCTTGATGGGTGTCATGGAATGCCCTGGGGGTTAGGATGGACAGGTATGATCTAGAATGCCATAAGGTCATCCTCATCTCTGAATCCTACTGCAACCAGCTCTATATTAGCAAAGATGAATGATGATTGGAGATGCATCCTGAAAACATAGGTAGAGTGTAGTATTAGTACCAAAACAACAGGTATCTAGTAGGTATCATGGACCGACTGAGCTTGAAAAGTAAAGACAATATCAAAAGAAAGAAATAACTCTATAGAGGTCAAATGAACAAAAATATAATAGGATTACACATGATTCTAGGATAGAGTGGAAGAGAACAACAAGAAACTAACTAACCTAAGTAGACATCAATAAGCCAAGAAGGTACACTTATGCACAAGTATAAGAAAAATTACCTCGATGGACCACCAAAAGCCTGATGAGTACATAAAAGAGCTATAACTAAAGAGTACAATTTTTTGTCAATCAAGAACAAAAGATACATATCCCAACCTTGAATCAAGGATAAAACACCCAAGGAATCCAATAGAACCATGCCATCAGGAATCAACTCAATAGAGGATAATATGCCCAAAATTGAGATTGTGGTTGTAGATCATGTACGCTGACCCTAAAATCTACGACCATAGGATTGGTATGCCCAGAACTTAATCTACTACTACATGAACTATTGGAGAGTACCATGTCAAGTCACCACCATAAGTCCATCGTGGGTCGACATCCAATCGAAGTTTGTAATCTCATGCCACTCCAAACCTGAACCAAATCCAATTTGAATCATCGAAAGAAGCCCAAAATCACAATAAAGAATCATTTGTTCCGTAATAAAAAAAGAATTATAGATGACATATTATCGGAGTTGAGTTACATCCTAGCCAAGGACACTACAACAAGAAATGTTTTTAGTGGCATTTATTTAGTGGAAATAAGTCTTATACACTATCTAATCTACCCTATTCCGACATTTAAACTTTAGCCAGTAAAGGAAGTACTTTTGTAGTGACAAATAAAAATATATATTGATAGAATTATAGTCAATTTGTATTATTTTTACTTTCCCCCAATTTTTATTTTACCTCAGATTTCCACCATCTTCTCCCTTCAATGAAATTCAAATGGAAATTGGCTTAATTATAGTGTAGTTTGCTCCATGACAGTGGAGTTTGACATAACGTCAATGGAGTTCAGCACATCGGCGGTGAAATTCAGCACATAGGTATTATGGATGAGAAGAAATACGAATTAAATATGCCGACATCTCTATACAAACTCATCGTCAGCTGTTCATATTCGTATAAGCAAATCCATCATCTCCGACTGTCTTATATTCGATCGGATCAAATTTGAACTGCGATGTCGTTTGGTAACTATTAGTATCCATTTTATTCAGCTTCAGGGACATGTATGGGTATATGTTCTAGATTTTTCTATCTTTTATATTGTTAGAATCGATGCATGTGTTCTATATCACATAGCTTGATCTTGTGTGCAATAAGGTAGGTGTAGAATTGTAGATAGCAACCAAACTAGTTGTAGTGGAGCTCGATTTTTCACCTACTAATTGAAGGTAAACAACTAAACTTAGCAGCTAATTGAAAACTTATTTGTTCATATAAAATTCAAATTTTCGCATTTATTCATTTCCGTACCTTGAACTCGAGACTTTGCGCACATACACAAATCTGATATTCAAGTTCCTTATGTACCTACATCTTTTACCTCCTTTTCCTTCTAGCAATTCAATAAGCATTAGCATTGGCAATGATCTGCTCCAGCTCATTTGCACTGTTTAGTCCAATGCAACGGGCACCAACTTAAGCGTTGTTGAATACTTGCTTTGTTAAATCATAGTCATTTCAACATTTACTACTAAAAAAGGATTTTTGTCCACAAAATATTTAAGAAGTACATGAAGTCTCAAACAATAGGGGAAACTACTCTCACATCTTAGGCTTGGTCTCCTAGGTAGCCTCATCTATTAGATGATGTATCTACCAGACCTTTACAATGGAAATGTCTCTCGAACACAACACACATATCTCTGTATAGAATAAATTCTCCTCCATGAAGGTCAAATAGTCATCAAACTTAATTGAATAATGCCAGATCAAATTACACTCACGAGGAACATATCGGTGAATCATATAAACTTGGAACATCACGTGAATACCTGAAAATGTAGGATATTAGGTCAACTCAAAAGTGACATCACCACCATTCTGTCACATCTCCAATGTACCTATACATCTGGGATGAAGCTTTCCCCACCTTCCGAAAAACATCATGCTCTTCATGTGTCTCACTTGAAGAAACATATGATCACCAACCTCTAATATCAAAGACGGTGCCTATGGTTAGCATAATTATAATGCCTTCTATTAGATGAACTAAGTCTACACTTAATCACCCAAACATTGTCTTAGACATCCTGAAGCAAATTTATACCACGTGGTTTAGGCTTCGAAGATTCAAACCAACCAATTGGAAAGCGATAATGCCTACTATATAGGTCCTCGAATGAGGCCATCTGAATACTCGAGTGGTAGTTATTATTGTACAAAAACTCTGTTAAATCCAAAATGATGTTCCGTTTTACCTCCGAATTCCAAAACACAAACAAAAAACATATCCTCCAAAACCTGAATAAGTAATATTACACGCAGTTCAATAAGGTGAAGGTGGAGTATCGTTATGCCATGCCTCGTATTGGTGATTTTCTTGACTAAGTTTATGGGTGCCACAGTGTTTTTTAATATATAATTTAGGTCTTGTTACCATAAACTATGGATTAGGGTGACACCCATCCCTAACACCACATATATGACTCAGTTGAATGATTTGACTCAGAAGTTTTTTGAGTAGTGACTTGAAATGTTTAGGCTAGGCTAGGCTGGCCTCATACGAAATGTGTAATGTCTAAGCATGGGTTCAATCATATTTTATATATGAAATTAAGGAGTCTATAGGGATTATTAGAAGTGAATTCGGGTTCTTAGAAATCCTAAAAGTGAACTTGGCATAAAAGGGTTAATTTAGAACGTCAAGGTTCGAGGGTGTGTTTCAAAATGGGGAACATGGGGAAGAATTCTGAGTTTTATTCTCTGTGTAAGACTCTAAATCAGTGTAACTCCACTATGGAGCGGCCACTAGCAGTCTGGTCAGCATTATGGCAGGTTCATCGCAAATTAATTCATGAAAAGTCCGAAAACTGCGCATTATTTGGTAACTTCATTTTTTTTAAAAAAAAGGGCAGCCTAAGGCATTTTTGGTAAAAGTAATTTAATTATTACTCCTAACTTAGTAATTCAATTTTCGGACCTTAGAATCAATTTTGGTTATCTGAGGCAACAGTTTTGACTAGAATTAATGCTAAAAAAACATTTGTTTGGGTCGAATGATCATAAGTGTGACACGTGGTTTAGGATTTGATTATAATCCGAGCATTTTTAGGTTTTTTCCATTGATTTATGTTATTTTTTTAATTGTTTTAGATCAAGAAACACTCAAAATTCATAACAAAAAGAAAGTTTTGGTTCTTTAAAGTTTCCAAGTATTGATTCAATATAGGTAATGATTGTTTATTTTCCAAATTATGTACGTGTGCACGTAATTAACTGTTTTTATAGAATTACCTATACAATGCATGAGGGTGAAACATAAAGGGTGAATGCGAAATGACATCATGTTGATAATCTCTTGCAATGAACACGTTTAATTTTCTTGTGGCCTCAAGTGTGGTTGTTCAATGTAATTATGATTGTGCATGTTGCTTGTGATTGTTGATTGACTTGGGTGTCATGCTGGAACAAGTTCACTAACTGTTGACTCGAGTATCACAGCTACTATGGAATTTTAAAACTGTTAGCTTGGTCACCACGCTGGTACAATAATAGTTTGTTTATAGGTTCCACGAGATAATTGATATGTTTTGTTATGATCATGTGGGACACATTTCATTTGTTTGTTAAGTCAAGATATGTTGTTGTGAGTCTATTTAATTTATGACTAAATTGTTAGCATGTATGTTGACTTATATTATTTTATTTTGGTTTCATGTTTATATTAATATTATGGGACTAGCCGATGATCCTACCACAACACGATGGTCATGTACTTAAACTACACTTGCTCTTTCTTTGTTGAGTATAGGGCATATTAAGGAAGCTTGCTTTGAGACCTCAATTTTGAGAAAAAGTGACATTTGAATCAAAGGGTGACTAATTCTTCCGGGGGCTTTTATAGATTGTTCTCTACACCTTTGTCTATCTTTTCAAAATAAGATATTTGCAGATTTTTGTTTCTACTTTCGCGGTGGCATCCCCTATTCTTGACTATTTGGAGTTTTGGTACAATCACTTTCAGTTTCTAGGGGGTTATTTCCACATAGTTGTCTTATGACAATAGGATTTTTTTACAATTTTATTGTTTTATATTAATATCTTAGTTTTTTAGTTGGTTTCTAATTTACAGGCTAGTTTGAGGTGTCTTATACCACTAAAGGGTTAGTATGGGTGCTACTCACCGCGGGTAGGGGTCATTTGTTACTTTGGGTAGGGTTTTGATCAATTGTATCCCTTTATGCCAGTAAACAGAAAGTTATGGTATTTCCATAGTATTTCGATCAGGTTCGAGTCTTGAGTGCTCGTTTAGCCTCGGTTAAATCCCATGCATGTAACTTAGTCGTGTTTGAGGGATAACCAATATGTTAGCCATGGTTTTAGTCGTGACACTTTGCTATTAGTTGGTAATAACAAATAGTATTAAATAAATAGTATAAAATAATATTAGTATTTACTGTGTACTAATCCTAGTCCTATTAGGATTAGTACTCCTTAATCCTAGTCCTATTAGGATTAGTACTCCTTCCTATATCTCCCATGTATTCCCTTATTAGGTTAACACTTCAATACAATCAATATTCCTTCATGGTATCAAGAGCCAGAAAACCTAGATCTTCTTTTCTCTAGGTTTTTTTTCCTCTCTAGGGAACCGATCATTCCATCTCTTCTGTTGGGCGGCGGCAGCCATGACAACCGAGGTGGATCCTCTCGATTCACTTCCTTCGGGCGTTAAACTCTTTCTTAGGCATCTTCATGCCCTGATTCCCGAAAAATTATCAGACATAAATTACCCTACATGGAAAATCACCGTTCTTACAGCCCTTGAGGCCAATTACCTTCTCAAATACGTCGATGGAAGCACAGAACCGCCGCCGGCAGTCATCACCGCCACGGACAAATCAGAAAAAACCAATCCGGCCCATGCCGCCTGGAAAGCCGTGGATGGCCAGATCCGATCATGTTTGATTGCGCTCATCTCTCCCACGGTTCAGAAACACGTCCGATCCTACACAACTTCTTCAGCCCTGTGGACGGCCCTCGCAACATGCTATGCATCAATTTCCCACTCTCATATTTTTCAATTGCGTGATCGTCTCCACACAATTACCAAAGGCACGAAAACTATGGAGGAGTATTTAGACGAGGTCTCCACCATCATCACAACCCTCGACACCGTGAACGAAATCATTACCAAAAAAGATCTCGTCATGTGCATCGTTCGGGGGCTCCCATCAACTTACTCCTCCATTAAACAGGCGGTTCGCATCAGTCCAATGCCCGTTCACCTGGCTACTCTCTCCTCGTGGCTAAAAAGTGAAGAAATCAACGTGGATCTTGAGAGCAAACTTCTTCTCCGAGAAGCCGCTGTTATGGAGCCGACCACCGCCCTCACCGCAAGCCAGAACTATCGCGGCGGGTGTGGTGGCATCCGGCAGAGGAGCCACGGCGGTATGAGGAGAGCCGAAATAGTGATAACCGTGAAGTGAAGAAAGCTGGACTGGAACAATACACCAGTAAACCAACACCGATGGCAGAAAGTGATAACCGTGCCAATTATGCATCTCAAGCCGGCCCTTCCTCTGAATGGTTGTTCGATAATGGGGCCACTATGCACGTTACTTCTGATCTATCCAAGCTTAACGCTCCAAATCCATATCATGGCTCCAATGGTATTACTGCTGGCAACGGTGAGTCCCTTAATATTTCTCACACTGGCACGGGTACCATTAAAACCCCCACCGCTATCTTTCACCTAGGTAACCTTACCCACGTCCCTTCTATTAAAACAAATCTCCTTTCAGTTCACCAATTCACAAAAGACAATAATTGCTCACTCTTGTTCACCTCTAATGATTTTCAGATCCTAGACAATACTACCAAGAGGGTTATTTTTCAGGGCCCCTGTGAGCATAGTCTGTACATTCTTCCTGGCACAAGTTCGTCTGCCCACCCAGTTTCAGAAAGCGTTCCTGTGGCTCCGGTGGCTCTTTCGGCTGATGGCCACAGTCTGTTGTGGCACAGTCGTCTGGGTCACCCGTCTACTCAAATAATAAATTTTTTAATGTCTCAATTAGGTTTTTCATCCATTCATGTAAACAATTGTGACTCCTGTTCAATTGCTAAATCTCATAAATTACCTTTTACTTTATCTGACAAGCGTACAACTGCCTTTCAACAACATAAGGGAAGGGGGCAAGAATAAGTTTCTATTCAGCCTCCTCCAACTCCAGGCTTCTCTTCTCCTAGGAATCCTAACTTGGTATGCAAGCTCAAGAAAGCGATTTATGTTACGGCCTCCGGCAAGCTAAAGCAGGCACAAGAGCTTGGTTTGAAAGGTGACAGCACCTTTTCAACTTATTCATTCTGACCTATGGGGTCCTACTACTGTTCCTTCATTTTCTGGTTTTCACTATCATATTTGTTTTGTCGATGATTTCTACAAAATACACTTGGTTGTACCCACTAAATCACAAATCACAGGCATACACCACCTTTGTCACCTTTGAAAAAATGGTCAAAACACAATTCAATTCTCATGTTAAACTTTTTCGAAGTGACAATGGAAAGGAATATGTAAATAACATCTTTGTCCAGTTTCTGCAATCCCTGGGAATTATACATCAAACCTCCTGTCCATACACTCCCGAACAGAATGGGGTGTCTGAGCATAAGCATCGCCATCTCATTGAAACGGTGGTTACTCTTCTACATCAATCTCATATCCCTGTCTCATTTCGGGTAGAAGCTCTAGCCACCGCAAACTACCTCATTAACAGAATGCCCAGTCACACCCTCTCCAACAAATCACCCTATCAGCTCCTTTACCAAGAACTTCCCAATTATACCAACCTCCGTGTCTTTGGGTGTCTTGCCTACCCTTGGCTACGCCCTCATATTACTCACAAATTACAACCCTGATCCAATCCTTGTATTTTTTTGAGCTATCATCCTACCTCCAAGGGTTATCGTTGTCTTGACCCACAAACTCATAAAGTCTACATATCTCGTCATATCAAATTTATCGAAAATGAGTTTCCCTACGAGTCTATTTCCTCCTCCACAAATACATCATTCATTGGCGTCCTTCCCCTTTTTCCAACATACTCACAGGGTCCCTCACCACCTTCCCCCACACCTCCACCCACTACCCAACCACCCCTCATCACCCCTTCGACCGTCACCCACAATACACCCGCAACCACCACCCACACTCACAACCAAACTCGAACTACCCCATACCCACAACATCTCCAGCCCGATCCGTTTTGGGTCCTTCCCAGCCACCCTCGAATCACCACCGCCCGTGCCACCCCCCAATACTCATCCCATGTTAACCCGTGGCAAAGCCAGTATCTTTAAACCCAAAACCTTTCAGGCTACCATACTACCAAATACACCCCTTCCCGATAGTGAACCAACAACCTACTCTGTTGCCTCAAAAAATGCTTATTGGCGTCATGCTATGGATGACAAGTTTAAGGCTTTGATTGATCAGAAAACTTGGGTTCTTGTACCTAAGCCCCATGGGCGGCACCCAGTGGGCTGTAAATGGGTGTACAAAATTAAACACAATGCAGATGGCAGTATTTCCAGGTACAAGGCTCGTTTGGTTGCTAAAGGCTACAATCAGGAGTATGGGCTTGATTACTCCGAGACATTCAGTCCTGTTATTCGGCAGGAAACCAATGGCCTGGTACTGTCACTCGCCGTGCGCAACAATTGGCTCATCAATCAGTTGGATGTTTCCAATGCTTTTCTTCATGGCATGCTTGATGAAACTATCTACATGATGCAACCACCGGGCTATGTTGATCCCCGATTCCCTCAACATGTTTGCAAACTCCAGAAGTATCTGTATGGGCTCAAGCAAGCCCCCCGTGCTTGGTACACACGTCTGAAAACGTTCCTCCAGGGACTCGGCTTCACGTGTTGCGTACACGACACGAGTCTGTTTACTCGACATTCAGTACATGGTACAGTCATTGTTCTTGTCTATGTAGATGATATCATTATTACAGGCTCTACTGCAGCTCTCATTCAGGATGTCACTCGAGCTATGCATACAACCTTCAAAATTAAGGACCTTGGCCCGTTACATTATTTTCTGGGAATGGAGGTTTCTCGGACAGGCAGCGGCTTGTTTCTTCATCAGTCAAAATATGCTCAAGATCTGTTGCAGAAAGCTGGACTGGAACAATGCACCAGTAAACCAACACCGATGGCAGTATCTTCGTCTACGAATGGAGCCGACACCCCCTTTGCCGATATCACCCCCTTTGCCAATATCACCCACTTCTGTAGCCTCATTGGGGCTCTACAGTATCTGGCCATAACCCGTCCTGACATCCAGTTTTCTGTCAACCGAGTTGCTCAGCGCATGCATCAACCAAGTGAACATGATTACCATTGTCTAAAACGCATTCTCAGGTACATTTTTGGCACTCTTGGTCATGGTTTACTCATTCGACCCGGGGACTTGGATCTTCGAGGTTTCTCAGATTCAGATTGGGCGAATGATAAAAATGACAGAAAATCTACATCGGGGTTTCTCATTTTTTTGGGGCCGAACCTGATCTCCTGGTGTACAAAAAAACAACCCAAGGTCTCTCGGTCCTCAACTGAAGCTGAATACCGCGCCCTTCTCTTCTTGCTGCTGAGACAATGTGGGTCACATATATTCTTCGCGAACTCCGCGCCACTCACACTGTTCCTGCTCTCTATTGTGACAACAAATCCACCATCTGTGTGGCCAAGAATTCCGTCCTACACACCAGAATGAAGCATGTTGATATCGATTGTCTCTTTGTTCGCGATGAAGTTCAGGCCGGCACCATGACTGTGCAGTATGTACCCACTGAAGAACAACCGGCTGATATTCTCACCAAACCTCTCCCGAGCCGACAGCACGATTACCTCATTTCCAAGATTCCGTTCACTTCCGCTCAGCTCAGCTTGAGGGGGGATAATAACAGATAGTATTAAATAAATAGTATAAAATAATATTAGTATTTACTGTGTACTAATCCTAGTCCTATTAGCATTAGTACTCCTTAATCCTAGTCATATTAGGATTAGTACTCCTTCCTATATCTCCTATATATATCTCCCATGTATTCCCTTATTAGGTTAACACTTCAATACAATCAATATTCCTTCAGTTGGGTCCAATTCCTGATAGTATGGTCCTATTGGATTCTTTGGGGTCCGTTAGTTACGGTTTGTGTCTTGGTTTCGGTATCTCCAGTTTTGAATACATATAGTCTTAACTAGGAATAACTTGAGCTCTCTTGTGTACTCATCAATCTTATGGAGGTCCGTTTAGGTTATTTTCATTTCACTTGTGAACGATTGTACCTTGTATTATGGATTTATGGGAGTCAAATTTGGTCTATAATTAATTTGTTTACTTTTATCTTTTCGTTTTATGTTGAACTGTTGAGGCTCATGGTTAGACTTATTGCTATTGTTCCTTTTATCTACCTCCTTGATATAATATTTAATACTTTCTTTACAATATGTATTTACTTTCCAATATTAGTCAGCCCATGATACCTACTGGGTACGATAGATTCAAGTTTTGACTATTTAAGTGCTTCGAGAAATGAACGGCCAACTGAACTAGCTTAATATTGAGGAAAACTAACAATAGGTTTGCTAAAACCTCTAACTCATAATCCAGAAGTAGAACTGGTGTTGAGTAGTTTCGTAGAAACCGCTCAGTCATTTATGCTATTATTTCTGAACTCTTCCGTAAAGTTTACTATTTAAATGCTTTGAGAAATGAGTTGTCAGCTGAACGAGCTATATATTGAGGTATAGTTGTAATATGCCACATTCGAGAAAACCTTTGAGAGATGGTTACTTATGGGAATCAATAATGTTATATCGAAAATGGCATATCAAATATTAATCTTGTTTGCTGCTTTTAACTTTAATTTTAACTTCCCTTGAATGTGGTGATGAATCGGGAACTGAGCTAACAATTGTGTACGTTGAGAAATTATGGTTGATATGTTATTTGATAAAATCTTTGTTATGATTGCAATAAGTTGAGGCGTAAAATATACCTCTATTGGGCTAGTGCTGCAATATCGCTTTGGTACACATAATTCATGAGGTGTGCTGCAGTATTACTTGAATGAATAGCATCAGTGACATATGCATCTAGACCATATCTTCTGTAGTAACATAATTATAGTTCATATATGAAACCCTTTTCCGTGGATGACATTGCATTATATGAAGCTTGATAGGATATTATGTATGGTGCATTGACATAATTATGAGGTGAATTGGACTCAGGTCGAGAGGATATGCCACTGATAATATGATGTGTGAACTTTAAACCACACCATGTGCGGATTTTCTTTGCCACCAGAGTCCAATAAACCTCAATAAGTCAATGCACCACAAACAACATACTATCAAGTTGCATATGAAACGAACCCATCCATGGAAAAAGTCTCACGAATAACTTATAATCATGTTACCCGAAAAGATATGAATTTGCCTTTAAGAAAATATGGTTCTCTAACTGATGCATACCCCTAAAATTATGTACAACCAAGTAATATTGCAGCATACCCTGCATCTTATGTACACTCCAACAAATATTGCAGCGTTAAACCAAGAAAGAGCCTATTTAACACTGATACTTATTGCAAATCTAGTAAAGACTCTAGCAGCTAACAATTTATCAACTAATGTCCAAGGAACTACCGTGACAACAACATCTTCTGCTGCTATGATTGCTTCTAGTCAGCAACAATCTTCGAGATATGAACATCAAGTTATCGAGAAGATTGCGTAGTTTGGCAGCCAATTTAACAATAAAACACAAGATGGTTGTATTTTGTACATATACTCTAATTAATCTGCAGAAGAAGCAAGAAAAAAAGTGAGTAAGTGAGGGAACATTTGGAAGGCTTAGTTATCAAACTTGTTTTACTTTCATCATCAAGGTATTATTAAAATCATATTGATGGTAGATCGGAACAACACATATCGATGCTTACTACTGCAATAATGAAAATTAAGGCGAGAAAAGAAAATCTGCATACTTTGATTTTTATAATGTTTTCCTTTAGTACATGAACATAAGATTAAATACATTGTTTTTCTTAGTTACTACTAACTTTGACATTCAAGGAATATTCTTTCTCATCATAATATTTTCAAATATTTTTAAACTATAGTGAATTGTTAAATATTGTAAATTATAGTACTTTTCATAGAGTTTTTAAATGTGTTTATCTATTTGAACAACATATAAATACTTTTTGTTTCAATTATAGAAATTAAGGAGATAAAACAAAACCTCCAATCTCTAAGATATATTCTTTGGTGAACTCTCATTGTTGTCTTAACAAAAGTAGAAAATTTATTAAAGTAAACTCATAATGTAATGCATGAAGATAAAAGAAAATTGTTGAGAATCTCTAGATTAATTAACTAGTCATTAGTTAATTTTCATATAAAAGAAGTATATGAACCCACTTCAACTAATATAAGTATAAAAGTATCACAATATATCTATTAAAAAAGTAACTAAAATAGTATTTGATAATCTTTATTAAACAAATATGAATGCTAGTAATATTATTAAATTTTGACGTACGTGTCGACAAAAAAAGTATCAAAATAACTAAAGAATAGTTGATGAAAAACTAATTATTGATAATTAGAATGGTTCCAAAAATTTCATTTATGTTATACGGAATTGATAAATTGTATTACCGTTATGGTATGATTTTTTTTAATAAATGATTGAATCCATTATTTTTATCTAGATCCTTATCCATATAAATAACCTATGAAAGAAATAAAATAAACTAAAAAAGAATAATTTTAGGGATCTCATGTTTAAGTAAATGTGCATCTTGAATTTCCTTCTTTTCTATGACAAGAGCTATTAGAGCACTTCTTGATCAAATTAAGAACTTCAATAATTTTATCTTGACTCAATCGTTCCTTTCTTTTAATTTTTTTATGTTTGTATTTTTATAATTTTTTTGGATTCCTGATCTATAGCGTATAATATTTAGGAAACCTCCTTTTCTTCTGATGAGTGGAGAACAAAAAAGGGGTCTTAATCCAATCCATCTATTTGTACCTAAGCCTAGAATATATCTATCTAAAAACTAAAAAATTATTTAAATATTCAATAAAATAAATGAACATTCTTCACCAAATATATTAGACATGAGATACAATATTTTTCACATTTCTAATCTATTTTAAAAAAATTAATTACAACCTCAAATATGAGGGAATCTATTCTACGCTGGATATAAGATTGACTCAAATCTTTTACATTTTTCAAGTATTTACACAATTTTACATCATCAAAAATAGAAGAACTGTGTCATATTTATAACTCTTCACATATTTACAAAAAGTGCCTAAAACATAGGTCTAGGCCCCCAAAAATTATTTTTCTTGCTTTGAAATTACACCCCTGAACCCAAATGGAATACACTACAATATATGCTTTACAACCTAGGAGACCTCAAATTTGTGAAATAAATTAAGTTTCATTCAAGAAATAATATTTCTCCAATGATAAATCAATTTAAACAAATCAGGATCTAACTATTTTTATTACTCAGATCATTGCACACAGAGAAGCCAACCTAAACTTAAATTAAATCAGACAACAAATCAAAACTAAACATGATGAAACTAGATGAATGAAAGTGAACTCAGGAGAAATGTTTTTTCACCTCAAGCTTCAAAAATATTTTTTAAATCCAGCTTTAACACCCATTGTTAATAATCATATCAACACAACAAACATTTCTTCATTTTATGAAAAATAATGATAATTAAGAAAGCCAAAAGTTTATAAATTAAACAATTAACAACTTTCTATTTTCCCCCGTAGATAGTTTTCATTTACAAAACATCAAGAGCACAAGTCATTGTACCTTAGAGAACAACTAAGGGCGAAAAGGTCAATTGCACGAAATAGCAAATGTAGAAAAACATACAAAAAAGAGTACTTTGTATTGTTACCTGATGGCCAAGGAAGCAGGATGATCAACTTAAAAAAAATTATGATGTATAAAATGAGGAGTTGGAGTTTATTGTTAAACCACAGTGCAAAAATTGTGTACGTTTGGAGGCCGTTGGGGAAAATGAAGAATGTGGGTGGAAATAAAAACCCTAATCTTAAGGGAGATATTAAAAGGAGAGGGAGCGGACCGGGTTGGCTGGTCTCCTATATCCATGTAATATTCCTTTGATTTGGGCTTTAGGCCCAAATAAATTTTTCTTTTAGATCTACTTTTTTCATTAGAGTTATTTATAAAAATCCCGACAAAATTTCAATTAAACAAATAGAGTTCGTTTTCATAGGTCATATGAAGACATTAACTGATTCTTTTAGTAAACAACTCAGTTGTAAAACTAAGATTTCACATTCATACACAAATAAATAATTTTATATATTTTTAATAAAGGAGATATTTGAAAATGAAAATAAGATCGAACTTAAACCTCAATTTTCTAAGCAAATCAAACAAAAAAGCGACACTGGATTTCTCTTCAAAGATTGATCGGAAACCTCTAAACTCTCTCAAAATCTCAAAGTCGTCTTCTCCATTCTTTTTTTTCTAGATCTACGTTTTTGATATTTTAGTTACTATAACCTTCCCTTCTATAGTTGACCCCCACCCCTTTTTTGGTTTTATATACTAGATTCAAGGTAAGTGGTTATAAATTTTGTACAAGATTAGAAAGTTTGGGAAAAAGAGTGAAACCTTTCCCTGAGATATGTTTTTAATTGACACTGAATGAAATATATATATTAAATATAACAAATTTGAACGAATATATTTTTGTAATATTTCTCTTTCTTTGCAAATAAAAAATAAATGTATTATCGAAAAACCAAACTTATTTTTGCGGTTCTTTTCCCAAGTAAAATCTACTAAAAAATAAAATTTGATACAACAGTAACAAGAGGAAGTATCATACAATTGGATAAAAGTTCAAAATTATCTAATGTAAGAAGAAAAAAAAGGTGTTACAAATTCAATATTGATAAAACGATGCAACATAAAAAAAGTTAATAAAAAATAATAGGGCAAAAGGACAATTACTCCCTGCACTATCGAAAATGGTATGCAGATATCCTCTATCAAACTTTTGGGACATTTGTGTCATTGTTTTCCAAAAACTGAAGCATATATGCTTTTCTTCTGTTGCAAGCTGGGAAGATCAAAATTTGCATGTACTTTGTATTCTTATTCTGTTTCCTTTTCATTCTGATGATAGAAACATGACATAGACAATTATCAATATGAAGAATTATTTAGAGAAAGAATCAATTAATTTATTATATTTATATTAAATTAGGAGGAGAATGAGGAAAATTCATATTGTGAATTATATTTGAAAAGATCCTAGATTAGTGCTCATATTATTTCTTTCCATTTCTTATTCTTCCAATTTCGTTCTTTTTTAGTTTTTTTCTTTTAAGTTTTTTGTTCATTTTTCTTTAAGTATCTTCTTATCCGTTTTTTTTAGAAAAAATTGTCGAAAAGGGTTTAAAATACCCTTAAAGCATCAGGAATGGAAACTAGTCTCCATCTACCTATTGGCTTCAAAATACCTTTCTCATCAACCTATTGGCTCTAGAATATCCTTGTCATCCACCTTTGGGTTCAAAATTAATCACTTATTTAACGTTTTAAATTTTAACTTTTTAAATAATTTTTGTATTACGTGGCCCTCAACTATTTCTCATAAGCTCTTGCTATATACCCAACCGACGCTAAAAGATAATGAACACATTTATTCACCATGGCATATGGATGATCTAAATCAGGGAAAGAAAAAGCAAGGTGTTGTTCGAAGGGATCTTGCGCTTGCACGATTTGTGCTGTCATTACACACTTGGCAAAAGTAAGGCGTTCAAGTTTGATTAAGGAAATATGAAAAATGGTGATATAGATGAAGAAATTGTTGTTTGTCACTTGGATTGGATACGAGTCCATCCCATGTATCCTTCCATGTGCTCGGTACATCACCTGTCTGTTTTCGTAAGACAATTGTTAATGGACATAAAACACGGAGAAGCTGCACCCTGTTTTCTGTTGTTGTATATGGGTGCAATAATATTTTCTTGTATTTGTTTTCTGTGTTTTTCAAATCAACCACTGAGTGAAAGTCTTAACTTTTTGACTTGACGAATTGCGGTAGAGGGGGTGGAAAAGGAATGTTCCAATATTGGAAAAATTCAAGTCCTGTGGTCATTTAAGTATAAATAATATTCAACTTTTTAAACTATTCCCATTATGCGACTTTTTCCACAATAAAGATATTGCAGAGTGGAAATATTGCCCAATGAAATGGGAATAGTCCCTTTTATTAGATTATCTCCAATATTAAACCCCTCGAGCTTGGATAAACAACCAATATTTCTTGGTATGTTTTCCGTTATGTTGTTGAAAGATAGTGACAAAATATTGAGCTTTGTGAGTTCGCATATGTTTGAAGGAATGAAACCAGAAAGTTTGTTGTTAGATATGCTAAGAAATTTCAGATTTGAGACAATTATTCCTTTCATCCCGCAAGAGAGGACCAAAAAGGCTATTGATTCCAAGAGCCACATTAAGTAGTGACGATATATTAAACATTGTTGCAGGAATGAGATATGTTATTCATTGTCATCCAAGAACAACTCTGTAAGTTGGCTAATACTACCAAAGTCCATTATTGAAGTTGCAAATTAGGAAGAGCCAAGGACACAACCCTTTGCCTCTTTGAACTGCAAGTGACACCAAACCAACAGCAAAAACAAGTATTTTGGCTCCAATTATTGTCCAATAAATGACGGGGACTTGTAAGAAGATGTTGAAAAGCTAGTAGAGCTAGTTGGTCTTTCTCATTTGAGGAAGCAAGTGACATATAAAACTTAATTATAAAGAGAAGAATCGATTATAAAATGTTCTTCTTCATGCTGTTAATTACTAGGAAACCTTTTTTAAATGTATTTTTATTCACTTATATGATTGGTATTTGCCCAAGTCTTCACGGCATCATCAAGAAAAACAGTTGTGAACATATTATAGTCAAGACTTTTTTTTAATAGGGATCACTATGACAAAAATAACTTTTAGCGGTATTAAATATTGACATTAATAAAGAGTGCTAAAATCTTTATCGGTATTAGTTAAGTGTCATTAGAACTAATGTCGCTAACAGCTTTTGGTACATATACAATTGCCGCTAAAAATATATATTTAGCGGCAATTAAGAATTAATTGTCACTAATGATTATTTTTTATGTTATGCGATACAATAATCATAATGTTCGATTAATAGTGAATATATATATACATATATATATATATATATATATATATACTAAACAGTTTTTGTTTTGTAAGTTTGATTAATACAAATTAAAACCCATCAACTCATATTAAAACTACATGGAGGTGGAATATTGCATTCAACATGAACATAGATCCACCAAGTAGGTTTAACTGAACCCCCTATGTCTCCGCTCTTTTTACTCCCTCTGTCCCATTTTATATGGAGTGGTTTGACTCGGTAAAAAATTTAAAAAAGAAAAGAAAACTTTTAAAACTTGTTAGGTTATTAGCATTTTAATATTAATATTTAACATATTAAATTGCTTTATTTTGGAGTTATAAGAATGAACATTGGAATGGATGACTTCTACATCATCCATTAGCATTGGTTATCCATCAATGTATTTCATTCTTAATTCCTCCATTACTCCCTTTGTAACCTATGTAACATATGTAACTCCCTTTGTAACCTATGTAACATATGTAACTCCCATTGTAACTTATGTAACCTATGTAACTCCCATTGTAACCTATGTAACTCCTAAGGCCATTATCTTCACTATTTCCTACCTTCATTATCTTCCTATTCATTGCTAGGAAGACTTCTTGTAGTATAAATAGTGGTAGTCTTCATTTGGTTTTAAAAAACACACAATTCATAAGAGAAAACAAAGAGTGAAAGAGTTGGTCTAAAAGAGAGTTTTTATTAGTTGAAGGAAGGTGTTCTTTTTTGTGGAGCTTTGGACTCAACTCTTGTCCAGAGTTGTTGAGTTATACTTTGTGAAGGTTGTTGTATCCTGGAGGGGACAAGTCAAAGAGGACTACTGCTGGACCGGTGAAAACATTTGTTGCAGTGGGCTTGAATCTCCTTAAAGAAAGCGAGATATCCGCGCCTCAGCCTGAAGAGATTAATTTCTTCATTTTATTTTCAATTGTAATCGTGCAATTTTATTATCTTGTAAGTTTTTCACTAACAATTTTAAGGAGATTCAAAGATGGCTACAATTGAAAAAACCGCGGATGTCAAGATGGGAGATCTTAACAAGACATTTCGGTTCAATGGTAACCATTTCAAGAGATGGAAGGGTAAAGTACTTTTCTACTTAAGTCTTCTTAATGTTTCTTATGTATTAACCGAGAAGAATCCAAATAAAGAAGACATCACCACTATGAATGATGATGAAACTATTTCTCATCTAGAGAAAGTGGAAAAGTACGATGGTGATTCCTATAAGTGTCGGTATTATCTTATTAATTGTCTAACTGATAATTTTTATGATTATTATGATAGAACTTACTCTAGTGCAAAGAAAATTTGGAAGGCATTGCAGAGTAAGTATGATACTGAAGAGGCTGGAGCGAAAAAATATGCAGCTAGTAGATTTTTTCGTTTCCAAATGGTGGACAACAAATCAGTGGTAGATCAAGCTCAGGACTTCATCATGATTATTGGAGAGCTTAGGTCCGAAGAGGTTAAAATTGGAGATAACCTTATTTTTTGTGGCATAGTGGATAAATTTCCACCTTCTTGGAAGGAATTTCAAAAAACAATGCGCCATAAACAGAAGGAAACCTCTCTTGAAAGCTTGATAATGAAAATCCGCATGGAAGAAGAAGCAAGAGGCCAAGATGCACTTTTACAAACACAAGAGAACAACATCACATCGAAGGTAAATTTAATTACTTCGAAAAATGCTACTCCTGAAACTCACAAAAATACTTCTTTAAAGCCTAAGAAGAAAAAATTCAAGAAAAATAATGGTAGACCTCCCAAGAAAAATAATGGTGAAAATCACCAAGCACAAAATCAGCAAGTTCAAGAAAAGGGACCATGCTTTGTTTGTGGCAAGAGTGGGCATGTTGCTCGATTTTGCAGATTCCGGAAACGTGGTCCTAACCCTCAGGCAAACGTTACCGAAGAACCTTTTGTGGCGGTGATTACCGACATAAACATGGTTGAGAATGTTGATGGATGGTGGGCTGATTCTGGTGCAAACCGTCATGTATGTTATGACAAAGACTGGTTTAAAAAATATACTCATTTTGAGGAGCCCAAAACCATCATGCTTGGTGATGCTCACACTACTCAAGTACTTGGAAAGGGAGATGTTGAATTGTGTTTTACTTCTGGAAGGATATTAACATTGAAAGATGTACTTTATACTCCTTCTATGAGAAAAAATTTGATGTCTAGTTTTCTTCTTAATAAAGCACGCTTTAAACAAATTATTGAATCTGATCAATATGTAATAGTGAAGAAAGGTATTTTTGTGGGGAAGGGGTATTCATGTGATGGGATGTTTAAGTTGAATGTTGAAATGAATAAAACTTCTACTTCTGTTTATATGCTTTCTTCTACTAATTTTTGCATGCTCGTTTGTGTCATATTAATGATCGTTATGTTGGAATCATGAGTAGTTAAGGATTAATCCCAATGGTTAAAAAGAATTTTGAAAAGTGTGAGGCTTGTAGTAAAGCCAAGATCACTAAAAGGCCTCATTTTCAAGTTGAAAGAAAAACTGATTTGTTAGAATTAGTTCAGACTGATATTTGTGAACTTGGTGGAATTCTAACTCGTGGAGGAAATAGATATTTTATCACTTTCATTGATGATTTTTCTAAGTTTACATATGTTTACTTGATGAAAAATAAAAGTGATGCTTTTGAAAATTTCAAAACTTATCTCAATGAGGTTGAAAATCAGTTTGGAAGAAAAATAAAAAGAATTAGAAGTGATAGAGGCTGTGAATATGAATCAAATGAGTTTAATTCTTTTGTTAGATCATTGGGAATAATTCATGAAACTACTCCTCCTTACTCTCCTTCGTTTAATGGAGTAGCAGAAAGGAAAAATAGAACTTTGGTTGAATTGACTAATTCCATGCTTATTGAGTCACATGCACCTTTAAATTTTTGGGGTGAAGCTATCTTAAATGCTTGTTATGTGTTGAATCGTGTGCCTCATAAAAAGTCTAAATTGACACCTTTTGAATTGTGGAAAGGTTACAAGCCAAGTTTGGGATATCTAAGAGTTTGGGGTTGTCTAGCCTTTGTGAGGCTAATGGATCCCAAGATTACAAAGTTGGGTAAGAAAGTTACTACTTGTGCTTTTCTTGGTTATGCTTCAAATAGTACAGCCTATAGATTTTTAATCTTGAAGATAATATTGTAATAGAATCTGGTGATGCTATTTTTCATGAAAATAAATTTCCTTTTGATACTAAAAATAGTGGGGGTCAAAGGATTGAACAAAATATTTTGTCACTACCTAGTTCTTCTACTTCAACTTTGAAAAATAAAGAAGTTGTTGATTTTGAGTTAAGAAGAAGTAAAATAGCTAGAGTAGAAAAAGATTTTGGTCCTGATTTTTATGTGTTTAATGTTGAAAATGACCCTCTAACTTTGAAAGAAGCATTATCTTCACATGATTCTATTTTTTGGAAAGAGGGTGTAAATGATGAAATGGAATCTCTAATTTCTAATAAAACTTGGAAGTTAGTTGATTTACCACCGGTTTGTAAAACAATTGGTTGCAAATGGGTCTTAAGGAAAAAGATGAAACCGGATGGTTCTATTGATAAATACAAGGCTAGGCTAGTTGCAAAAGGTTTTAAAAAACTAGAAGGCCTAGAATTTTTTGATACTTTTTCTCCGGTAACAAGAATTACATCCATTAGACTTTTAGTTGCTATGGCTGCAATTTTTGATTTGCAAATTCATCAAATGGATGTAAAAATTGCTTTTCTAAATGGAGACCTAAATGAAGAAATTTATATGGACCAACCCGAGTGTTTTGTTGAAGCAGGCCAAGAAAGCAAAGTATGTAAACTTACTAAATCCCTATATGGCTTGAAACAGGCACCAAAGCAATGGCGTGAAAAGTTTGATTCCTGCATGATTGAAAATGGTTTTAAAACAAATGAGTGTGATAACTGCATATATCATAAGTCTTGGAATAATTCTCATGTGATTATTTGCCTATATGTTGATGATTTGTTGATCTTTGGCTCTAACATGAATGTTATTGATGAAGCTAAAAATGTTCTTAGAAGCCATTTTGATATGAAAGATCTTGGTGAGGCAAATTTTATTCTTGGAATAAAAATAACAAGAACATGTGAGGGGATTTTCCTTGACCAGTCACATTATGTTGAGAAAATTTTGAAAAAATATAACTTTCATAATTTCAAGCATGTTGCTACTCCTTTTGATTCAAGTGTTCACTTATTTCCTGTTGAAAGTGAAAATGATGTAATAAATCAAAAGGAATATGCTAGTATAATCGGAAGTTTGAGATATGTGACTGATTGTACTAGGCCTGATATTGCATATGTAGTAGGAGTAATTGGAAGGTTTACAAGCAAGCCAAGTAATGAACATTGGGATGCTATAACAAGAGTTATGAGATATTTAATTGAAACGAAAAATTGTGGTTTGTTCTATAAAAAATATCCTGCTGTACTTGAAGGCTTTTGTGATGCGGATTGGAACACTTTGTCAGGTGATTCCTGTTCTACAACTGGTTATGTCTTTACTTTAGGTGGTGGTGCTGTTAGTTGGAGATCAAAAAAGCAAACTATAATTCCTAACTCTACCATGGAGGCTGAACTAATTGCTTTAGCTTCAGCTAGTGAGGAAGCGAATTGGTTAAGAGATTTATTGTTTCAAATTCCTTATTTTGAAAAACCAATTCCTCCTATTTTAATTCATTGTGATAGCACCGCTGCAATTGGTAGAGTTCAAAACTGTTATTACAACGGTAAATCTAGACCTATAAGGAGGAAACACAGTAATGTAAGATCGTATTTGACAAATGGTACCATTAATGTTGATTATGTAAAATCTTGTAATAATCTTGCAGATCCTCTTACGAAGGCCTTAACAAAAGAAAAGGTCTGGAGAACATCGAGGGGGATGGGATTGAAGCCTACAAATCCTTGAGTCATATATGAGGAAACCCAACCTGGGGACTAGAGAACCTATAACAAGGTTCAAAGGGAAAAACTAATCATATGATGACTTGATGTGAAAAATGCACTATTTTTTTCCTCCCTATGATGTGAGTGTATTATTTCCTGTAGTTTGTGAAGGTTGAGTTGATAAAAGTCTTAATGAATATCTGTAGCCCGTATGGGTGGAGTGTTAATCTTACAGGAGCACTCTCGACAGATTTCACCTATGTGATGTCTGGAAGTAGGTCGCTTCCTATGAGAATGGGGCTTATTCTCAAATGCACTCATGAAACCGGGATAGCACATGGCCATAACGTACTGGCTGTTAAAGCTCATGTCAACACCTTGATTATTATGTGTGAGCAGTGATATTTTATTTCCCTTAAGTAGTCATAGTTCAAGTCTGAGACCACTACGACTCTGGAGTAAAAGTTAGTGTTTCACTAAGTGGAGGTTCAATGAAGAGCACACCTTCATTATGCATAGTAGTCTTCCTTCAACTGATATACTCTCTTATCTAAATATTAAAATGAGTGGGGGATTGTTAGGTTATTAGCATTTTAATATTAATATTTAACATATTAAATTGCTTTATTTTGGAGTTATAAGAATGAACATTGGAATGGATGACTTCTACATCATGCATTAGCATTGGTTATCCATCAATGTATTTCATTCTTAATTCCTCCATTACTCATTTTGTAACCTATGTAACATATATAAATCCCTTTGTAACCTATGTAACATATGTAACTTCCATTGTAACTTATGTAACCTATGTAACTCCCATTGTAACCTATGTAACTCCTAAGGCCATTATCTTCACTATTTACTACCTCCATTATCTTCCTATTCATTGCTAGGAAGACTTCTTGTAGTATAAATAGTGGTAGTATTCATTTGGTTTTAAAAAACACACAATTCATAAGAGAAAACAAAGAGTGAAAGAGTTGGTCTAAAAGAGAGTTTTTATTAGTTGAAGGAAGGTGTTCTTTTTTGTGGAGCTTTGGACTCAACTCTTGTCCAGAGTTGTTGAGTTATACTTTGTGATGGCTATTGTATCCTGGAGGGGACAAGTCAAAGAGGACTACTGCTGGACCGGTGAAAACATTTGTTGCAGTGGGCTTGAATCTCCTTAAAGAAAGCGAGATATCCGCGCCTCAGCCTGAAGAGATTAATTTCTTCATTTTATTTTCAATTGTAATCTTGCAATTTTATTATCTTGTAAGTTTTTCACTAACAAAACTTATGGTCGAAAATGAAGGTTAGTGACTGTAAATCATTTCATTAAACGTAAAAAATACATTTTACAGTCAAACTGTTACGTAATATAGAAATCTGTAAATTGTTTTGGAAATCACATAAATTGGCACACAGAAAATAGTATTTTGTCATTATAGATAAAATTGTTTCTTCTTTTTTTTTTAAAAAAAAAACATACTAATAAACTTAAGTGATTGTGATTGACACAAACTTTTATTGAAATGTCTTCCCATTGACAAAACCAGAAGAATAAAGAAAGTGTTAAATGGCCAGAAAATTTGGCCAGAATTTAGTTATAAAATTTATAAACTATAATTTTTTTTATTTTAAGACAAACTGATTTTTTCCAATTTTGTAAGTTAAAAAGGTAAAAATGTTTTAAAATATGAAATAACATAGAGAAAAATATCATTCTAACCATATTATGACCGTATTTTCTAACAAAAAAAATTAATGGTAATTGCATAAACTGAGGGGTAAGGAAATTGATTGAAGTCATTATTTCCAATGACTTAGGAATAGTACTTGCATGAAGTATTTCAACAAAGCCAAAAAAAAAACCCAGTCAACTCTCATTGAGTCTATGTATCCAGTTGTGTATACTCTTAACTAAAATTTGAAAGTCACAAATTTCAGTTAAGGTCACATCTATATATTATCTCAAGGTTATTTAGTAAAATTAGTTATTGAATACTTGCATCATACGCTTATCTTAAAATATATAATAAAAAAATTGTATTGCAAATGATAAAATTTTAAATGATACATATATTATTGGATTTTCTCTGTACTATCAAATGAAAATCAAAACATACAACAAAAATAAGAAGTGACACCTCATAAGTTGATGTTACAAAATCTTGCAAAGTTGATGCTACTGTATTGAGATATATAGTACTTCAATTTAAATATATATTATATAAAAGTATGAATCTACAAAAACTAATAGTCATACATGAAAAATAAAAACCAAACTTGTACTTATATTGAATCATATAACAATCAATCCTAATGAAATTACAAGTCATACAGCCTTGAGTCAATTCGACTCAAGCACATGAATATTAAAGAAGTTTTTTAATCTATGTAATCAATATATGAAATATTTTTAATTTCAAAGTTAATGAATATTTATATTTTAAGACTAAAACATGTTTAATGCATTTTAAGCAATGTTAATAATAATACATGATTTGTTTATTTTACACTATTATTGATTATCCAACATAAAAATTACTTAAATAAATAAAATATAATTATAATTAATAAAACAAATGTACATTTAATTAGATAGAATAATAGTTTGTTCGATAGAATAATGTAAAAAGAAAGAGAAGTTGCACTATTTTTTAGTGATATCATGAACTTTTAGTGAATAAAGTTAGAAGTTTAACCCATTTGGCTAATTCATATTTTACGTATAGCCTCTATTTTACCATATTTTTATGGTCAAATATGGGTTGATATGCATATTTTCCCAACGTGAAAAGTCACTCATCCAACTCATTAAAATATGAGCGGTTTGGATAGGTCACCAAACAATTTCAGTTGTACCATTTTCTGGACCGTGCTAATTGAATGCTTTGTGCAACATCTTGTCCCTTTAGACAATGTTTTCTGTGACATATAGCGAAAATCACAAAAAATGTTCTGGACATAACAAAATAAGAACACAATTGTAGTAGTAGAATATTGCAGAATAGATACCTGCAGACACCAATGTAAGATAACAAAAACAACATACTCAGTGAAATCACATAATGGATTCGAGGAGGGAAATGTGTATGCGGCAGTACCCCAACATTATGAAGGTAGAATGATTGTTTCCAATAAAACCTTGCCCCAAATAGCACCAATGCGCTGAATTCCACCGCCGATGTGCCGAACTCCACAGTCGTTGTGTTTGAACTCCATTGTCGTACCGAACTCCACTGTAGTTGTGCAAGTTTCCATTGTTGTCGTGCTGATTTCTTTCGCCAGCCATTTGAATTTCATTGAAGGAAAAAGATGGGGGAAATTTGAATTATAAAAGAAATTGGGGGAAAGTAAAAAATAATACAAATTAACTATAATTCTATCCCTATAAGTTTTTAATTGTAACTGAAAAGTACTTACTTTACTGTCTAAAGTTTAAATGCTGAGAATAGTGTAGCTTAGATAATGTATTAGTGGAAATTAACTTATTGTCACTAAAAACATCTTTTGTTGTAGTGGCCTTAGCTAGGAGGTAACTCAACTCCGATAGTATGTCATCAAGAATTCCTTTTTACTACGGACCAAATGATTCTTTGTTGTGATTTTGGGCTTCTTTCAATGATGCAAATTGGATTTGCTGTTTAGAGTAGCATGAGATTACAAGCTTCGTGTGGATGTCGATCCAATAAAAAAGAGAATAGAAATATTGGTCATAGAGAGGTGCAAGATAGGATTTCTTACATTCATATATATTGTCACGACCCGAGTCTACACCCTAGATGTGACCGGCAATCGAAGACCATTGTTGGTCCCCAGAGAACCCTTATCCTGGCTGAATACAAGCGGAAGACTAACTTAAGCATGCAATAACTTAAAATAGAATAAAACTCATGAAACTGGAATATAAAACATTAACTCAAAAGAAAATTGAATAATATTATATATTCAATTCTCCAAAATATAGGCAACTTAATTCTTTAAAATATTTAATAAAATACATGATTGATACAAACTCCTCAACTATGCTGACTATCCGTGAAGAAAATGGTCATTATAGAAAATTAAATGAGGTGATTGTTAGGCTTTTAAAATAATTGAAGTACAAAAGGATTTAAATTGGCAAGGGATTTTGAAATAGATTAAGTAAAAAGATATTTAAGAAGATATAACTAATCATTTATTAATAGTTAAAAATATAATTGTGTTAGGAATAGATAAAAAGTCTAATAGATAAATAACTTTCTGATAATATAACTAATCATATCTATTTTTATGGTCAAATTTAAATTTTCCCTCGTTTTCTTATAAAATTTATCACATATGCCCCATTGTTTTTTACAAATACCAAAAAAAAAAAATTACAATATAGCCGCAAAAACAAATTAGTTTTCAATATTCTAAATTTTTTCTCTTTTCCATTCACATTTTTTTTCTTTTTTATTTCCCATATTATTTCATAAAAAATGAAAGACAAATCAAATAAGAATAATAAATTCAAATGACGATATTAAAATGGATTTATTTGAGGGATATTTAAAATTCAAATTAGCCGTTGAATAGAAAAAATGTAAAAAAAATCATGTATGATAAAGAATAAATATACCTTGAACTTTGGTTGAAAGATCATATATAGTCGTATATTGATTATTTAAAAAAATTGAAAATTAACGTCTTTTTAATATCCATTAGATAAAAATGGTATATGTGAGAAACTTTTGTAACGGTAGGATATATATGAACCAGTTTTGTAGCTATAAGGGTATATTTAAGTCAGTCTTGTAACGAGAGGGTACATCAACTCTAAATCATAAAGATGAGAAATATTTTATGTCATTTCGCCTATATCATATATATATTATTATACATTGTTGAAACATGACATAACTATATATACAATATCATTGATTTTTTTGTCACCTGTACATTTACGAAAGAACCTTATGGTGGTCCATTAGGGTAATTATTCTTAAACTTGTGCATAAGTGTACCGTCTTGGCTTATTGATGTCTAGTTAGGTCATAGTTAGTTTCTTGTTGTTCTCTTCCACTCCTTCTTAGAATCTTGTATAGTCCTGTTAGACTTCTGTTCATTTGACCTCAATAGAGTTATTTTCTTGCTTTTCATATTCTCTTTAGTTTTCAAGATCAGTCGGTCTATTATGCCTACTAAGTACCTATTATTTTTGTACTTATACTACACTCTACCTTTGTTTTAAGGATCTAGCTCCAAGCATCATTCACATGCGCTAATATCGAGCTGGTTCCAGTAGGATTCAGAGATGAGGGTGACTTTAAGCATGCTACTTGTCATTCTGAATTACGGGTTGACTTACCTACTGATGATTTATAGTAGGTTTCCTCATGAATCAAGTTTTTAGATCGTATTTATATACATAGTAAACATGATCCAAAATCACAACAAGAGAGTCAGGTTCTGTCGTAGAATTCACACATACAAACTATTAGTGTAGCATCGTGATACATGCTCCCATTGTACTGACGTGGTAAAATTTTTTGAGATGTTAGTGTACCAACATGGTACCTGTTCACCAATGTATGTGTTTATGTGGCACACGATCCCAATCATAAACATACAACACAAACACAAACACAATGAATCACAATCAGATATGTACATTCATGTAACACATTTATTGCATGCGACTTACAAAATCTTTTATTTCACATCATATGTTTATGATTTCCCTAATTATGTATCATGCATACGTTACCTTGAATCATAGTTAAAAATCATGTATTGAATAAACAAGAAAAACACAAATCTATCGCCTATATAATATCAATCCTTGGAAACTCTAAAGAACTTGAGCTTTTCCGTTGTTATGAATTTCGGTTTATCTTAGACTAGAAAACCAATAAAGCACGACAATCAACTAATAATGGCCTAACAATACCCGTATTATAGTAACAACCTAAACCTGAGGACATTCCATGATACCCATCAAGAGTCTTTTCTATCATTAAATTCAAGCTAAAACCTTTCCCCAAGATTAAAACTGTTGATTCTAAGGCTTAAGAATCAAACTACGAGTTGGAAAAGTAATTAACTTACCTAAATTGAAGATCTTGGTGGAAATACGGAGGAGAGTTTCCCTAAGTCGCCTTTTCTTTTTCCAAGAATGAAGTTTAAGAAAATCAGAGGGTTCAAGAGTTTTTCCGCATCGAAACCCCACTAAATCTCGCTATAGAGGTGTCACCATAGGGGCAACCCCTATATAATGGGAATTAATTTATCCTGTTGTAGAGGCATGAAACCTTCTATAGTAGGTGCATTGACACATAAAATCCTTCCCAAAGCCCCATTTTGCCATACACCTTGAATATTTACGTTCTATAATCTTCACACCAAGTTTGATAATGGGAGTTTTACTTACCCGAATTCAATTTGGGAAATCCCTATGGCTTCCATAATGTGTTAGATACTAGGAAACACGAACCAATCTTAGACATACCATCCAAAGCCTTCTAGGATTTCCCAGGACCTCACGTTGCTCATATCCCATCTAAGACTACCCTAGCCAAGAAGTTTAATGTTACTACGCAAAATGTTTTGCTAAACCAATTCATAGATAACCCATTTTACCTAATAAAACTACAAAAACTAAAATAGACCTTATTTACCCAAAATATGTTCTTTGGTCAAACTTTCTAAAAATCAATCTTTTAAAACTGAAAATCTTCTTCATAACCCATTCGATCATCTCAGGTACTGTGTTACTCATCCCCGCAAATCATAAAACGCATAATGAAACCATGTAAAGGGTAAAAATAAGGGGAAAAAGTGAAAAAATATAATCAACCATGAGAATTGTTAGAAAATAGTAATAAGCACACATTGGTTCCCTTGCATATTAAAATTAAAAATTGCCACACTTTGATAAGAGTTGTTCACATGATTAAAATTCTAATTACTTAAACTTGATTAAGCAATTTAAGTTAGATTTTCTAGAATATTTAAATAATTATATTCCAGCAAAGAATGGAAAAGTTGTTGGTCCCTATAAAAGCTATTTTTAAAATTATTTTGTGAAGTTTAAGAACTATACATTGACTTCATTGTCCTTTCTCAAACAAAATGGAAAACAATGCACTGTCATTTTTCTTACAATCCTATGATATCTTACAAAAATTGTGTTTTATTTTTTTATTTTGAATCAATTTTATTATTTTAGTATAGATTGGTATCAAAATGATTCTTTCCCTTCCATCATCTTGATTTAAATACAAATTCTTTAGATCATAGCTCAAAAATGTAAAGCAGCAACAACAACATATACTGACTTTAATCCCACATGAATATGCAGGATAGTGTTTACACAAGCTTTGTTTAACCATGTAAAGGTAGATATGTTGTTTTCGATAGACCCTCGTCTCAGTAAAAACCACACGTAATACGGTTATTGAATTAAGAAAAGAAATGTAATAATAGAATTAAGAAACAAGATAGTTCGTGAATGAATAAATAACACTAACAAGAAAAACTAGATAACGATTAGCTACCAACATTCTACTCTAAAAATCCTCCATCTGCATGTCACGCCCCGAGCCTACACCCTAGGCTGGACTGACACTGGATGACCAGTCTCTAGAGAACCCTTGGCATGTTTTACTTAACTCAGTGGAAGACCACAATTAAAAGAACTAATCTGAACTAAATAATAAAATAACAAGGAATGTCTTAATGATTTAAACATTCAACTTGGCCAAAATAAAAACACACGTCTTTAATATAAGAATGAAAATGTAAATACTGCTGAACTACAAAATTTTCTATGAATCCTCTAAACTTACTAGATGGATGTTGGTACAAACCCCACAACATCCTATTTAACTAACTAAAGAGCATTAAAAGATGTCGTCCGGAGTCCAAGGATGCTCACCAACTCACTTTGAGAATTGTAAAATTCTCCGTTGCTCATAAATGACGATTATATTTGTTCGTGTATGCATATTATTTTGTTGCATTGACTTACTTATGTTGTACTCAGTAAAATAGCCACGTGATCGTACAATTATAATGTATTGGTGTACTCACACTTCACTTGCTCTTTCTTTGTTGAGTACGGGGCATCTTCAGGCGACTTTTGACAGACCTCGTCTAGAAGATCATTGATTGCTTCAAATGCAAGGGTGAGTCAGTTCTTCCTGACTACCATGAGTTATCTTTCCATCTACGTCCACATACCGGACGTACACTTTTTTGTTAGTTATTAATTCATTAGTTAGGGTTGTAACTCTACCTGTTTAGACTTGTTAAACTTTAGATGTTTTGGTACATTTACTTTCAGGTTCTAGGCGTATTACTTTCGCATTGTTAGTTGTTACATCTTTTGGAAATTTATGGGAACTTTAGGCTTAGCCATTATTCTTATGTATGTATCCTTAATTGCTTTAGTTTTTGGTTTAGTTGTTTGGGTTGAGTTGTAGTAGTAGACCGAAGGGTTAGTTGGGTGTCAATCACGATGGTCAGGGTCGTGACACCATGTGTAACCCATGTTTTATCGATATTCATGATTAAAAGAAAGTTTAAAACTGTGAAAGGTTAATCATGAAACCATACATGTTCTTATGAATTTATGAATATGGTGTAGATTGCTTGTGAAATAAAAGCATATATGTTGTTATAGTAGTTAATTATTGTGAAGGGTTGCTCACATAACTATTTTATGCTTGGATATGAAAGGTTTTCTCAGATAAAAAATTCTAAGGTTGAAAGTTCTTCTCACTTATAATGAATTAAAGTATGGATATATTCTAAGAATGAGACAACTAACGATTTGATTACCCATGACCTCTAATAAAAGACAAGATTTGATTACCCATGTCACATGATGCACGGACAAGAGGCTATTACCCATGTTCTTTTAAAAGATAAGATGAATATGATTAAGAACTATTCCAGGGAAGTTGATCTTAGTATCGAGTGGAAAAGTGGTGATTGCCCGTGTCCCATGACTATATGTCAATATCGGATTGTATAGATAGACATTAGCTAGTGTATACACATAAGCTGGAATTAACGGTCCTTACCTTGGCATGTGGGACAACCATTTTCGATGTAGGAGACACCAGATTCCATGTTGGTAGATCACATGGTCTCATATGTCGGTTAAGACTACTTCCCACATGCAAGATATGTTGACTAATGTTACTTAAAAAAATATCTCATATGTATTTTAAGATGATGATTATGGACATTGACCATTATGATTCATGTATTTAACCTCTTATTTAATGTTTTACCTTCATCGTTACATACCTTGAAAATTTTATGTCTCTTTAAGTATATTTTCAAATGTTTTATGCATGACAATCATACTTGTACTAACACATAATTTTGCCTACATTTCCTCCAAATGTAGGGTGCGACCTTACAAATTCACACCTTTGTGGATAAGGATCTCATGTACAAGCTTGGAGATTGGTCAGTCATTGGCATAAATTCAGAACCAAAGCCCTCTGTTTCTCAGCTTCTTTACCCTATATAAACCCAGTTTCTCAGATTTCAGTCAACTAAACTTTGGTAATAGGGTGTTTTGAAATTTTTTTAGCTAGATCACCTTGATACACATCATTTTTGTATTTTTCAAGCTAAGTTTGGATTTTTCTATGTATGGGTCATCATCTGCAGCCCTATGTTAAAGCCCTTTTCTTAGTAATAATTGTTTGGGATTTTAGGGGTTAGGTTTAGATGTATTAAAACTATGTCTTGTTTGCTTTAATACTCTTCGGGTGTTAATGGATTGTGAAACTTGGATAAAGGAGCTGCCTTGGGTTATTTTGATGTGTGTAAAGTATGACTCAATTTTTTGTTTTGCATTTATATTTGTGTCTACTATTTCATGTATTGTGGTGAACGTTTTTACTTACAATATTGGGAAGTTGGTTTTCTCTTTGCATATGTCCTCTATTAAAGGCATGGTTGTGCTATGGTGAATCCTCTATTTAGTTTTCTTAACAAATACATATAAATAGCTAATCCAACTAGAAGCTAGTACAATTAACTTACGACTGATATGTGGTTGATGTTGATTAATTGATTGATAAACCTTTATGTTTCTTTTGTATGGATGCTTGTATTATCATTATATGTTTCTACTGTTTCATGTATTGTGATGAATGTCTTTACTAAAAATATTATGATGTTTGTTAGCCTCTCTTCTATGTGAGGCATGGTTGAGCTATGATGAATCCCCTCTATTTTAATTTATTATAAAGAAAAGAAAAGAAAAAAGATGAATCCTCTTAACAAATACAGATAATAGCTAACCTAACTAGATACTGACCCAATTAACTTGGACTGAGACGTGGTTCATATTGATTGATGAAACTTTATGTTTCATCTCTTCTCTTGCTTTCTCTCTTCTTTCATTGATAAAGTTGAGTTATTCTACTCCATATTGTAGTGTAGCTGTCAGGATGTCTGGTACTTGGCAGAAAATAGTTGGGATGTTATTTATACTAGGTGTATTGACTAAAAATAAGATGTTCTTGATGATACCCTGCGTAACAAGGGGAAATAAGCATCCTCCGTTTTTGCCTCGTGTTGTCCATGGACCATATATCAGTCTAGTTCTTGTAATTTGCTAGTTTTACATACCATGTGAATCTTCTCTGAAAGTTTGATTTACTATTATTATTATTATTATTATTATTATTATATATATATATATATATATATATATATATATATATATAGATATATATATAATTTTGTTCTTTGTATATGAGGCAAGCTTTAAGGCTTAGCTGGATTACCTAATTACGAAATGCATGATCTCGTTAGCTTGAATTTACCATCTAGAGATGCATTTGATTGATTTCTTAGTAGCTGGATTGAATAGTGGAGCATAGTGCGTAAGTGGATAAAACCATCTACTATAGTTGTATGTACAATAATTGAAGCTTCTTTAACAATAACCATGTCTTATTATTTATACGTCATTTTACTTTTATAATGCCTGTTTTCCATAGTTCGCTGAAAAGATGGCAGAAATGCTGATGTTTCTGCGAAATTCAACTCAACTTTGTTTTCCTTAATTTCAATACCTTTGTGGTGCTTTCGCCTCTCATATACCCTGAATAGGAGCTACTAAATATAATTCAATTTCTTTATTGTTACCGTAAATCTTGTGGATATTTCACTTGAGCATGTTGGTGAACATATATGGTCTAGTTATATCCTTGAGGATATCTACCTTCTCAGACCACTATAGTTTTAATGGTGGCCTGCCAGAGAGTTAATACACAATTGGTTAGATTCCGCTGGTGTTGGAATTAATGCACTCACACCTTGATGTTTAGTATTTCAATATTGTGTCTTAGTTTTTGAACAATTCTTTTAGGATTTTGTAATACATGTATCTAGTAATTTGTGATAAATTTATCTAGTTATTTGTGCTCCTTTGATTTACATTATTACTTGTATAAGTAGATATAAAGTTGATGATTGTAATCATCTCAAGTGACCTTAAGTAGCCTATATAAAACTTGAACATTCTTTAGAGATAGTATATTCTCCTTCATATTTCCTGCAAATTGATATCAAGAGCAGGTTTCGTTCTTAATTGGGGATTAGGTGAAGAAAAAATATGGCATCCAAAACAAATGAAGGCGTTGATTCTTTAATTGTTCTTACTCCATTTTTTATGGAAGTGATTTTGAATAATGGAAGGTAAGAATGAGAACACATTTGAAAGCTGAAGGTTTGTGGATTATTGTTGCAAATGGTTTTGAAGAGAAAGACAACGATGGTGAACTTACAGTAGCACAGATGGAGAATCTTGAGGCTAAGTATCATCAAGATGCAAAAGCCTTGAGTAAAATCCAAATGGGAGTCTCAAGCGCATATTTCATAAAATTGCTACTTGTGATACTACAAAGGAAGCTTGGATTCTTTGAAAACTGAGGTGTATGGTGACTAAAAGGTATGGACAATAAATGTATATACTCTTATAAGAGAGTTTCAAGATTTTAAAATGATAGAATCCAAAAAATAGATGAATATTGCACAAGAGTCATGAATATTATTAATGAAATGAGAAATCATGGTGATACAATTTTTATCAACAACTTATGGAAAATATTTTAATTAGTGTTATAGAAAACTATGAGTACATTGTTGTTATCACCGAGGAGACGATTAATCTTCAAAAACATTTCATCAAAGAGCTAGTTGGATCTTTTCGTGCACATGAGAAACAAAGTTTTTTTCATGAAGATCAACCCAAAGATACAACTTTAAAGACAAGAACAAATGAGAATTCTCAAAATTCTCAAAAATAAACAAAAGAAGAATTACAATCAAAAAAATTAAAGAAGCAGGATCATGATGGTTCTTCCTAGAAGGTTAAAGAAAAGGTGAAAAAAACTCTAGTTTTTTTTGTAAAGTTTGCAAAATGACTAATCAAACTACAGAAAAATATTGGCACAAATGAAAGTCCCAATGTAACTTTTGTAAAAAGTTTGACCACATTGAGAAAGATTAATGGCACATGAAGCGGGAGCAAGCAATTTTTTATAAAAAACAATAGGAAGAAAGGAAAAAAATCAATTCTTTGCTTACAAATTTGATGCTTCAACAAAAAGCAATGAACGGTATGTTGATAGTGGTTATCGTAATCACATGAGAGGAGATGAAAAGATCTTCCTCTGAATTAATAATAGCATCACTACTGAAGTGAGAATGGGGAATGAAACATTAGTTGATGCAAAAGGTAAAGGTACCATTTCAATCAACATAAAAGGGAGTAGCGTTAAGCAAATTCATGATGTAATTTGTATTCCTGAATTGGAAGAAAATTTTCTTAGTATTGGCCAATTCACGGAAAATGATTATTCTCTTGTGTTTAGAGATAATTATTGCAAGATTTTTGATAAAATTGAGCCAAATCAAGTCCTTTACAATTTCATTACGATGCACTCAAAAATGAAGTTGTAGATAATTTATGGCTTTGGCACAAAAAAATTTGTCACTTGAATTTTCATGGTTTGAAGCTTCTCAAGCAAAAATGCATTGTGCAAGACCTTTCTGAGATACAAACTAAGAATAAGTTATATAATAATTCTATCATATATTTAGATGTGTCAAATAAAGAAGAGGACGAGGAAGAGGAAGATGAATAAAAAATGTTGAGTGACATTTATCAAAGATGCAACTTTGTCAGTGTTAAGAAAGAAAAGTATGATGAGACAATAATGCATGATGTTCGTAAAAAAGCTCTTGGTAGAAAAAATTTGGAAGATTGAGAAAAGTAATACTTGAGAGTGTGTGAGTATAACCAAATAAAGAGAGGTTGTAAGTCTAAAGTTGATTTGCAAAACCAAATTCAATAAAAAAAAGGGGGGGGGGGGAGCTATTCAAAAACGCAAGAGAAAGGCGAAACTCAGTTGAAATTGTTGTCGCACAGAAGAACAACTTGTTGACATCTTCACCATGACACTTCTAAGTGAAAAGTTTTGTCATCTTCGAGAAGGCATAGGAGTTTTCAAGAAAATGCATTAAGGGGTGTGTGTTGGAATTAATGCATTCACACCTTGATGTTTAGTATTTCAATCTTGTCTCTTAGTTTCTCAAGAAGTCTTTTAGAATTTTTTAATACATGTATCCAGTAATTTGTGATACATGTATCTACTTGTTTGTGCTGCTTTTATTTACATTATTACTAGCATAAATAGATTTGTAATTGATGATTATGATCATCTCAAGTAGTCTTAATTAGTCTATATAAAAGTTGAGCATTCTCTAAAGATAATATTCTCCTTCCGTATTTCCTACAGCTGGATGGCGAGTCCGGTGTTCTCTCGTTTTGGTTATTGAGATCGAGAAAGAACTCGAATGTCATTTACTATGTCACATTGTCTGTATGATAGTTTTCTTGTCATGTTGTTCCCTTGCCATGAAGCTGGTTGCTGATTTTAGTTCTGTAGTTGTTGTGCTTTAGTTTCCTACTTGTTTCAAGGACAATAGTATCTCTCTTTTTTAAAAGAAGTTCCGAGGTGCATTTTAGCATTTGCTACAATAAGTCTTCTTTTCTCTAATCTTGTTGTGAAAGGGTTGAGTTCAGTGTGTGAGTACAGTGATATTTTGGTCCTGTACTAGGTCTTTGTATTTTTTCTTAACTTGTTGTTTCTTCTACTTTGTTTATTGAAATTGTACTAAGTATGGGTATATGCAAGAACACACCAGGGACATGCATGACAAATAATATCTCTTTCCTAACAACATGTTTTTTTGGAAGTCAAGTCAGTGGACTTGCCTAATTGAGATTGGGAAAGTTATGCCATGAGAGTAACATTCATCATTATAATTATCGTATTACACACAACACATAACATCTTCATATAGCACATAACATATAACACATAACTTCTTTCATATTATTCATTCATATTCCATAAGACCTTGTTATCATGGACTTGACCTTAAGACTTTCCAAAATGATGACTCAACATATGGGACCTCAACTAGGAAGCCTTCTTTAGCAAACACAGAGTCTGATTCATTCATTCATACGTACCTCATTTTAGTTCATTCATAGGCAAGTGTGAACACCAGCTATACATAGGATGTAGTTTAAGACTTTCATCGGTTTTGCTGTGCAATGATCAGGAATAACCTAATGTTATTACCTGAATCTAGCTCACCTCTTGATTATCCTATCCTAGCACCTTCGGTATCATTCATTTCTTTATATGATTCATTTGAGGCTGACCTTATTCATTCATTGGAAACTTTAACTTTAACCGACATAGATCATGTGAGAATCATGAAATCCAATGTCTCCCCCACACCGAAAAGAGGTGGAATCACCGGCCAAAGTGACTCAATAACATGCTAGAGTATATGGGAGTTTAACCCCACCAAATCCCTATAGTGGAAGTATAGGTTCAAAGACTAGGAGATGTATGGAGACCCATACCCGGCAAGCCGGACAACCCTCGTGAATGTAAATGAGATATATTACCCCACCAATTTTGTCATCCCCGAACTCAATAGAGATACCAAAACTTCCAACAAAGGTCATTGTGGTGAAAAATGACCCACACCCAAACTCCATTCTTAGCCAAATTCCACAAAGAGGCTTTGGATCCGTACCAAAGATCCTTCTAGAGCAAACTTAAGATTCAAGAACTAATGAAATCGTTAGAACTACATTCTGATGTCGTCTTCAAGAAATTTTAATAGAACTCAACCCTTAATGTTTCAAAATCTCCAAAATATATATATAAAAAACATGAATATAAACCAAAAGAACGACCAGATTATTAAACTTGTCAGCACAACAAGTTATAAGTGACTTTGGGTCGCAATAGGAAAACTCTAAATGATGAAAAGAAGACAGTAAATGGGAAATGACCTAGAAGGTCATTTCAACATTTACTACTAAAAGGCATTTTTGTCCACAAAAGAGTTAAGAAGTACATGAAGTCTCAAACCAGTGGGGAAACAACTCTGACATCTTATGCTCGGTCTCCTAGGTAGCCTAATCTATTAGATGATGTATCTACCAGACCTTTACAATAGAAATGTCTCAAACACAACCCGCACATCTCTATATAGAATCGCAACTGGTCCATGAAGGTAAAACAATCATCTAACATAATTGAATAATACCAGATTACATAAGACTCATGAGGAACATATCAATGAATAATATAAATTTGGAACATCGGGTGAATAGCTGAAAATGTAGGATGTTAGGTCAACTCATAAGTGACATCACCAACACTCTATCACATCTCTAATGGACCTATATATCTGGGACTAAGCTTTTCCCACCTTCCTAACAACATCACGCTCTTCATGTGCCGCAATCGAAGAAACACCTGATCACCAACTTCAAATATCAAAGATCAGTGCCTATGGTTAGCATAATTCTTATGCGATCTATTAGATGACCTAAGTCTATATTTAGTCACCCAAACTCTGTCTTAGACCTCATGAAGCAAATTTATACCAAATTGCCTAGGCTTTAAAAATTCAAACTAACCATTTAGAGAGCAACAGTGCCTGCAATACAGGGCCTCGAACGGGGGGCCAACTGAATAGTCGAGCGTAGTTATTATTGTACAAAAACTCTTCTAAAGTAAAAATCATTTTCCATTTATCTCCAAATTCAAAAACACAGGTCTGAAACATATCTTCCAAAACCTGAATAAGTGATATTACACGCATTTTAATAAGGTGGCGGTGAAGAACAACTACACCATGCCTCGAATTGGTAATTTGTTAGACTATCTTTAGGGGTGTCACAGGGTTTTCTAACAGTTAATTTAGGTCTTGGTACTATAAACTATGGATTAGGGTGACAAAAATACCTAATACCACATTTATGTCTAATTACGATCATTATGAGTTCCTAGTGATGTCTTTTGGGTTGACTAATGCTCCAATGACATTTATGGACTTACTTTTATTTATGTCGTATCAGCATACCACTTGATTTTGTTTGGTTATAAGATTGTATCATTCCAAAATTCTTTAATTAAGACTATATCAGATCTTGAAAAGCTCAGAGAACTAATTTGTACCCATGGGTTATTTGATAGTGAATTTGGGCCTACGTTGGGCTATTTGAGATCGAGATTTATATTGGCTAGGAGTGAGTGTAACGACCTTTTCCAAATTTTATGGGTAGACCAATGTTAAAAGATTTGGCTCAGAAAACGTTTTGAGTAGTGACTTGAAATATTTATGCTAGGGTAGTCTCATACGAAATCTGAGCAAAGTGAGGTCTACGACAATATATAAAAGGATTCTATATAATATCTAAGCATGGTATGGATCATATTTTATCTATTAAACTAGGGAGTCTATAGGGTTTTTAGAAGTTAAATTGGGTGCTTAGAAGTCCTAATATCGATCTTGGAATAAAAGGGTTAATTTAGAACGACAAGGTTCGAGGGTGTGTTGCAAAATGGGGAACTTGGGGAAGAATTATGAGTTTTTTCTCCGTTTAAGCCTCTAAATCAGTGAAACTCCGCTGGAGGGGCCATTATTGCGGGCTGGTCAGCATTATATCAGGTTCATCGCATATTAATGCATGAAAAGTAGTCTGAAAGTTGCTCATTATTTTGTAACCTCGTTTTTGGAGAAAAAAAAAAGGCCAACCTAAGGCATTTTTTTTTGTAAAGGTAATTTAATTATTCCTCCAACTTAGTAATTCAATTCTTGGACCTTATAATCAATTTTTGTTATCTTAGGGGAGAGTTTTGACTAGAATTAATGGTAGAAAAACTTTTTTTTTTGTGGAATGATCATAAGGATGGCCCGGGGTTTAGGATTTGAGTGTCTTAGATCAAGAAACACTCAAAATTCATAATGTTAACATTCAATTTTGGACCTCTGCAATATAGACTAATCATCAAGTTTCCAAATCTCCAATGATTTTATATAATTGACATTATAAAATTCAAAATATTTTTCAGGTTTTAAATAGTTTTGTCACTTTTACAGTTTAATAAACATTCAAAATTCATCTTAAATTTTTTTATTTTTTTGTTTAATGTTTTATTAAATTAGTTTAGTTTAAATTATAATTTTAATTTTTGAGTCGTTAGATTACAATTAAGTTAATTATTTTATTTTATTCAGATAAAGAAACTTTTTAATAAATTAATATTAATTCGTCTTATTTATGATTTAGTCAAACTTGCTAATTAATCTCAATTTGACTAACTTCTTAATTCAAGTTGGCTAAGTTTGCAATCCCTTATCCATATAAATTACTTATATACACATGTTTAATTTCCTTATTCTCTATTTTTCCCTACCTTTTTAAAATTTTACTTAAATCCCTTCTTTCTTCTAATTCTAAAAACACTATTAGATACATAAGTAATCAGCCAAATCCACATTAACCACTCCCTTTTTCGCTCGTATTTTCTCTCCCTAATTCACTCCAAATTTTTAGTAGTTGCAAAATTCACATTTGATTTTCAAAAAATTTAAACTTAACCATACATTAAAAAAATAAATAAATATAATAATTTCAGATTTTGTTCCTTTTTAATCTAACCAAAAATGAAATTTAATTTAACCAAAAATAAAATTAAATTAAAAGAGGAGTATTTCCTCTTTAATGTAATCCTATATGGCTAAATGGGTATGTTAAAAAAACTTTCTTAATTAACTTTAGGCTGATTTTTTATTAGTTGAATTTATTATCTTGTTAGTCATACCATTTTTTTAGGAATGCAAGGTGGATGCAGCTAAGCCATTAGCGTCAAAAACAGGACACTAGTTTTCACAATTATATGTGTAATAAATTATCTTTATTACTCATAATAATGTTACCGTAGTAATAACTTAATTATAAAAATTATAAATTTAAATAAAAAATTACTGGGTACATAATTAATTGTACGATTTTTTTCTCTCCTTTCAACTCATAAATTTCTCCACAATTGTCTTACATTAACTAGCATTTTAATATATTCAGCTAATTTTATTTCTTAATTAATGTATAATTTTTGTTTCAACACTTCGATACATTACAATTAGTGTATCATGTTTAAATTTTAGTTTTGATACATAACCCTAATTAGTTTTGATACTTGATACAAATTTTTTACCAAATGTATCATTTATCACGTATCTAGGTGTGGTTGTGTATATTCTACTTTATTCAAATTTAGAACAATATGTATATGTACCATATGCGTGATACATAAACTTTGTGTAATGTATCCCACAAAAAAAAATGTTATTTGGAACATTTATCCTTTCCTTGTTTCACTCCACAAATCTCTTCTTATTTTTAGTCACAAAATCTTGATAGTTATTTTCTCATTTACGTTTGAAATTCAAAATTAGTCTCTTTTTTGTAGGTTTAGAATATTTATAGGCAAAAAAGTTTTAAAAGGATAATTATAAGTCTTTTACATATTTTTAAAATTCTCCAAAATTGATGATAAAAGAAAATAAGTAAATTTAAAATTTTCAACACTAAAATGTAATTAGAAAAAAAGAGTAATAGTATTAGTATATTATCTGATAATAATTAATATAATATTTATACATTTTTCATAATTTGAGTTGATTAAGGACTCTAACATCTATTCATTCATTGAAACTGATTAGGATTCTTGTATTATAATTTAATCTTCTCGTTGTCTCATAATATTATTGGTTTCAATTTCAACAAAATTTCATATGTTCTAATATTGCAGTTATATATTTAGCAACTTGAATTATACGAATGTATATGATACATCATATACATAAACAAACTAATCACAGATTAATATTACAGTGCAAAGCACCACTAGAATGTAATATATCAAAATTATAGTTCATAAGACAGTACACACGAAACATGTGGTACACATTTGAACAAGTCAAGTTTTGGGACACTAAAATAACTCATAAGGGAGTATACACGAAAAATATAACATATTTTCAATCATATGAATGTATCTGATACATAATATACATAAATAAACTCATATTTAATTACTGTTACATTGAAACCCAACACTGTTAAATATAATATATCAAATTTATAACTCATAAGGCTGTATACACAAATCATACAGTAAACAATTGAACAAGTCAATTTTTTGTACACTTGAATAACTAAAAAGAAAATATACACGTAACATATAACATATTTTCAATAATATGCATGTATATGATACATCACATACACAAACAAACTCATATAGCATTACTGTTACATTGAAAACGCACCACTATTGAATCTAGTTATTTATAAAATTTTATCAGTTGTATCAATACAAAGCGGATACATGCCGATTCCACATGCATTCTTTTTTACTTCGAAATAAAGTTTCACACCCATGTCGTTTTTGATTTTCAATGGACATGAGCTTCCCTCGACAATGTATCGTATTTCAATATCCTTTGTAACAGTGTCAATCTCAAGCTCTGATAAAATCAACGTTTTCAGATTCACAAATGAAATGGAATAGCCAACAACAATACCATCAACTTTGTAACCTTCATAATTAACATCGCTTACCCAAATTCCAGAATGTCGCAGCAGAATTTAGATATTCATCTTCAAACCCTTTTTTTTTTATTTCTTAGTATGCAAATCAACTTTTACAAAAATAGTTTTGATTTATGAAGATCATCTGATTTAAAATTTGAATTTACTAATCAGCTACACAAGTTGTATAGCATTAATTACGTGATTTCATTTACAAATAGCAGAAATCACGGTAATACTCCTAATTAATAGCAGCAGATGCAAAATATGATTTATCAGGACTTATGTATCCCGTGCCATTTAGATGTATCGCGCTTCCTTGAATTTTAAGGGATTTTTAGTAATTTCAATTCTAAAAGGGATAAAAGGTCATTTTGTATTTATAATATGTGGTTCATATAATTTATACTTTTTTAATTACAAAACCAGATCCATTTCTTTTTTCAAAATCGGCCCACCTCAATTACTTAAGCCAAAAACATTCTCAGGAGCCCATTTCCTTTGACCCAACCCAAAATTCACTTCAAACCCAAACTCCAGGAAAACTGACCCAACTTAATTCCCAACATAATCACAACCCAACCCAAATTACTCTTCCCCATCAAAGAAACCAAAAACGATATTGTGCAGCAACAGTACCGGGTCTTTCCCAAAATACACAGAGATATTCCAACGATTCCTTGTACGCCCCTCACGCAACATCGAGTTCACAGAGAAGGTACACGGCGTCTACGCGTGTAGTTCAACCTCGCATCATATTCTACGTCCTTCTCGATAGTACTATGCCAACCAAGTTTTTCGACAAAAGCAGTTGAAACCTTGTCCTTGGTGGCGTAAGAATGAGACACGTATAACATCAAGGAAGAACAGATTCATCCTGGCCTTCCACCCCCTTTTCCTCTTCTAGTTTGAGTTGAACTTGTAGGAAATGGTTGCCGATCTAAAAAGGGAAAACATATTTGGAATTCGAAATTGAAATGTCCCCAATTCCTATCCGTGTTTTTGTTAGGACCGAAAATAAGCAGGTGTAAACGCGGAAGCTAGCAATGCAAACCTCGAAAGACCACGAGTAAGAAGACAACGAGAAATATACCAAAAGACACAAAGATTTAACGTGGTTCAGTCTCCACAAAGGAGATGAGAAATCCACTATAAATATGAGAGTACAAAATATAGAGGTAAACAACCTCAACCAATTCACTCGGAATACATGGGAGGTTCACACAAGTGATAACGTATCAAGCTTCTGACCCACAAATTCTCCCCCTAACCAAAACTCTCAAAGTCCTTAAGACTACATTGTGAATGCTGATTAAGTTAGAAGGAACATTCCTCTATTTATAGAGTCCTAAACCTTTAATACAAGAAAAGAATTAGTCAATTCAAAACATTTTCCTTAAAGGAAAACCTATTTATGGTAAGAAATTTAGGACAAATAAAACCTAACAAATCTCCCCCTTGGTCTGAATTTCTGACAAAATAAATTTGTCCACCTTCTTTACTTAATCTTCAACAACTTGCTTCTCCTCCCCATAATCTCCTTTGAAAAATTTATGTCTCAACACAGAGAACCTCTCTGAAACAATTTCTCCAACAAAATCTTCATTACTGTCAAAAAGGTTGCGGCTAGAACTACACCCATCAAGATGAACACCTCCTTCTAATCTGGTTCAATCATCGATTATCGAACCACTAAACCTGAATCTATCATTGAATCTGGCTCTGATACCACTTGTTAGGACCGAAAATAAGCAGGTGTAAACGCAGAAGCTAGCAATGCAAACCTCGAAAGACCACGAGTAAGAAGACAACGAGAAATATACCAAAAGACATAAAGATTTAACGTGGTTCAGTCTCCACAAAGGAGATGAGCAATCCACTATAAATATGAGAGTACAAAATATAGAGGGAAAAAACCTCAACAAATTCACTCGGAATACATGAGAGGTTCACACAAGTGATAACATATTAAGCTTGTGACCCACAAAATCTCCCCCTAACAAAAACTCTCAAAGTCCTTAAGACTACATTGTGAATGCTGATTAAGTTAGAAGGAACATTCCTCTATTTATAGAGTCCTAAACCTTTTCATACAAGAAAAAGATTAGTCAATTCAAAACATTTTCCTTAAAGGAAAACCTATTTATGGTAACAAATTTAGGACAAATAAAACCTAACAAATTGGTATCAGTTGTTTTGACGAAAAGATGAAACTGAAAATCTAACAATAAAGAACACCAAGTTTAACGTGGAAAAACCCTTCAAACTCTGTTTGGAACGTCACCATCCAAAGCAACAACAGGAGACAAATTGATAACATAAGCAACAGTGTTAAGTTCTTCAGCCCAAAAAGAATTTGGAAGTTTAGCCTCTGAAAGCACACATCTAACTCTCTCAACTAAAGTTCTGTTCATCCTCTCTGCCAAACCATTTAATTTAGGAGTCTTTGGAGGAGTCTTCTGATGACTTATTCCTTGCGATTTGCAGTAGTTATCAAAGGGACCAATATACTCACCACTATTATCAGTGCGAATACATTTTAATTTCTTTCCCGTTTGTCTCTCAGATAAGGCTTGAAACTGTTTAAACACATCAAGTACTTGATCTTTGGATTTTAAAGGATATACCCAAATCTTGCGAGAATGATCATCAATGAAAGTAGCAAAGTAAAGTGCACCACCTTTTAACTTCACTTTGAAAGGACCACACAAATCTTAGTGTACTAGCTCCAATAGCTCAGACTTTCTTGAAGGAGGATAACTGTGAAAAGAAACTCTTTTCTGTTTCCCTGCTAAGCAATGAACACATCTTTTCACCTTTGCTTGTTTCATACCAGCAAGCAAATTCTTCTTAGCCAAACAGGTGATCCCTCTCTCGCTCATATGACTAAGCCTCTTGTGCCACAATTCTGATAAATTCTCGCTCTACACCAAATTTGTAGAGTCACCAAGAATCGATCCTTGTGTCACGTATAAATTTGAATGTTTTCTTCCTCGAGCTAAAAACAGTGAGCCTTTGGTGAGCTTCCATTGGGCATTGCACAAGTCATTATGATAGCCATCATCATCTAATTGTCCTACAGAGATCAAATTTATTGGAATGTCTGGAGCATGCTTGACATTCTGAAGTACCAAAGTTGAACCAGTATTTGTTTTCAAACAAACAGTGCCAACACCAAACACCTTAACTTCACCAGCATTACCCATCTTTAACACCTCAGAGTTAACAGAAGTATAAGATGAAAAGAAGTCTTTTCTTGGTGTGACATGTGATGTGGCTCCAGAATCTACTATCCAACTTGTATCTTGAGATACAAAATTGATGACGTCTTTATCACAAGCGAAGAGAAGGTCTTCATGGACAACAGGAACAACTTTATTTTCATTGTTTTCTTCCTTCTTTCTTTCTTTAAGATCTTGCTTCAATTGGTTACAAAATCTTTTAATATGTCCTTTCTTTCCACAATGATAACATGTAATATTTGGATTCTTGAATTTTGACTTGCTTCTACTTTTACCTCTACTCCTCGGATCTCTTGTCTTATGTCTCCCCCGATCTTCTGTATATTGAACATCTTAATGTGAAAATGTGTCTTGAGATTTTCTTCTAACCTCTTCATTCAACACACCACTCTTTGCATATACCATAGTCACCTTTCCACCAGTGGCAGAATTTGTTAAAGAAACACGAAGAGTTTCCCAAGAATCATGTAGAGTATTAAGAAGCCAAAGTCCTTGTATTTCATCATCAAAATTCACACCCATTCCTGATAGCTGATCAAGAATACCCTGAAAATCATTTATATGATCAAGAATAACACTACCCTCCTTGTATTTAAAGGTCATCAATTGCTTTAACAAGAACAACTTGTTATTGCCAGTTTTTGAAGCGTAAACGTCTCCAACTTTTCCCACAATGTTCTAGCATGTGTCTCATTCACAATATGGTTGCGAACATTATCTTCAACCTATTGTCTTATATATCCACATAATTGTTGGTGCTCAAATTCCCAATTTTCATCGGTCACATTCTCGGGTTTATGAGCAGAGAAAACCGGAAGATGCATCTTCTTCACAAATAATAGATCTTTCATCTTGCTTTTCCATATGTTGTAGTTGCTTCCGTTTAGACATACCATCTTGCTCATATTCCCCTCCATATAGATAACCTTAGCTATAATACCAGTTGTTGTGACGAAAAGATGAAACTGAAAATCTACCAATAAAGAACACCAAGTTTAACGTGGAAAATCCCTTCAAACCGAAGGTAAACACCACGGGATCGACAAGATCGGAATTACTTCACTATAACAATAAGAGGGTTACAAATATTCTTCTAATGGATACACAACAAGTGCCAAAAGAGAACAAACAATAGCTACACCAACAAAAGATAAATAGAAAGAAACATGACCCAAACCCAGCTTCTGTTCGGGACCTAAAACAGGATCTTTATGACCTCTGAATCAGATCTCCACCGTTCAAATCAACCACCAAGATGTTAGGAACACTCAGTCCAAATTTCAGTCTGATCCAACGGTTAGTTAATCGGAAAACACGATTTGAACGTTTCTGGTCGAAGAAAAGACTGCAGCAAAAAAATCCTTTTCTTTCTCTCTTTTTCTCTTGTTGAAAGCTCTCTCAAAAACCTCTCTTATGTTTTAATGTCTTTCAAAGACAATACCAATGAGCAATCAATTATTCTCTCAAAACCATCCTCTATTTCGAGAGTTGTGCTTTTCCTTATAAAGTCAAACCAACTACAAATAGGATTACTATTCCAATCTTTTTCCTAATAGAATTGGAAACCAATTAAGGAGAATAATTTCAATCCTTTTCCAAGTAGGATTAGGCCATGGGCCTTTGGCTGGAACATGGGCAATAGACCAACAATTTTCAGTCTTTTTCCCTCCAATTGAACCCTAGTTTTTCCCTATATATACTCTCCTTAGTTGCATTGTTGGAGTTTTTTTTTTTGGACGAAAGTTGGGAGAGATTTTTTTTTCTTTGGTTTGGATAATTTCTAGTTGTATTTCACCTAGCACGAAGATACCCAGAAAGCTCGAGTAAAATACTCCAAAATACATACTAAATACCCTTCGAAAAGAAGAGGTTTCCACATTCCAACATTGGGATTTGTTTGTCTGTGCGAACTCAAGATCACGTTTTGGTGATGAAATATTATCGCTCCTTGATCATGTTGTCCGGTTCGCTGCCCATCAAGAGATAAACAACTCTAATATATTTTTTGCTTTTTTAGCTTCCAGTAGTTTTAGGTGTGAGGTGTGAATAATATGAGCATCGAAATGCCCTTACATGAGGTGTTCGAATCTAACTTATGGCTTTAGTCTTCATCTCGTTTCTCTGAAGAAAATAATGGTGTACTCGGAACTCTAGGATACTTTAATGTTCTTCTTTAACTTGTCTTTCTGTACTCGTATTGCTGTTTGTTCATCCGTTTAGCTCATGTTGTTGCCTCCCCTTTGCTAAAATGATTTTTGGGTTTCCCTTTTGAGCAAGGGGTGTCTAAAAAAGGGGACTTATCTCACCGTTCTTGAGCTTATCTTAGAATTTATATCACTAGTTCTGTCTTAAGTAGTAGATTTCAATAATATTGTGGGTGTCTTATTATATGCATAATTCTGCCTTCCTTGATCCATCGTTTTTTATTGTCGTTATTTGGCGTTGTTTGGGTGACAGGTTGGCGTTTTTTTGGGATTCTGTTGTCTCCTTCAACTAAAAAAATAATATATAAGTATAGTACTAATCTTAATATAAGCTTCATCTATTTTTATTAGTTTTTTACTGTATGTTGGAAAGAAATTCCTTAACTTAGGATATCTTTATGTTACTGTAAATTGGTTTAGTTCATTATGTATAGAATTTTAAAGTGTTTGTTTTCTTTTTACCCAATTTTATTCGTTAATGAATTCTGAGATAGCTTTGTTTCGAAGACTTAGAGCCTGTTTGGCTCAGCTTAAAAGCTGATCAAACTGACTTAAAAGCTGATTTTTGACTTATTTAGCTGTTTGGCAATACTAAAAATAACTTATTTTAAGTTTAAAAAATATATTTTAAGCCAAAAGTTAAAAGTTGGGGTAGAAGCATTTTTTTAGCTTATAAGCTGTTTTAAGTTGACCACATTTTTATCTTTTTGCCCTTAATATTTTCATACAATCTCCAAATTACAACATAACCCTAACATCTCTTTCTTCCATTGTTCCCTTTTCACGTTTGACATAGCAACTTCAGCACTATTATCCAAACACATAACTGCTTATTTTAAAAATAAGTTTCAGCACTTTCAAAAGTTCTTTTTTAAAGTTGTTTTTATTAAGCCCATCAAAACGGGCCCTTAGATGGTATGTTAATTTGTTTATTATTGGAACTCTCTCTCTCTCCGATTTTTGAGTATAGTTAAAATTTCCTAAAGTAATTAAGTCCCTTACAGTAGAATAGAATTTATAAATTGTTCTTTCGAGTGCTTAAATTACAATTATCATAGTATCATAATAATATGTTAAATACTAGTACAAAATCTTTTAGTTCGAAATGTGAAAGTCCTTATCGAAATCTTCCTTCGGTAACTCATTAAGCTTCAAATTTGAATCATTCTAGCTATGAGAGACATGTGTTGGTCCTATCGGCTACCTGTTAATCATTGTCAAAGATATATGCTTACTCTTTTGCGCTTATTGTAATTTAGTGTAGGTATAAGTCTCTTTATTAAGTTATGATGGTGTCTGTTTTAGAGATAGATTTCGTTAAGTTTATTTTTTTTTGTTGATTCATTTGTTTAAATTAGTATATACTCTTTTGTTTTTGTTCAATTTTGTGTATGTCTTGGGAAAATTTCTTAAACTCTTATGTGTCAAGAATCATGCTAAGCTTACTATAATGTCTGGTTTTTATTAGTTGTCAATCTCATCTCCTTAGCCTCTTGTATAGTCAACTTTATTTATTTATGTTTGAAATCTAAGCATGAGTTTATTTATAGTTTTGTTTGATTTGAATGCTACCTGAATAGTTTGTTAAGTTGCAGTGTGTTTCGTTTAGTAAAATAATATTTAGGAGTTATCTATTGTGTTTTATTTGGTAATATTTTACTCTGTCCTTTCTATTCATATACATGATAATAGTTGCAGAATTTTTGGTTGAATCCCCTTTCATATTATTTCCATTATAAGAATATTGTTCATGCCTTTGGTAGTTAAGTCCTCACCCCAAATGTTCACTGTAAATACATGTTGTCCATCATCATATTAAGTTTTAGTTTAATGGTCATGGCACTCTCCAATTACTTTTAAAATAGGCCGACTTCCAACATGCTTCCCCATATATACATATTGTGTTGCATAATTTGGCGTATTCTCTTCTCTGTCCATTTTGGTTAAGTCTAATGCTAATATTCATTTCTTTTTTTTTCATGCATGAAAATTTTCCGGGTCCTACAAACTTCATCCTTGCATTCTCCTTTTGGCTATGGGGTCCCAGTTCTTTATTTCTAGCCAGCCTACCTTTAAAAATTGATGAACAGCTCCCCCCCCCCCCCCCCCCCCCCCGGGCCAAAGTTAAAGAATTTGAAGATGACCGAATGTTGAAGGGGTTAGGTCAAAAGGCCCATCATCATTTTTCTTTCAAATGATATTTTGTGATTTAGGCCTAAGCCTTGTAAATTTTACTTACTATTATTTTGCTAAAAATTTAGTATATGTACAAATTGAATGGGCCTAAGGCCCAAAATAAAATGGGTCCAAATACCGGTTCAGGAGGACAGAAATTGGGTTTGGACTCAAATATCTCGCTTTATCGTGTACTTATATGTTGTTATTTATCGTTACTGTTAGAATTAAATTTCAAATTCGCACAAGACACCATTTGTTTTATCTATCTAAAATCAATCGACTCTTAAGAGACTTGAAAAATATTAAAGTTCATAACCTATAAAACTCACTTACATAGTAAATTGATATTTCAAGGATTTCAAATAAAATCAAAATAAATTACATCTTTTATCTTAATAAATTAGTTGATGGATAACAACAACTAAGCGGGTGTTTTCAATGCTTTAAAACCATTTCCCAAACACTAATAAGAACCCCCAAACACCCCTTAAAAGTTTTCACTAGATTTCATGTTTTAATCTTTTGAAAACAAAGGTTTCTTGATTTCCTAAAAAACAAGTGTCGAATCTAAATAAGTCAACAAACTAACTAAAAATATTTTTTTCGAAATAAAACAGAATGACGACTCTGCTGGGGATTTGAAGGATTATAATCTTAAAACTAACCTGTTTGGCTATATGCAAATGACTGTTTACTTGCTTACTTTATCATATTATTAAACTATTACATTTCATGGCATAAATTCCGCTAAACGGCAATTAGATTGCATTAGGAAAAAAGGCGGTTACGTGGCTTACCATGACTGTCCTTCAGAAAACAGACAAGTCATTTTTTGGAAGTAATAAACGGATAGTTGGCTTGCGATCATCCAACCTCGTTTATTAGCTTCGTCCAGTTGTTTGTCCGACTCAACCGTCACTTCTGAACAAATTCTAGTTAACCTAAAACAAAGCGAAAACAAATTCAAATTTTAAACATTAGCCTAATATGGCCTAATATCCAAGGCGTATTAAGTCCATTAGTGAAACTGTTAAAATCATGTCCAAGGTCCTCGACCTAACCACATACCATATTATTTGGCATTTGAATGATGTATGTGTATAAACCTAATTTGGGGTGGGAAAACTTAACCGGCTTACATTTTGTAGGTATGGATAATTTTCCAATGTTTGACATGGTTGTGGAAGCCCCACCTTTACTCAAGATGTGGTACAATGTCCTTGACGGAGATCACAGAAGAACCTTACACAAATATATGGGTGCCTTAACTGAACTACCCAATATGATTGGTTGCCTTGAGCTAATCGAAGTCCTCACAGGTTATTGGGACAACGAGAAAAAAAGTGTTCTGATTTGGAAGCGTGGTAATTACTCCTACAATTGAGAAAATTTGATACTGCATTAACATAGTTGGTACAGGGTTGGAAAGAAGGATGAGGAACCAAGAAGACATCTTGATCCCTAACAAGCCGTCTGCCGAAGATACTACAAACTCGCTTGGATTGGGAAGAGATTATGCTTATTGGTCATTGGGCCAAAGATTCTAGTATCTTGTTTATGGACCTCTACGTAGATTTGGGAATTCAAGCTTTTATGCAAACTAAAATAAAGAGTTCACAATTATCTACAGTGAATGGAATAAAATCTGACTTTTAGCGTCACCATTGCACTATTGGGTACTATGGTATTTTCACACAACCCGAGCTTAAGTATAAACACTCGCTGATAATGCTTGTGCACACTCTATTCAATGGGCTTCGGAATTAGAAACAACTGAAGTATCATCCCATTACTCTCGTCATTTTTTTCAGATATGTACCGATCTTTAGGAAAATGTAAATAAGGGAATCGCTACGTTAGTGGTGGTAACCTGCTACTTCAGTGGTGGATCCCAATTCATTTGGATAAAGGACATGAGACTCAGAAGCTGCATACTCTCGATGATAGGAACACTCTCAGGGATTGGAACGATTTGATGTTAAGGGAAAACCTGGGAAACTGAATAACTAGAGGAAGATAGACGCATATCTTTTCTGAGTTAAAGGAAGAGGATATCCAATGGATGCTCGATTGCTTCATCACAAGGGATTTCATCATAGTGCACCGCAGACAACTCGTACTGCCACTACCAAGTATTTGGGAAATCCATTCTTACGCACCCTTTTGAGTCCTATGATTGTTTGGGAGGAGGCAAATCATACCTCGAGAGGCATACTACCTTGCCTATGTCTATAACATTGGGGAAGATAAGGTGGATGATGCTGCAAAAATGCTAAGGGAATGGAAAGGGGCCCGGTGAATAAACACAGACACTATTGCTCCAGATCGATTGGACGCCGAATATGATGAAACTTATAATATTTGGTTGAAAAATAAGATACAAAGAATTTTTTCTTCAGTCCCAAACAGTTGCTGCAACGTGGAAGACTAAGAGGCCAGAACTGTGATCGAACTAAGAGAGTTAAAACGGGCAGCCCAAGAAATGCACGCCAATTTCATGAAAATCAATATCTCTCGAGAATAAAACTCAGGAATTGTAAAGGTTGAGACACCATTTTGATGAGCTTGACTTATGGGTTAAAGAAAAGATAGAGGGGATGCAATACGAGGAGTGGGAAGAAAAGGGACGCTGGAGCGAAGGTTACCTGTTGATGTTACGTAACAAATTTCAACAATACAAGACATCGGAAAGTAGCACAGAAGACGGACCATCAAGGATGGTGTAGCAGATTTTGCCCCTGTGTGGGTTTTTCTATGTGTATTTATGTCTTTATCAGTCCCTCTGTTAGCTTGCCTTTCTTATGTTTCGATGTGCTTTCAAATGACCCCTGCGTGGGCCTTTCTTTTTTGTTCCTTATTTCCCGTGTTCGATTTCCCCCTTTTTTGAAAATTGTTTCTTATATGTAAAATTTGCTTGGGGGTAATTAAATGGTTCAATTTCACATATACATCTTTCAAATGATCTAGGCCTACCCTTATCACAAAAGGGCCCCTACCTATTTAGGACATGATATATGTGCTTTTAACCGTCTATGTGATGTGTTGCTTTGAATGAGGTCATTTTTAACCCACTCTTTTTTTATAAATTCCAAAAAAGTACATATGTCATATCCGGGTTTACCCCCTATACGTAACTGGCGTCGTCATCCTTTTCAAGGACTAAGACTAGCCTCTTAGTTCATGTCATTACTTTCATAGGTTGAAAAATGCCAAAAATTTTAAAACTTTTATTTTCTCTACTTGGAGGTTTACATAGACCTCAACAGACAAAATAATATATATATTCATACCGAGTATACATAGACCCTTCATATAGGAATGTTACATAGCCTTCTTCTTTTATTGCACATATATAAGTATATATATATATATATATATATATATATATATATATATATATATATATATATATATATATATATAAAATAGTAACAACAATTATCTCATCTCATACCATCTAAATGAACGTTATAATATGGGCATAACTCTTACATCAATTCAACCCGACCATGTATAGGTCATAAGAAAGTACAATATTCAAACCTACCTTACTTGGATGAAAGGAAGAATCCAAGCCTTAAACAATATTGTCTTCCAAAATCTTCAACGACCGGAACCTAAATTGCTTGGGACAAGGGAAGAAAAAGGGGTTAGTACACCACATGTACTAAGTATGAGATTTATGCACATACACAAGCAAAACATGCTAAAAGGGACTTTTTATCAAAGCATGTCATTTTACCCTTTTTCTTAGGGCTTAATGCAAAGTCAAGTAAGTCATATTAATCAACCAAACATGCTTACTATCTCAACAAGTAACACTTATCCCAACGCATTTAGAATCATGATTTACTACAATCCTAACATAAAGGAATAATACCACAAGAATGAATAAGAGTTAAACATATCATTATAAGCAAGACAACTACTCACAAGTCCTTATCAAGTCAACAAGTGCTATGACCAAGCAAAGCCCCATAACCTTACTCAATCAAGTATCATCAACAAGAAAACATGACTAATGTCCAAATTTACACATCATGGCATTTAGGCCTGCATTTCATCTTATATTGTCATTATAAACAAAGACATATTCATAAATGAACTAATAAACATATAGTATCAACAATATGACATGGTCATCATATATATATATCATATATTATCATAGCATAAATATATAAGAACCTCCTCCTAAGACTCCCCTCAAGACTAACTAGTGCAATACCTAGGTAGAGTCCCATACCCCTACCTAGACTAATCTAGACCCCTTAGGTTATCCAAGTAAGAGTTCAATTCCATTAATTTATTTTACCTTTTGAGCACATCTTTCCCTAACTGACATAGACCACATGAGCTATTATGGTATCCGGTGTCATAAAATCCTACACCGCAAGAAGGCGGACTACTTGTCAAGGTAGTACCAAAACATAAAACATAGAAACTACGTGGATCCACTATCTAGTATTCCTATGGGGGAAACATAGTTCAAGAACTAGGAGATTTAGTTGAGACACTCTCTATACGTCATGCATTATGATCTCCAATATCAAGAGTGATGTAGTTGTCCTACCTTCCCTATGTAGGAAGGGACACTCCTCAATATAGTTCACTCGGTGCTAAGCTAGAGTCCCTTTTTGAAATGTCTTTAAGCCTTTAATTATCAATCATAACTTAATTTAGGCCATAGGTCTACCCCTTGTATAATCATCATCATAAATAGCTCAATAAGAATTATACCAGTATAAGTCCTTTCATACAATTCATATAAGTGAGGTTAACACATTAGCGTTTTATAACATATTAAGGCAGATTGATAGTTTTCACCATCCTTATAGCGCATACACCTTAATCTATTTCACAACATAGTCAAGACATTTCAATTCAACATCATACCACCCTATAATCCTAATATTAGGCATACTCCAATGTAATATCATGGCTGAACAACAATTATTCACAACTGAAAGTAAAGATAGAGATTCTAAGACTTACCAAGTCTTTTCTCATAGCTTATCATCAAGGTCTTACCATCAACCCATAACTCAACCCAACTTGGGGAGTAACATCATAGAACAATGAATAATCAATAGAATAAAAACTCCAATTGCATTTCTGTAACGTAATTCATCTTTAGATCACATCTTGAGACAAGATACAAAGGGTAATTTAACAGTATAATTCATAACCTAAATTACATCTCAAGAACTTGCCGGATAGTCCTATAATTCATCTTAATTTAACCATAATAGCACCATAGGATAGTAATCTAATCAACAACCAATCAATTGAATGATCACAATACAATATAGGTCAAGATCAATACCTAGGGTTAGGGATAGAGGATCATGTTCTTCAATTAGATCAAACCATCAAAAATTATCATAAACAAGTTGAATTTCATGTAAATCTACTCAATATAACCCTAAGAATTCATTAACAACTTAATCCTTAACTTCAAATTCGTAATTGAATTAAACCCAGAAGAAAATTCAACTTTTTGAAATCTATTTTGAAGGAACCCTTTGAGGAAAAGATCTCAAAGGTAAATAAAACCCACACCTTAATGTTTCTCAACAATTAGATGAAGAATCCACCCTTTTCCAGCCCCCAAACCCTAGTTCTTGCTAGCCTTCAATGGTGAGTTCTATTAGAGAGAGAAATGAGAGAGAAGGTAGAGAGTTTATTTTGAGAGTTGACTTTAGGTTAATGAGGGTTAAGGGTATTTATAGAGGGTCTTAATTACTTAATTAGTTTTCTTTTAATTACTAACTAACCCCTAAACCATTTAATTAATTGAATAAAATCATTTAAAATTCATCAGTGAAATTAGACCCTTACCAACGAGACCCCATCGACGGTCCGTCGGTGAGTCCACGGACGATCCCCCTCCGTCCTGCAGTTTCGTCATCTCTATCAGAGACTTTGTAGGCGAGGTCTTCCTCAAATTTTTCTATGTATGGGATGAAGGTGGCCTTGATTCCCCGTTAAGCCCATGACGCCTCATCAACCCATTCCGTCACGAGTAAGAGTAGCTAGGTAAATAAGAGCCTTCATGTATCATTCTAAGTATGGGATGACAGTGGCCTCGATGCCCCATCGAGCCACTTACGGACCATCGTCTGCCCCAACTGCCAGGAAGTGCTGCATCAAATTGCAGGGTTCTCTTCAAGGGCCCTTGGTTTGTCCTTGGGGAGTCGTACCCAGACGTTTCACTCTTGAAACAACTAAAACACCCATTAGATACCTTTCCCCAGTCGTAAGTTTCTCAACCAAAAAAGTATAAATTCCTAGTATCTTGATCCTAAACAATATTCTATCATATAAGGAATGGTAAAATCACTGCTATGGTTGAAGGAAATAACATCAATATCTAACCAAGCGAAGAGGATTGAAAGTTGCTTGAACAGGTTCTCCATAAAACTTTAGTGAAGATGTTCGAAGTAGAGGTCGCCGCCGCAACCTTTAATGCTTCAAACCCACCACTAGAAGAGGAGATGACGGCTAATATGTTGAAACACGTTATCCCAGATGAAGATATGATCGACATACAGAGGGTGCGTGGAAAGTACCTATATGACTCACTCTTTTCCCCCGAGAACATTGAGTTGGAGAACATTGAAGAGGATTTTGAGGATGCAATTGCTTATAAACCTTCTTTGTAAGGGCGTATGGCGGAGGGGGACCAGAAAGTCATTCCCGAAGCATATCTTCAAAAATACCAAATATGGATGGAGTTCATTTTGTGCGCCCTCATTTACGAGTACTTTCGGGCAGAGCATATGAAAATGCCCATCGAGAGAGCATCATCCCAAATCAGATCAAGGGACATCCGCAATACTTATGAGTGTCATCCTAACCAAAAAAGGCACACGAGAGAGGAGTGCATGGAGTTTAATAATAGGGTCCACTATGTTCTTGATATGGATAGTGACACGAAAAAGTTGTGTGACAGTGTTATCATTATGTGTTATGAATTGAGGCTCGACATACCAGTCACTGAGAAGACTTAGTTCTATTGTTTCTCCTTCATGCCTTTCAAGAAAATAATTTTGGAAGTATTCTCGCAGTTGGTTTGAAATGGGGTCTTTGCCCCTCTCTTTATGGACGTGGGAGTGTTCTATTCCTTGAGAAGCAAAAATTGACAGCATTGCCCTATTACCAGGACACTGATCATAACATTGAAAAATGTCTTGCATTTCGCCAAAACGTGGAAGCCCACGTCAACAAGGAAAGATTCAAGTTGAGTTTGTTCACCATGACTAATGCAACAAAGAGAAGAATGGTTGAGATGGAGTCACCATAATATTTAGAAACTTTATTATTCATTTTTTACTTTCCTTGTAATCATTGAAATGGATGAAAACAAGTATTTTTTTTGTATTTGAACTACTTAGGGCCTAAATTCTCATTGTGAGATATGTAGGCATCCATTCACAGGACCGACCCATATCTTTCAAAATTTTCATTCTCCCCTTTTCTTTCTACAAGAAAATATGAGGCTCAGATCAACGGACATTGAACGAGATGCTGTAAAAAAGACCTTAGATCATCGTGATTTAATTTTTTGGAGTTAATCCTAAATTAAAATGAGCAAACTCCTGCTTGTTCAAACAAAGCAACGTTTGTGTGTTTGTATGTTCTCTATGTGATATTTTGCATTATGCATTCTGAACTTAAATTAACAAATTTGTCTGAGTTGTTTTCCTTTGACAGGTACTTAAAAGTGGTCTCTGTGAATCAGTTGGCTGATCATGCTTACTCCACAAGATATAAAGGCCCAGTAGATTACTTTCTCAGTCAATGTTTAGATTAGGAAAAACCAATGATGGGGGATAACAATGAAGAAATCAGCCTGACCGACATTGTGGCGTCTCAACCTACCATCACAGATCAAAATGAAGTAATCATACAACTGATGCAGCAGATTACCAAATTGAGGGTTGAAATACAGAGGAGACAAGATCCATCTCCACTAGATTTTGTTTCCAATGCCCTCCACTGTACTTTCCCTCCTCAATTATTAAAAGGCTCAAAACCCAACATCCACTCCTGCTCAAAATCCCTTAGTCGTAGACTTATATCACGGACTTAGAGTATTCGCTAAGACTCTGTGCGGCACTTGACAACTTACTCACGATTCTTTCACGATCTCGTAAGCTCAAGTAAGCCTTTAAACTCGAAACGCTAAGAGAATATAAAGAAAGACAAAGAAAGACTTTGGATAAGAGGACTTGTATTAGATTGTTGGTTTCTTGGATGATTTACAGATTAATGGACCTCCTATTTATACTACTCCCTAAGGGCCTAAGAGTAAATAAATATGGTTCTACAAGTCCCTAAGAACATGCACTTTAATACATTTTCTACATTCCTAGAATTTGTCTCTAGCTCTTCCAAAATGCTCCTAGAATTCTCTAGTCTTCTTCAAGAATCTAGAAGGCTCTAAAGTCTTGAACAAGCCTCTCCAAGGCTCTAGGGACGCCTTCCCCATTCGTATGCTGCAAAATGGCTGGAACTGTGGTGGGACGTCACAATCTCCCCCACCTATTGATGCGACGGCCGTGTCGCATTGCGACTGTATTGGTGTCCGAGTTTTGTTGGGCGATCATCAATTCACGCACTCGGTCAATCCCTTCGAGCAGCCTCTTCATCGATTGCCTGATCTCTCTCGACCCGATCTTTCGAACTTCCTCCTTCATAGGAGGCAAGTGCCTCGGCGAATTCTCTTTCATCACGGTAGTGTTCCTTCTTGGAACCCTCTTTGTGCGCGGTGGCAAGGACTTTTCAGCACCATTGTCTTCTCCCGAACTTACAATGGTTGCTGCCGAAGTTATCTTCTTCCTCTCGTCGACCCTCTCGAGCTTCTTGACCGTAAGCCGAATTTGTCCCTCTGTCTTTTGTGCCTTTAGCATGGGAACCATATACGTTCCTCCTTTCTCCATGATCATAAGTTGTTGGAGATAAGGATCGATCACTGCATGGCACTGCTGAAAGAAATCCTGCCCAAGAATTATATCAAAGATATCTAAGGGAGAGACGATGAATTTGGTTTTTCCTTGCCAATCGCCTATCGTGATGTTCACTCCGTGCGCAACTCCATCCACGGGAGTTGGTGGTGCATTGACCGTCCTGATTTGGGCGTTGCTTGGACTGTAACGCAACCCCAACCTCGTTGCTTCCGTCTTGGCCATGAGATTGGCCTCTGCACCTGTGTTGGCCAACACACGAGCACGTTTTCCATTGATCGTGATGTCGACATATTGAGTGCGTGCCTTAGACTTCGCAGGCCCCTGTTTCGCATGCTTCTGCTAATGCCTCGGCTTCACTAGACTTGGCTTCTCTTGCCTTGGAGTCTTTGGTGGTTTCTTGGTGACAGCTCCGCATAGACTTATCAAGCCCAACTGCTTAGTACCTTCGACTTCATCTTCCTATTGTGACTCCTTTTCCTTCCACTCTCGGAGGATAGCACCATGATTCTTCAGTTCAGGGCACTTTGCACAAACATGCGGCCCACCGCATATGTAACAACCATCTCCCTTGGCAACCTGTGTTTTCTTCACCGTGTTTTCATGATCTTCGGACCGCTTACCGTTGGACTTATAGGTGTCATGCTTGTGAGGCCGTTGCTCCTCACCTCGCCTCTTGGGTTGTGGCCGTTTCTCCTCGCCTTCGCCACAATCTCCCCCACCATTATAATGACTATCTTCCTTTTCGTCTTCCTCGGCACTGTAAGACTTCTCCTACCTGAAGTTTGTCAATGCTTCGGCCTGCGTGATGGCTTCATCAATAGTCCTGACTTGTCGCTGCTCCAACTCCCAAATTTGCAGTTCATCCATGAAGTGGAACAACATGTCGTTATCCGTGAGGTTAGGAATTTGAAGCGTAAGGGTGGCCGCACATACGCACGTATGCTGCCCTTTTTCTTTAACTCCCTAAACTTGTGCTTTGCCTCATAGATGACATTGTTAGGGAAAAACGCCTTCTTGAACTCCTTGCGGAATTGCTCCCATGTGTTCATGGTGCTTGTCCCCTTCTTGATGTCGGACTCTTTACGCCTCCACCATAGCATGTCCATTTTTGAAAGATACAACACAGCAGTGTTGATCTTACTCTCATCACTTCTCACCCGATTATACTTGAAATAGTTCTCCAAGTGCCATAGGAAATTCTACACCTCTTGCGCGTTGAGGAAGCCTTTGAACATAGGTTGCTTGGGAGCCTCGACTCTGGCCTCCCTTTCCCGGTCAAGTGATGTCGATCCACCAACCTCTCTGTCTTCCTTGAGAGTTTTCACCTCGTTCTTCAGCGCCTCAATCGTGTCAAGGGCTTCAAAGAACCGATACTCCAAGGATGTAATGGCCTCCTTCATCTTGAACTCGGCCTGCTGTCGACCCTCCAACTCCTTTCGGATGTTCTCAATCTCCTCAAGGGCGAAGTCTTCAAGGGTTTTGAATTTTTTGTCCGTCCCATTCAAGCGCCGGCCTAAGATCTCAATGGCCTGCCTCGCCATTTCTACCCTTGCAACCCATTCTTCTCTGGCAGTGATGTCTACGACATCCTCGCCTATCTCTTCGTCACTTCAATCGATAATTTTGGGTGGGTGAGATGCTTGCGCCTAGCTTGGTGGGGGCTCAAGCAGTGTTTCTTCATTTCCCTTCTGCTGCTTCTTTCCTTTCTTGTTCTTTTTCCCTCCATCCATGCGGACATTGGTGGTTCTAGAGCCGATAATGTCTCCTTCGTTCTTCATTCTCTTACGATCAACCTGCTCTGATTGTTAGGTAGTGGAGCCTAATTAATTTTAGGTTTTCCTATTTATTCTCTATTTTAGGTTTTCCTATTTATTCTCTGTAACCAAAAATACTCTGATTTATTAATATAAATATACCTCAATGCTGTGGAAGTTTACTCATGGGGTTTTACAACGAAACATTGGGTTTTCTCTTTCTCTCTCTAGATCTCTCATCTCTTTCTCTTGAAAGTTCTTGTGTTCTTCATTCATCTAGTGTGTGTACATGAATTAGATCCTAACAACTGGTATCAGAGCTAGGGAGATTCATTACGATCACAGAAGATGGATAGTTCGAAGCTTGGAATAGAGAGGTTTGATGGATCCAATTTTAGTTTCTGGAAGATGCAGATCGAAGATTATCTGTACCAGAAAGATCTTCACGAACCGTTGACCGGGGTGAAGCCGGAATCCATGACGGAGGAGAAGTGGAAACTCAAGGATCGCCAGGCTCTAGGGTTGATCCGGTTGACTTTGTCAAGAAACGTGGCGTTCAACATCGTGAAGGAGAAGACTACGTCCGGTCTGTTGAAGGCATTGTCAAACATGTATGAAAAACCATCGGCTATGAACAAGGTATATTTGATGCGTAGATTGTTCAATTTACAGATGTGTGAGAATGGATCTGTTTCTGATCATATAAACGAGTTCAATATGATTGTGAGTCAACTCAATTCTGTGGATATTAATTTCGAAGATGAAATTAAGGCGTTGATTTTGATGTCATCTCTGCCCTAGTCTTGGGATACTGTTGTTGCTGCGATTAGCAGTTCCTGTGGATCTGAGAAACTGAAGTTTGATGAAATTTGTGATGTTGTTCTTAGCGAAAGTATTCACAAACAAGAAGTGGGAGATTCATCGGGAAGTACTCTCAGCGTTGATCGAAGGGGGAGAAGTAAGACGAAAGGCCAAAATCAACATGGTCGATCAAAATCAAAGAATCGAGGAAAATCCCTGAACAGATCAAACGTGACTTGTTGGAACTGTGGAGAAAAAGGGCACTTTCGGACGAACTGTACAAAGCCAAAGAAGAAACAGAATCAGAAATTTGGAGATGACAATGATTCTGTAAATTCAGCAGAGGACATTGGGGATGCTCTAATCCTTAGTGTGAACAGCCCGGTTGAATCATGGATTTTGGATTCTGGTGCATCTTTCCATTCGTCTCCAAGCAAGGAGTTGTTCCAAAATTTCAAATCTGGAAATTTTGGAAAAGTATATCTTGCTGACAATAAAGCCTTAGAGATTGAAGGAAAGGGGGATGTTTGCATAAAGACCACCTCGAGAAACTAGTGGACATTGGAGGATGTCAGATATATTCTTGGGATCAAGAAAACTCTGATCTCTCTTGGTCAATTGGATAGCACGGGATATGCAGCAGAGTTTGGGAAAGGTTCGTGGAAGATCGTGAAAGGTGATATGGTAGTAGCTCGTGGCACCAAATCTGGAACCTTGTACACCACTGCAGGGTGTATAAACATGGACGCTGTTGCTGAAGGTGCTTCCGGTTCATGTCTGTGGCACAACAGACTTGGACACATGAGTACTAAAGGAATGAAGATGCTGGTTGCAAAAGGAACATTAGAGGGTCTGAAGTCTGTTGAAATGGGTCTTTGCGAGAGCTGTGTTATGGGCAAACAGAAAAGAGTAAGCTTCACAAAGACTCCTAGAGAGCCAAAGAAAGTGAGGTTGGAAATGGTCCATACAGATGTTTGGGGACCATCTCCAATATCATCACTTGGAGGATCCAGGTTCTATGTTACTTTCATTGATGATTTCAGCAAGAAGGTATGGTTTACTTCTTGAAGCAGAAGTCAGATGTGTTTGAAACTTTCAAAAAGTGGAAAGCTGAAGTTGAGAATCTGACCGGTTTGAAAGTCAAATGCCTATGGTCTAACAATGGAGGAGAGTATGACAAATCAGAGTTCAAGTCATTCTGTGCAGCTGAGGGAATCATATTGATGAGAACAGTTCCTGGTAAGGCAAGGCAGAATGGAATTGCTTAGAGGATGAACAAAACATTGAATGAGCATGCAAGGAGTATGAGCATACACTGTGGGCTGCCCAAAACACTTTGGGCGGATGTTGTGAGCACAACTACATACTTGATCAAAGGGGGACCATCAGTTCCTTTAGGGTTCAAGATTCAAGAGGAGGTGTGGACAGGAAAAGAACTCAAGTACTCACACTTGAGGACTTTTGGTTGCACTGCTTATGTTCATGTTGATCCAGAAAAGATAGAAAAGCTTGACGCCAAGGCTGTGAAGTGTTACTTCATACGATATGGTTCTGATTTGTTTGGTTATAGGTTTTGGGATGACAAGAACAGAAAGATCCTGATACATTGTGATGTGACATTTGATGAGTCTTTCGTGTACAAGGACAGAGAGTAGAAGGTTCTAGAGATTACAAAGCAAGTGGGAGTTGAGGTTGAGTTGGAGAAAAGTAACCTAGAGATGTTGAATCAGATACTCAACCAACTCCTACTGAAGAATCTGAAGTGGAGCAAGTTACACCTGAGCAAGTGTTAAGGAGATCATCCAGATCCATCAGTGCACCAAATAGGTATTCACCTTCATTACACTATCTATTGCTGACTGATGAGGGGGAACCATAGTCTTTTGATGAGGCCCTACAGTTGGAGGATTTGATCAAGTGGGAGCAAGCCATGGATGATGAGATGAGGTCACTTGAGAAGAATGACACATGGGTGTTGACTGAGTTACCTGCAGGGAAGAGAGCTTTGCTGAACAAGTGGGTGTTCAGAATCAAGACAGATGGCAAAAGAAGGTTCAAGGCTCATTTAGTGGTTAAAGGATATTCACAAAGGAAAGGTATTGATTATGATGAAATATTTTCTCCTGTGGTGAAATTAACCTCTATTCGAATTCTGTTGAGTATTGTTGCATCGGAAAATTTGCATCTAGAGCAAATGGATGTAAAAATAGCATTTTTACATGGAGATCTGGACAAAGAGATCTATATGCAGCAACTGGAGGGATTTATGGTTCCAGGCAAGGAAAACACGGTGTGCAAGCTCACAAGAAGCTTGTATGGACTAAAGCAAGCACCAAGGCAGTAGTACAAGAAGTTTGACTCCTTTATGACCAAGAATGGATTCTGCAAAGCTGAAAAGGATTTTTGTTGTTACTTCAAGAAATACACTGATTCATATGTATTTCTACTCTTGTATGTGGATGATATGTTGATTGCAGGATCTAGTATGAGGGAGATTAACAATCTGAAGACAAGGTTATCTGCAGCGTTTGAGATGAAAGATTTGGGTCCAGCAAAGAAGATTTTGGGGATGAAGATTTCTCGGGATAGATCGGTTGGAACTTTAAATCTATCTCAGGAGTTATACATTGAGAAGGTGCTGAGCAGATTTAGGGTTAATGATGCTAAACCCAGGACTACTCCATTGGCAAATCAGTTTAAATTGTCAAAGGAGCAGTCACCCAAGACTGCCGAGGAGCGTGATCACATGGCACTTGTTCCATATGCTTCAGTAGTTGGTAGTTTTATGTATGCTATGGTCTGCACTAGACCTGATATAGCACATGCAGTGGGAGTAGTTAGTAGGTACATGGCGAACCCTGGGAAAGAGCATTGGGAAGTTATGAAGTGGCTTCTGAGATATCTGAGAGGTACATCCAGTACTTCACTTTGTTTTGGGAAAGGCAAGGTAACTCTATAGGGTTTTGCGGATGCTGATCTTGGTGGGGATGTTGACTCGAGCAAGAGTACATCCGGGTACATTTACACCATAGGTGGAACAACAGTGAGTTGGATGTACAGGCTTCAGAAGTGTGTTTCTCTTTCATCTACTGAAGCCGAGTATGTGGCAATAGCTGAAGCTGGGAAAGAGATGCTATGGCTGGCAGATTATCTTGAGGAATTGGGCAAGAAGCAGAGCGAGAATATTCTTTACTCAGATAGCCAGAGTTTCATACAGTTGGTGAAAAATCCAGTGTATCATTCGAAGACAAAGCACATCAGAAGGCGATACCATTTCACTCGCAGGGCAGTGGAGGATGGTGATATGTGCTTGGATAAGATAGAGGGTGCAAAGAACCCGGCAGACATGTTGACGAAATGTGTTGATGTTGGGAAACTGAGGTTATGTAAAACCTCGGTTGGTCTTCAGTAGTTGTTGCTACAGATGTTGTTGTGCGGTAAAGATGTTGATGATGAAGAGATTTTTTTTTTGAGAATGTATTTTTTGGATGACTGAGTCAGTCTCCAAGTGGGAGAATTGTTAGGTAGTGGAGCCTGATTAATTTTAGGTTTTCCTATTTATTCTCTATTTTAGGTTTTCCTATTTATTCTCTGTAACCAAAAATACTCTGATTTATTAATATAAATATACCTCACCGTCGAGAAAGTTTACTCACGGGGTTTTACCACGAAACATTGGGTTTTCTCTTTCTCTCTCTAGATCTCTCATCTCTTTCTCTTCAAAGTTCTTGTGTTCTTCATTCATCTAGTGTGTGTACGTGAATTCGATCCTAACAATGATACCACTTTGTCACGGACTTAGAGTATTCGCTAAGACTCCGTGCGGCACTTGACAACTTACTCACGATTCTTTCACGATCTCGTAAGCTTAAGTTAGCCCTTAGAATCGGAACGCTAAGAGAATATCAAGAAAGAAAAAGAAAGACTTGGAAGAGAGGACTTGGATTAGATTGTTGGATTCTTGGATGATTTACAAATGAATGGCCCTCCTATTTATACTACTCCTTAAGGGCCTAAGAGTAAATAAATATGGTTCTACAAGTCCCTAAGTACATGCACTTTAATACATGTTCTACATTCCTATAATATGTCTCTAGCTCTTCCAAAAGGCTCCTAGAATTCTCTAGTCTTCCCCAATAATCTAGAAGTCTCTAGAGTCTCTCAGAAGCCTCTCCAAGGCTCTAGGGCCGCCTGCCCCATTCGTATGCTGCAAAATGGCTGTAACTGTGGTGGGACGTCAAACTTAGCTGCGTAAAATCCTCAATACGCCTCAGCCTCCTATTAGAACCCACCTCTTCCTTAAAACACCAATCCTCAAATGCCACCTCTTTCTCAAAAAACCATTTACCTAATCACTCCACCCCCATAAAACTAAATATATTTAATCCCCAAACGCCCCTCCATCATCAAAATCAACATACCAATCCCAACACATTCCCTCAAAACAACCAAACCACTCAGAATGCCCCAAGTCCCTCTGTTGCTCCACCTCTACCCCAAAAAACAACCTTTCAAATTCCCGTTCCCAATGAGCACGACGTGAATGGTTCTAAGTTGGACTATTATGTAGAGCAACAAAGGGAATGGAGGTTGAAAAAAGAGGCTGTAAAAGTTGATATAAAGGAGGAGATCCCGAAGGCGATGAAAGAGTAGCATTGTATTCCTGAGGTCGTCGGTTTGAACTTTGAGGATCTATGAATTCATCCGAATTCGTACCTCCAAGAAGGGTTCAAGATGCAACAATTTGACACTTTCAGAGGAATAAGGAATCCCTTAGCGCATTTAAGGGAATACTGTTACCAGCTCGTGGGAGTTGGGAGAGATGAAGTTTTATTGATGCGGCACTTTAGCCAAAGTCTGAGGGGAGAGACTCTGGAGTGGTTCACATCCCACAAAACAAGGCAGTGACCTAGATGGAATGCTATGGCTAAGGACTTGATTTAAGGATTTGCTTAGAACGTTGAGATTGTCCCTAATTGTCATTCCATAGAAAAGATGAAGTAGATTTCCAACGAAAGCTACATAGAGTTTTTATATATATGGCAAAAGGAGGCGGCTGGAGTTCGGTCTCCTATGCCTGAAAATGAAATTGTTGAAGTATTTGTGCGGGTCCACGAACCCGAGTACTATGACAGAATCGTGTTGCTCTTTAGAGCAAAGTTTGCCAAAAGAGTTAAAGTGGGTGACACTATCAAGGATGGATTAAGAACCAGGAAGATTGCCCCTATTACTGCCTCACCGGATATTTGTGTTTGTTGAAAATGAAAAGAGAAGATGTGTGTATTGTCTCTTATGAGGGGATGAAGGACCCAATGAAATAATCATCATACCAAGGTCGTTCTCGACCTTCACAGAGTCCGTGCTTGTCTTGTTAAACACAACCGGATTATCAAAATACCCCTCCCTCCAGTTATTAAAATGATCCTCCCACTTACAGAAATACTCCCCCTCCCAGTTATCAAGCTCCACCTCCCATCCACAAAAATTCCCCTCTATCTTACTAGACTCTCTCTCATCATTACCGAGGTGTCATTCCCAACTGTGCTAACGTGCAGTCTAATTATCAAATGCCTCCCCATACATATCAAGACCCAACTCCTGTTTACCAAATTGACCCCGAACTACCGATCTCCATTGCCAAATTTCAGTACTAATCCCTACCCAAGATATCAAGCTCCCCGTCCTAACGTCCAAAATTATCGTCAGATGCCTCCTCTGGAACAAGGTAACTACAATCCCCCTCGTCCTTTATTTGAGAAGAAAACTGCCAGAATTTTTACTGCGCTTGTCGAAAGCTGAACAAAGTTGTCTGAGAGATTAAATCCTACAAGTTATATCCATCTGGTGGGGCCAAAGTCTGTGGACACTAGATCTAAATTTTACTAACCTGATCATAAGTATGCATATCACTCCAACAATATTGGACATGATATTGAGGATTATATCAACCTAAACCATAAATTCAGGATTTGATCGACAAGAAGGTTTTCTCCCTCCAAACGGTCGCACCCAAGGTCAATATTAATCCTCTGCCAAATCATGTGGGCGTTAATATCAATATGATAAAGACTGATGAAGATTGGGGTGTGACAAAGGTGATAGTCCTAATTGTTATTGATGAACTAGAAAAAGTTGTAGCTCCGTTGAGCATCAGATAAAAGAGGGAGTTTGTGATTCTGACATCTGAAAAGGTTGTTTCCTTGGTGCAAATAAAGACTCCCGCCCGACCAAGGTTTGTGATCGAAACTGCTTCAGCTCAAGGTATGACTAGGTATGGCAGATGTTATACGCCGGAGGAGGTTACTCATGGAGGACAAAAGAAGGACAAAGCAAAGATTTCGATAATTGAGGTAGAGGCTGAATAATCCTACATAAAAATGCATCAAAAGACTATTCGATCCTGAAGTATTGGGAAAAGACCGCGACTCAAATTTTTGTGTGGCCCCTGTTGATGAGTTTGCAACTGCATGGGCAAGCCTTGATGAAAGCTTTGGATGAAACGTATGTTCCTGTGGGAACAAATAGTGACAATATAGTAGCCATGATCAATTAGGTCATTTGAGGACATCAAATCAACTTTTTTGACAACGAGTTTACCTTTGAAGGAAGGATGCACAACAAAGCTTTGCATGTCACCATTGCGTGTCGATAAAGGATTTATAAACCGTATCTTAGTTGATGATAGACCCAGTCTCAATATTTTCCCACTATCGATTTTAAGACAGCTAAATTTTGACTTGGGAAAGCTCTAACAAAACCAAGTAAATGTGAGGGCAATCATTTGCGTGCAAAGAGACACACTGGGGGAGGTAAACATGATCATTTAGATGGATTCTGTAGAGTTCAAGGTGGAGTTTTAGTTTTGGACATCAATACTAGCTACAACATTCTTTTGGGAAGGTCATTCATCCACATGGCTGGAGTTGTGCCTTCTATCCTTCACCTACTAATGAAATTTGTTTGGAAGAATGAGGAGTTAGTTATTCATGGTGTGGGAAGCCCTTCCAATAGGCATGTAGTGATCATTGATGAAGTCTCTCGAGGCTGTGATTTCTACACGATGGAGCTGGTAAATACCACTGGTGAAGATTTAGCCCCGCGTCCCCCTATGCCTGTCATATACAAATGATTGCAATTGTGATGCTTCGTAATGGATTCGATCCATGTTTTGGATTGGGAAGGAATTTTGAAGGAATTGTCAAGCCTATCCAAGTTTCCGCCAAAGGAGCAAAGTTTGGTTCTGGGTACGTTATCACAGATAATGAAGCGGTAATGAAGAGCAATAATGTTTATCAAGGATTGTCTATGCCAATTCCTCATCTGTACCAGTCATTTCCAGTTTGAGAGTATGTCGATCATGATGGACTTGGGGAAGGAATTTAGGGCCTTTTTAAAGAAGTTAATGCTTTCATAGAGGATGAGGTCAATACGTCCGGCATTCGCGATGCCAAGCCTTGGGAGCAACTGCAGAACTAGACCTCCGCACCACTTTTGATTCCCCAAACACCTTGGTAAAAATGACATATGTTTATTCCTGTTTTTGAAAATCGGTGGTAGTCTAGAAGAGGCCCGAGATCCACCATTTTTCTGTTTCTTTAATCGTTTGAATTTCAAATTTCCTCCAAATTTTTAAAAAGATAACATGTCCCTTCGCCATTGCCGAAGTTTCCATTTGTGTTTCAATTTGAATGAAAGGTTTTTTTTAAAATAAAATTGTTCACTTACTTATTTGCTATATTTACTTTCCTAAATTTGTGTTTTATGATTTCAGTAATATTAATTTAAAATCTTCCAATGTTAAGTCATGTCATGAGAAAAACGAACAAAATGAGGTAGGAGATGACGAAGGTAAAGAATATGAAGAACAAAATGAGGTACTAGAATATGTCGGTGAGTAGTTTCGTTTGTTTGAGAATAAGCGTAAGCCAAATTTGGAAGAAACTGAAATTGTGAATCTATGAGATGAGGAGTGCATCAAAAGGGTCAAAATCAATGTCCTGAATGAAGCTCAAAGAAGGTACCTGATTCGTTTTCTTAGTGAATACATTGACGTATTTGTGTGGGTTTACAGGGATATGCGAGGGTTGAGTACGAAAATGGTTTCCCATAAATTGTCGATAAATCCATGTTTCAGTCCAGTAAGACAAAAGACTTGAATGTTTAAGCCCAAGTTAATTTTGAATATTTAGGAAGAGATTACCAAACAAATCGAGTCTGAATTAGTGGAAGTGACACAATATCCGACTTGTTTAGAAAATGTTGGTCGAATTTCCAAGAAAGATGGAAAGATCAAAATTTGAGTCGATTATAGAGATCTCAACAAAGCAATCCCAAAAGATAACTTCTTATTGTCAAACATTCAAATTCTAATAGATAACTATGCTAAACATGAACTGCAATCATTTATGGACACTTATGCAGGTTATCAACAGATCTTGATGAATAAAGCGGATGCAGAAAAGACAGGTTTCATTACACTGGAGTGTATATCATTATAGGGTGATGCCATTTGGTCTAAAAAATGACGGTGCTGCTTATATGAAGGCTATGATGGCCATCTTTCATGACATAATTCACAAAAAGATTGAGGTATATGTAGATGACGTGATAATGAAGTCCCGCGAGAGTTCGGATCACTTAAATCATTTAAAGAAGTTCTTTGATCGCCTATGTCATTACAACTTGAAGGTAAATACTACCAAATGTTCTTTATGGGTACCAACTGGCAAACTGTTGGGGTTTATAGTCATCAGAAGGGGCATTGAGCTCGACCGTATAAGATCAAGGCGATTCAGGATTTACCTCCCCCGAAGACAAAAAAAGAAGTGACGAGATTCTTGGGAAGGTGAATTACATTAGTCGGTTCATAGCTCAATCCACCGTGGTTTGTGAACCTATATTCAAGTTATTAAAGAAAGATTCTTCTTCAAAGTGGATAGGAGAGTTTCAAACTGACTTCGATGCCATCAAGAATTATTTGTCAAATCCGCCAGTGTTGGTTCCTCCATGAAAAGGGATTCCTTTGTTGCTATATTAGTCTCTCTCAAATAATGCATTTGGATGCGTGCTTGGTAAACATTGCAAGATAGGGAAGAAAGACCAAACTATTTACTACTTGACCAAGAAATTCACTCCATATGAAACTCGTTATATTCTCCTGGAGAGAACGTGTTGTGCTTTGACTTGGATTTCCTAGAAGTTGAGACATTATTTATCTTCTTACATCACATACCTCATTTCCAGGACGGCCCATTGAAGTATATTTTCCAAAAGGCAATGCCGACAAGAAAGTTGGCAAAATGGCATAAGCTTTTGAGTGAATTTGATATTATGTATGTGACCCAAAAGGAGATAAAAGCACATGCCTTGGCAGATCATCTTGTAGAAAATCTTGTCGATGAAGAATATGAACCGCTCAAGATTATTTCCAAGATAAAGAGGTATCATTTATGGGTAAAGATATTTATAAAGATACCAGGTTTACGGTTATTTTTCAATGGAGCCGCAAATTACCAAGGAAGAGGTATCGTAGCGGTCTTATTATCAGAATCTAGTAAGCACTATCCTATGGTTTCCAAATTCCAATTTAATTTCACGAAAAACATGGTTGAATATGAATCATGCATTCTTAGGTTGAACGTGGTCATTGACATGAATTTCCACGAGTTGCTGGTTATTGGAGATTCAAATTTGTTGGTTCACCAGGTTCAAGGAATATGGGTTGGAAAAAACCTAAATATTACACCGTACATGCAATATATACAGAAGTTGTGCAAGAGATTCCACATGATTAAGTTCAGACATACTACCAGAAAAAAAAATGTTTAGGTGATGCTCTTGCAACCATATTCTCGATGATTAAACATCCATATGTTGATTATATTGATCCGCTCGATATAGAGTTAAAGGAGCAGCCAGTCCATTGTTTACATGTTTAAGCAGAAATAGACGGTTTGCCATGGTATTTTGATATCAAGAAGTATTTAGAGGTCAGGGTTTATCCTGAGAATGCAATATTCAACCATAAGAAGTCGATACGCCGTATGAATCTCAATTTCTTTTAATGTTTAGAAATTATTTAGATGAGGACTCCAGATTTAGGTCTTTCTCAGATACGTAGATGTTGTTGAAGGTTCAAAGCTTCTAGAACAAATATATGTCTGAGTTTGCGATACTTACATGAATGGACTCATTTTGGCAAAGAAAATCCTTTGAGCAGGTTATTTTTGGATGACCATGGAGCATGATTGTTGCATATTTGTGCATAAATGTCATGAATTTCAAGTGCATGTAGATTTTATTCAAGTACCCCACCCCCCACACACACGAACTCAATGCTATGAGTTCTCCTTGGTCGTTTGTAGGTTGGGGCACGGATGTCATTGGTCCAATAGAGCTAGCCGCTTCTAATGGACACAGATTTATTTTAGTGTCCATAAACTGCTTCAGTAAGTGGGTGGAAGCAACTTCTTACAAGCCAGTAACCAAGAAAGATGTAGCTTATTTTGTTCACAACAATCTGATATGCAGGTTCGGAGTATCATAATCCATCATTACTGATAATGGTGTGAATCTCAACTATCACTTGATAAGAGATATATGCGAGAAGTTTAGGATTACTCATCAAAACTCTACTACTTAACGTCCTCACATGAACGGAGTTGTAGAGGTCGTCAATAAGAATGTCAAAAAGATTTTGAGAAAAATTATTGACAATCGTCGAGGTTGACATGAGATGTTACCAAAAGCTTTGTTGGAATTCCTGAATGACTATCAGAATGTCGATTAGAGCTACTCCATGCATGTTAGTGTAGGAACAAAAGTTGTAATACCTACTGAAGCTGTGTTACCGTCCTTAAGAATCATCCAAGAAGCTGAATTAAGTATTGTTGTATGGGTCCGTAAGAGGATTGATTAGTTAACCTAGTATGAAGTATGTCCGACCTGAATTCTCAAGAATGAGATACGTAGGCAGCCTACGTCAGCCTCGGTCATTTTCTTCATTAATTTTTTATCATTGTTAACCTTCAAAGAGGGAACTACGTTTGACCTGATTTCTACCTCAACGGGATACGTAAGCGCAACAAGGTTCTGGTCATATCTTCCGTAAGATTTCTATTTTTCCTTTATAATAGAAACGGAAACACAAGGTTTAATTAATAAGATTTTTTCCTCAACAAGTCAAGACTAAACTTAGTTTACGATTTGCAACTGGGATGGAATTTTTGAAAGTATATCAATAATTTCGTGATTTTTTCATCGGCGGTTAAAGATAAGTCAAGACTGTCAACAAGGATAGAAATTTTGAGGATAGCCTCAAAATTTTAACACGAGTTTATGAGAAGTTTAGATCGACTTTGAATACTTTCCAGCAAGTAATAAGATAGATTACAAGACATCAACCTCAAATACGTGTATTAAGCTTGACGTGACATGACACTCGACAGTGGCCTTTCACAAATACTACTTTTTGAAAATCTATTTTCATAAAAAAAATTCCTTCATCTTTTATCTATCTTTGCATACAATATTTTCTTATCTATAAAGAGGTGGGAGATCAGAAAAATCAAGCGAAAATAGCTGAACAAGGAGAAGAGAAGCAAAGAGATCGACACATAACATTTTATTTTAAGATGGACAATTTTTCTGTGGTTGCAGGTTTATAGGTTTACCTCAAAATCAGTGTGTTTCTACATTCGATAGATATGGAGAAGTCAAGGGGTGACGAGCTCCCCAAACTTTAAAATTTTTTTGTGGGTGCAGGAAATATTTTATTATGCTTATATCGAAGACTTGGGAATATGAATAGCATTATTGCATCTAATTCCCAACAACACGAAGTCCATATTGAACGTACAACTATGTTTAAAGATGAAACAAATGATGATATTTTACGAGGTTTCATCTACTAAAGATACTTAAAGGAAAATTATCTAAATTATATTATCAAACATGATAATGGTACAACCCGAAGAGTCATATATACCGTATTATCGAATGAGATAATATCGCTACTCCGAGGGCCATTATTTTCTATTTTTTTATTCGAATTGTCGATTGACACAATACTGCCACTCAAAATATACCTAGAAAATCACTTGTTATTCTTCGAAGAATCATCTTCGCTCAGTACGAAAGGTGTCACCCTTATCTTCATGCATCGAAAGAAAAAGAATCATGTATAGCGAGAAGATATTTATGCATTGCAGGAAAATGTCTTGCTTCGCGAGAAAATATTCATGTATTGCGGGATTATGTCATGCATAGAGAGAAGATATTCATGAATTACGGAAAAATGCATGCATCGCGAGAAGTTATTTATGCATTACAAAAAAATATCATGCATCGCAAGGAAGATATTTATGCATTGCGGAAAAATTTCATGCATTACGAGAAAGGATTCATGCATTGCGGGAAAATGCCATGCACTGCGAGGAAGATATTCATGCATAGCGACAAGATATTCGTACATTAAGGAAAAATGTCATGCATCACGAGGGAAATATTTATGCATTGTGGAAAAATGTCATGCATCGCGTGAATGTATTCATATATTTCGAGAAAATGTCACGCATAGCGAGAAGATATTCATGCATTGCGGGTAAATGTAAAGTATCACGAGAAAATATTCATGCATTGCTGGAGAACTGTCATGCATCATGAAAGGATGTCATGTATAACCAGAGAAAAGGAATCATGAATTGCAGGAGAAATGTGATGTATCGCGAAAAGAGGTCATGCATTGCAAGATAAGGAATTCATGCATCGCTGAAGAAAAATCATGCATTGCAAGGTAAGGGGTTCATGCATCGTAGAAAATAAGTCATGCATTGCAAGAGAAAGCATTCATGCATCACAGAAAAGAATTCATGCATCGCAAGAGAAGGACATCATGCATCCCAAATGAAATATTACCCGTCATAAGAAGATTGATATCGAATGCATCAATTTTTTTTGCAAAAATGACATGAAGAGAACCATCAACAATGATATCAAATTAACTGTCGACATATTGCATCAGCTTTCTATCACTTCAATATCAAATAAAGAGTACATTGAAGATTATATTGTAAACATACGACATAAGCTTTATTTGCCTTACGTCACACTCAATGGAGTTGACATCAAATGTTGATGGAGAGAAATTAAGTGTCAACACGGTAAAAGGCTCTACCTCCCATTTGAATTGCATTTTTACACTAATGAATTTTATCTCTGTCTTTGTCGAGAGCATAAAAAAGGATGAATTTTCAAAAACAAACCACAGGTGCGGATGACATAAAAAAGGATACAACACAACGTGGAATTTTTTCTTAGCAGTAAACTGGGACATATTTTAAATAAGAGTATCAAACTCTTAGGAAGAGATCAGAAGAGCGACTTCCACCATCATCAAACAACACCCCTATCAGATTTGCGGCCGAAAATTTTGGTATTTATCAGAAGTAGTTTTCCAATCCGAATGACAATGCGCCAAGATCTTTGAAAATTATGTTTGTATAAGTTCTTAATTATGGGTGTGAAGTGCACCACATTCGTTACTAAGAGGTTACAAGCCTCTTTTCCATAGTCGATTTATTTGTCACTCTTCTAAAAGCAAGGTGACCTAGCATAATAGATTTCCTCTTCAACCGATCAAGTCGAACTACAAACAATATGATTCCTAAGGTATAAGGATATATAGGTGGGTTCAATGTTGAAAACTCGGATGTATTCCAATATTCACTCTTAAATCCTATTCTCGAGCATTTTGGTACCTTCATAATTCGGTATCGAGGTTACTTTTAAATTCCTTCAAAATCACGTGTTAAATCAAGTGTATTGAACTAAAGTTGACCATAATTCTCAGATAGCCTGAGATATGAAGAAAACTCATTTTTGGGGTTCAGTCATAACTCTTGAGTCCATACCAAATCCCTTTCGTGAAGATGAATATGTGGTCGGTCGAAATTGGTTTGGTCAATAACAATTTCCTTGAATTATTGGTATCAATCCTAGAAAAAAATAAGGGACAATTATTGACACCCAATTTTGAACCTCTGCAATATATATATATGTTAGATAAAAATGTGTGCGGCATGCGTTGCTATCACAATATAAGTTGTCTTGTACTATTATTTTATTAGATTGATTTTTTTCTACAAATTATTTTAGGTGAATTTTGACCTTTTGTATCACATTATTTTTTGGAACTAAAAGGTGGACATAACTTTTGTTGGTCACCCATATTGAATATGTAGAGTGTATAATGAGCATTTTTATCAGTCTATATTGGAGAGTTATTTTTCTTTTATGAGTTCATTTGGATACTTGTAACTTATTTTTTTTTTTGGATGCATTTTGTGCTCCCATCTTGTCACTTGTGGGTTGTATTGCTAAACTAATTGAATTATGGTTTCGTAGTAAAAAGAAGTGATCTTATATAGTATTTTTCTTTTTTTCTTGTTGGTATGATGATCACATTTCATCAAAATAGTGGTAACTCATATTTCGCTAAAATTCAAACCAACTCACTTAAACTAAATCACACGATTTTTTTTTGAAAATGCAAGAAGAAGAATAGTAGAACATTAAAAAAACTGTAGTTAAAAAATGAGAGGAAACCTTCAATTTATAGTCAACTAAGGGTAGTATGAACAAGTGTTTCTTGTGTCTTATTCAAAAAGTCATGACATTTCCAAGTCACAACCATTTGGAAAAGTCATAACTTATTAAAAAAAAGTACAACCATTTGGAAAAGTCACAAGTTACTGAAAAAGTTGCAACTATTTGAAAAAGTCACAACTTATTGAAAAATCATAACCCTTTCAAAAATGTCTCAACTTATCAGGAAAATCACAACTCATCGAAACTGTCACAACCTAAGTTAAGGATATTATAGTAATTTAACAATTAATTTAGGAGTTCATACTTTTAATGTAATTAAACGTTTGATTGCCCTTAGCTTGTTTCATGTCGTTTAATTTATCGGTACCATATTTAATAATCTTTTTTTCTCTTTAGTCCGTTGTACATCTGGCTTATGTGTTGTGTTTTTGTCGGATGGGTGACCCGTTTTTTACAATTTTGTAGTCTGTCATTGTACTTGTGGCCACCGCTTGTGTTTTTTCTTTTCTTTTTTTGGATAACTTCCCTTTTAATATTTTTGTACATGTATTTACCTGTATGTGTTGAAACATCTCATAGATGATCATTGGATGTCTATTTTCATGTTAACAATGGGTTACATACATTTTCTTATGTCTACTACTTGTGTAAATTTATATTCAAACTTAGAAGGGCATCTTGTCGTGTACTTGCAGTTGTGAATTGTTATTTTTAATTTCCAGTTAACTGTGTATTTTACTTATTTATTTATTGGTCATATAGTATATAACATTTCCTACCTATTTTTTCTCTGAACTTTGTTGTGTTTGTTGTTGTTGTAGTAGTCTATCTAGTCTTAGATCATTGTACCATAAATTGTTTTATTGCAAGACATTTTATTTTTACATACTATTGCCTTGCAATTATTTTTCCATACGACATTCTCAATGACCAGACACACCATTTTATCATTAGTTTTATCCCAAGTATTTTCTAGAACCATCCTCTTAACAATCATACGCCCTATTAATATCTTTTGTCATTAACGGCACGCGTCCTTTACAACATGGTATAATTATTGTACTTCTATTTACATAATTGAATACACCCAAAAGTAATGTTTTTTAGTTTTCTGATGTTGTTCATATCTCCCATTTTTTTTTACCAAACTTATGAATGCCTTCACCAATCATTCATTAGCTTTATGTTGTGTGTATGTTTATTGTTGTTTGCTTTTTTTGAATCGTTTTGTTTATCAAATATCTCCAAAAACTTTCTTGTAGACAATATTTCTTGTGTATGTCTCTTAGTGTCCCTCTGGTTGTTCAGTCATGACCAATATTTTAATTGTCTCCGTAGATATTCCTTTTTATTGTGCCACGTACAATTTATCATGTGAGGAAACATGTTGTTGTAGGCATAATCCCACATTTGGTATTATTTGACCTTATTCTTTATTTATCGTCATTGCAAAACATAGGCATAGAGGAATTTGTTTCCGAATAAATTTGAAAGGATACACTTCGTTTTCGGGTGGTGATAGTTGTATTCTTGGAATAAACACTTGTTTTGTGGCATATTGACCTGTTGTTATTTCTGTGTGTATGATATTCCTGTCGAAACCTCTACAAATCAATCTTGTCCCATTGCACAACGCATTTGACGGGTCTAGATTTCTCAACATCATTATGGGTGCATTTTCTTTCATAATAAACTTATCTTATATAATTTAATGATTCATCAATGTGGTGGAAGTCCCTTTGGTGTTAAGGTGTTGAGGTATTCTACTTGATAGTAGTTGTTGGTGTCATCTTCCGGTGCGTCAAAGTTGATGAATATTTTTATTTCTCCGAGAAATTTTCCAATCATCAATTCATTTTGTTTATCTACATATTCATTTCTATTTGTTTATCTACATATTCATTTGTACTTGTTAAGATGGCCCTTTCCGTTATATACTCAGCAGATATGTAATTTTTTTCTAGTGCTTGGAAAATTTGCCACACCAATGTTTCTTCTGGATTAGCATCATGACATTGCACTGTCAAGTTTTCTTTTACTGTTGTTTGTTCTCCATTTCCAATACGCAGCAATAAATCACTAAAATTAGCATTTGTTATTTCTCTCATATTTGTTGTATGTTGTATATTTCCATTAAAGTCCACAAATATGACCTTAATAAACTTGCATCTACCGTCTCAACTCGTGTAGATTTTGGTACAACATGCAGTACTTATCGGAAATATCCTCCAAATACCATAACTTTACCTCCAAAAGGCGCATCCTTATCCATTCTAAGACGAAAGCTTTCGTTGACTGTTCCAATTGTCTGCCGCTTCGCCATGGGTGCTCCGTCCATATTAATAATTTGGTCGTGTAATTAGTTTTTCTCCACCACCTTAATTTAACATATGTGATAGAATCGGTAATTCTACTACAAGAATATAAAATTTGATGTTTTGATGATAGACAAGAAATGCAAACAATTGTAGTAGAAAATTGATGAAGCCAAGAAGCCAAGTAATAGATCATAGTAGCAAAATGACGAAGCCACACAAGATCATAGTAGCAAATGACGAAACCACGCAGTCAAGCAATAGTGTTATTTGTCACAACCAAAATTAATATATTGAAGATACAAGTTGATACAAATAAGGAAACCTTAATATATTCTGTTAAGGAAGGAAGTTGTATATAATAAGGATTGTACTATAAAAGGTAAAATAAGTAATCCTTGTTTAAATACAATTACAATTTTCTTACCTTATTTGATAAGGATTCAAGGGAAAAGAAAACTCTATAAGAAGAGGACAATTACAGATGAAGAGGGAACGATTTCACATAGAGATAAAAGTGAGAATTATTCATCGAGTAGAAGTCTTCAAGATCGATAGGTTTGCTAAGTTCTTGAGTTATAAAGTCTTGAACGTGTAAAACAATTTTCTTGTTTCATTCTTGAGTGTTAGTTACGATTCTTTGTACAAGAAGTGGGTTTCAATTCTTGTAGAGTTGAGTTTTGGTGAGGTTTGTAACAAAAGGTGGGTTTGACCTTTTGGAGAGGAGAAGTAGTCGATTATAGTTAATCGAGAGTTGTAGTAGTGGTAAGGTTTTTGATTATTGAGTTGTAATCACAAAATCTTATAGTTGAATTAATAAAACGGGGTTTTTCCTTCCTTGAGTGAGGAAGGTTTTTAAATTAACAAGTGTTTGTGTTTTGACTTAAAAGCAACTTACAAGAACCTGGTTCTTGTTCTAGGGGATAGGTTTCTTCAATTGGTATTAAAGCAGGTCTTTTCGATAAAAGATTTACACCTTGAAAAGACTCAATGGCAGCACCACCTACCCCACAAGAGGGAGCTTCACAAACACGACCACCACTATTTAATGGCAAATACTATGGATGGTGGAAAAATCGTATGATGGATCATCTTATTGGCAAAAACCGTGATCTATGGGGAGTAATTCTAGATGGGCCAACTATACCTATGAAAACTGCAGCTGATGGGATCACCAAAATCCCAAAAGAAAGAAAAGAATGGAATGTTGAAGACAAGCTCGCAATCCAAAACAATGCCAAAGCCAAGAAAATTCTGATCTGTGGTATAGGACCAGACGAATACAATCGAATCTCGTCTTGTCAAGATGCCAAAGCCATATGGGAAACACTACAAACCGCTCATGAAGGAACAAGAAAAGTAAAGAAGTCTAAAATTGATAACTTGAACAGACAATATGAACTGTTCAGGATGGCAGAAGGGGAGACCATACAAGACATGCATACCAGGTTCACTTCAATCATCAATGAGATGTACTCCTTGGGAGAGATAATTCCTAATGGAAAGGCAGTAAGGAAACTCTTGAGTGTCCTTCTTGAAACTTGGGAAAGCAAAGTCTAGCCTATCACTGAAGCCCGCGACCTAGATACACTGGCCATTGATGATTTAATTGGTAATCTCATCACATACGAATTCAAGAAAAAACAAGAAAAAGAAATTGGCGCAAAAAGGAAGGAAAGGAACCTGGTTCTAAAGGCTACTGCATCAGATGATTTTGAGGATGAAAATATTGCCCTTATAACAAAAAGGTTCAGCAGAATTCTAAAGAGAGGACATACGTTTCAAAATAAAACTCCTCAAAAATCAAATGAAAACACTAAAGACCAGGTTTGTCATAAGTGTGGAAGTCCGGATCACTTCCTCAAATTCTGTCCACTTTGGGTTTTAGAGCTGAAAAAGACAAACTCTGAGAAGGGAAAAGGCATCAAGAAAAATAAGTTTGTTCCCTCAAATAGAAGAATGACAACTCAAGAGGCAGATATCTCAATGAAAAAGGCCTTTGCAGCAATGGGGAACTCATCTGATGAAGAATCTGAGGATGATGAGACAGAAAACAAATCCCTTCTTGCACTAGAACAAGAAGATGATTATGACTTTCTTGCTCTAGCAGCAGTGGAAACCAAGGAAGAAAAGGAAACCTGTAGATCACAAGAAACCATTTAGCACTCATAGCTAGATCAGATTCGGAAGAGGATAAAGAAGAAGAAGATATGAATGAAAAGGTTAGTCTTCATCACATACAAGACAATTTAAACTCAAACTAAAAAAGGCAGCTAGAATCTTTACTCTACACTCTCATTGATGCATATAAAATCATAGACTCAAAAAGGGAATTGATAATTAAAGACTATGCATCACTAAGAGAAGAAAACAAGAATCTTGAAAAACAAAATCTTCATCTTTTATCAAAAAATACTGAGCTAAGTAAAAACCTAGACTTGGTAACTTAAAGGAATGAAACACTAACCAAAGAGCTTCTTGTGACTAAAACTGAAGCTGAAAATGGAATGAGATGGACCAGGTCCTCCATATTGCTTGACAACATTCACAAGAATCGTACATCTGAGAGACATGGGATAGGTTTTGATAGAACTAGCTCTCAAGTAAAAAATCCCAATATAGATTGTCTATGCATGCACTGTGGGCTGGTAGGGCATAAAAGTTATGATTGTCAAAGAAAACAAACTGCTCATAACAAAAACTTGAAATCTTTGAGAAAACCTCATCATGAGAAAACCAATGAGCAAAAACAAATCCCTATAGTCAAATTTCTTCCCAGATGGGCCAGAAAAAATCTTATTCATCCATTCTTTAAGCATAAATCAAAGTGGATCTTGGTACCAAAATGTAACCCCCGAAATTAAAACTGCAGGGGTAAGAGAGAAGGAAGCAACAACAGTGGTACTTGGATGGTGCATGTTCCAGACACATGACTGGAGATAAAAGGAGCTTCCTCTCAGTCAAAAACATCAAAGGAGGAAACGTTGCCTTTGGTAATGGAAAGAGTGGGGAAATTCAGGGAATTGGAAAGGTTGGGTCCATGGATACTCATGCAATTGAGAATGTATACTATGTGAATGGCCTACAACATAATCTATTGAGCGTATCTCAAATATGCGACAAAGGAAACAATGTTCTCTTTACAGAAAAAGAATGCAGAGTAACAAACTCAGTTAGTGGGAACCTGGTTCTACTAGGTAAGAGACACAAGAATGTGTACAAAGCCAAAATTGTTGACTCAAAGGAAGATACTCTTAAATGTCTAAGTGCAGTTTCTGATTACTCCATGCTCTAGCATAAAAGAATGGGACACATTAGCATGACAACAATAAATAAACTCATATCTAATGACCTGGTTAGGGGACTGCAAACCAAAAGTTTCAGGGACAACCAAGTATGTGGAACCTGCATTCAAAGAAAACAGGTTAGATCATCCTTCAAACCAAAGTTAACAGTCAGTTCTACAAAGCCACTAGAACTGCTCCACATGGATTTGTGTGGACCAATGCGTATATAAAGCAGAGGTGGGAAAAGATATGTGTTTGTAATGGTTGATGATTATTCAAGATTCACTTGGTCACTTTTTCTTGCAACAAAGGATGAAACATTCACTATGTTTGAAATCTTTGCAAAGCTGGTTCAGAAAAAATTCAACAAAGAAATAATTAGCATCAGATCTGATCATGGGCTAGAGTTTGAGAACTCACAATTCCTACAATTTTTTACTACAAATGGGATTGAGCATAAATATTCAGCACCTAGAACACAACAACAAAATGGTGTAGTTGAGAGGAAAAATAGAACACTGGAAGATATTGCAAGAACAATGTTAATTTTAAGCAAACTACCAAAATCCTATTGGGCTGAAGCAGTAAACACAGGATGCTATCTAATAAATAGATTTATGATTAGATCAGTGTTAAACAAAACACCATATGAGATACTAAAAGGAAGAAAACCAAATGTAGCACATCTTAGGGCCTTTGGGTGTGTATGCTTTATACACAACAATGACTAAGAAAATTTGATGCCAAGAGTGATGAAGGAATTTTTCTGGGCTATTCGTCACAAGGCAAAGCCTACAAGGTACTGAATAAAAGAACAAATCGTGTAGAAGAAAGTGTTCATGTTGTCTTTAATGAAAATAACAGTGAAGTTGAAGTAAATTCAGAGGATGAACAGAATGAGGGAACCTTCTCCAAGCCATCAGAACCAAAAATATGGGAAGAAGAATCCATACCCTCTCATAAAACATCTGAAATAGAAGATAAGTCTATTAATGAAACTGGTTCTTCTGCATCTCAAGAGACAGTAAACATCCAAACTCACAGCTGGAAACTTCAAAGCTCTCATCCTCTACAAAACATTCTTACTCCACTTAACTCAGGCATCTCAACAAGATCCAAATTGCGTAGCATGCGTGCCTTTTTTGCCTATGTATCCCTGATTGAGCCAAAAAATATAAAGGAAGCACTATTAGACTCTTATTGGATTAGTGCTGTGCAAGAAGAACTTAATCAGTTGAAAGAAGCAGAGTATGGAACCTGGTTCCAAAACCCCAAAACAGAACGGTAATAGGAACAAGGTGGGTGTTTAGAAATAAGCTCGATGAACAAGGTCAAATCGTACGCAACAAAGCTAGGCTGGTTGTACAGGGATATAACCAAGAAGAAGGTATAGACTACGATGAAACCTTTGCACCCGTAGCAAGAATTGAGGCAATCAGAATATTGGTTGCATATGCTGCTCACATGGAGTTTAAACTCTACCAAATGGATGTCAAAAGTGCCTTCTTAAATGGTTATCTGCAAGAAGAGGTGTATGTGAAACAACCCCAAGGTTTTGAGAATACCAAGTATCCTGATCATGTATATAAACTAGACAAAGCACTCTATGGGCTAAAACAAGCACCTAGAGCATGGTATGATCGATTGTCCACTTTTCTTCTCACACATGGATACACAAGAAGAAAAATTGACAATACACTTTTTCTTCGAAAACAAGGTGAAGATCTGTTTATAGTCCAAGTTTATGTAGATGATATCATATTTGGAGGAACCAATAACTCACTAGGAGTAGAATTTGCTCAACTAATGAATAGTGAGTTTGAGATGAGTATGATGGGAGAACTAAACTTCTTTTTAGGACTCCAAAACAAACAAACTCCAGCTGGAAAATCAATTCATCAACAAAAATACATCAAGGAATTACTGAAGAAATATGATATGAATGAAGCTAAGTCAAATGACACACCCATTGGGACAACAACAAAACTTGATAGAGATGAACCAGGTTAACCAGTAAATGACACTAGATATAGAGGTATGATTGGATCACTCTTATACCTTACTTCTAGTAGACCTGATATAGTGTTCAGTGTTGGTCTATGTACACGGTTTCAGTCCTGTCCTAAGGAATCACATCTAAAAGTTGTCAAAAGAATCTTGAGATATTTAAAAGGCACAATGAACCTGGTTCTCTGGTATCCAACTGGTGATTCCTTTGATCTAAAAGTATTTGCTGACGCAGATTATGCAGGACATATGGTAGATAGAAAAAGTACCTCTGGGATGGCACACTTTTTAGGACCATGTCTAATATCTTGGGCAACTAGAAAACAAAATTCAGTTGCTTTATCTACTGCTGAGGCTGAGTATGTAGCAGCTGCTTCATGTTGTGCCCAACTTCTTTGGATAAAACAGCAGCTTAAAGATTTTGGCATAAAAACAGGTTGTATTCCTATTCTATGTGATAATACAAGTGCTATGAACATGGCCAAAAACCCAGTTCAACACAAACGCACCAAACACATAGATGTTAGACATCACTTCCTTCGTGATAATGTTGAAAAAGGAAACATAGTAATGAAGTTCTGCAAAACTGAGGATCAAGTTGCTGATATTTTCACCAAGGCACTAGGAAGAGAATCATTTCAGAAAAATAGACTTGAGTTAGGGCTCATCTTTTTAGATTGATTTCTGTCTAACCAAGTTCTAAGGATATAAAATCAGGTCCAGTCTAGTTGGTTCTACAATTTCTTTACACTAAGCAAGGAAAATTAGCAGTCAAAAATAAAAAAGAGGGGGAAAAACTATTTCTTCTCCTCTCTCCTAAGTCATGTCTCTGAAAAGAAGGTGCAACCGTCAAAGCACACGTCTCTTCGATGTCAATCCCCCATAATTACTAAAACTCCTCGAATATGACATCAAAACTGTTTTCAATAAAGCACTTTCTCCAAACAATCAACCAACTCTTTCTTATTCTTCATTTTCAGAAAAATCCTCTCCATCGCCATGGTTAATCCACTTGTTGCTTACTCAGATGAGGAAAATTCATCTGACAGTGCATCTTCTCAGGGGGAAGATAACCCCGTCATTTATACATTACTTACTCAGAGGGAAGAAAACCAACTCACAACCAAACCAGCTACATCCTCCCCTAAATGAGATCCGTCTACATCTCCACCACCAACAGTTACTGAAACATCTCAACTATCACCAGTTAAGGAAACATTCCACCACCAGTTGCAGAGTCACCATCACCACCTATCATAGAATCACCATCACCACCAGTCAAAGAAACCCCATTACAACCAAACCCAGAAACACCCATAACCACTATCCCAAAAAACTCCTCTTCTTCCCCATCTCACAAAACCACTTCTCAAAATCCACCACAATCTCCACATTCTCTAAACAATGATGACATCCTTCTGAGCACACTTCTCCCTAAAAAACCAAGACGGCCAAGAAAACACATTGTAGTCAAACAGATTCGTCCTAATACGCCAGTAACTCGGAGTGCGGATGTAGTCAAACCAACTGATGGTGTAACATCCAGTGTGAAGTGTCGTTGTCTGCGTAAGTCTCCTGTTCACTCATCTGTTTCTCCAATGATTCTTGATTTTGAATCTGATGATGTCTCTGAGGGTAAACATTATGAAACCCCTCAGTCAAAGTCAAAATCTGCAAAAAGAAATGTCGATAGATTTCTCAAAGTTTGAAATAAAAAATATTTTCAAACCAAAACAGTGTTGAGGGGTAGAACATTTCATCCTGATATTCTAACAATGGACATAGTCAAGCAGGTTTGTGAGTTACTAAGGTTTCCGGGATGGGAGGAGTTATTTCTTGAACCTAATCTGATTTATGAACAAGAAGTTGTAGATTTTTATACAAATTTGATAATCTTGGAAGGAGATGTGGTATCTTCTAATGTGAAGGGAGTTGAAATTATTTTTGATGCAACTAAGCTTGGGGAAATTTTGCATATACCTTCTGTGGGTATTAATGAGTATCATTGGGGATTTGATGAACATTCTAGTCTTCCAACTAAATTCTCTCAAGGTAGAGTAAATTCTAGGGCACAGACTATGTTAAAGGGTATTATGAGATCAGTGCATAAGCTTCTCTTTGAAATAGTACATAAGGTGATACTGCCTAGAGGTCACCAACGCCACATTGCTTCCATAAGGGACATGAGACTTATGAATGCTCTTGAATGTAAAGAACGCATTGACTGGCCCACACTGATCATCAAACACCTTGCTAGAATTGTTGATCCTAAACTAGGTTCTCATCAATTAGCATTTGGAAATCTGTTAACTAGAGTATTTGATGCATTTGAAGTACCATTGGGAGAAGGAAGGATTTTAACTCGTGCAGATATGTTTACTCAAACCATTCTTGCTGATTGTGGCATTCCCATGGAGTCGGAGCAGGTTGCTAATGCTTCTCCACGTACATCTGGTCCTGTTGCTCAGTTACTCAGGGAACTCAAAGTGGCAGAAGAAAAATATGCCACTCTTGAATTGGAAAACCAGAATTTACGTGCTGAACTTCATACTTCAAATGCTGAGATTCACAGGTTGAAAGATCAGTTGGTGCAGCAGCAGCTTGCTAACAATGCAAGGGTTGACAGAGTTCTGGATATGCTTGCTTCTGCCTCCACCAAACCTAGTCAATCTTCAACTTGAAAAGCATCTTGTTTGCACCTGGTTCTTTTGATTGTTTAACTCTGTGTTGTTACTCTTCTTTTGTTGCCAGAACATTTTATTTTGCTCAACTGGCTGAGCATCAATTGTTGCTGTGGATGTTATCTGGTTTTTTTTAGCTGCTATTGGACTCTTTTTGATTTGTCAAAAGGGGGAAGATTATTTGCATCACAGATTTGTCTTCATCAAAAAGGGGGAATATGATAGAATCGATAATTCTACTACAAGAATATAAAAATTGATGTTTTGATGATAGACAAGAAATGCAAACAATTGTAGTAGCAAATTGATGCAGCCAAGCAGCCAAGTAATAGAATTATTTGTCACAGTAGCAAAATGACGAAGCCACGCAGTCAAGCAATAGAATTATTTGTCACAGCCAAAATTAATATATTGAAGATACAAGTTGATACAAATAAGGAAACCTTAATATATTTTATTAAGGAAGGAAGTTGTATATAATAAGGATTGTACTATAAAAGGTAAAATAAGTAATCCTTGTTTAAATACAATTACAATTTCCTCACCTTATTTGATAAGGATTCAAGGCAAAAGAAAACTGTATAAGAGGAGGACAATTACAGATGAAGAGGGCACGACTTCACATAGAGAGAAAAGTGAGAATTATTCATCGAGTAGAAGTCTTCAAGATCGAAAGGTTTGCTAAGTTCAAGAAGTTCTTGAGTTAGAAAGTCTTGAACGTGTAAAACTATTTTCTTGTTTCATTCATGAGTGTTAGTTATGATTCTTTGTAAAAGAAGTGGGTTTGAGTTCTTGTAGAGTTGAGTTTTGGTGAGGTTTGTAACAAAAGGTGGGTTTGACCTTTTGGAGAGGAGAATTAGTCGATTATAGTTAATTGAGAGTTGTAGTAGTGGTGAGGTTTTTGATTATTCAGTTGTAATCACAAAATCTTATTGTTGAATTAATAAAATGGTAGTTTTTCATTCCTTGATTGAGGAGGGTTTTTAAATTAACAAGTGTTTGTATTTTGACTTAAAAGCGACTTACAAGAACCCGGTTCTTGTTCTAGGGGATAGGTTTCTTCAATATGTGTCATAGTTGTCTCATTTGCCTGTAGTGGTATTCCAAATCTCGAGTGTGCTCAGTCTCCTGTATGATTGTATTGAATGTAAAGGGCAACTCAACTTTTTCTAGAACATAAGAGTAGTTTGGGTTGACGCGATCTAAGCTCCCTTTAGCAATGTCGTATCTCTTATTTGGCTTCAACGAGTCTTTCCATGTCTCGATATGCTTATTAAATAGTGTTCCTTTATTCTTGGTACCTATTATAAAGCGGTGGAAGAATAGAAAAAGTTCATGAAACATAAAAGATTACTAAATAAGGCAACTAAAACTGTCAAAGTTGTTACCTCTTCATCTATTAATATTATAGTTCAGAAAGTTCCTTCATGCCTTGAATTCGTGTAAGGTATTATTGAACCCCTTCGAATAACTAAGACCCGCATCACAAAATTAACAAAGTTTTTTGGTATATTTTTATTCAATAGACTCTATTTTTCTAGTTCCGTTTCAGTCGCCATTGGGTTACATCTTGATAAATGCAGGTACCTTGGTAAATGAGTACACCAATGTTAACATCGGGCGTCAATGTGTATAGGCACGATTAATGAGGGTAGCGTCAGGTGATAGTATGCAACATTTGGCGGAAAATTCATGCAATTAAGACGTAAGAAAAAAGATGTATTGTCAGAGAAACAGAAGGTAAGTACTAACAAATATATCTGAACATATGTTAACAGTAATAATAACATGTAAACTTGTCTTTCATAAGGTTTGGAGTTTCAAAAATATAGGAATTTTATAGTTGGAAAGGCAAGCTAGTCGTATTGTTGCTACTAGGGAGAGAAACTAAATGAATAAATGGATTGTTATTGTAACAATCAATCATTGTGGAATATTTTGCATTCCAGAATGGAGTGAGACATTATGGGTGGTCAAGAATTCATGTGGATGTAAGTTCAAAGTATTAACGGGATAACATAGAAAACCAGTAACTTAGAACTTGTTTACAAGTAGAGCAAAAGTAGAGCGATTAACATTATAAAAACACTCATGTACAAATTTTATAAACGCAGAGCAGTGAGCCAAGTGATGTCGTTATAGTTATCTGTGTGCAGGAAAAACAAATTAAAGGGTGAAGGATACTGATAGATTCATTAAGGTAGTTTTAAGAAGGAAAGGGTGTGTCACTAGAAACATGTGTGTTAATCGTAAAGAATAATATTTGATGAGGAGGAGCAATTGATTGTTCAATGGGAGAAGCAATTGAGTTTAGGAGGTATGTATGGTGGGAATCAATGTTTTGTGACTGTTTGGAAATTCATAGTGAATGTGTTTGTTCACTGTAAATGGGTTGGAAGTGGTGGCGTTCCATAGTGTTTGTGTATAGAGTACAAAGGGTCATGTTAAAAGAGCATTAATGAGAAGTGGCTGCTTATGCGATTGGGTGTTTAGGCTGCTGGAGGGGAGGATGGAGTTATTTAGTAATTTACAGTCTGGAATGGCGGTTATTTAGTAATTTAACATCAAAATAGGAATTGTTGCTTTTAAGGTAATACATATTAATTAAAAAACAAACTATTTGGTAGGTAAAAGCCCTTGTTTTATTTTAAATTACTCTTCTAAGGTATTGAAATTATTCAATTTAATTATTTAACTTCGCAGAAAGTACTAAACAACATAAAGTCATTGTTGTTCAAAGATACACAGTAAAATGTATATTTTCGAGGACATATATATAATGCATCCGTGTAATATGTTTGATGTTAATGAGTTTTTTGACTTCAGTAGTTGAGTGAGTAAATCACTCCCTCATGAGACTGGGAGGTAGCATATAACTTTAAATCAAAAATAGGCATGTAGGAAAGTAGTAATCCCACCATTAATGTTCACCTTAACGAATCTTAGAGCTTCGTGGGTGTAAAATGTTAGTGTTGCTTAGAAATGAAGCTATGCCTACATTGTTTATAGATTGCTTACCTAACTCATGCAAAGCGACATTGTTCGTCGCACTTCATGCATGTGTGGGAACCATTTGTAGATTGATCTCTGTTGTATCATAAGTTACAGGAAATGTAATACCAATCGAAGAAATTATCTATATCAAAAATTGAATTGCTCAGTAAAAGGTAGACTTGTAAAAATGGGGAAAAGGGGGATATGTTAAGTGCGTCCTGAATAAACAATCGAACAAAGTGGTATAAAGTAAATAGGGTATGGAGATTACTTTTTTGTAAATGAGTATGATGTGAAGACTTATCATCTTGTTGCCTCGCTCGTAGTTTCTGAATTTCCACATTCTGCATACGCATACTCGAATCAACCAATTATCCCTTGAAGTATCTAATTCGAAAGAAGCGAATAATCCAGATGTTCATTGAATTATTGGACCGAAGAAGAAGATTTGTGTGTTGTTTCAAGGAAGTTAAAGAGGTGTGATTTTTACTATGGGTGTATGGAGCCTGCAAGGCAATGTATAGAAGTTGTTAAGAAAGACGCATTATTTTGGAACAACGGTTAGGAAAAGACAGATTGACAAAGAGGTGTAATATTAAGCGGGTGAGTGGGTTTTGGAATAAGCGTTATAAAGCGATGTAATGTTTGGGAAGAGTTGTGTTGTTTGATTTATATAAGATTCAGAAGAGACGTGCTTTGAATAGTTAATTATGGTAGTGGTAATTTAAAGTTGCAGTTGCAGGTTGGTAGTACATTACGTATGGGGCTAAAATTTGAAGGTATATTTGTAATTATGTAAAAATGTAATGGAATTTTAAGGATTTTTTTGTAATTTTGAAAAACTAAAATGGAATCTGCATAGGGAGAGCACCACGTCACCGCGTTTAATATTTCTCTCTCTATATATATATATATATTAGTGAAACAACTAGTGCTTCACGTGGGACGATGTGCACCCAATTATGAATGCATTATAAGTCGTGAAACTACGTGGTTGTCTTAAATATATTTTTTGTCCGAATCAATATGTATTAATAGTAATTGTATTGTCAATTTATTTCTTAGAAATAGTATGATTTGTAGCAGATTTGTATTGTCTAATTCATGGTCTAAATACATTACTGCAATTGATATGGAAAACTTTCTAAAGTAATTAGGTGTAGACATTTTGGTTCTTATCAAGTATTTTATTAACACAAATGACATTATATGTATCGTAATTTGTATATAATTAAGTTTTGATACTATAACATGAAACCGATTACTTATTTTGTTGATGTGTACAGTACGTTTTTATTACCAATACAGAAAGTTGTTTATCATTTTTTTCTATGTAAATATTCAGCTATGGATGAATACTAGACCTGGAAATGTTGGCTGCTTTATGATAGTACCCGCGTCTTGTAATAGTGAGGTTGAGATAGTATCCACTGTGATTTATGCCCATTTTTTTAATTGCAATCTTCATATTCTATATCGTTATTAATTGTCTTGATGCTATAGATGTCATTAACCTATTCTATCATCAGTGGCTTCATAAGTGTTGTAACGTGTACTACTAATCAAATCTCAATCTCCCCTGTTTGATATTATATATTGGTGGAGCCTGCTTACAGGTGGCATTTTGTATTAACACTTATGAGTTTGTATGCAACCCTAGTCCATACCCTAATGAATAATCTGATAGACATCAACCATTAATAAAAATCATTAATTCCATAATTATTCATGAGGATAATTTAAAAAGTACATTGAACGGTGAACTGTTAATAAATACCTCCTCTCTGTCCAGCATTCTTGGGCTTACATTCTGGAATATTTCCTTGCAAACAATATTTTGTATTCATTTATGGTCTTCCGTGTCCTCGTTTGCATTCAGTATTTTTGACTTTTCTCTAGTCGTTACACAAGAAACTGCGACATATAATTTTCCATGCATGAATACTTGTTTTGGAAGAAATAATCCAACTCTCTGAAGTGTTTTTCCCTGGATTTTATTGATTTTAATAGTGTAACAGGGGGATAAAGGAAGTTGGCGTCTACTTATCTTGAATGGACACTTTGAATCGTTTGGAGACATGTAATTTTGGGTATTGTGACTTGCGAGCCAAGGGTTTTACCATAGGTGATGTTTGCACTAACCGACCAAAGACCAAGATGTGTTAAAATTAATCTTGTACCAATACAGAGTCTCTCAATTTTGTTTAGATTTCTAAGAAGCATAATTGGGCTTCCTACTTTCAATTGTATTTCATGGTTTGGGATTCATGGATATGGTAAGTTGTTTAGGAATTCAATTGGGTTTAATATAACCTCTCCATTCGTATTGACACTTGCTTTGCACATATTGTCCGATATATAATAAGTCCTTCCTTCACCAGGTATCATTCAGATTATTCACCATTTCATTTTTGGTGTTAGTATTGCTTTTTCTTGCAAGTATGACGGGTTATTATAGTTCTGTAATAGGGATGGATACACTGCTTCAACAATGGATAATATCTTATTGTCTGATGGTTCAATGTATACATCATGTGGCACATAGATAAGGTCCTTCTTATTCTTGGCACATAGCCTTTTATTTTACACCGGTTAGTCACATATTTTCTTTTAATTCATAAATCGAGACGTAGGTACACAAGTGAGAGTAGTTTAAGGTTCATTAACAATATGAGCTCTGGTTCCCTTTGGAATAACAGGTAATATTTGACGAAAATCACCCTCACATACGAAAGTTACTCCCCCAAAAGGATTGTCTACGCTATTTTCATATCTATCACAGAGAATATCCTTCAAAGTCCTGTCTAACGCTTCAAAACACAATTTGTTTGCCATTGGTTCTTCATCACATATAATCAAATATTTCTTTTTGAGAAATTCCAGTAATTGGATTCCTTGTTTTATTTCACAGGTTGACTCTGGAGTGATATCTAGAGGAATTTGAAACTGCAAATGAGTTTTCCAACCATTTTGTAATAATAATGCTGCTACACTTGAATTACTGACGGGGAAAACTATTTTTGATTAGGATATGATATTTGAACTAATTGTATTCCACATAAATGTATTTCCTATACCACCATGGATGTGTATAAAAAATAATTTTCCCTCTTCATTAAGAACTGAAGATATTACTACTTCATATGCTGATAGCTGGCCGACTGAGGGATTTGTCGTGCATTGCTTTCAACATGTCTTTGTCATAATCTAACTTTTCTTAGATTAGGCGATTACCTACCTTCCGTGTTAGTGACGAATTTGGAGTTATCATACCTTCTATATCATTCAAACTTCTTCTACCCATCTTTTGAGGGAAGCTTTAATCTCAAATAGTGTGTACGATTCAATTTGCTTTGCATTTAGTTTTAAATCATTCACTTTTAATATTGTTATTGGTATTTTTGATGATTTGAAAAACACAGGGACCTTGTGAAAGAACCTGGTTCTCATCTCAATATTCTTTTTGCTTCCAAGTGGACAAAGTACAAAAAGTTGGTGCACAGTCTCCAACAGTGGCAGAAGCGGCAGATACGTCAGAAACCTAAGCCAATGGAACTGCTTTAAGGTTTGTGACCTTTCTACAAAAGCATAACAACTAACATTAAAAACTAAGTTTTTGCAACTTGAAAAGGCATATCAAGAACTCTTGCAAAGGATGAGAAAATCAAAAGAAGAAATAATTTAACATATGATTCAAACTGAAGTGAAGATAGCATTTGTGTCTTAGAGGTATTACTTCTGATCTGAAATTGTAAACTGATTCTAAAACTTATGAAGGATTTAGTGTGTTCTTATATGTAAATTCTAACTTGGTTAAATTTAACTAATTTAGTGGGAAACATGTGTGTTGCTTAGAAAAGTCTAAGTTGTCAGTAAATTGGTAGTTTAGTGGGCAGTTTGTAAGATTGCTTAGAAAATCCTAAGTTGTCTAGAGGTGATAGCTTAGTGGGCAGAGTCATCTTTGCTTAGGCTCTTCAAGAAATAGAGTTACTGCTTGATAGTGAGATTAATAACTTTTTCTCACTTAGTTTTAAACATTTTGCTTTTGCTTGTGAAGATTAGTGAAACGGTTTGAAATCCTGTGTGACGGGTCATCGTTTTATTCTCTTGAGCAAGGAGGTTTCCGTGTAAACAGACTGTGTCAAATAATCTGCATTTACATACAATTATTATTATTTTAAAGTGTCAAGGGACCTGGTCTATTGACTGGTAGTGAACGCAGAGATTCTAACAAATATCTTTCTCTACATCGACATGATGTCTTCAGATAATATTCCATAGTTATTCTGCCATAGATTGTGTGAATCAGATACTTGACAGTTCATAACTATAGTTACAAATAGCTGCCTCAACTCGTTTCCAGTAGCCCACTAGGCCGCCTTAGTCAAACAGTCATTTTCACTCTTTTTCATCATCTAATAAGAAGAATGTGTACCATACCTCTCTATATGTTTTATGATCCACTCCATTTATTCTTGTGATGCATTCAAATGAAGTGCACCCTTTGACAAAATTCAGTAACATATGCATATACAACCGTTCGCCACTTGCCGGATGTGCAAAGTATATTCTGCCAACTGCGTGTCCCCTTTGCCTCAAGTTAAACTTTTTGTCTCTTTCATTCCATACCCCACGTGTTGGAAATTCCAAATATGTAAGTTCTCTCACATTAGGGTATTTTTGGTTAGCGACAAACCATTATATAGATTTTTTTTCTCAATATCGGGTCTGCTCAGTATGCTTTCAACTCACCTTCATTCTTGAAATATTACGGTGTTTTGTATTTCTTCTCGATATATATCCATTTCCATACAAAATGATTGGGCTAAAACATTATGGTGATATTCCCTTTATGATTTGTATTTCTACTTCATCATGCATCATATTTTTCATCCTTCACTGTATCTCATTATTTGTATCATATATATATAGTTGCGCAAATTGTGGGGTTTTGCCAAATTCTGGAAGTAGCGAGCCAATGTGATGGTAATTTTGACCACTTTTTCTGAATACCTAAGGACCCTTTGAACGATTTATTGATCTATCAAATCTACCTCCATAGATGTAAATACAAACATGGAGTTATATAGCCTAATATTTACCCTATACATGATACCCATTTTCCCAGATTGTTGACATAATAGGTATTTGAGGAAGCTGGTGGTTGAGTCACAAATGGTAGATACACACGTACTTTCATATAACACATTGCGAATTTGGGTTGTTTTTTTTTTTATGTCCCCTCCTCATATCATAGAATGGTGCTGCAATATTGACATATGTAGTTTGGAGGGCCCAAATTACATATTGTCATGTATCCACCTGTCACATCAGTTTGGTGGTAGACAATATAAGTATTCGACAGACAAATCCTGAACGCGTGTAGCAAATAGATGGTTATGTGTATTTGTGATTATGTATCTTGCTGAAGTAGTAAGAGATGTACTTGTATTGTGCCAAATGGTTTGTCTTCTAGTACTTCTCTGTGTATGCATTTTAACTAATACGTCTGCACATTCCTCCATAACGGAATCATCAAATTGGTTAGATTGTCCTCCTGAGCAAATGTTTGGAAAATGTTGTTAATAAGTATTATGCATAAGATATGTTGCATGTTAGTAGATAGTGTGTTTAATCATCATTTCTCATCCATGTTATGTTGTTTATGGTCGTCGGTAATGAGGCCTCTGGGTTATCACGTACTCTAATTCAATTGATATGCATAGTAGCAACTAATGTGTTTTAGTTCGTGATTATTTCCATGATTTTTTTATCTCTATTTCTAAGGTTATTTTTTTGGTTGGAAACATGTGTATGTAGTTAGTGTCATAAAAAATTTAAGGTGCTTGTGGGTAGTTTGGCGGATATATGTGTGTATAACATCTGACTCCTTATTTGCGGATGCCTCTCTATGGTATGAATATTTCTCAGGTTCACTATCTCGCCCGAGTTTCTAATGTAATCTAGAATGCGATGTGTCTGCTTCAGTGGTTGTGCTTTTTATTGTACGGTGGAGTGATGTGAGTTTTCTCTTCAATGGTGCATACTTTTCTCGGCATTTTTTAGAGTAGCTATTTCTTGGGTCCTTCGAGTGCCTTGCAGGGATGATGTATAACTTGAAATTTTTTGTTTCAACATCCTGTCTTAGTTTGCTAGTAGAGGTAGCAGTTGTTGGAGTTTCCTAATATCGGTGGGTAGTTTGCAGGGGAAGTAAATGTTTTAACAATGTCTTATATCAAGTCCATTATCCTGTTGGAAAGAATTATTTTAAGCGTTGTTGCTGTTAAGATTTTGGCCCAGTGTTACCGGAATCAAGTCGTCTGTTGTACAATAGTATATTTAGAAGGCGACCGAGTTGTTGGTATAATGGGAAAAGATTTGGGGATTGTGGGTGGTATGTTTTTTGCCGTCCTTACAATACATTGTCTTTAAATTATAGTATCTGTTTTATTGTATAACTGTTTTTCTGTCCCTTTTAAAAATTTAAAAGACAAGTACAAAGGAATCCAAATGTCACGTGGGTAAGTTGTTCCTGTGTATGCAATGTAATTATGTCCCTAAAAGTTTTTTATTTTTCACATTTAATATTATTAAATTGCATTTTTTGTATTACTTAATATTCCAAAGTTAGGATATACTTTTGTTGTTTGCTCAGGGAATTTGTTGTCGTGTAACTGTTTTTTCTCTCCCTTTAAAAAATTGAAAAGACAGGTACAAATGAAGCCAAATGAAAGGTCGTTAAGGTACTTTGTGTATGCAATGCAATTATGTCCCTATAAATTGTCTCTTTTTCACATTTAATATTATTAAATTACATGTTTCCTATTACTTAATATTCCAAAGTTGGGTATATTATTTGTGTTTGCATCGCAAATTCCTTTTTTTTCTCCGTTTTCTTGGTTCTTTTGTAATATTTTGTATTACTTGATATGGAGTAACATTCGAACACAAATGCAGATTTTAAATACACATCGGATGTTATTTTAATAGTCTGTAGTTGTTGTTTTTCACATAGGTTGCCTGTTATATTGCTGTGGGTGAGGTGGTATTGTTTCAATCTTTAGCAATAAACAGTCCATTCAATTGAACCATTCATTATTTGCATTAATGAAAAACCGGGCAGCCCACCAAGCGATGGTGTAGCCGTTTGTTATTGTGGATTGTATCCGTGTGTTTATCAGTAAGGTCCATTTGTAAGTTGAAGTGGTGTCGCCTGGATTAACTCATTAAGATCGAAATGAAATTTCCTTAATTCTTAATAGAAGAAATGGTGTAATATTAACGGTTTTTTGTGAAATAATAATTTATGTACATTGTAGAGCCAAAAATATTTTATTTAAGTGCATACAATAATCATGTTTGCAAACCTCGAACATCATGTTTGGGTTCAATTGTAGAACAATGTTCATCAATTAAGCCTATTATGCCATAATTATACAAACCAAATATACACAACTTTTTAATAGAACCACATTTAGTAGTGCATGTTTTACTTCCATAGTAGGTAACATGATATCCTAGGAATACAAACATGCATATAATTTTCCAAAAATTCTTGCATCGTTTGATTTATCAAGATACACTACCAATTTAACTAATAACATAATAACTATTTTAATAATAGCAAGGTGCATAGCATCTAAATGACGTTGTAAGACTTTAAGTTGGGTTTGTTGTTGGTGTCTTCATCAGTATTTCCTTCAGCATCGGTGTCTATGAGGTACTTCCCTTTTTCCTTAAGCTTTCTGGCATACACTCGTATGTTGCTGCTGGAACTGGCCTCTCCCTCGTCAACATTTTGTTTAGAGTTATTTGTATGTGAATCGTCTGCATTTTGGACATGTGGTTGTGTCGTATCTTCCATTTTCTGATCGTCCTATATAGTATAATGCATAGTAATCATTAATTAAAGTGTATTATAAAGTGGTTAGGAGGGAGTTAAACAATTTATCGATAAATGAAATACGTATATATGAGACGTCATCTCTTTCGCTTTGTTAATACGATGTTGCAATTCCAATTATTCATCCAGCAGGAACACTTTTGTCACTGTAAAATTTTCAAGCCCCTCTTTCAATTTGTAGTTGCTCAATTTAAGTTTGAATGAAAAGTCCTTACTGCAAAGGGACTCAATTTATGACAGTAGATACATATCACTTTTTAACAATCGATTATTAAACTTCAAATCTGAAGTATGAAGAAACTTTTCTGCTACCCCATTAAAGAGGACTTAAGTTGTTTTTCCACCATTGTCTTTTACCTTGATGTGTATCTTGTACCTGTGTTTACAATTTAAATTAGTGTTTGTTTCAATGGAATTTGGAGTTACATTGTTAAATGTTTCCTTACCTAATCAACAACAAATCACACTTTCTTTTGCATTTGAGGAATGTCTAGACACCATTGCAAGATATGTAATACCAATCATAGTAGGTATTATTTCTGTGATCTGAGCGCGTAGAGTCACCGTGCATTCCTGGGATATGTAGAATTTGCAAGTCATATGAATTTGGAATAAAGGGAGGTTGTTATTTTGTATTGTTAATAGTGTTGGAAATGGTAAAAGGCACTAACCCTATGTCGTAACTCCAGTATGATTCCAATAACTCTGTCACAGTCATTCGGTTAACAAACATGGCTTCCTCCATAGGTATGTTACTTGCATTGGTACAATCAATGGTTTGTATGTTGACGACTTTATTTGCAAATGCCTGAATTTATTATTCTTGATTTGACAGATCTATCCTCCCTAAAGAACCAATATAATAAATTACTGTAAGAAACAATATGATTAGTTCGAATAGTACAGTAGTAAATTCGTATGTCTGAATGTCCAATATAAGGTGTTTTTGTATTTTTTTAATGGGGAATAAATATAATTGTATATTAAATAAGATTACTGAAGTAAGGATCAGTAAGAATGTGTAGATCTCGCTTCTTCCACTTTGAACCGACACTCTCTACATTACCTATTCCACATATGCATCCGACCACATCTATAAGTTCAAGAGGTAGAGTATTAAGAGTAGTTGTTTTAGAATGTGTCAATCCTAAATGATGGGAATCAGTATACCTGATAGGATGGTGTTTTTATTGACTCTTGATCAAATCATGTTTGGTCGAATAAACTGGAAGTCATTTACAGGGGATACATATAGTAGCATCCTGTAATTTCTGAATGAAAGTTATCCGCAAGAATGTTATTTTAAAGTCAGCAGGTAATGTTCTGTACTCTCCAGTAATTTCAGACACTTTAAAGTTCCTGATAATGATCACTGAGCCTTTGTTCAAATTATGTTGAAACCTATTAACTTGATTTTTCCAAATTACAGTATGAATCAAAGTTCCCTAATCAATGGCATATGATAAGTGGGTGCCCTGTAGCGAAATAAACAGTGTATTATATAGTTTAGCTGAATTGCAATTACCTTTTCATCAATAAGTACCATGTCCAGACTTATCATCTCGTTGCCTCGCTTGTAGTTTCTAAATTTCTACATCCTGCAAATACGTACTCTAACTAACCAGTTATCCCTTGTAGTATCCATTTCTTAGAGAGGTGAATATGCCATATTTTATAACACTTTCCAGATAGTAGAAGAATAATCGTAAGAGTATTAGGGAAGGCAAAGAGAAGTTATAGTTCATGGGTATATGGAGGGAGAAAGAAATTATATAGACCGGTGCGAAAATGTCAAAGAGGTTGTAACCCATTCCAAAGAGACACACTCTTTCGCAGGCAAGTGTCTTTTAGAACAGGCGCAGTGTTTGGAAAAATGTATGTGAATTGTTTCATTCGCCTGGGTAGAGAGTTGGATTTCAATGTTGTTATCAATCATGATGGCTTATCTATAGTTTGTGGCGTGGTTGTTTGTAATATAACGCTACATTAGTTGATAACTATTAGGACTCTAATGAACACTTAATCTAACTTTGACACTATTTTTACAGACCTTAAGATAAAATATACGGCTCGGTATATATAAAATTATTTTTTAAATAGTTCCAATTTGTACACATTAGTTATTATAACTTTGATTCTCCCCTAAAACTTTTTAGTGCCTTTAGTTTCATCCGTACCCTATAAAATATTAACATATGGAAGGAATCTAATTTTGTGGTAATATTATAGATTAACAATTAGTACATTTTATTAAGTTAACATGATCGTCTTTAAAAAATTGGCCACACGGACTAGGCCTAGAAGATAGTCCTAGGTAAACCGAGGAGGGGCGGTTTATTAATTAGAAATAAGTCCGGGGTAATAGGACCTTAAAATCGTATAAGTGTGTCTCTGAAACTACGGGCATAGGTTGTAGGTATTATGCAATTTCGCTATCTATAATATGGTAGTATTTGGTTCAGTTTGTGTTTGTATTTCATTTCATATTTGTCTTTAATAAGCAAGGTTGTACATTTGAAAATTGAGGAAATAAAGTAAGCTTGGTGTGAGCATTGAAGGAAGGAATGGAGAGACAGAGAGTAGTGATAATTTGGTGATCAGATAGGCTATTATGTATCAAAAAGTTGATGCATCTCGTGCACCAATAAGATGTTAATGTATCGTTATGTTCTTTATTAATAGGTGGGTAATTACTTCTTTTAACAATCATTGGCAACATAAAAGGACTTATTCAAATAAACCAACATACTGGAGTAATAAATGGCCACATATATTTCAGCTTTTGATTATCCAGTTTAGTAACTATTGGAAGTTGTTGACGATATATTATTTTTGTTATAATCTGCAATTTCTGGAATATGGGAAAGCATTTTGTCATAATAGTATGTTTGCATAAGTTTACAAAACATGGGTAACTGCTTTGTAACATATACTATGCTTTTTAACTTGGATGTTTAGTTAATATGCAAAACCATTATGTTATGATTCTAACTGTTGTTACGGGAAATTATGTGGGATGAAACCTAAGAGAACCCCATGTTATCATGTGTTAGAATGTGGTTATAAATGGTATGTTTGAGGTACGGGACATGTTAAGTACCAGTAGGATGGTTATGGCGTAATAGACTTGCAGGCCAAGGATAATTGAAGAAAGTTAGAATGAGGATTTTGTTGGGTTTTATTTGCCCTAAATTTCTTACCATAAATAGGTTTTCCTTGTAGGAAAAAGTTTTGAATTGACTAATCCTTTTCTTGTAGGAAAAGGTTTAGGACTCTATAAATAGAGGCTTGTTCCTTCTAACTTAATCAGCATTCACAATGTAGTCTTAAGGGCTTTGAGAGTTTTGGTTAGAGAGAGAATTTATGGGTCACAAGTTTGATAGGTTATCATTGTGTGAACCTCCCATGTATTCCGAGTGAATTGGTTGAGGTTGTTTCCCTCTGTATTTTGTACTCTCATATTTATAGTGGATTGCTCATCTCCTTTGTGGACGTAGGTCGATTGACCGAACCACGTTAAATCTTTGTGTCTTTTGGTATATTTCTCGTTGTCTTCTTACTCGTGGTCTTTCGAGGTTTGGTTTGCTAGCTTCCGCATTTACACCTGCTTATTTTCGGTCCTAACAAGTGGTATCAGAGCCAGATTTAATGATGGAGTCAGGTTCAGTGCTTCGATAATCGATGATTGAACAAGGTTAGATTGAGGTGTTCATCTTGGCGGGTATAATTCTAGCCGCAACCTTTTTTACAGTAATGAAGATTTTGTTGGAGAAATTGTTTCAGAGAGGTTCTCTGTGTTGAGACATAAATTTTGCAAAGGAGATTATGGAGAGGAGAAGCAAGTTGTTGAAGATTAAGTGAAGAAGGTGGACAAATTTATTTTGTCAGAAATTCAGGCCAAGGGGGAGATTTGTTGGGTTTTATTTGCCCTAAATTTCTTACCATAAATAGGTTTTCCTTGTAGGAAAAAGTTTTGAATTGACTAATCCTTTTCTTGTAGGAAAAGGTTTAGGACTCTATAAATAGAGGCTTGTTCCTTCTAACTTAATCAGCATTCACAATGTAGTCTTAAGGGCTTTGAGAGTTTTGGTTAGAGAGAGAATTTATGGGTCACAAGTTTGATAGGTTATCACTTGTGTGAACCTCCCATGTATTCCGAGTGAATTGGTTGAGGTTGTTTCCCTCTGTATTTTGTACTCTCATATTTATAGTGGATTGCTCATCTCCTTTGTGGACGTAGGTCGATTGACCGAACCACGTTAAATCTTTGTGTCTTTTGGTATATTTCTCGTTGTCTTCTTACTCGTGGTCTTTCGAGGTTTGCTTTGCTAGCTTCCGCATTTACACCCGCTTATTTTCGGTCCTAACAGATTTATCAACATATTGAATAGGCGGCTATCGGTGCTATTTGAATTATATAATAATTGATTTAGTAAGTGTCCAGTGTGTTGTCTCTGAAACATGCTAATGACGGGACACATGACCTGTACATTATATAATATTTCATTGGACGAAACACTATGTTCACCAGGACTTCAAATGATATATAGCAGTACCTTGTCTTCTGTTGGAGGATTCAGTATATATATCATGTGTAATGGAAATTTGTTAGCGATATCAGTAAAATTCATATTATTACATGGACAAACTAGCTATTGAAAGGACATTGTAGCAATAGTTTGTTTGAGGTTTTGATGATGTATAATTGCAGCCACAACAGGAGGGAGTTTTTTGTGTGTATATAACAGGACATCTGGTAGACCATAGAGAAGAATAGAATATTTAAGCATTACATTAACAAAAGGCATAATAAATATATTGAACCTTAAATTTGACTTCAAATTTTAACTTTGACCTCCAACTTTCATAATGTACAAATAAGCACTTTAACTATCAAACTTTTAAATAAATAAACAAACGAGTCCTACATGGAATAATACACGTAGAACACCACGTAGGACAAAAAATGACATGTAGGATAACACGTAGGACATGCGTGTCAATTTTTTCAACTTTATACAAGTTTAAGTGTTTACTTGTGCACACTCAAAGTTGAAGAGCATAAATGTGATTCGAAGCCAAGTTAAATGCATACTTATGTATTATGCCTTGATAAAATAAGACATGAAAGTGTGAATTGGTAGAAGAAGCACTGCATTCAGAATATGTATGCATGCTTATACGTTAATTAAAGAGCATCAAAAGTGTGAGGGTGGTACAACCAATAAATGGTGAAAGCTTTAAATTTAAGAATGTTGGGAGAGAGTCGATTACCTGGATTGAGAATGGTTTTGTTTAAGTTTCTTAGTATCCAAAGCAGGAGGCAGTTCTTTTATGTTCATAGTTAGGACCTCTTGAAAGACGATAAATAGGTGTAAAACATATTAAGCGTTGGGATAAAAGTTTGGGGATAAAAATATGAACCGGTAGAAGAGGAACCATTGTCCACGGGGAAGCTAAGTTGGGCATAAATGGTGCATTACAGGCACGACAAAGGGTGGAATTTTTGACAAAGGATATAAATATTACATTAAAATAGATACTATCGATTAATAACAAAACTTTATACGTATGCCATATGTATATTAACGGATAATGCTTCTTATAATTAAAAATGAGATATGAAATGTATAGAAGATATACTCAAATCAGAATGTACAATAACATTCTTGCCACTATCAGATCTCGTGGGTAAAAAATTTATGCAAAGGTCTTGTTTAGTGACATATGGGAAAAAGGTATGGGTTAGAAAGTGAGGGACATATTGATGGCAATGAAGCACAAGTGAATTAGTAAAATAATCAAGGATGAAAAAACATCAGGCGGGTATGCAAGTGAAATAAAAATATAATATTCATGAACAATGTAGAAGTTAACCTTGGAATATGTATGGAAGTGCAACAAGTAAATTAATTTTTTTTTAAAAAAATAATTACGAAACAGCCTCACGCAAGCAGTAGTAGATATTAGAAACATAGAGTATGTAATGCAGAAGGCAATTTTCAGAATAAATAAAGTATGTGTACCTTTGCACAATCATAATGTTGTAAGTGAAACCATATGTAGGGAGAGAGTTAATTACCTGGTTTCAGAAGGGATTTGTTGGAGTTTCTTAGCATCCAAAGCAGGAGGCAGTTCTTCTCTATCCATAGTAGGACTCCTAAAGGACGATAAAGAGGAGTAACACATATTAAGCGTGGGAATAAAGGGAAGGGGATGGAAATATGAACTGTGATTAGAGGCACGACAAAGGGTGTAAATGTTGGGCATATTGCATTAGAGGCACGACAAAGTGTGTGATTTTTTGACAAAGGATAGGAAATCTATTCCATGGTAGGGATTGTAACTGTCCATAAATTTCCCATTTGCCACTCAACGTTATTACACAAGTATAAAATAGTAATATAATTTCGATGGAAAAACATCAGACGACTATGCAAGTAAAATAACAGTACAATCTTCATCAAAAGTGCAGAATTTAGCCTTGGAATATGTATGGAAGTGCAGCAAGTGAAAAAATCAGCAAGTGAAAAAATCACCCCTCGTGCAAGCAGGAATACAAATTAGAAACACATCATGCAATACATAAGACAATTTTCCGAATAAGCAAAGTATATGTGGAGACGGTTGCACATCAATAATGTTATAAGTGAAAGCATATGTAGTATTTGGGCCTAGTTAATGGTTAGTGCAGAATGTAGGGTAGTGTTGGAGAGGTAGTGCTAACATCCATTTAACGGCCGGGTGAAGATGCAAGGCGCTGGGGAGGGTGAAAGAACGAATAACCAAGAAAACAATTACGATGAAGAGTGCTGGGCAACTGTATTTTTGGGGTGCACATTGGCTGTGTAGAATGCAATTGAAGGCGGGAAGTTAGAGCAATTGAAGGATGAAGGTTTGCTTCGGGAGTTAATTGTAACAGGGAGGTGGTGACAGCGAAGAGTTATGATGGATGGCAAGGGAGGCGTCTGTTTTTAAGGAAAGGGGTATTTGTGGTATTTTTAATGTTGTGTTTGTGTGTGAGAGATATATATGATATGATGGTTTTTTTTTTTAAAAAAAATATACTAATAAAGTTAAATGGTTGTGATTTCCACAAACTTTTGTTGAAATGTCATCCTATTGATAAAAACACAAGAACAAAGGAAGTGCTAAATGACCAAAATATTTTATCAGAATTTAGTTAAAATTTTAAAAAAACTATAATATTTTTTTAATTTAAAATAAACTAAATCTTTTCCATTTTTAGTTAAAAGGGTAATAATATTTTAATAGATGAAATAATCTAGAAAAAATATCATTCTAACCATATTGTTACCAAATTTTCTGACAAAAAAATTTAGAAGTGAATTGTTTAAACTGAGGGATAAGGAAATTGATTGATGTCAATAATTCCAAAGACATGTATATAACTTGCATAGATTATTTCCACAAAACCAAAGAAAAACCCAGTAAACTCTCATTGAGTCTGACTATCCAGTTGTGTATACTCTTAACTCAAATTTGAAAGACATAAATTTCAGCTAAGGTCACATTTATATATTATATCAACTTTTCTTAATAAAATTAGTTGTTGAAAACGTGCATCGTACTCTTATATTAAAATACTTAGTAAATATTTTTAATTGCAAATAATGAAATTTTAAATGATGCATATATTATTGGATTTTCTCTGTACTATTAAATGAAAATCAAAACATACAACAAAAAGAAGAGGTGACAACTCATAAGTTGATGTTACAAAATCTTGCAAAGTTGATGCTACTGTATTTATTATAATACTTTACTTCAAATACATATGATATAAAAGTATGAATCTACAAAAATTAATAGTCATACATGAAAAATAAAAACTAAACTTATACATATATTGAATCACATAACAATCAATCCTTATGCAATTAGAAGTCACAGTGCTTTGACTCAAGCACATGAATATTAAAGAAGTTTTTAATTTATGTAATAACTAGAGGAAAATATTTTTAATTCGAAAGTAACAGAATATTTGCATTTTAGGACTAAAACATGCTTAAGCACTTTGAACAATGTCAATACTAATGCATGATTTTATTATTTTACACTATTAATGATTATCCAATATAATTAATAAATAAATAAATAAAATATAATTATAATTAATTGAAGAAATGTACATTTAAATTATATATTCTTGGAGGGTCAGACTCCACCTTTTCAATTAGACAGAATAATAGTTAGTTCGATAGAATAACATAAAAACAGAGAAGTTACATTATTTTTTAGTGATATCATGAATTTTGAGTAAATAAAAGTTAGAAGTTTAACCCATTTGGCTAATTCATATTTTACCTATAGTTCACCCCTATTTTACCCATATTTTTATGGGTCAAATATGGTTGGATACCCATATCTTCCCAATGTGAAAAGTCACTCATCCAACTCAATAAAATATGAGCGTTTTGGATGGGTCACCAAATATGAGCTCATTTTGCCGGTACTTCAATGAAACAACTCATCACTAATCATATTACTTAGAAACTTAAATGCCTAAAAAGTCTTATATAATGGAACAAGGATGATAAAAGGATATTTTCCAATGATATCAATATTTCTCCAAATACGTACTTATCCTAGAATTAACTTTGAGCTCCGAAAAATCAAAGATATCCTTTCAAATTTATTCAAATATAAACTAAAGTGTGTTTTATTTTACAATGATGAATACCTGGGCCAAACAATTTCAACTGTACCATTTTGCGGACCCTGCTTGTCACGCCCCGAGCTACCCCCGAGACGCGGACACGGAACCTAGGACCACAAGTGATCCCAAGCTAACCCTGCTGGCATGATCATGATCATACTAAAGATAATAAACTGTTGCGGAAGCTAAATCATACTTAAAATGAAAAGATGGGGAATACCCATATTTTATAACTGAGATATTTGAAAATAATGAGTTTAATACAAAAGAAATATTAACTCAATACTCAGCTTAATGTAACTATGTCTGAAAATAGCCCCTAAACTAGACTAGAAATACTGGTACAAGCCCCAGCTAAATCTAGAAAAAACTGCAACTAAATGACTAAAGACTAAAATGAAAATGATGACTATTGTCCTAGGAGAATAAAGACTCACCACTGAATCTGCTGAACAAGAGATCGGGAAATCGATCTATGCGTGATCTGGATGCTGAAAACCTGAACCTACATCATGAGAAGGTGTAGCGCACATATGTGTCAGTACTTGAAAGATGCTGAGCATGTAGGATAGAGTAAAACTGAAATATAACATAACTGAACAAGCACAAAAAAAAATATAATAATCTGAACGTGACGTGCTGATTTTTTAGCTAACTTGGTGCAATGACCAATTTATTACATGTTGAATACTGAATATACTGATAAATGGTCAATGCAGAGTGTTTGACTGAACTGTGGGATATACTAATAACTGATAATAAAACCACATGAGCTAAATGTGGAGTCCAATGTATACGCCCCATCGAGAGAACTCAATATACCCTGCCAAAGGTATAAAGGCATAATGGCGTGATCACTAAACTAATTTCCCACAGAGGGGACTTACAACCTACTCTTCTAGTAGTTCTTGGACTATTAAGTATGCTAAACCCTAGTCCAACTCGTTATTATGCTACTCCCATGAATTCTGTAAATTAACTGATTATATCTTAATTTTTGTAAATACTGGATAGCTCGAAACTGAACATTCAAACTGAGAATGCAACAATTAATCTGGTAATTATGCATTTATAACTGAGGCATATATACCTGAAGTGTCTGAAATATATGACCTAGCATGTGTTATTCAAGAACTAAATACAAGGCTAGGGTTCTGAAATTCATGCGATAATCTGAGTAATAAATGATAATCTGATTTGGAACATATATTTGTAACGACCTGTTTAGTCGTTTTGAGCAGCAGATTTTATTTCTGGAAAAATAGGCTGAGGCGACGGACCCCACGATGGACCGTCATGGGCACGACGGACCGTCGCAGGGTCTCGTTTCAAAACACTTGGAAAATCTGAAATTGGGTACTGAAAATTGACTCTCTGAACTTCGTAACGAAATGGCAGGACGGACCGTCACAGGTGTGACGGACCGTCACAGAGTCTTTAGTGGAAATCCACTCTCTGGACCTTGCGACGACCTGCAGGACGGAACGTCGCAGGCGCGACGGGCCGTTGCAGGTTGCCCAATCCCAGTCTGGGTCGGATTTCTTTACACGTTTTAAGGGACGTTTTGGACTATTCCTACTTTAATTATAAAGTTAGAGGGTTAAGGTTAATAAGTCTAATTACTTGGGGGTTAGAAGAGGTAACCTTAAGTTAATTAGTGGGTTATTATTGCCATCTTTCATTCTTAATTATATACTAATTAGGGTAAAAGAAAGAGGGTTTGAATAAGAAAAATAGAAAGAACAAAGAGAGACAGAAAAAGAAGAAGAGAGAGAGAGAGAAACGAAGAGGATAGCAAGGATTTTGAGAAGATAGCTTGTTGATCGCAATTCTTCGGTGGAGGTAGGTTATGGTTTTTACACTATTCGTAGTAAACTCTTAATAGCGAATGATATGTGTTGGGTAGTATTATAGACTCTTCTTTATGCTTAATTGTGTGTATGCATGATGTGATTTTATATATATGATTGTGATGAAACAAGCATGATGAAACTATTGAATCCCAAATCTTGATAAAAACCTAATCTCTTGTTAATGATGATGTCTTGATATAAAAGAAGACTTGATGAACTAAAGTGATGAGATGATGACGCCTTGGTATAAAAGAAGGCTTGATGAATTTAATAGAATGAGATTAGTGGATCGGAGTGTCACGTACCGACACATAGAATTAGTGGGACGGGTGTCACGAACCGACATGTAGATGTAGGGGATCGGAGTGTCACGTACCGACACATTGAAGTAGGGGATCGGAGTGTCACGTTCCGACACATAGCAGTAGAGGATCGGAGTGTCACGTACCGACACAAGAGGAATAAAGATAATGAATCTTGAAAGATGCTAATATACTCAATCTAAAGAACATGTTTCCCAAAAGAGTATGGTGTGGAGGCTTGAGTCCTCATAGATATGATCGGTGATATTATAAATGATGTTTATACTTGTTGCTATCACCTATTAAGAATATTAGTTGATTTTATGATGTTATCTGAGATATATTGCTTTCTATTTTGAGTTGGCCGATGATACCTACTCAGTACTTGTGGTTGTACTGACCCCCTCCTTTTATGTTTTCTTCTTGTTTATTTGTGGAGTGCAGCAAACGTGCCGTCATCTTCAACTCAACCGCAATTCTAGCCAGTCTTCGTCACACCGGATCTTCAGGGTGAGCTAATGCGTCTAGCTTGGACTGGATCTCCTTCCTCATGTCTTGATGCCTTGAAGTTCCGGCATAGACTAGCTTTTGTTATTTTAGCTTTTTAGAATACTCTTAGTTTAGTAATTTGATCATAGATGTTCTTGTGGTGATGACTTCCAGATTTTGGGGAATTAATAGATGTTGAATTTTAGAAGTTATTGAATTGTCTTTTATTTATGAGTTTAAGTCTTCCGCATTGCTTTATGTTGATATTAAATTGACATGATAAGGTTTAGATTGGTTGGTTCGCTCACATAGGAGGGTAAATGTGGGTGCCAGTCGCGGCTCGGTTTTGGGTCGTGACAAACTTGGTATCAGAGCCTTAGGTTCGTTGGTCTCATCACACAAGAACAGGTCTGGTAGAGTCTTAAAGAACGGTAGGGGGACGCCTTTACTTTTCTTTGAGAGGCTATAAGACTTTAGGAAAATTCCATTCTTTCTTTCTTTCTTTCGTGCTATTACTTGGATCCAATTGGTATCTAGGTGATACAAATTGGTATCTGACCATCTTCACTCTATTTCGCAGATGGTTAGAACTAGAGCAACGACTACGCCAACATCAACATCAGCAAGACAGGATGCATCTGAGCCAGCCACTGGGGCTGTAGCTCGAAGTGGAACAGTGGCAAGAGGCCGCGGTAGAGGTCGTGGGAGGACGTCCTCTAGAGGGAGGGACGAGCACCTAGCCCATCTGGTACTAGGGCGGTGACTCCTCCACCGACTGAGGAAGTGGTAAGAGAAGGGGAGGATGGGGAGAAGAACAAGTACAGAATGAGGAAATGCCACCCAACCTACCCCAGAGATGATCAATCAGGTTCTCGCTTATCTTAGTGGGTTGTCTGATCAGGGTCAGGCACCCCCAAGTTTTCTGCACCAACACCTCCGGTTTCAGAGGTACAACATGCAGCCACTATGGCCCCTCGTCGTATGATGCCTCATTGAACATAGGCACGTTTCCACGCCTGACTACTGGGCCTATAATGACAAATGATCAGCATGAACTTTTCAGTAAGTTCTTGAAATTGAAACCTCCAGTCTTCAAGGGTGCAGAATCTGAGGATGCTTACGATTTTCTGGTTGACTGTCATGAGCTACTACACAAGATGGGTATAGTAGAACGGTTTGGTGTTTAGTTCGTGAGTTACCAGTTTCAAGGGAACGCCAAAATGTGGTGGCGGTCACATGTTGAGTGTCAACCAACAGAGGCACCACCTATGACTTGGGCCTCATTCTCTAGCTTGTTTATGGAGAAGTATATCCCCTGGACTTTGAGGGATAGGAAAAGGGATGAGTTCTTAAGCCTAGAGCAAGGTAGGATGTCGGTCAATGCATATGAGGCTAAGTTTCGTGCACTATCCAGATATGCCACCCAACTTTGTTTCAGTCCACAAGAGCGGATTCGCCGTTTTGTGAAGGGGTTGAGATCAGAGTTGCGAATTTCAGCTTTACAGGTAGCGGCCACAGCGAAATCTTTTATAGAGGTAGTAGACTTCGTAGTAGAGGTGGAAGGAGTGAAGCCAGATGAATTCACCATGGCATCGACATCAAAGAGGTTTCGAAAGGGAGGTGAGTTTAATGGTTCTTACTCTAGAGGACAGGGTACCGGAGGTTACTCAGTTCGACCCATTCAGTCTTCACTACAGACTGTAGTTGGGGGGTCCACTCAGACCGTCAACACTTCTCTGAGAGGACCTATGCCCGACTCCAGAGAATGTTATGGATGTGGGGAGACGGACATAGTAGGAGGAATTGTCCCAAACAGAGTTATAGACCCCCAATAGCTAGAGTTAGAGGTGGTCATGGTAGAGGCCGTTATTCGTAGGACGTGGTGGTCGAGGTAATGGTGGTCACCAAAACGGCCGGGGTGATGGGCAAACTGGAGCCACTACATCACAACATGGTAGGGTCAACGGACAAACAAACGAAAGGCCCATTGTTATGATTTCCCTGGGAGATCGGAGGCGGAGACATCTGATGCTGTCATCACAGGTAATCTTCTGGTTTTGTGATTGCATGGCTTCCGTATTGTTTGATCCTGGATCCCACATTTTCTTATGTATCTTCCTCATTTGCTAATGGTCTAAATTTACATTGTGAATTACTTGATATGCCTATCGTGTTTCTACTCCGGTGGGTGAGTCTGTGGTAGTTGAAAAGGTATATAGGTCTTGTTTGGTGAACTTTGTGGGGAGCAACACTTATGTAGATTTAGTTATCTTAGAAATGGTTGATTTTGATGTAATTCTGGTTTGACTTGGCTTTCTCCGCAATTTGCGATCTTGGATTGTAATGCTAAAACGGTGACGTAGCTAAGCCTGGGACAGATCCGTTAGTGTGGGAGGGTGACTACACTTCCAATCCGGTGCATATAATCTCCTTTCTTCGTGCTAAGAAAATGGTAGTAAAGGGTGTTTAGCTTTCTTGGCACATCTCAAGGATGACACTACCCAAGTACCTTTGATTGAGTCGGTTTCGGTGGGGGCCGTGAGTTTCTGGATGTGTTCCCTGCAGATCTTCCTGGTATGCCACCAGATAGGGATATTGACTTCTGTATTGATCTTGAACCGGGTACTCGCCCCATTTCTATACCCCCTTATAGAATGGCTCCCGCGGAGTTAAGAGAGTTAAAAGCCCAACTTCAAGAGTTGTTGAGCAAAGGCTTCATTAGACCAAGTGCATCTCCTTGGGGTGCTCCGGTTTTGTTTGTGAAGAAGAAGGATGGGAGTTTTCGGATGTGCATAGACTACCGGCAGTTGAACAAGGTAACCATAAAGAACAAGTATCCTCTTCCTCGCATTGATGACTTGTTCGATCAGTTACAAGGTGCTTGTGTCTTCTCTAAGATTGACTTGAGATCCGGTTATCACCAATTGAAAATACTGGCAACGGATGTGCCAAAGACTGCTTTTTGAACCAGGTATGGGCATTACGAATTTGTAGTGATGTCTTTTGGTCTTACGAATGCCCCTGCTGCGTTCATGAGTTTGATGAACGGGATTTTTAAGCCATATTTGGATCTCTTTGTGATCGTATTTATTGATGATATACTGATATACTCTAAAAGTAAGGAGGAACATGAGGAGCATTTGAGAATGGTATTGGAAATGTTGAGGGAGAAAAAGCTTTATGCTAAGTTCTCTAAGTGTGAGTTTTGGCTAGATGCAGTGTCCTTCTTGGGGCACGTGGTTTCCAAGGATGGAGTGATGGTGGATCCTTCTAAGATCGAAGTAGTGACGAATTGGGTAAGACCTACTAATGTGTCAGAAATAAGAAGCTTTGTTGGTTTAGCCAGTATACCGTCGATTGTCAAGGGATTCTCTTATATTGCTTCCCAACTGACGAACTTGACTAAGCAAAGTGTTCCATTTGTATGGTCGGATGAGTGTGAGGAAAGCTTTCAGAATCTCAAGACTCTGTTGACTACTGCACCAATTCCTCACCTTGCCAGTGGAAGGTAAGAATTTCATTGTCTATTGTGATGCATCCATTCGGGTTGGGGTGCGGTGCTATGCAAGAGAAGAATGTGATTGCTTATGCTTCAAGACAATTAAAAGTGCATGAACGTAACTATCCAACTCATGATTTGGAATTGGCCGCGATAGTGTTTTGCATTAAAGCAATGGAGACACTATTTATATGGGGTTAAGTGTGAGGTCTATACGGATCATCGTAGCCTACAGTATGTCCTTTACTCAGAAAGATTTGAACTTGAGACAGAGGAGATGATGGAACTACTGAAGGACTACGACATCACTATTTTGTATCATCCGGGGAAGGCAAATGTTGTAGGGATGATGCTTTAAGTAAAAAGGCGGGAAGCATGGGAAGTCTAGCTCACTTTCAAGCTTCTAGACGCCCATTGGCTAGAGAAGTTCAGATTCTGGCTAACGACCTTATGAGATTAGAAGTAAATGAGAAGGGAGGATTTTTAGCTTGTGGTGGAGGCAAGATCTTCCTTCCTTGACAAGATCAAGGGGAAACAGTTTGATGCGAAAACTAACCGAATCGAGATTAGGTGTTGCAGGAGAAATAAAATAAGCGAAAGAAAGCAATAATGATGAGGAAGTGTTTTGAGAATCAAGGGAAGGGTATGTTGTACCCCTGTTGATGATGTGATCTCAACTATTCTTACAGAGGCTCATAGTTCTGGTTATTCTATACTATCCTGGGGCCAACCAAGATGTACCTTGACCTAAGGCAACACTTTTGGTGGAGTAGAATGAAGCGTGATATTGTGGATTTTATATGCCAAATGTCCAAACTGTCAACAAGTAAAGTACGAACACCAAAGGCCCGGAGGAACACTTCAGAGAATGCCCATTCGGAATGGAAATGGAGAGAATTGCAATGGACTTCTGGTTGGTCTTCCAAAGACATTGGGTAAGTTTGTGATCTATTTGGGTTGATTGTGGATAGGTTTAACTAAGTCTGCTCATTTCATTCCGGTAAGGTGACTTACAATGCATAGAAGTTAGCAAACTTTACATCTCAGATTGTTCGTTGCATGGGGTTCCACTATCCATCATATCAGATAGAGGTACGCAGTTTTACTCTATGTTTTGGAAAACATTGCATGCGGAATTGGGTACTAGGTTGGACCTTATTACCGCGTTCCATCCTCAGACCGATGGTCAGTCTGAGCGAACGATTCAAGTGTTGGAGGAAATGCTTCGCGCTGTGTGTGATAGAATTTGGTGGTCTTGGGATACTTCTTACCCTTAGCGGAGTTTTCATACAATAATAGCTATCACTCGAGTATTGACATGGCGACATTTGAAGCATGTATGTAGGAGATGTAGGTCCCCCATTGGTTGGTTTGATGCATTCGAGGGTTAGGCCTTGGGGTACTGATCTTTTGAGGGATTCGATAGAGAAAGTGAAGTCCATTCAAGAAAAGCTTCTAGCGGCGCAAGTAGGCAAAAGAATATGCAGATCGAAAGGTTAGAGACTTGGAAGTTCATGGAAGGTGAGCAAGTTTTGCTGAAAGTTTCGCCCATGAAAGGGGTGATGCGGTTTGGTAAAAGAGGAAAGCTTAGTCCAAGGTACATTGGTCCCTTTGAAGTACTTAAGCGAGTAGGGGAGGTGGCTTATGAGTTAGCCTTGCCTCCAGGTCTGTCCGGAGTTCATCCGGTAATTCCATGTGATGAGTTGAAAAGATACCAAGGGGATGGAAACTACATTATCCGTTGGGATTCAGTTTTGCTCGATGAGAATTTGTCTTATGAGGAAGAGCCTGTTGCTATTCTAGATAGAGAAATTCGCAAGTTGAGATCAAGGGAGATTGCATCCATCAAGGTGCAATGGAAGAATCGACCGGTTGAAGAAGCCACTTGGGAGAAGGAGGCAGATATGCGAGAAAGATACCCACATCTGTTTACAGATTCAGGTATTCCTTTTCGGCCTTGTTTTCCTTCTTGTGATCGTTCGGGGACGAACGATGGGTAAATTGGTATCTATTGTAACGACCTGTTTAGTCGTTTTGAGCAGCAGATTTTATTTCTGGAAAAATAGGCTGAGGCGACGGACCCCACGACGGACCGTCATGGGAACGACGGACCGTCGCAGGGTCTCGTTTCAAAACACTTGGAAATCTGAAATTGGGTACTGAAATCGACTCTCTGAACTTCGTAACGAAATGGCAGGATGACCCGTCACATTGTGACGGACCGTCACAGAGTCTTTAGTGGAATCCCCTCTCTGGACCTTGCGACGACCTGCAGGACGGGACCGTCGCAGGCGCGACGGGCCGTCGCAGGTTGCGCAATCCCAGTCTGGGTCGGATTTCTTTACACGTTTTAAGGGACGTTTTGGACTATTCCTACTTTAATTATAAAGTTAGAGGGTTAAGGTTAATAAGTCTAATTACTTGGGGGTTAGAAGAGGTAACCTTAAGTTAATTAGTGGGTTATTATTGCCATCTTTTTCATTCTTAAATTATATACTAATTAGGTAAGAAAGAGGGTTTGAATAAGAAAAATAGAAAGAACAAAGAGAGACAAAAAAAGAAGAATGAACGAGTAGAGAGAGAGAGAAGAACGAAGATAGCAAGGATTTTGAGAAGATAGCTTGTTGATCGCAATTCTTCGGTGGAGGTAGGTTATGGTTTTTACACTATTCGTAGTAAACTCTTAATAGCGAGATATGTGTTGGGTAGTATTATAGACTCTTCTTTATGCTTATTGTGTGTATGCATGATGTGATTTTATATATATGATTGTGATGAAACAAGCATGATGAAACTATTGAATCCCAAATCTTGATAAAAACCTAATCTCTTGTTAATGATGATGTCTTGATATAAAAGAAGACTTGATGAACTAAAGTGATGAGATGATGACGCCTTGGTATAAAAGAAGGCTTGATGAATTTAATAGAATGAGATTAGTGGATCGGAGTGTCACGTACCGACACATAGAATTAGTGGGACGGGTGTCACGAACCGACACGTAGATGTAGGGGATCGGAGTGTCACGTACCGACACATTGAAGTAGGGGATCGGAGTGTCACGTTCCGACACATAGCAGTAGAGGATCGGAGTGTCACGTACCGACACAAGAGGAATAAAGATAATGAATCTTGAAAGATGCTAATATACTCAATCTAAAGAACATGTTTCCCAAAAGAGTATGGTGTGGAGGCTTGAGTCCTCATAGATATGATCGGTGATATTATAAATGATGTTTATACTTGTTGCTATCACCTATTAAACGGAGTGGGAAAGGTCAAAAAGATCCCTGGGAAGGTTGCTGTCGGGCCTCACGACGGCCAGGACATAAGGTCTGTCGTGCGCCCGACGTCCCATCATTGGGTCTGTCGTGAGGGCCTGTTCGACAGGCCTTTACTAAATGAGCACAAATTTTTACTCTTAGGTCTGACTTTAGCAAAGTCGGTGGCTATGGAAAGATAATTAAATTATCTATTTGTGGGTTGGTCATGGGAGACCTAATTTATTTTGTGCTAAGAGTTATGATCATTTCCACCTACGGTCAGACCTATGGACCATGTTGGTCATCCATAGCTCTTGTTAGAGAGTGATTGAAGGGAGTCTTGATCGACGTTCACGGACTACGGACCGTCGTTTGACCTACGGACCGTAAGTCCGTCCGTCGTCCAAGACTTAACCAATTTTTCTAGGCTGAAGTTTTTGGAAGTTTGTTATCCCATCGACGGTTGTGAAGGACGAATCGTGGTTTAGGATATGGTCCGTCGATGCGACCATTTGTAGCATCTGCAGATTTTTCTGAAAAAACTAATTTTTGGTCTGTTTTGTCTACGGGGTGTTACATTATATCCCCCTTGGGAACATTCATCCTCGAATGAAGACTAAACTAGCTGAAATAGAGGGAGAGAGATGCAAACGCCACTATAAACACTGAGAACTGAGTTCTAACTGAATTGAGTTCTGAGTACATGCAATTACGCTATAAATGAAAGTACGAACTGAGGGAACATGATTATAAAACTGAATTTACGCATGAATGAATGTAAAGCTGAAGAGGAACTATTACCTCAAGCTGGAGTGGAATCGGAAGGAAAAAGATAAGGATACTTGGCTTTCATTGGTTCTTCTGCTTCCCAAGTAGCTCCCTCTACGGACTGACTCCTCCACAAAACTTTGGCTGAAGCGACTTCTTTGTTTCTCAACCTTCTAACGTGACGGTCAAGAAACTCAACTGGTACATCCTCATAAGGAAGACTATCTTTCACGCCCACACTCTGTAATGGCACTATAGAGGCTGGATCACTCACACACTTCTTCAAGAGTGAGATGTGGAAGATCGGATGCACTGCTGCTAATTTTGTTGGCAACTCTTAACTCATATGCCACCTTGCCAATCCTTTTCAAGATCTTGTAAGAGCCTACATATCTAGTACTAAGCTTCCCTTTCTTTCCAATCTCATCACCCCTTTCATAGGTGAGACTTTTAGAACAGCCCAATCATCAACTTGGAACTCTAGTTCCCTTCTCCTTACATCTGCATAAGATTTATGACGACTTTGGGATGTCTTAAGTCTATCTCTAATGAGTTGCACTTTCTCCATAGTGTAAAGGACTTAAGCTTTCCCTATCAAAGCTGCTCTACTTACTTCAAACCAACCAATAGGAGATCTAATTCTATGCCCATATAAAGCCTCATAAGGGGCCATCTGAATGCTGGAATAGTAGCTATTATTGTAGGAAAACTCAATAAGAGGAAGGTGATCATCCCAACTACCTTTGAAATCGATCACACAAGCTCTCTCAACATATCCTCTAAGGTCTGAATAGTATGCTCTGCCTGCCCATCCGTTTTTGGATGAAATGTTGTACTAAGGTTAACTTAAGTACCAAGACCTTTTTGAAATGACTTCCAGAAATAAGAGGTAAACTGAGGACCTCAATTTGAGATGATAGACAAAGGAACCTTATGCAACCTCACAATTTCAGTAAGGTAAAGCTTGGCATAGTCCTCTGCCTAATATGTAGTCTTGACCGCCAAAAAGCGAGAAGACTTAGTCATCCTATCAACTATCACCCAAATTGAGTCATGCTGTCTGCAAGTACAAGGTAACCATGTGATGAAATCCATATTGATTACATCCCACTTCCAAGTATGAATATTGATCTCTTGAGTTATACCTCCTGGTTTCTGATGTTCTACCTTGACTTGCTGGAAATTAGGGCACTTACTCACAAAATCTTCTATATCCCTCCTCATGCCGTTCAACCAATAGACTTCCACCAGATCGCGGTACATTTTAGTGGTACCTGGATGGATAGAATACCTGGAGTTATGAGCTTCTAAAAGAATATGCTGCCTTAACTCTCCCACATCAGGAACACACAATCTACCTTGGTAGCGAAGTACACCATCTCCCCCTTGGGAGAAAACCTCCACTCTCTGATTGTTGACTGCACCCTTTAGTTCAAGCAAGATCAGATCACTCTCTTGCTTTTCCTTAACCTCCACTACCAAAGATGATTCTTCCCCATTCTGAACAGTTACACCGCTGTTTGATATGCTTATAAGGAGAATTCCCAAGCGAGCAAGCCTATGAACATCCTTGACTAGATCCTTCCTTTTTTCCTCAACATGAGCTACACTACAAACAGATAATCTACTAAGATCATCATCCACTACATTCACCTTTCTAGGATGATAATGCACACTCAAATCATAATTCTTAAGGAACTCAAGCCATATCCTATGGCGAAGATTCAACTCCTTCTGGGTGAACACATACTGAAGGCTCTTATGATCTGTGAACATATCTAGATGAACCCCATACAAGTAGTGTCTCCATATCTTGAGTGCAAACCGCAATGCTGCAAGCTCAAGGTCATGAGTTGGATAGTTCTTCTCATTCACCTTAAGCTTTCTAGAGGCATAAGATATAACCTTTTCTCTTTGCTTCAACACACAACCAAGGCCAACTCTAGATGCATCACAATAGATCACATAACCATCTGAACCCTCTGGTAGAGTCAAGACATGAGCTGTAGTCAATCTAGTTTTCAATTCTGCGAAGCTTTTCTCACAATCATCTAACTATTGGAACTTGACCATCTTCTGAGTCGACCTAGTCAATGGTGAGGCTATGGATGAAAATCCTTCCATGAACCTTCTGTAACAACCTACTAGACCTAAGAAACTTCTGATATCCATAGAAGAGGTAGGTCTGGGCCATTGTTTCACTGCTTTTATCTTTTGTGAATCTACGCGGATCCCTTCACTAGATATAATCTGACCAAGGAAAGCAACGAATTGCAACCAAAACTCACATTTACTAAATTAGAGAATAACTGGTGATCTTTGAGAGTCTACAGAACAACTCTCAAATGACTTGCATGTTCTTCCTCACTCCTAGAGTAAATGAAGATATCATCAATGAAGACGATAAAGAACAAGTCTAAGTACTGTTTGAACACTATGTTCATCAAATCCATGAAAGTTGTAGGAGCATTGGTTAGTCCAAACGACATAACTACAAATTCATAAAGACCATACCGAGTTCTGAAGGCTATTTTCCGAATGTCACTATCTATGACTGTGAGTTGATGATAACCCGATCTGAGGTCTATCTTTGAAAAATGACTAGCACCCTGAAGTTGGTCAAACAAGTCATCAATACTGGGGATGGGATACTTATTTTTGATTGTGACCTTGTTCAACTGTCTATAGTCAATGCACATTCTGAGAGAACCATCTTTCTTCTTTACAAAAAATACTGGCGCACCCCATGGTGAAATACTAGGTCTGATGAAACCCTTATCTAGAAGGTCTTTCAACTGCTCTTTTAATTCCTTAAGCTTTGTTGGAACCATTCTGTAAGGAAAAATGGAAATAGGCTGGGTATCTGGAAGGAGATAAATCGAAAGTCGATTTCCCTTTCGGGAGAAACCCTGGGAAGATCTTTTGGAAATACTCCTTGAAATTCATAGACTACTGGAACTGACTCAAGAAATGGGGTTTCAAGGATAGAATCCTTAGCAAGAAATAAATCGACCCATAGGTGCTAGGCTACTACCCTTCCATTCTAATATTGGTTCGTCTTGAAACTGAAAACGAACAATCATAGTTCTACAATTGACTGAGGCATAACATGAGTGTAACCAATCCATGCATAGAATTACATCGAAGTATACCATTTCTAACTCTACTAGATCTGCTGAGGTGACTTTCTAAGATAATGTGACAGGGTTAATTNCAGACTCTCGCATCTTACAATTATCAGTATATTCAGATCAATGTAAGAATGTGATAAATTGGTCCTTGCATTCCAGTTAGCTCAAAAAAATCAGTACATCAAGTTCAGATTATTAGTATTTGTTTTTGTTATTGTTCAGTTTGTTTTATTTCAGGTTACTCTACTTACAATGCTCAGTACCTTTCAAGTATTGGACACATTACATGCGGCTACATCTTCCTAGTGATGTAGGTTCAGGTTCTCAGCATCAGTCACGCATAGATTGATTCTGATCTCAAAGTTCAGCAGCATCAATGTCATCGAGTACTCATTCTCCCCACAGGGAAAAGCTATTATGATTTCATTTCAGTTTTTAGTAATGTATTCAGTTTTTGCTACTAGATTTAGTTGGGTCTTGTCCCAGTATTTCTAGTCTAGTTTAGGGGATATTTGAAGACATGTAGATTCAGCTGATTATGAGTAACTTATCTTTGTATTAAACATCATTATTTCAAAATATCTCAGTTATAGAAATGGGTATCCCCATCTATTAATTTTGAAGTATGATTTAGCTTCCACAAGTTTATTATTCTTATGATGTTAATGATCGTGCCAGCAGGGTTAGCTTGGGAGCACTTGTGGTCCTAGGTTCTGTGTTGCGTCTAGGTTAGCTCGGGGCATGGCAAAAAATTGGTATCAGAGCACTAGGTTCAAGAGTCAGGATGTCTGAAAAAAGCGCACTAAGTAGGTTTTTCATGGGTGGAGTGATGCACTATATCTAATGAGAGGTTCTATGATGTGTTGGTTCAAAAACTTCACCTTCTTATTACTGTATCGTGCGTAAGGTTGATCTAATTCCATTCTAACTCAACAGTTGAACGCTTTAAAATATGCCTTCTCGTAGAGCGTAGTATGGAATGCTAATTCACGTAATGCTAAAAACTGTTCCCTAGTGCTAATAAGGAAGTTTCAAAGCAGAATTTCAGAAAGCCAATTAAACTTTTGGCTAAGAGTATGACCAACCAGAACAATCAGCAGGTTCTAGTTCCTACTAATAGAAATGACCGTTTTAGTGGCAGCCAGAGTTTATGATTTTTTTAGGATGAATCCGCCTAAGTTTTTAGGGTCCCAAGTTGGTAAGGACCCACAGAAGCACATTGATAAGGTCAATAAAATATTCTGTGTGATGTCAGTTACTAGTATTGATAGGTGAGATTGGCATCCTACAAACTCAAGGATGTGACTCACATATGGTTTACTCAATGGAAAGACAACGTACATGACTTTGTCTTTTGTAATTCAGTATTGCAGTCCAATTCAGTGTTAGTCCAGAAACTCTCTCAGAACCTTTGTCGATCTCTACTCCAGTCGATGACCCAATTACATTGCAGGTAGCGGGTATCAGAAAACCAAGACTATAAGCGGCTTACATCGAAGTCAATACATCAGATGTTCAATTGCGCTATTAGTTATATACTAAAGTAACGCAACAAGTCAACCAAGAAAAGACACGAGATATTTCACTTTAACACATATTACATGTCATTATAGAAGCACATAGAAATAACCCTTGTCATATTTACTAACATCCCATCATCAATATGACCATCATAAACTTATATAGCAAAGTAGGAATAACCATACACCAACCCTAAGACTACACATATAAGTACACAGTCATAATTTACATGATCACCTAAATAGCATCAATAGAAGAACACATATTCTTTCACATTGCCTATCATGTAGGTAGATATTATCATACTTAAAAATTTTCAACTACACAAATTGTCAAAAAACTTCAAGTAGTTGCCTACAAGGCCATGATCATCATATTACTTAAAATAATGCTGACAAGGCCATATCAATTGCAAGGAAAGCACATAACACCGCCACCATAAGTTGACCATACCAATCACAACATGATTGAAGTCTAATTAAAATAAAATAAAGGAAAGTAGGGCATAGTACCACCACTCCATCCTCAATACCTCAATCTAATGTCAAATCATCCAATTCGATATCAGAAGGACCTTACCCATGGTCATAATCAATAATTCAATGCAGTTATAACAATATCCAATTAAAATAGATCAATCCACTACATATTCATAAATCTAATAAAACCTAGATATCAACTTACTATAATTATTTCGTCAATAATAGCCCATAGAAAAATACACTAGAATTCATAAACATTCGATAAATATAACTTAACCCATAACTTAGTCAAAAAATAGGGTTCATCAATTTCATGGGTTCATAGGTATTGAGTCAAAATCATCTAATTTATAACAGTTCTATCCGTAATTAATGCTTACGAACCATTAATGCAACAACCCATGGATAGATGATGAAATTGGACAATTCATCTTTGAAAACTTTAGAAAACATCTTTAAAAGTTGGGCTCCTTGATAAAAAGAGTTTCAAGTAAAAAAAACCATAACTCAATGAAAATAATTCTTCAATTTGACGAAGAATCTCCACCCAATTCTCTAATCCAATACCTTCCTTGGTTTTTGTTCCAATGGAGTTCTAGGGAATTTCTAAGAAAATTTGGATTTTGGATTTTGAAGAATGAAATCTTCCAAGTGTTTTAGGCTTAGAAACACATTTAAAATACCCAAAAATACCCTTAAGGGACCAACCACAGTCTTATTTGGAAGTGGGGTACTTTGAAAGTACTAAGAACATTAATAGTGAACTGCGCAGGGGGGGTAGCAGTCCACCACGGTTTGCAAACCAAGGCTGTCCCTTGACCAACAGACAATCCTGTTTTAGTCCCCCGTGGTTGCGGAACTGAGTGCGAGGGATTTGGCTGGAATGTCCCAAATGGCTAAGCGTGTACCCAAAAAAACGGATAACCCAAAAACCGGGGAGTTGACTGACCCAATGGGGTGTGATTGCCCCCTCGTTGTTTGGGTTGTCTTAGACAGTCTAGGGCAAAAACTCTTGAAGGGTCCTTCCTCAAAGGACCTTCTTAGATGGTCCTGGGGGTGTTTTCCTAGCCGTTTCTACGACTCCAAAATTTTGCTAATGATTTCGCACCTCTCAAATTGAATTTCATCCAAAACAAACACGTTAAAACTCGACGAAACATGCTAGAGACACAAGTGTTCAAGGGGAAACATTTGAACGGCATGGACGTTCGTGAAAGTTTGAACTCCAAAACTTCACAAAACATTACAAATACCTATGTCCACCAGCAGTAAAACTCATTTACGTACATTTAATAAAAATGCATTGTATTTAAACAACATTAAAAACAATAAAACCACATATGGGCACTAAGTGGACTTAGGTCGATCGAACGTCTTAGTAGTTCCTTTACGTTGACCTTCTAGTGCACCTAAACTCTTAGACACTGCCTCAATACCATATTTTAGACCAACTTATAACCTTAGACCATCATGATAACCATGTTAGGCTTTAGTTCACCTAAGGAATTTTCAGGATTTTATGACTACATTTCTATTTATACTAGTAATAATGTAAATTAAAAGAGCACAAATAACTAGATAAATGTATCACAAATCAGTACATACATACATTAGAAGATCATAAAAGACTTCTTGAAAAACTAAGAGACAATAGTGAAATACTAAACATCAAGGTGTGAATGCATTAATTCCAACACCAACAACATCTAACCAATCGTGTATTAGCTCTCTGGCAGGCCAACGTCAAAACTAAAGTGGTATGAGATATTAATCCTCAAGGAACTAATTAGACCATACATGCTCATCAACATGCTCCAATGAAATATCCACAAGCTTTACGATAATAATTAAGAAACTTTAATCATCTCTAGCAGCTCGAATCAAGGGTATATAAGAGGAGAAAGCACCACAAAGGTTTTGAAATCAAAGAAAAAGAAGTTGAGTTGAATTTCTCAGAAACATAACATTTTTGCCATCTTTACAAAGAACGATGGAAAACAGGCATTATAAAAAGAAAATGAGTTTTAACTTATAAGACATTCTAATAGTAATAAAACATAAACCAGAGAGTTAAGTCAATGAAGCTTCAGTTATTGTACATACAACTATAGTAGATGGTTTTATCCACTTAGCCACTATGATCCACTATTAATTTAAGCTACTAAGCAATCAATCAAAATTCATTTCCAAATGGTAAATTCAAGCTAATGAGCTCATGCATTTAGTTTAATAGGTAACCACCTGATATCCTAAAGCGGGCCGCAGAGCAAAGATACAAAACGGGCGGGGGCGGGGGGGGAAATTGATCATAGGTGAGATTATACATACATATATATAAAATAAATCGCACTCTCAGAGAAGATACACATGGTATGTAAAACTAGTACATTACAAGAACCGGAATCATGTACGGTCTATGGACGACAACAGACAAAAATTGAGATGCCTATTTCCCCTTCATACGCAAGGTATCATTAACAACAACATCTTATCTTATGTTAATGCACTTCTATTAAAGTAAAATCTAATATTTACTACCAATTTCAGAAAATCATGGACAGCTATGTACGTATGGTCGGACAACTTAAACTAAATCAATGAAAGCAGAGAGTGATGAGAGGAAGAGGCGAGAGGGGAAGAAAGTGAGGAGAAAGGGAAGGAAGCAAGAGAGGGGTGGGAACATGAAGTTTCATCAACCACATCAGTCAATATGAACCACGTCTCATTGCAAGTCAATTGGGTCAATATCTAGTTGGGTTAGGTATTATATGTTTTTGTTAAAAGCATTAATATTTTTTTTCTTTTCTTGATAAGAAATCCAAATAGAGGGGGTTCGTCATAGCTCAACCATGCCTTGCATAGAAGAGAGGATAACCAACTTCATAATATTTTTAGAAAAAACATTCACCACAATAAATGAAACTGTACAAACAGATGATGATAATACAAACATAAATGCAAACAAAACTGAAGGTTCATCAATCAATAAATCAATATCAACCACATGTCAATTGCATGTTAATTGCGCTAGCTTCTAGTTAGGTTGCCTATTTATCTGTATTTTGTTAAGAAAACAAAATAGAGTATTCACCATAGCAAACCAAGCCTTGCATAGAGGAAATATGCAAATTTCAAACAAACCTCACAATATTGTAAGTAAAAACATTCACCACAATACATGAAATAGTATAATCAAATATAAATGTAAACAAAAAACTGACTAATGCTTTACACCCATTAAAATAACCCTTATTGCAAGGTGATTCACGTAAAAAATGGCAGATCCTTTATCCAAGTTTCACAATCCATTAACACCATAAGAGTATAAAAGGCAACAAGACATATTTTTATTACATCTAAACCTAACCCCTAAATTTCTAAAATTTAATTACAAATAAAAGGGATTTAACACAGATCTTCCAATGATGATCCATACATAGCAAAAGCCAAAATTAGCTTGACAAATATAAAATTGATGAGTATCAAGGTGATCTAGCTAAAAAAATTCAAATCACCCTATTACCAATATAATTAAAGTCGACTGATATCAGAGAAAGGGGTTTATACAGGGCTAAGATGATGAGAAAGAGAGGGTTTTACATCTTAATTCATGCCAATGACTCACCAATCTCCAAGCTTCTACATGATGGATTTCTCTAACCACAAAGTGTGAATTGTAGAGATCGGACCCCGACATGTTGGAGAAAAGAAAATGTGCCAAAAGTATTTGTGTTAGTACAAGGAGGATCTGTGTCATTCATAAAACATTTGAAACCACATTACTAAAGAGAGAATTTTTTCAAGGTAGCTAGTGCAATGATGAAGAGTAAAATGTGACATAAGAGGTTAATACATGAAGCAAAGGGGGAAAGACAGGAAGAAGCAGCGGAAGAAAATACATATGAGATACTTCTTTAAGTAAGATTAGTCAATCATAACTTGCTTGTCGCAAGTATCCTTAACCGACATATAAGACCATGTGAGCTACTAACGTGGAATCTGGTGTCTCACACACCAAAAAGGGTTGTTCCACTTGCCAAGGGAAGGACCGTGAATTCTAGCTCTTGTGGATACATTAGCTAACGTCTATCTAGACAATCCTATATTGACACATATTTAGGGGACACGGGCAATAGGCAAATAACCACCCTTTTCCCACTCGATATAAGAATTAAACTTCCATGGATATAGTCTTAATTCATTATTCATCTTATTCTTTTAAAAAAAAAAACCATTGGCAATCACCTCTTGTTCTTACATAATTTGACCAGGTGTAAAGCGTAAATCAAAAATATGATCTTTTATTAGAATCAGGGAGGTAATCGGTTTTTTGTTCTTTCGATTGAGAAAAGCTTTCACATCAAGCATTAATAAAATATTTATTGTGAGCACCTTTCACGAATAATAACTAATTATAAAACATATATTGACTTTATTTCCCAAAGAATAATATATTACCCATATTCATCAATTTCATGAGAATATGTATACTTTCATAAGGAGCCTTTCATAGTTTAACACTCCCTTTTAATCATCAATATCAGAAAAATGGTCTAGACATGGTGTCACGATCCAGACCATGTGATTGACACCCAACCAACATTCTGGTGGGAGAAATACTACTACAACTCAACCCAAACAACTAAAGCAATTAAGGATATGGAAACAAGAAAAATGACTAAGCCTGATGTTCCCATAATCTTCCAAAAGATCTAATAACTAACTAAAAAGTCTATGTCCGGAATGTGGATGTAGATAGAAAAGAGAACTCATGGAAGTCCGTAAGAACTGACTCACTCTTTATTTTGAAGCGATCACTGATCTTCTAGACGAGGTCTGTCGAAAGCCGCCTGATGATGCCCCGTACTCAATAAAGAAAGAGTAAGTGCAGTATGAGTACACAACCACATTATACTTGTAGGATCACACGGCTATCTCACTTAGTGCAACATAACTAAGTCAATGCCACATACTAATAACATGCATACACGAACATACATAATATCATCATCATTTATGTTCATAATTCTCTAATATCATGGTTATATCAAGTAGTTGGTCCTATCATGGAACCCAAAGCCAAACCATAACTGCTTAGCATTACCTGACTGTTGTACCTATCCCAAATATGTTCTAAGCAAAGCGTTCGTAACCGATCTCATTATTATGCCAGAACGTGGTAATCAATTCACGTTAGTGTGTCAAAATGCAATACACGATCCAGTTAACAAGCCACAATCATAAGTATATTATCAAGATCATATAATCAAGTCACGATTCATGGCATTCATCATTAATCTATATCATTTACAACAAGTGTGATCAATAATGCAATATTCACATACATTCATGTATCATAATGAAGAATAAACAAACATACATCACATAATCATAGAATCAAAATCATCACCTACCTTGAAACAATCTTGAAATCCTAAAAAACTTAATCCTCCCCATTCTGAATTCGATTTGCTTGCTCTTGATCTACGAAGATTATAAGAACACGGGAATCAATAAACAATAAATAATAACTTGGATTACCTAGAATTCTATGAATCTTATATAAACCCATGATCCCAATTAGGGTTGTTTCCACTATAAATTATAGATCAAAACCCTCTCCCATTGATTATTACACATTAGATTACGTTCTATTGATGAATAAAAATGGAGTTTAACAGAGTTAATACTTACTTTTAGCCTACGAGCATGGTGTTGTGGAAAAAAGAGCAAGAAAGTCCTAGACAGAGTCGTGCACTTACGCTCTAAAAAGTTTTAAAATTGTAGGGTAAAATGTTTTTTCGGTTTATTTACAAGTTTAAATCGTGTCTGGTCTGCCACAACCGCCATCACAACGCTACAGTGGCCCTACCCTGGTGACCAACATCAGTGCCATAGTGACTTGAATGAAATACTGAGCTATTTTGATAAATATAATACCCCCATTTCATAATACACATTCAACCAATGACACTCAGAAACTACTCGTTCACGCTAAGATCAATTTTGAGAGTTCTACTCGCCCCAATTCAAATCCTTAAAGTATTATGAATTCCCTAATGACTTATATATCTACTCATGTAATAAAATTCATAATAGATCACCCAATTGCTATCATATTTCCCAAACCATTATGACTTCAATTTATTCCAAATCTGAACTATGTTGGGAAATTTCAAGTTACTAAAAAAAAGTTTCCCGACCAAATATTATTCTCCATTGGCTTTTATATAATGACAGAACCCCATCATTAAAAATTACATTAAGGGGGGTTCATATTAAAATCATGAGATTATATTAATTATGCATATAAAAAAGTTTGTATTGATTTAAGTAGTAGAAATCAACATTTAAAAAGAAACCAAATACAGAAAGGAAAAACACTAACTTAATTGCGGAAAATGTAACGTGTAAATGGGAGAAGAATTGAGAATTTAGGAACTCCATGGAGGAAATGGTATGTGGATGATAACTATCATACCTCAATACCAAAAGCTTGACTTCGATGGTTGAATTGGAGACTTGAGTTTCTAACCCTAGCTTTCTTCTTCAACTTCTAGGGAAAGAAATATTTGAGAGGAAGACTTGTTCTTCTTTTAGGAATTTGAAAGAATAATTTAAATTGGGGAATTTTTTGAGGGTCAAAACAATTTATATAAGCCTTTAGTTAATGGGAAAACGCACATAATATTAGGCTAGAATAATTAGGAAACTACCCAAAATCCCTTCTTAAATAACTATTGCCACGGTTGATGGTGTCTACCTACAGTCCATCTATTAACCTACGGACCGTCCTTACCTACCGTCGATGATTTGAGAGACTTGATATCTGGGCCACCAGATCACGGGACTCGTGTACAGTACATGGATCAAATGAAGGACCATACATTGTCTCCGTGGTTTAGTCAAAATTTACTTAAAAAATTCTAGCAAGTTTGAGACTCACATATGGTACCGACCTGCAGACTACGACTTTTGGATTATATAACAGACCATACAAGTGAACTATCGAAAAAGTACTGAAACTTGACATTTTAGGTTAAATCCTACGAGGAAGCGGGATAATCCAGCGTATACCTTGCGGTGATGGTGTTTTTTGTGTCAGACGATGGATCGTTAGTGGCGTTTGTCAGTTCTGGCATGATATTTCTGAAGGACTAAAATTTTATCTTTTCCGTACCTGAGATTTTACGGAAACGAGACAAGAAAGAAAAGGTTCCAGTTGATATCAGACCTTAGAGGATATGTAAATGCATGGTAAGAGGCTAATGGTCATCCTTGAGGCTAATAGAAGGTAATGGACATGACTTGATTTAGTAAGGATGCTTGAGATTGTAATATTACATTATTTTTCTTGAATGACGATCAATAATAATATCTAACTATGTAATTGAATGTCTCTGCTTAGATGAGTTACTAGGAAAACCCCCAACTAACTCTAACTGTCTGAAAACTGAAAGACTACATAATTACAATAAATATAAGGGTTGTACTTGAAAATTAAGGACTTACCAAAAGTGCTACTGAGATGATTAGAAGTTTTACTGACCGTGGGATGGATCTTAAGTATCCGAACCTATATTATAAAATACTATAACGTAAAAACATGTGGTATGCACTTTGAATGTACTAAGTATGAGAGACATGAACAATAATTAAATAAATTAAACATGATAAATATGAGATGTTGAACTTAACATGAAACTAAAAAATGTGAACTCATGTAATGACCAAGTATCAACAAGAAATTCAAAGGTACTAAATTGGAATGCATAAATATAAGGTCAATGCACCATCTAGGCCTAGATTATGGGAGGTACTAATGATAGACATATAACCATGTGAGCTAAACAATAAGTTTGATGTATAATCGTAATAAAAACATTCAGTATACCTTGTCATGGTATAAAGGTTTGATTTGAGCTAATGTGGTACCAAGGACTAAGATGTTACTCCTGATTTGGTGTGTGACCCGTAAAACCTTACGAATTCAAAATTGAGCATGAAACTTTGATTTCATTAGACTAATACATTTTAAAAAAGAACAAAGAGAACCTTGGTCGAAAGAGTGGATAAAAAGTAAATTTTCCCCTCATTACTACTTTCTAGATTAGTCTAGGAGCAGACACTTGTTGGTCGACAAGCTTGCTTTTAGCCAAGGTCAGTTATGTAATTTTTATATTTTTTCATTTATAATTTGTTTGTCTAATTTTTTTTTTTATTTTTGGATTTTTGAAAATGACATAAAAGATCTGCAAATCACCATAATTTACAATTTATAATATTTAAATTTTAGAAGATAAAAAACATGGTTGAGTCTCAAAATTCTATCGATTCCACATAAATTGAGACAAAAAAAGTAATAAAGATTTTTTTTTGAAAATGATGTAAAATCCCTATAAATCACAATAATTAACAAATTGAAATATTTGGAAAATGAAAAAAAAAGAGAAAAATTTGGTTGATTCTTTTTGATTCTTTAAAATCTATCTGTGCACGTAAATCTGGGATATGATCAATATATATATATAGATTATATATCATATATATATATATATATTATATATTGGAGAGAGAGAGAGTAATATGTATTATTTCTTGAAATAATATGTGAAAAGTACTATATATCATAATAATTAACAAAATAAAATATTTAAAAGCCATAGAAATATTTGGACGATTTTCTAAATTCCAACTGTATCTCTAAGATGAGAATTAGAAAGTAACGTATATTGATAATTATCACAAATGTTGATGTAGTTAAGTTTGTTGCAAGTTACCATTTTGTCCACAAATACATGCGAAAGGGGAAGCAAGTTGCACAAACAATCGCACGTTAGAAAAGTTCGTGAGATATGGAAAACTTACTCGAGTTCAAGCACTAGGGGTTTCTTCCATGTGACCTATAGGTCATACAGAGACAACATTACTGTTGATCCAAAACTCACCTTTAACTAGTGAAAAGTTTCCTCGATATGGTTTCACAATAACTATCATTGTGAATTAACAAATGTGTCGATATCTATCTCTACTATATACATAAAAAGATGTACATATTTATCTTGTATATATAATATAATTTTACCGCCCCCAAAAACATCCAATGTTGCACTAACATAGCTAGTATATGCTAACCATTATGATTGTCATAGTTCTTGAACTATGTCTTTGTCCAGGAGAAAGTACGACATCAAGGCGAGTTTGAATCTTTGCATCACAACCTGATAGTTATCTTGGATATTGGGTCTTTACTCCGACATATACCAAAATTCCTTTTTCGAGATAACAAAGGTTCGGTCCTACTTTGGCAAGGACACGATGACAGACTTATTGCACGTGAACTCAATTGTTTTCTAGAAGAGAAGTTTCGTTGGATTCAATATCATGATATTGGAATGCTCGGATGGGCTTATTTGACATTACTTAAGCCTCCCCCTCCTAATGTTTATGGCTCACAAGATTGTCCTCCGGTGACTTCGCCAAGGGTCCCACTCACTGATGGGAGATAAGTAGCCTACAAAGTGGGTGGCGTTGCCAAGGGAAAGGCAAAGCACAAGTTCATTATTCTTCATGGATTTGATAGTTCTAGAGACTTGATGTTGCCTATATCCCAAGTATGGAAACTTTAAAAACTCCCTATTTTGTGTATACATTTTAGTATCTTGTATATATGTTAATGTCCAAGTTTGCTTGCACTTTGCAATATGGTTGAAAGTTAGAAAAGTTTTACTGAGTCTAACGTTAAAGATTAGAGGTAGAGAAGATATTTTTGATAGACCTTCGGCTCAAGTAAAAGTATTACAAATCAGTTTAAAAAAACAAAACAATAGGAATGATGAAGCGAAGACAAAAACAATAAAGAAGACATGGCCATAACCTATATAAAAAGAATTAGCAACTACAACAAACCAATACAAAATCGAAGTGAAAGAACACAAAAAAAAAAAAAAATTAACAAAAAGTGAAATACATGTTTGATGCTGAAACGCCTAGACTTTAATAATTACTTACTTACCCGCATCATTAGAAGAATAAGGGATTCGTTGGAAAGAGAGAAGAAACCTTCTTAACTATTAATATACCTCTACCCTAATCCATATCCTCCATTACTATCGACATTATTTCTATAACTCACATTGACCTTTAGTCAAATTTACATCAACTCACAGAAAAAGAGAAACTCAATTGACATTCTAAATCCCTCTTCTAACAATCTATCAAGGGTTTCTTCAAAAGAATCTAATACAATCGAGAGGGTGGCTATTATATATGCTATACCATTCCAAACGTAGCAGAAGCACGGTTATAATTTTTGTTCGCATCTCTGGGGTTGCGACACTTCGAGACAGTAACTCCTAGATCAATCCATTATGTGAAAGGAACAAAGGTTCAATCTTAGGCTCTTCTTCAAAGGAATGTTATCAGCAAATTTGAAGATTACTTCAAGGGAGAATATAAATGGTTTTTACTTCATTTACTAAAACTGTTTTGGTAAGATTAATTGTAGAATCCACCTACAAAGCCTATAATTTGATTAAGTGTAATCCACATTATTTTTTTACCTATATAAACCATATAATTTTCAACATAACCGGTATAGTATTTTGATGAAGCGTGATCAACTGACCACTTTCATTCTTATGTAGCCATGCCACTGCATACAAAGCCAAGTTAGGATCTTTAGTTATGATAAATTTCTCAGCTTTAAATTGTGCTCGAGCGAGTATGTAGGTGTAAAAACACATTAGAGGTTTATAAGTTTACACAAGACCATGAAAAGTAAAAATGGAAGTCGGCAAAAAATTCTATGTTTTACGAACGCCATCTAAGGGTCATAAAAGGAACTCACGACAGTAGATTTGATCCCTAGATTAAATTTCATAGAATGGAATTTCATGTTTGAGTCTAGTCTTAGGGGCGTAATCACATTTGCAAATAGTAATTGGTCTGTAAATCAAAATACTGAAATGTGACATTTAGTCTCTATTTTACGATTCGTATAACCTTTTACGGGCCATAGACAGGATGAATTGATGTCCTGAAACTCGATTTTTCTCTGTTTTAACGAACATTGTGTACAGTATGTATATTGAACCATAGACCGTAAATGGCTTTCTTGATAAAATTTAGAGACCAAATATTTTATCCAGGTTTCTATAGATAGGGGTCTTTTGTCTGTAAATAGAACCACATACAATAGATTCCCTCGCAATACCTGCCGATGTCAGTTTTCTCTTAGGGTCATTTTGGTTTTTTCCCACTTTTTCAATTCCACTATGTCGTTTTTAACCTTTTATAAGTTGGATTAAGGGAAATTAAATGACCTAAACATCCCCATTCACATACTAATTCTTATAAATCAAATTCATTTCATTCAAGGCTCCTCCCAACCAAGAACCATGGTTCTTCATCTTCAAGTCTCAAAATTTCAAGATAGTGTATTCTTTCAAGGTATGTGGAATTTCATCAATGGATATTATTTCACCATTTGAGTCTCAAAGAAAACCCACTTTCTCGGGTAACGATATCTACAAGGCTTAGGGTTTTATGAAAGACCTGAATTCCATGATATTTTCCATTCCTCTTCATGAATAGTTTAAATATGAGTTTTCAAACTATCATTAATTATTTCTAAATATATTTTCAAGAACCCCTGGAAAATTTTTAATTGTATGTCTCAAAGCTATATTATTTTAGTTGCATGCCTCAAATTATTAGTTTTCATGATTTAAGTTGCTTTTAAACAAAGTGTCTTTTAGTTATTATCAAATTAATAGTATTCATGAGCTACTCATAATGATTATCAACGTCAGTATTATTAGATAATCAATGTTTGTTGTTTACCAACATTTAACATTGGGTATTGTACTTAGCATCGAACAGATTTAGGAATGAAGGTTCACATGTTACCTTTAGTAGCAATCCCTAATTCCTAGAGCTACTTGCCAATATGGGTGTGTAAGGATCACCCGTTAGACTTAGACTTACAAGGGGTTGTCTCGGGTCCTGACAGTATGTGTCTAAAGCCTTAGATATATATCATTCAATGCTTCTTTGACCTTTTTAATTAAATCAGTAATGGAAGAATGACCTGAACTCTAACATAGTTTGACCATCATTATCAATTCAGAAGATCTACATCTAGTGGTACCAAGATTCTCTTGATGTTTTTTTAAATGAACGAGAAATATATCTAAAGACGACCCTCTTGGACATCAAAAACCTTTGAAACTCAGGAATGATGCCCCACCCATCTACCGTTCTCTATTTAAATACTGAACTTAGTTCACTTCACATAGTATCTGATTTGTGACCTAAGACACTACACCTTCAATGTTGGATACTATTGTAAGAGTTAATGGTAAAAACACACCTAAATTATCACATTTCTGCGGTTTCATACGTCAACAATCCATTGTTCTAGTTACCTACCTAAAGTATCACTCTCTTTGTGTCAAAACACACCTCAATACTTAGCTGGGCTATACACACCTTATGTTTCTAATGAGAAATCTCATGTTGTCCTTGGCTTTTTTAGAGTTAATGGTTAAAGAAACACCAAAGCTATCACTTTTTCACGAGTTTCATACCTCAACTATTTCTTGTTCTTTTTTACCTACCTAAACTATCACTCACTTTGTGTTAAAGCACACCTCAACGCTGAGTGAATAACCTTTACTTTCACACTTATCAAAAAGATAATGACAATTGATATCAATTAAACAAGTATTGAATTAGGTCAATTTGTATTATAGCCTACATTAGATCGTAAAACATATAAATAAAAGAGACTCTTATGATATTTAAATTAGATATATATCCTACAGAACCTTAATCTTACAATAAGGACAACAATACAAAAACAACGATCATGAAATTCATAAACACAACCTAGCTACAAAATATGATGCTTAATTTAAACAAATAAGACATAATCTTAAAATAAAATAGAAAATGAACTTGAAAACTTGAGTTGATGAACTTTTCCGAGTTCCACCTTTTCTTCTGGAATTGAAAACGCAAGGAAGGAAACAGTATTTAAACTATGAACTAATGTTTTACAACAAAAATTTTTCTTTTTTAGGGGTGTAACATTGATATACCGTGGTTTCATGGTATTTTTAATGTTTTTTCCTTAAGTTCAGTGTGTGTCCAAAACCTTTTTTGTATTGATTTTTATGTAAGTTTTTCTTTATTTGCAGGAAATCTGTCTAAAGATAAACGCATAAGTTTTTGAGCAAGAAATGCAGAAAAGTTACCGACTTGGGGCCTGTGACGGTCCGTCAAGCTTTTGACGACCCGTAGGTGGCACCGTAGTGAAATTGCTGAAGGAAGATGGGGAATTCTGACCAAGTGTGGGATTACAAAGTTCATGGCGGGCCGTCATAGCCACGACGGTCCTTCCTGGTGGTTCATCATGATGATCAGAGAAGTAGTCCCAGTACCCAAATTCTAAGAGTTTAAGTGTTATGGAACGGAGACCCTCGACATACCATCTTGTCTGTGACGGTCCGTCAAACCGGTTCATCGAGGGTAATGAAGAAAGCAGCAGAAGGATCTGTAAAGTATAGGATGACGGAGGCCATAACGGCCCATCGTGACCATGACGGCCCATCACGAGTTACGTCGACCTAGCTGCGTTTTGAAAAAATTTCAGCAAATAGAGTCCTTCTTTATCAGGTTTTTTGTTTTTTATAAATATTTTGAAAAACCTCGTTTTAGGGGTTAGACTCTCATATAGTTTTTAGACACTCATATAGTTAGATTCTTTTATGTTAGACTCTTTGTTAGTAGACTTTGTGATTGTGTTATACTTTTAAAGAATCTTTAGTCATCGATTAATTTCAATAATTGAGACACTTTTTCTGGAATTGATTGTTGGTGCGTTTGTTGATTAATCAAGTGAACTTCTGCATTTATTTCTTTCTTATTGAAGTAAGAGCATGAATTCTTATATTACATATATGAATATTGTGATTATGACTATGGGTAACTAAACTCCATAACTAGGGTTGTGGGAACCATAAGCGAATATGGAGGTAAAACCTAACTAAAATAACAATTCTAGAATAGTGTCTTGCATGTATTGATAATTATTTCGTTTAGAAGTCTTTTTAACGATGACCAACGTTAGAACTCGCCTTAATGCTACTTGGACGACCAATGAGGTAGATAATAGGAAAGGAATTATCAACACAGATTTAGTATATACTATTTAATAGACTAGTATTGATTGGTACGAGGTAATAACTTAGTCAAATATCGAATACAATGATTAATATGAGGTAAAGGTAAGGGTTAGTATAGCAAAACACGTGCCGGACCAATGTTCGGAGTGAAATTTTCTATATCCTGGACCAAGGATTTAGAAATACATGACTTATCACTTTGCCTGCAATATACTACGAAAGAATAGTTATAGTTAGAAATATCAAGTTAGGAACCTGTGGGGGGAACACTTAAACCCTAGTAACTGTTATTAATTAATTAAATAAGGTTTGATTTTGTTAGTTGGTTACTTTAATTTAGTTAGTTATCTTTATTAATTTAGAAATAAAACCCCCCTTTGATTGTCTTTTGTTTTCTAAGGAAATAATTGACTAAATAATAGTAATAATAGATTGAATTTAGGTCTGAACTATTTTCCTCATGGGAACGATCCCAACCTCATTAGTTGGGTTCTTTACTTGATACGACCGCTTTACTTCTTATTTGAGAAAGTTTGAGCATACCAAATTTTGGCGCCGCTGCCGGGGAAAGTAGCTTTTAGATTAACTTAAACTTACTACTAAAGTTTAGTCAATATTTTCTTAATTTTACTTTGTTTATTGTTTTTGATTCTTGCAGAACTATCTTCCTTGTATGCCAAATACACGGAGAGGAAGAGAACCGTTGTTTCCCTACGATCACGATATAGAGCGTAAACTACGCAACATGAATCAAAACCTGGATATTACCGATAATGATCAAAACCAAAACATCCCAGCTCCGATTGATGGTCGTGGTCAGTTATTACTCGACGCTTCGGGTGAAAATCAACAGAGGCGACAAAATCCCGCTCCACGTCCTCAAGAATACCAAAAAGGCTATGACAATATAGCAGACTCCGAAGGGCCCTTGTATTGCCCCCTCTACCACCAGGCCACACCTTTGTGGTAACTAGTAGCCTGATGCAAATGCTCACTGCCAGAGGTTTGTTGTTAAGGCTACCTTCTGAGGATCCGCATGCCCATATAGCTAAGGTAAAGGCAGTGTGTAAAAGTTGTGTAGGGAGGCTTGATTTGGATTTGGATGTAATTAGGCTAAGAGTATTTCCTCTCTCACTTGTGGGAGAGGATGCTATTTGGTTCAGTGAGCTCCCTTATTATTCATTTTTCACTTGGAACCAACTAAGAGACGTTTTCTTAGCATGTTACTATCCGGTCTATAAGAAAGTAAACAAGTAAGGCAGAGTGAATAACTCTTTGGCACTAACAGGAGAGTCAGTTTGTAGTTCTTGGGATAGATCCACCTCGTTTTTGAGAAGTGTCCCCAATAACCGCATAGATGATGAGTCACTGAAGGAATACTTCTATCGGGGACAGGATGATAATAATAAAGCGGTGTTGGATACTGTAGCGGGTGGTTCTTATAGGTAGTGTCCTTATGCTGAGATTGCTGAAAAGTTAGAGAAAATCTCTCGAAACAATAAAGCTTTGAGTTCTATGAAGTCAGATACTGGGAGAAATACCTTCGCAGTGCAATCCACTCACAACCCAGCCACATATGAGATTCGTGAAGAGATGGCTCAGATGAGAACTGAGCTTGGGTTGGTATTAGAATATATCACTGGGGTGCAGAAAAGGTAAATGCGGTTCACTACTTGTCTAAACCACCACCACCAAATGATGAATGCTATTATGCGGAGGATTCCTATGCGATAAATGAGCAGACGGGGGATCAAGGTCAAGGAAACCAAGGTCGGATCTATGGTAACTATAACCGCGAGGGTCATTATGTCCGAGATGGAAACTACAACCGCAGCAACAATTTCAACAGGGTAACTATGGTAACAGAAATCATAGGAATGGGCCCTATGTCACTCCTTAAAATCGTGAAGTTACTCCTAGGGATGGTGGAGATAGTATGGCATGGGTTGAGGATATGTTCCACAAAATGATAATGAGGTTCGATGCTAATGATGAGCACATTAAAGAGTAAAGGAGTAATTTAGCGGGTATTGGGCAGAAAGTCGACACACATGCAATATCGATTAAGCAGATTGAGTTGCAAATGGCTCAATTATCTTTGACTGTGAACACACGACAACCGGGCACTCTTCCTAGCAACACTGTCAAAAATCCGATAAATAACGAACACTATATGGCAATCACTACTCGGGGTGGTAAGCAGACAATTTACCCACCTATGTCGTCTAAGGAGAAAAAGGTGATAAAAGATGATGATAAGGTGATAGAGGGTAGTGGTGAAGTAGAAGATAACACTGAAAAAATGCTGAAGTGCCTTCAAAGGTAACTACCATGCCTATACCCCCCCTTCCTCCAAGATTAATGAAAAAGACCAAGGATGATAAATATCGGTGTTTTATAAAAATGTTCAATGTCCCTTTGGTAGAAGTTCTAGAACAAATGTCCGGTTATGCCAAGTTTACGAAAGATATGGTCACAAAGAAAAGATCGGTCACTTTCGAGGATGATGATGGAATGCAGCATTGTAGAGCTATTGCTATAATATCTCCCGTCAAAAGTAAAAAGATCCGGGGGCATTCACTATTCCTTGTACAATCGAGTCATTACATTTTGCGAAAGCATTATCTGATCTGGGGGCAAACATAAATCTCATGCCCCTCTCGATTTACAAGAAGTTGGATTTGGGTGACCCAAAGACCACTACAATGCTTCTACTGATGGTCTATCGAATAGTGAAACGGCCTATACGGATACTCCATGATGTACTAGTAAAAGTGGAGTCGTTTATATTTCTGGAAGATTTTGTTATTCTTTATTGTGAAATCGATTTTGAAGTGCCTATTATTCTTGGGAGGCCATTCCTTGCTACGGGTAGAGCCTTAGTTGTTACGAAAAAGGGGCAGATGAAATTTTGGTTAAACAATGAAGAAACGACCTTCAACATTTGTAGGTCCATGATGCAGAGTGGTGAGCTCCAATCGGTATCTGCTATATCCTACAGAGAAAAGAAGAAGAAGCACAATGACCTAAAAATTGAAAAATAAGAGTTTATGGTTGGGGATTTGGTTCTTTTATACAATTCTAGATTGTGTTGGTTTCCGGGAAAGCTCAAGTCTAAATGGTCTTGCCTTTACTTGATTACCCAACCATTCCCTAATGAAGAAGTCGAGTTAGAAACCAAGGAGGGTTTTTAGTTTAAGGTAAATGGACAACGAATAACACCCTATTTTGGGCATGCTGAATTTGCAAATGAAGTAGTCGAGGCATACCATCTTGATGAAGTCTGAGTAATCAAGTGTCTTAAGTCGTGCCGCGACGTTAAATCAGGCGCTTGTTGGGAGACAACCCAATACAAATAGTTTTCTTTCTAGTAATGGTAGCATTTTATACTAATGGGTTTTAAATTTGCAGGCACATCACCAGGAAATTCTGCAAAAAATCACATTGCAACAGTCACTGACGGACACATCGATGGACCGTCATGCACACAACGGATTCATGCGACAGTCCGTCGCATGCGTGAAGATCTGTCGCGTGCGTGACGGTACGTCATTGGGGTCTCGATACGTCATTAATGAGCATAATCGACCCGACCTGGTTTGGGGTAATTTAAAAATTGGTAACATTTAAAAAACCCACCCCTTCATTTCACCCATTTCCTTCCCTCTTTCTCCCATTTCCCTCCCTTTTCAACTTCTAACTTCCTACCTCGCTTCTCTATCAAATAATCGCTTCTCTATATTCCCCAATTCTGGATATCTCCTTTCTACTGGTCAAATTCAGTTGTTGTGGTTCTGTTCTTGATCACCAAGTACCTCCCTTGCTTGTTTTTCTCAAATTCATAGGTATGTATCTCTGATTTCTACCCATTTACATTGCATTTTGGTTTATCAATTAGTATTAGCCTATTTCTTATTGATGGGTCTTCATTCTATGATCCCAATTTTGTCTGAAATAGGTTGAGAATGCTCAGAATTTCCTTGTTAAGACTCTAGAAATAGGTGTTTTAGCATTGCTAGTTTACTAGGTATTTGGGTTAGAAACATATAGGTTATCTTTAAGTATTTAATGTGAGTCATAGGGGATGATTGTGGTATCCCCAAATTCTATCACTGAATGACAGAACGAGACCCCGATAATGGACCGTCGTACCCACGACAGACCATCATAGGGTCTGTTTCAAGATCCCACTGTAAGTTTTCTTCTACTTTTTCTAAGTGTCCTCTAATGGACATCTACGACGGACCATCATACCCTCGACGGTCCGTCCTGCACAACCGTCATGACTGTTAGAGACCAATCTCCTGAAGGTCTCCATACTTTTTGTAAGTGTCTTCTGACGGACATCTACGACGGAGCGTCATACCCTGGACGGTCCATCCTGCAAAACCGTCGTTTTTGTCAGAGACCCATCTCCTGAGGGTCTCCATACTTTTTCTAAGTGTCCTTAACGGACCTCTACGACGGTCCATCCTGCACAACCGTCATGGTTGTCAGATACCCTTGTCTTAAGGGTCTCCCACTTTTTCTAAGTGTCCTATAAAAGACATCTACGATGGACCGTCATACCCTCGACGGTCCGTCCTGCACAATCGTCGTGTCGCTCAGAGACCCCTCTCCTAAGGGTCTCCCAAGACAGACATCCATGACAGACTGCCATTGTCACGACAGTGCGTCTTGCTTATCTTTCATACTTGTCAGAGACTTTCCTTCAGGGGTTTCCACATCAACATTGTTGAAGTAAGACATGACGGACCCCATGATGGTCCGTCGTACTCACGACGAGCCGTCACCTTGTCCATCATGTTTCACTGTTACTGCAGAAAAGTCATTGCAAGTTAGCTCTTATATTTATTTTCTTTTATTTTTTCTCGTCTTGTTTGCTCCTTCTCGTACTAATATTGATTCTTTACAGATACTATCTTTTATGGAACCAAAACAAGAACTAGTTTACGCACGTGGGCGTTCAAAGTCTTTCGCCTTGCCTGCCTGCCTGGTCATAGACTTTAATGATAAGCATGACCCCGAGTACGTGCCCCTTATTACTGCCATCAATAACGAGCTACACGTGCTACCAGAGCTACACCTAAAAAGGTTGCGTCCGGCGTATTCACTGCCTCTCAGTCTGATGAGGAGCACACACTGACAGGCACACCTTCTAGGTCAGCTACACATGAAGAAGGAGCCTCTGTCTCCTTAGGAGTTTTGTGGTTTGAGGAGGCCTCTAGGTCCGCTGAAGTCCCTGCACCCGCCACAGCTACACAGTCTAGCTCGTCTGATGAGGTTGACAGTTTTGATTCCACTTCCAGCTCACCAACTCCTGCTCTCACCCCGCTTTCTTAGCATCCCGGTGGTGTATCGACGGGCAATATCAAGTTTATTCAGATGAAAAGTTTCTACATGATAAAGGAGTCATGACACGGACCTTTACACTATAGAGACGGGTCCTTACGTGTAGTCTACCCACCATGCCATAGATAAAAAATCTTTTCACCAGAAACCGACTGGAGTGGACAGGGCGTTCTTTTAGCCATTATAGTGAGGAGTTGGTCTGAGAGTTCTACGCCTCTTACATGGATACTCTCAGATCACAGATTGATAGGTGGGATGCCCTCGCCAAACAAGCCCTACTTGAGCATGTCCCAGTATGTGACATTCAGGTCGATATCTCCCTGCCTGCCATTCGCCGGTATCTATACGACGAGGATGTTGACGCCAACCCGACCTCTCTCATCGTTGAGTTCGACTACCTGTGGCAAATTGTAAAAGAAAGCCAATTCTTGCGTGATCCATCCCTGAGAGAGACCACCAAGAGGTGGATGGCCTTGCACTTATCTATTGATGCAGAGGGTTCCAACTGGGTAACAGAGCCAAAGGGATCCATCAAGAAGGCTAACTTGATCCTCACGGCTAAGTTCTTATGGTTGATTGTCCGCCACTGCCTTCCCCCACAGCCGCTAATAATATAGTAACATGGGATCGTGTAGTTCTGATGGCGGCAATGATAGTCGGGTTTGAGGTGGACTTCGCTTAGCTTCTACAGGCGGTCATGCACGAGAGGGCTTTCAAGGTCACAACTACTTACCCTTATCAGTGCATGATATTTTCCCTATGCAGGTCCGCGGGTGTGCCCATCTGGCACATTGATCAGGGATGAGGTCACTGAGTTGGCTCCACGCAGAGTGCCCCTTCAAGAGTTGCCTCCACTTGGTGAAAATTTGGCTGATATGGTAGCAAATGCTCGCATGGCTAAGTAGGCTGCTTCTGAAACCATTAACACTGCCCCGATCGAGTCTATCCGGGGTAGTAGCACTACCCCGAGCTCCTCTCGCTTATCCCATTTCCCCGCTCTGGTCCCGCTTGCTAGGGTCCATAAACTAGAGGCAAAGATGGCTACACTTCTGCATCACATCAAGCCTTGGATGCAGAGGTCTATTGTTGAGGCAGAAGAGCGCTTGGAGCGTAAAATTGTCTAGAACACAGAGCGGAAGATCACTGAGGTTCATTAGCGCTTGGACGCTTTTAAGTTGCGGGTGCAAGCCCGGCCAGCCCCTAAGGTGGACGTATCGACCCTTCAGGCTGCGGTCCAGAGTCTTCGAGCGGACATTGATATGATCCTAGAGGCGAGGGTGCCTGATTCTGAGGCCCCTTCTGCAGAGCCTGCTGAGGACACAGTTATTTGCCATTTTTGAGATCCACCACCTCCCCTCGAGAGCATGCCAAGAGGCATAAGTGTCGAGAGGAGGATGAGGCTAGAGCACGGAAGAAGGAGCATCTTGATATGGAGGCTTCCAGGAGAACCTCGCTTGCGCATGAGGAGGCATGTCGGATCAGGGCTGTAGAGTCATCTTCTAGGGCATCTAGCTCTAGAGATGTGGCGAGAGCGGGAGGCACTGCTTTTTGGGTGAAGGCTGAGTAGACCAATTCACTATCCTCTTTTGGGGTTTTCTTGCCTGTCTTCTTTTTCCCCTAGAGATTGATTATTTTTTTTGTTGAACCGGCATGTCTATATATTGTGTACATATTTTAACTCTGAAGCATGATGGATAAAATTATATGCTGATGAAATGAAAATGATGCATGACTAGGCATAGTAATTGATAAATGTGTGGCTCTAAGAATGACATAGATATATACCACTTCATGACCCTAAGTCTAAAATTCAAACTAGGTGTCTGATAATCTGGTAGAGTAATGAGATGTCAAGTGAGTGTGAAAAAGATTTGAATAGTCCATTATTTGTACTGAGCTAGAACTTGCCTGGTTAGTCCTGCTAAAAGTAAGTTGTAATAGACAATTAGAAAAGGATCATAGGCCATTGTTCAATATAGCCAATTTTTAGCCTAAATAAAAAACCAAATGAAATTAATCCCTTATTGATCCAAATGATTTGAGCTTAAAATAGACCATTCTTTTTCACCCCAACTAATCTTTTTCTGGGAATAATGTGTTGGCCCCGGTCCCTCCTTGGACATGTGAACCTCCACTTAAGCATAAGTTTAGGTTAGCCAACGAAGTAAACAACTGTTTCATGGCCCTGACCTAACTTTGGGTATTGTGTACTTTGACTCATAGCAAAGTTATGAGTTGAGGGTGGCTATTATGACGAATGCTCTGGAAAGTGGGGTTGAAAGAACAAAGAGAGAGAAGGAACAAAAGTAAAGTGACTCAAGAACTAGTTGAAAGAAAAGTGAAATAAAAAAAACAATAAATACAAGCAAGAAAAGAAGAGAGTCACTTACACAAATGAAGAAAGAAGGGAAAATAGCAAGGTCAAAAAGAATATGATAAATTGGGCGAAATAAAATGATAAAAAGTGGTATGTTTAGTTAATATGTCAAGGAGGGAAAAAAGTCACTTAAGTATACCTAAATATACCTTACCTGACCCTGAGCCTATGTTACAAGCTAAGAAAGTCCTATCGTGATCCTAAGAGTTGTATACCGAACTTACAGCAGTGAAAATAAGGGCAAGCTTATGGCAATATGTATGAATGAGTTGTGAATTTGTTTTGAGAGTGAGTGCTGAAAAGTAATCCTTATACTCAAACTGAAATCATTTTATGAAAAATGAGGATGTTGTTTTGAAGTGAGGACACTAGTTTCAATACCGGAAATATTAGCACCTCGGTGAGAAATCGAAGAGGATAGGTGTCAGTGCGTGGGGAGTCCGTGTCATGGTCTGATTCCATATAATTCAAGCCTAATAGTGATAACATGCATAAACATGATGAGACTGATCGTGATTGATAGCCAATTGATTGTGAAAGCTAAAACATGGATACTGTTGTACAAAGATTTTGTAGTGAGTCATAGTGCGTCGGTTGAGGACAAACAACAAATTTAATTTGAGGGTGTTGATATACCGTGGTTTCAAGGTATTTTTAATGTTTTTTCTTTAAGTTTAGTGTGTGTCCAAAATCCTTTTTGTATTGATTTTTATGTATGTTTCTCTTTATTTGCAGGAAATATTTCTAAAGATAAACGCGGAAGTTTTTGAGCAAGAAATGCAGAAAAATTACCACCTACGGGGCCTGTGACGGTTCGTCGAGCTTGTGACGGCCCTTAGGTGGCACCGTATTAAGCTGATGAAAGAAGATGGGGAAGTCTAACCATGTGTGGGATTACGAAGTTCATGACGGACTGTCATAGCCACAACGGTCCGTTCTACTGGTTCGTCGTGATAATCAGAGAAGTATTCCCAGTACCCAAATTCCAAGAGTTAAAGTGTTATGGAATGGAGACCCTCGACGGACCATCATGTCTGTGACGGTCCGTCATACATGTTCGTCGAGGGTAGTAAAGAAAGCAGCAGAAGGATCTGTAAATTAAAGGATGACGGAGGCCATGACAGCCCAACGTGACCACGATGGCTTGTAACGAGGTCCGTCGACCCAGCCGCGTTTTGGTAGATTTTCAGCAAATAGACTCCTTCTTTTATTAGGTTTTTGTTTTTAATAAATAGTTTGAGAAACCTTATTTTTGGGGTTACACTCTCATATAGTTGTTAGACAATCATATATTTAGATTCTTTTATGTTAGACTCTCTGTTAGTAGACTTTGTGATTGTGTTATTCTTTTGAAGGATCTTTAGTCCTCGATTAATTTCAGTAATTGAGACACTTTTTCTGGAATTGATTGTTGGTGCGTTTGTTGATTAATCAAGTAAAATTTTGGATTTTATTCTTTCTCATTGAAGTAAGAGCATGAATTCTTATATTACATATATGAATATTGTGATTATGACTATGGGTAACTAAACTCTATAACTAGGGTTGTGGAACCATAGAAGAATAATGAGGTAAAACCTAACTAAAATAACTATTCTAGAATAGTGTCTTGTATGTATTGATAATTCTTTCGTTTAGAAATCTTTTTAATGGATGGCCACCGTTAGAAATAACCTAAATGCTACTTGCCGGACCAAGGAGGTAGAAAATAGGAAAATAATTATCAACATAAATTCAATATATACTATCTAATTAGCTAGTATTGATTGGTACGAGGTAATAACTTAGTTAAATATCGAATACAATGCTTAATATGAAGTAAAGGTAAATGTTAGTATAGCAACACACGTAGCCAGATCAAGGTGCGGAGTAAAATTTTCTAGATGCCGGAACAAGGATTTATAAATGTATAACTTATTACTTTGCATGCAAGGTACTAGGAATGAATTTTTATAGTTAGAATTATCAAGTTAGGAACCTGTGGGGAACACTTAAACCCTAGTTACTGTTATTAATTGATTAAACTCCAAGGTTTGTTCTGTAAGTTGGTTACTTTAATTTAATTAGTTATCTTTATTAATTTAGAAATAAAAAACCCCCCTCTTATTGTCTTTTGTTTTCTAAGGAAATAATTGACTTAATAATAGTAATAATAGATTGAAGTTAAGTCTGAACTATTTTCCTCGTGGGAACAATCTCAACCTCATTAGTTGGGTTCTTTACTCGATACGACCGCTTTATTTCTTATTTGAGAGTAAGTTTGAGCGTATCAAACATTATATGAAAAAAATGAACAGGCCAGGTTAAAACCGTATGAAATAGGATAAATTAAGAGTTAATGGTCAAAACACACATAAATTATCACATTTCTCCGAGTTTCATTCTTTATTTATCCATTGATTAATTTAACTACAAAACCTATCACTACCTTTATGTTAAAGCACACCTTGATGATGAGTTGGAGTACATCCGCCTATTGTGGGTGGGGAATAAATATTTGTCCAACTCAACATTAAGGTGTGTGTTAATATAAAGGGAATGACAGGTTAGATAGAAAATTAAACAATAGATAGGTGAAGTATATGAAACTTACAGAAATTTGATGATTTATGTGTGTTAATTTTGACCGTTAAATCATAATTTATCATATTTCATACTTTTTTAACCCGACCCATTCATTGTTTTCATATGGTTCTCACACCCCAAAAAGGGAAAAAGTTGAGTTGTAAAAAATTAATTTCAAAATTTAAAAACTTTTTCTTTATTTATCTTTTTGATTCATTGAGAAAAGGTGGAACCTGGACAAGTTTGTCAGCTCGAGCTTTCAAGTGGAGGCTCAACAAAGGTAGTAAACTTCCTTTTTTTTTCCTATTTTAATATTATCCGTTATTTGTTGAAATTCGACATGAGGTTTATATCTAGGTTGCTTTTATGAATTTCTTGATCTTTGTTTTCCCATTGTAGTTTTTTAGTTTGAGTCTAAGGATAAGTAGAATATATATCTAATTTAATTATTATATTAGTCTCTTTCATTAATTATTTTACGATGTCATGTAGGATAATACAAATTGACCTAATTCAGTACTTGTTTAATTGATATTGTCTATCTTTTTGATATGTGTGAAATTAAAGTTTATTACACGTGTGTTAAACATAAAGAGGGTGATAGTTTATGTATGTGAATGAGAACGAGAAATGGTTGAGGTATGAAACTTGTGAAAATGAGGACTCTGCTTTTAGATCAGAAGATGCTTCACTTCCTGGATCTTGTTAGACATTTCCTTAGGGGAGAGTGAACCCCACCACTACCCCCACTATCCGATACCTTCCACGTCGTTATCCATCTTCGGCTCAGCCCAATCGTTTTCTCTCTTATCCACTTTTGCCTCTAGAGAACCTTCACCCCTTCGCTTTGTCCATCTCCATCATAAAACCATAACCATAATATCCTTTTTTTGACCTCAACTCCCCTGTACTTTTTATCTCCACTACTCACCACAAAAGCCTATGTTCCCCCCACTAATCACTGAACCCTCTTCCCCCAAACCCTCTAGCTCTAATCACACCACCTCACCACATCTTAACCTTGACGATATCCCACTGACTACATCAAAATATCTCCAGTATACCTCATGAACATGTTTCCATCAAGCATACCATCTTTAAGGTTCCTTTCACACAAAGTGCTAGTCAAGCCTAACTCAAGGAGGACATTTAATAAAGCCATAATGATTATAGATATAACGCCGTAGTATTGTATCTAAAAAGAGTAAGAAGGGTTATGTGTGAAGTCTTCAATGAATACCAGGGAATTGTTCAAGTATTACTTAACTTCCTCTTAGTTCAAGCTATTCATCTTTCATTGAACAAGAATTCCCGAAAGATGGAAGTCTTTCGAATTGCACTTCTTCATGTCTCTCCTCCATCCCTGATGAGGCTCCTGCATATATACCATTTAACTTATCTCCCTCTCACAAAGAATTAGTAATTTGGGTCTAAAGCGGTTCTTAGGCATAGGACATTTGATCCTAAAATTAGGTAATTTATCACAGTTCAAAAGGTACTTAAGCTACCCGAATTTCAGGGTTGGTAGATTTTTTTCTGCATACTTCATTGTTGGTGTATGAAAATAAGGTTGTTGAGTTCTATGTAAATCTTGATGTGTTAGAGGACAATATTTATATCTCTTCTGTGAAAGGGATGGAATTGGTGATTGATCGTGTTTGATTCATGACATCTTCCATGGTTCGACTATTGGCATGGCTGATTACGTAAAGAAGAAATATTAAAATTGTATGCTGATATTTAAATTCAATCAAGGGAGAGTTGCTACACGACCTAGGAAGGTGATTAAAGGTGAAATGTGTAACGACCTAAAATGAACTAAGGTGAACTAGAGACTCGTGAATGTCTCTTGAGTTAATTTTAATTCAAAATGAGTTAAATTAGTTTTATTAGTCATTATATGAAGTTTGGTTAAGTTTGGAGGTCAAACGTCAAAGAACGTCCATGACGTTCGTAAGGTGTGCCTTAGATAGCGCTTGTGTGTCTTGATGTGTTTGAGTGAGTTTTACGGGTTCGATTTGATCTAAATTTCTTTGAGATGTTCCTAAGACCTAGACGATTATGTTTAGGGGTTTAATGTTTGGGTACGACCCCACCTAGGATCCACGAGGGGCCCTAGAAGAGGACCCCACTTCTTGGCAAGAAGCTGCCAAAACAATGAACAAATGATCACCCAAGGGACGGTCCTTTGTTCAACCAACAGACCGTCGACCATAGTAGTCCGTTGAACCTTCAAGGCTATCCAAGACTGCACATGAAGGATTTGCAGTCTCAATCGACGGACCCTATCAGTGGGGCGTCGATTGGGAGATGATCCGTTGATGATGGGAGCGTAGGTGGTCACTATAAGAGCTGTAACTTCATGCTTTGGCTTGGGGTGTTTGGTAAATTGATACCCATTATATTATCACCCTAGAAAGTTATTTTTATGGTTTTTAAGTTATATTAGGTTATTTTAAGTCCTGTTGCTAGACAAGACCCCTCACTTCAAATTTTCAAACTCCATCTCTAAAAAAACAGTCTGAATGTCGCCATTGGAGCTAAGACTCAAGGAGGGAAAGAAGGTCTGTTTGGACGTTTATATTCACCCATATCTAGTTGGTTTACTTCTCATTGAGGTGTCGTATCCATCCTTGAATCCTCTTTGATTCAAGGAGTCATTTCCAAAAGATTTCAAAAAGGATTTTCAAAGTCTACTTTCTTGTATCTTTGATTTAAAGCATGGGTGTTCTTGTAAAGATGTTTTAATGATTCAAATCTGTTTCTTCTAGTATGAATTGATTATTTTAATGTCGAAGCCTTAATGAACTCATGTTTATGCATATATCGTACTTTTAGCTTGAGAAATGGTTTAAGTGAACTTGTTTGTGAAGGGTATGAACTTTGGTTTTCTTGTGTTGTTATTTTTGTTAAAATACTGCCCTAAGGGACTTATTATGATTAAATATTGATAAAATTATTATAGGTGGATGATGGCTTGGTTAAATGGTGAGTTGCTTATATTGTGTAATTTTTTTCATAAATTTCTCTTAAGTGGTATGGTTCACCTTCTTGGTGGCAGTGTTTACTTGATGAACTTTATATTATTTATTATATATTGTGAGTGTTGTTTTGAAGGCATAATATGTTAAATGAAGTCATATTTATGATGGGTCTTATATTGTGATTTGTGAGGTATTGAATTGCATGTTTGGCTTAGATTATGCCTAATTGAAAGATATGATTATATGAAGTATGTAAAGTGTGTGAATTGATGAATGTAGGTCTAAAGCATGTATAGAAGTCCACTTAAATGAAATGACGCTTATATGCAAGATGTGCTCACAAGTACACACACACACACACTTAAGTTGAATGTATGAAGCTAAGTTTAGTAACTAGAGGAGTTTTGAGGTGGACACTCTTCATGAGTTTAGATGATGTGTTTGGTAGAAACCTCACCACATCCTAAGAGCTTTAAAAGATAGGTCTTAGGATAATGCCCTTCGTGAGTTGAGATGTGGTGTTCACTAGTTATCCTTAACATCTAGTATACAATGTTTAGAATCTGTGGGAGTTATGTCTTGCACCAAGAGGATATGAAGAAGAAATGGTTATAATTCGTGAGATGAGTTGTTGTATTCCAATGTACCTCTTGAGATGAGTACTCATCTTTAGTGGAGAATGAGTAACATAGTAACAATTTCCTTATCGCGCCCGCATAGGTGTAGCTATTGGGCAAGTCATGTAAAAGCTAAGAGTACAACCTTACCCTAGGAAAGTGAAGTTCCCTCATCTGATAGGGGTTAATATCAAATTCCATGTCTATCTCTCATGGTCTATGTGTGTTAAGATAGCCCCCACAAAAGAATTAATTGAACTAAGTCTTCTATGAGCTACTTAGGGTAGGTGGTGGTATGGGACACTATCTATCCATTCCACTAAGTATGACCTTCTAAAAGGGATGACTTGGTTCCTAACCTTCTAAAAGAGTGTGAAACTTAGGGTAGCTGGTGGTATGGGACACTATCTATCCATTGCACTAAGTAGGCATTCCGAAAGGGAAGTCTTTGGTGGTTTGTTGAGTGTTCTTCTAATGTCTTGTGATTTGAGTGTTTACTTATTCTCTCGAGTAGAGTAAGATTTTGATGGGTAGTCTTAAGGATACCCTTGGTGTGTATTGGAGGATTTGTTTAGATGTTTCCTTCATGTCATACCTTGGAGAGTCTTATGATAACCTCGGTGGGGAAACTTCTACGAAAATGATCTCACTTCCTCATTGGCAATACCATGGAATTTCACTATCTTTGTAGTCTTTAGTTCACTAGAATGTTTGGTATATTTATTATATTTCAATTAAGTCATTGTAATGTACTCAATCCACGGGAAGCCATTAGGAGTACTAAGTGGGAGTAGTAGTATGGGATGATATTCTCACATTGCACTTAGTGTGACCTATAATTACTATTGGACAAGGGTACTTACATGAAGTTTGTAGGAATGAACGTTTCGCATATGTTTAGCAAATAGTGTGGACTCTATTTCCATACGAGGTAGGCCTACGATTGGTGGTCTTAAGGTTCGCTTTGGTCTTCCTTAAGGGGGTGTATGGGCGGTTCCTTCTTGGTTTACCTTAGGAAATCTTCGGATAACTTTGGTTAGGGAAACTTCAAATAAAAATGGTTCAAATGACTTAGGCCTGTGGCATTAACTGGAACACGACTATTTAATGTCCTTAATGTTACAGTAATGTGTTCCTTGATTCAAAACTGATGAGATTCTTTTATTATATGTTAAATGATGATACTTATACTATTTTAACTCTTAATTCATGAATGTGTTACTGATTTCGCACAAAAGCTTGTTTTACTAAAATGTCCCTTTTTGCATATGCCATAATCTGTACATTATTTGTAATAACCCCATACTTTTCTATACTCTATAAGTATAGGTTGGAAGCAAGGTTGAAGCCTAGAAGGTGAATCTTGGAGAAGTTTCTCTCAAGGCAATGTATGTCCTCATATATTCGAGGGCATAGTCCTTTTCGTAGTTTCTTATTTAAAGACCTATGATGTATTTCTTTTTAATGTAAAGGGGCATGTCCCTAAGATATTGTGTCGTGTCTTTAGGTTGGATTTGCGACGATGAGATTCTCTAAGTATATATGAAAGACTAGTTTTTTATTAAATGTCGTGAAATTTTTTAATTCCGCGCTCATTTTCATGTTTTATGTAATGAACGATAATTAAAGGGCTTGTACAAGACCCCAAGGGTCAAGTACGCCTTGCCACGAATCGAGGGTTGTCCCTAACTTTTAAGCAGAGGTGGATCTAGGATTTGGAGGTTGGGGTTGTCAACACTTGTAATATAAAGGATCAGTTGCTTTAATTTTGGGTTATAATTTGTCTTTTTGATTTATATTTTTTTTAAAAAAAATCGATCAAATATGCGTGTTAGTAATATTTTTTTAGATATTTTGTGATTAAAGATAACTAAAAAATTTAAATTTGTTTCCTTTTTGGAATTAGATGTCTTATTCGCTGAAACAGTGAGGAAAAAAAAAGATTTTTCAAATTAAAATTTAGGTTTGTATAAACCATCTAATTGTATTAACATAATATATTCATCTTTCATTGAATTTATGTGTTTTTGGAGATACATAGTTTCCGGCATAGTCATCTTACTTGGAAAGAACGTCGGTGAATATCAAAAGAACCTTTAAATTAAAAAAGAAAAATTGTAATATTAGTATCCAACATTTTAAAATCTATAATATAAATATATTCTTAATAAAATTTATTTGAGGCTTATAATTCAGTACTTACTAATTAATTAAAAAATTAAAAATGTTACACACATATCAAGAGATTAATAATTAGTGCAAGAGAAATTAAAAAAAAATTAAAATTAATTAAGGAAAGGAGTCAATTTTAATTAATAACGAATAGTAAATAAATAAAAATTAATGAAGAAAAAGAAAAGAAAAGAAAAAAGGGAGCAAGCAAAAAAAATATGTTGTGGGTGAGGTTCGATCCTTGGTTGTCTAGGTGGCAGATCCTCTACTTCACCAATTGAGCTATTCCACATTATACTTATTAGGTGGAAAACATAATATTTATTCAACTATTATGAATATATACATATATATACAACGTTTTTCCGAGATCAATGGGTGTCGTGGCACCCCCACCCTTCTACGTATATCAGCCGCTGCTTCTAGGGGGTACTTTTGTGTCGTGACATACTTGGTATCAGAGCATAAGGTTATGGGAAATAGATTAGGGCCTAAAAAGTCTCACAAGCCACATCCAGTAGTATCTTTGTCATTGGTGTGAGTCGCGACACATCCATGGACAAGAGGCTATAGGATGATAGAAGTTTCACTTTATTCTCTATTCTAATGTTGTGCCTTAGACTTGAGTCATATAAGGTGTCTTTTCTCAACCTCTTCTCTTTGTGTTTATATGGTATGAATGCGAGGAGATCAACCGCTAGAAGTGAGGAGGGAGGTGTAGCTAATGAGATGATCCCTCCCCGTGTTGGCCGAGTTCCTATTGTTGGTCTACAGGAAGAGAATGAGGAGGTTCCCCCTCAAGAACCTCAAGTGCCTCCAGATCCTCAATAGACACAAGTACCCGAAGTGCCTCATATGCCTCAAACTCCTTTTGGTGAGGGGGATATGACTAATGCGGAGTTGAGGGTTGCCCTAATGAATTTGACCCAACTCGTGACGGCTAAAGATCATGTCGTCAATAATCACTTTGTTGGCCAAGCTAATCAAGGAGATAGGCCCCAAACTAATGCTAGTACTCCTACCTCTATAATTCTGGATTTCACGAGGATGAATGCTCCCACTTTTCATTGCACTAAGGTGGATGAAGATCCATATAGATGTGGTTTTCAAAGTCATTGATTCTATGGGTGTGAGACTTAGGGAGAAAGCGGAGTTAGCATCTTACCAATTCAAAGATGTGGCTAATGTGTGGTTTGAGGAATGGAGGGTTGAGAAACCCTTACAAAGAGGACCGGTTTATTGGAAGAATTCACAGAGGCTTTCCTAGATAGGTTCTTTCCCCTAGAATGGAGGGAAAAGTAGATGGTTTAATTCATGAACCTTTGTAAGGGGGAAAGAGTGTGCAAGAATACTCTCTCCAATCACCCAACTCTATAAGTATGCCCCAGCCATGATAGCCAACCCTAGGGATAGGATGAACAAATTTGTGATGGGAGTGTCTAGCTTGGTGGAGAAAGAGTGTCGTACCACAATGCTCCTTAATTAGGGAGATAAGGCAAGAGGGTAAGAGGCCTAGGTCGGATTATTCTAGTCACCAAAAACCTAATAAAAGTTTCTATCACCAAGATTCTTCCATGGGAAACAAGGACAAGACTCCAAACCAAAATTCCCAAGGTGGTGGCCATACTTTTGAAAGGGCTAGGTCATGGGGGTAGGTGTCTTTCCGGAACGGATGGTTGTTTTTCATGTGGCAATAAGGGACACAAGATGAGGGACTGCCTTAACATCAAATCAAGAGGGAAATAGGTCAATCAAGCTTCCGAGATCCTAATTCTCCAAAGAAGAGCCTTTCCTATGGGATGGGAGCTAAGAAGGATAACTAATGCGGAGTTGATGGTCTTGGTAAGTCTTAACCCTTTATGATTGTTATTTTTATGTTATAAAATGAGTTTATATGGTTTTATAGTTCATATGATCATGTCATCTTGATGAATTGCACAAAGAATGGATTTTTGAAAATTTTGCATGTTTAACAGTGATTTAGTGAGCACTTCCCTGTAAACTCTATGCATTTTGAAAAAAAAAACTTTTTATTGATTGAAGTTTCAATATGTGTAAAAGTGATATATATGAGCATTTTTAATGTTGGATAATGTATTTCCTCCATAAAAGAAGGAAAAGATCGAATTTTTAAATTTGTGATGTTTGGCAAGAGTTGTCTGTGTGGCTTTGTGATTGCCAGTGTGAAATGATACTCTTTGCTAGTTTATTCTTTGATTTTTAGTGTTTTAATCATGATTGAAATGTGTTATGTGATTCTAAATGAGTTCTTATTGTTCTTGAAGTTTAGTGTCAATCGAGGATGAATGTTATTATAAGTGGAGGAGAATGTAACGCCCAAAAATGAACTAAGATGAACTAGATCTTCATGAGTTTTTATAATTTAATTTTAAGTTAAAATGAGTTACATTATTGTTCTTAGTCAGTGTGTGAATTTTGGAGGTCAAACGTCCATGAAGTTTGGAAGGTGTGCCTTAGATAGCGCTTCTGTGTCTTGATGTGTTTGAGTGAGTTTTACGCGTTTTAATGAAAATTGATGTGGGATGTTGCTAATACCTAGAGGATTATGTCTAGTGGTTTTAATGTCCGCGTACGACCCACCGAGGACCCACGAGGGTCCCTAGAAGAGGACCCCACTTCTTGGCAAGAAGCTGCCAAAAAAAGTGACCCAACAACGACCCAAGGGAATGTCCATTTTTGTCAACCAACGGCCCGTTGACCATGGGAATTGATTGGACCCTTAAGGATAGAAAGACTTCACATGGAGGAGTTCAATTCCTAATCGACGACCCTATTAATGGGGCGTCAATTGGGAGATGGTCCGTTGGTGATGGGGGCGTAGGTGGTCACTGTAAAAGTTGTAACTTCCTTCTTTGGCTTGGGGTGTTTGATAAATTCACCCCAAGTATTTTATGAACCTAGGAAGTTGTTTTTAGGGTTTTTAAGTTACATTAAGTTAGCTTCAAGTCCTAGACCTAGACAAGACCCCTCACTTCAAATATTCAAACTCCCTCTTTAAAGAAAACTGTTTCAAAGTCACCATTGGAGCTAAGAGTCAAGAAGGGAAAGAAGGTTTGGTTTTGACGTGTATCTTCACCAAAAATTAGTGGTTTTCTTATCATCGAGGTATGGTATAAATCATTGAACCCTCTTCCATTCAAGGATTCATTTCCAAAAGATTTTGAAAACAATTTTCAAACTCTACTTTCTTTTATCTTTGATTTAAAAATGGGCCTTCTTGTAAAGGTGTTTTAATGATTAAAATTTGTTTCTTCTAGTATGAATTGATGATTTTAATTTCAATACCCTAATGAAATTATGTTTATGCATATTTCAAACTTTTAGCTTGAGAAATGGGTTCAGTGAACTTGTTTTGTAGGTTATGAACATTAGTTTTTTATGCGGTTTGTTAACTTTTGTTTTAGCTACTGCTCTAAGTTCCTTCATATGATAAATATTGAAAAAATGATTAAGGTGGGATGATGGCTTGGTTACATAGTGAGTGCTCTATTTTGTAATTCTAGTATAATGTCTCTGAGTGGGTGGTCCAACCTTTTTTGGTGGCGGTGTTTACTTGGGAATGATATTATTTAGATGTATTGTGAGTGTGGTTTTGAAGGCCTAATATGTGATGTGAAGTGATATTGAAGATGGGTCTTGAATTGTGATTCGTGAGGCATTGAATTGCATGTTTGGCTTAGACCTCAACTAAGAGGAACCACTAAAGCTCTGCTAAAAATTAATAAGAAGTTATCTAAAAAGTATGATTTTTTACCCATGTTGTATACATAGTTTGTGATGAATGTAAGTTGTCTGAACTCATCCCATATCGATGCTCAATACTCCCAATAAATATATACCCATGCTCAAATGATTAAAACATACTCTTTCACAATTTTAGGTAACTTCTCAAAATATCCTCTTAAAAAAGGTGTACTCATTACTCATTGAGAAATCAAAGTTTTTCCTTTTTTTTTCACAATGTTAACATGATATGGGAATCAATATTACCCTATAAATTTAGTCAAACCTCTCTTTAAAATTCCTCCATACTCCTCTTTACTTTGTCAAAAAATCAATTTAAGATACTTGTATGGTTAAAAAGATTCTCATCAATAACTCAATGAATACTCAGATAATAGGGATTCTGCTGAAAAAAACACATGAATAATCAACTCAAGAATATCATTGTATAATATATAGTAACTCAAAATTAGGAATAGCAACTCATAATTAAACAACAAGCTCATCTATAAAATTATCAAAACAAAGGGTGTAATCCTAGATTATCCATTACTTATAAAAAGTAGATGTAGGGCGCCAGAACATATTTACTTCATCAATATGATATTTCTATATGCTTGGATACAACAAATTTCTTGGAGAGATCAATCAAACTCGAAGAATGATAGAAAACCCTAGCTTTCTTTCGAATCCTTTCTCTATCTCTTTAAATTGTTAAAGAACGTAAAATAATGTTTTAACACTGTTTAGACACTTCATTAAATGTAAAAGGGTGATTTAGGGTTCGAAGGGGTGGAAATGGACTGAACTTGCCCTTGTTAAAAGCTGACAAAAAGAGTCCATGGGACTATATATGGATTTTTGTTTGATCTACGTACTATCGATCCATTCGTAGAATTGATATTGAACTTTTAAGTATCAAAAATCCATTTACGGGTCAAAATGACGTCCCATAGTAGTTCTTATAGCCCATCAATTGGATCCATAGGATTTTGGTCCCATAATTGGATACTAGTACTTCACCAACGACTTGATGGAAAGGGTCATCATTTAACCTATGGCCTTTCCCTTAGATCTCCGTTCACAAAGTTACAAAAAAACATTGATATGGAAGTAATTGATAAAATGCTCTGAATTGTTTAGTTCAAATAATAAATGAGGCAAACTTGGAGGCATTGGAAAGAGAACTTAAAGACCTTTAATTTGGTAGGTCGTAGGACACCTAGTTCATTATTTGCTAGGAAATATGATCATTTGAAGACCTAAGTAGAATGTCATGTTAAAACATAATCGCTAATAAAACTTTCAACTCAACTTTGTGCTAGGGGGTTCTTGTGACCTTAAGTCATATACAAATCCATTCAAACACCAAATAAATGACTTTCACACATATGAGAAATTTAAGAATCATCTGATACGATTGTACATGTAAATGAAGAATACTTTGGCTCTTAAGTTAAATTTTTTGGGGTGTAACAATTGTTTTAATAGAAGAAAAATCATGTCACGCCACATAGTTACCTCTATGGAATAAATACGAGACCTAGGATCACGAGTTACCCCAAGCTAACCTAAAGTTGGCATATCGTACGCCTCGACGTAAAGATAAAGGATAACCATAACTTGTGCGAAGTTTAAACATTAGTGTATACTAAATAATGGGGACTACCATTTAAGTCTAAATATTATATATATATATATATATATATATATATATCTTATATAATATATATATGTGTGTGTGTTGTGGGTGTGTGTGTGGTGTGTGTGGTGTGTGTGTGTGTGGTGTGTGTGTGTGTGGTGTGCGCGCGCGAGCGCGCTCGCGCTCGCGCTCGCTAAGCGCGTTATCCGTCCCCCTGCCGCTGCCCCTCCCCCCCTCCCCCTATCCCTCATGTCTCTTCTCCTCCCCTCCGCCTCTCCCTCTGCCCCCCCGGTTCTTTTCCTCTTGCCCCCCCTCCCCTCTCCTGCCTCCCCCCCTTCCCCTGAAGTAAAAAGACTAAATATAGAAACATGTCTATTGTCCTCGAAATATGAGGACTCACCACTCATATTGCTGAATTCAAGATTGGGAACTGATCTATCCATGATCTGAATGATGAGGACATGAACATATATCACAAGAAGATGTAGCGCAGATTATGTTCCAATACTTGGAAGGTATTGATCATGCATGATAGATGAAAGTTGAGTAAAATATATAATTGAATAAAGGAATAAAGAAATGATATAGTCTTAACACGATAATTAGGCTAAGCATTTTTAATATGAACTAACTGAATGTAGTTACCATGTTTATAACCTATTGGAACGTCATACTAAACTGTAATTGATAACTTGTTCAATACACCAGAATCTGTTGGTCGGAGCTACTACTAATTACAATCGTAAAACTACATGAGCTAAATGTGGAGTCCGATGTATATGCCCCATAGAGAGGGCCCAATATACCTTGCCCAGAGTATAGAGGCATAATTTGGGTGATCACTAAGTATAATTCCTACAGAGGGGACTTACCTACGGGGCCACGTAGTTCTAGGACTATGAGGGTGACTAACCCTAGTCCAACTCGATACTAAGCCTACTCATAATAGAATGTATAAAATACAACATAACTTAAATAAGCTTGTAATGATTGGGGAGAACCCCCTAGAAGTTACATGGCGTACTTGACCTTACGGAGGTCCTGCACAATCCTCTTAGCTATCATTAATTACATAAGTATGAAAAGTCGTGCGAAACTAAAACTTTTCACAAAATATAAATAAGAAACTATTTTATAAAAGACTAAAGAATAAGTCTCATCATCATAGGACAACTTAAAGAAACATCTTATTATCTTAGGGTCACGACCCTTTGCGTTGAAAGAAAACATGCTAAGTCCTATGCAAATTCTTAAAGAGGATATTAAAAAAAACATAGACTATGTCCTCGAATATACGAGGACATACCAATCTTGAGAGAGTCAACTTTCCAAGCTTTATCTTCTAAGAAACCTTCACTTGCCTTCCACCTGTACATATAGAATATAGAACAGTATGGGGTTAGTAAAAACATTGTACTAAGTATGACATTATGCAAAACCATGCAAAACGCGGACATTTTAGTTGAAACATACTAGTCATGCTATTTTGATAAAACCTTCATGAATCAAGTTACAACACATCAAGTAAATCATCATCTAGCACAAAGGTAAACCATATTTTTCAACATAAGATCATACTTATAGTAAACCCATCTATCATAAAGACTTTTTCCTATCCTAAAAATCACCTAGGTAAGACATGAAGAGATCGCCCATACAACCTCTTCGCTACACACCTAAGTGATCCTTAAGATCCTCCAAGACAACTCTCAAGTTAAACTTAGTGCATTGTGAAAGTAGCATCCCATACTACTACTCCTACTTTAGTGCTCCTTGAGAATTCCTTTAGACTAGGCACATCACATTCATCATATACATAGATTTCATCATAAGAGACATGATATCAACATGCTTCCTTAACATTAGACATAAAGTTACATTCCTTTCATTTACATCATATCATGACCCATTCATACATTTTCATACAATGACACACCAAGACTCCCTCCAAATTTCTATTTATGCAATGGATAAATAGTGTCTCGTTCCACCACCTACCCTAAGTAGTACACCCTTAAGAAGACTTATTTCATTTAATTCATTTGTGGGGGATATCTTAACCGACATAGACCATGAAAACTACACATGGAATCCCGGTATTAACCCTTACCGGAAGAGGAATCCCTTCTTGCCTAAGGTAGGGTAGGGTCATACTCTTTAGTCTTTACATGTATCTATACTAGCTAAACCTATGTGGATAAGGATATTGGCACTAAGTAACTCATTTTGTACTAACGAGGAGCACTCATCTCAAGAAGTACATTGGATACAACATCTATACTCATGATTTGTACCCACACCTTTTACTAATCCTCTCGGTGCTAAGACTAACTCACCTACGGAGTCTTAAAATTTTGACTATAGGTTAAGGGATAACCATTTATCACAATATCTCAACTAACGAAGAGTACTTATCCCTAGAGGTTGAACACCATATCTTAACTAACGAAGGGTATCCAACCTCCTATTTATCTTAGAAAGCTCATGAGAATAGTGAGTTTGTTACTATACACTTCATCTTAACTCAGGGAGAGTGTTCACCCCAAAATCTCTCTTTTCATTACTATAGTTCTTTAGGAATATTAGGGAATTGTCTAGACACTTCATCTCTACTCCCTAAGAGTTTCTACACTACAATCCCCGATTTCATTCATAACTCCATTCATTCATTCAAAGTGTGTATGTGAGTACATATGACCACACCTTTCACCTAATCACCGTAATCCATAACATTGACTTCTAAACATGATCATACCCACATTCATCATAATTCACATATTATCATGCTTCGCACTACATATATTTCATTTAGACATTACCTCTTCAAGATACACATTTTCAACTTCCTAAAACATATCATGGATATACATATTAATCATTACTTACTTCACATGCTATTCCTTCAAGTCCATAATCAAAATACACATATATATTCATATACATCAACAAAACACCGCCTCCAAAGGTGAACCCTATCACTGAAGATTATTTCACAATAAGAACTAAACAACATAAATGAACTTATCTTTCATCCAAGCCTTTACCACCTTTTCCCAATATTTCACAAAATTCTCATAACAAGGCATAATAAGTCATAAGGTTATCCACAATACAACATAAGAAAAACAACTCTAACATTATCTAATCATATACATTAAACCCATTCTATAAGTCAAAAGTTGAGAAATTGCATGAGCGTGGGTTCTTTGTATTTTTTACCTTAAAATAATCAACTAAATTTTAAAATATAATATTGCATCCATTAGAATATTTTCATGCAAAACCCCATGCTTAGAATTCAAAATAGAAGAAGTTGGAGTTTGAAACCCTTTTTGAAAAGTCTTTGAATGTGCTTCTTGAATGAAAGAAGAGTCAAGGATGAACTACCATATCTTAATATAAATAAATCCATGATATTTGTGCAGAAACCGTCCAAAACCTTCAATCCTATACCTTTCTTGAGTTCTAGCTTCAATAGGGTTTGAGAGAGTCTTTCTAGAAGGAGAGGTTTGGATTTTTGAATTTGAAGACTAACTTAGGCTTTAGGAGTATAAACTAATTTAAAATACCCTAAAACCCTAAAAAAATCTTCCATGATTCATAAAAGACTTGGGGTAAATTTACTAAAACACCAAAGCTAGGCCGCATCTCTGCAACTTTTGCAGGCCAAACAACGACCTTACAAACGACGGATCATTGTCTAAATGACGCCCCTTTGATGGGGTATGTCCTTTGGGTCAGAGACCCATTTATTTGCAGGAATTACAGGTTCAATCGAAGCCTAGGGTCGACTGGACGTCGTTTGATCGACTGGTTCGTCCATTTTTTATTTTTTTTTTTTTTTTTTTTTTTTTTTTTGTTTTTTTTTTTTTTTTTTTTGTTATTTTTTTTTGTTGACACTACCTGTAGCAGCTGCTGCTCTCTATAGTGGTATCTCTCTAGTGCCCCCGTGGATCCTAGGTTCTGTCGTACCCAAAAATTTCAACCCTAAACATACTCATCTAGGTCTTAAGGTTATCCCCTATCAATTTGGACCCCAAACAACTCATCAAACATACAAAGGCACCCTAAAACACATGAAAACACATATACGTCAAATCGTCAAACGTCTTAGTTTTCCCTTGACGTTTGAATTCCAAACTTACCAAACTGATCTCAAACACTAAAACTTACTATTTTAACACATTATTAACTTATGAAACAGAATCTAAGCTCTAGTTTGACCTATTTCATTATGAAGGTCGCTAAAAAACTAGATAGCTCGATATTCAGAAATGTTAACAAAAATGCAGTATTTGTGTTCAAATAACGAATCATTCTTAACTTGAGCATGTATATTGGTTTAAACTGACCTATCAAGTATAATTCATCAACTAGATGAATCTACGCATCTAGCGTTCTGAATTTAATGCAACAAGAACGTAATATTCTAATTAAGATTAATCTAAAAGCTAAATCACAACAATAATCTAAAAATCTAGAAACCCTAAGTCTAAACATAATTAAGGGAATCAATAATCTAACTAGATTCTATGGACCTAATTGGTGAAAGGAACCCACTAGTGAAATCCCATATCCCTGGTGACGAAAGTCACGGAGAAATCTTTCAATTTTACGACTGGTACTTAAGAACACCTTGGTGTGTGTTCTTGAAGGACGACTTATCTTTTGATTTTTTTTTTTGCTCTATTTGCTGAATTTTTTATGGATGATCAATCAGGGTAAGTTCTAATTAAGCTACTAGGCTAAACTGACCAAAATTACGGAGTTTAAAATGACGTAGTATAAGGGCCGCACGGATAGGTAAAAGACCAAACGACCCCTGACATAAAAGTCTAATGCAGTCGACTACAACCCCTCTAACAGACTATAAAAGGGATAAGAAACCATCGAGCTTGTTATGATCCTTGGTCCAGTAGCTATTAGTTTATGAGGGGAGCTTCCACTCCATCACCATGCTGCGTTGTTAGGACCACAACCTGTGAAAGGTCCTGTGGTCTCACTTCTAGGTCTGGTAAACTCTGTCTAGCTCCAACGAGCACATGTATGGCCCTTGATGTGGTTCACAGCCCGTGAAGGGCTCTGTGGTCCATCTCTGCTAGAAAGGTGTTAAGGTCACAGGACCCTTGTCCCTCTCACAGTCCGTGAATCCCATTGTGGTTCACTAGTTCTTGTAATTTGCTACTGCATTTTCTAAGACCGATTTCTAAGGTTTTACAATATCTACCTTTTTTATACCCAATTTTGCCCTAACATTTTCAAAATTCGCAAGTTTTAAGTTTATTTATTAAATAGTTCAAAATATGTTTTTTAATAATTTTAAATAAATTTTTCGATAACCATCCTTATTTGTCAAAATTTACGATTTTGTATCAGTTAATCTTAATTACATTTTTTTCAAAGCTGGTTGATACATTCAAATATTTTTTAATTTTATTTTATTAAATCAATGTTTTGCTAGAAATCATGTCATTATTCATATATAATATATAGTTTTATATCTATGTATACATATAGATATATATATAGTATACATATATATAATATATATATACATATATATATATAGATATAGATCTATATATTATATATATATATATATTTCGAGACATTGATAAACATTCATAATACTATACATTAATAATTAGGTCAAAAGTTATGGGTGGTGATATAAAAATTGGAGTTATAATATAACTTTTAGATGGAGTAAAGATATATTTTTTATTGGGAAATTCGAGCCGCCACCCACAAAACCACCAAATTTCATTTTTTTCCTCTCTAGCAACCACCAACCATCCCCTTCCCACCTTCCCCTTTCTCATTTTTTCTTTTACTTACAACTCCCACGTTCCCACGTCAACCAAACCCATTTCAAACTCCGGCGAGGAGCTCTCATCTCCAGTGAACTGGAGTAATGAAAAACAAGCAACCACAAGCTCCGGCGAGGAGCTCAAGGCTTCGATGAACCGGAACGACTTAAAAAGGAACAAGCGTCCCTTCCCCTTCCCCCTTTCGATTTTCATTTTTTTGCAGGTATTCTGGCGAATAACGACACGACAACTCCGTCTCCTACCGGAAACATCCTCAAAACCCCCAGATTTTGCATCAACGAGTGTGCCATAACTTTTGACTCTCCACATTGCTGCCACTTTAACCTGCAATAGGGAATGGGTAAACTATTATGAAGGCGGAAATGGTCAACAAACAATATCACTGCCTCCAAGCTTCATTTTTCAACGGAGGTTGGAAAACTCAAACAATATATGTGTTATTTTCTAATTTTAGTATTTTTTTTCCCTTATACTTACAATTTTTTTTATTTTATTATGCGGTTGTGGCCTATTTTATTATTGTTGTGAATTGTGATTCATTGTTCCATCGTTAGTGCTGCTCTGTTTATTTAATGGTATTGATTTACTTAACTGATTTTGGGGTTTATTTTATAAATTTTGTTTTTAGTTAATTTTTAAGGGAGTTGTAGTTGTCTGATGACTTGGGTTAATGCCTTTTTGTTGCATTTAGTTGTTATTTAAAAAATTACTTTTGCAAAAAACTTATTACAACGTGATTGTTTCTTTAAATTATATTCTTACAATTTTTCTATGTTTTATATTTTTTTAAAATAATAGATTATAATATTTCGTTAGTATATTATTCATGTTGCCTCGTTTATTCATTTGGTATTGCACCTTATTTGTTCGATTCGTTTTGGTGTTTCTCTAAGAATTTTCCAGCAAGTCGTATTGATGTTCTGTTATTATGATTATATTCACATGTGTTAATGTTTTATAAATATTAGTAGCTACTGTTTTCAGATTGTTAAATTTAGTCTATATTACCTCTTGTGGATTTTATACAATTATGTTTTAAAAATTAGTGTATAAATTTTATTTCTTAAAATTGGACAATGAAAAAATCTCTTTGTCGGTTTTGGAAGCCTTCACATTGTTATGACGGAATTAAGTTTAAGTTTACTTATTTTTGTATTATTTTTTAAGTTATTATTTGATTCATTTATTTTTATTCATATTTATTTATTACTAACTTTTTTACTAAGTGTGTCTACAGGTTCCTGGAGTTGCTTCTCTTTGAAGTTATTCAAAAAGAGTTTGAATTATTTTTTCTATTCATTATTGTATATTTTTTGACGTTAGACAAACTTAGTCCGTTTACTTTATTATGATTTATTTTATTACCTGTGTATAATGCATGTTTGTTATAATTGTATATTATTTTCGTCTCCTCAATTTGAAAAAAATAATGAGTGGGGACCCACAATTGTGAATTTTAAAGGGTGTCTAACACATTTCCTTCGAAATAACATGAACCCTTATGTAGAATCTAATGGTTTTGAAGATCATTTTAAATGGTTTCCTATTTTTCTTAAAATTAGGTGGCGACTCTTTTTAATATTCATTTATTCTTAATATTCTTTTAAAATAAATGTCAATTACGTATTTTTGGAGGCAACGCGACGTTTCACCTTATTTGAAAAAAGTAGGGATGTAAACAGAATGGCAACTCCGGTTGATATAGAGGTTCTAACCAATATGAAGTCATTTTTCAAATTGTGAAAATTTTTCTTTTATTGTGTTATACCTTGTATTTTTATATTTTGCATATTATTTGTATATTGTATTTATTTATTATTTATTTTATTGTGTATATATTGTCATTGCATTTTAATGACATATTTTCCGCCAAGTGGTAAATACATTAGGAGAAAGGTGGTAATGTGGTTTTCCACGGTTGTCCTTCAGAAAATCACTTTCAAATTCTTTTGAAATGATAAACAAATAGTTGGTTTGTAGTCTTCCAATGTTGTTTATCATACTTCACATCAGTTTGTCTGACACTGGTAACCAGGTCTTTCCTAAACCACTCTTAGTGAGCTAGTGTAGAGCGAAGCAAAAACCTTAAATTTTGTGCATTTGTCGGAGATGAGTCAACACTCAAGGCAGAGTTGTCTAAGACATTCATTCATTGATTGTACTTTATGTGATTCACATGTTTGACGTGAATATATTGTATGGTAGTCCATTATTTCAAAGTTTTTCTTAAGAGCTTCATAAACATAAATATCAAGTCACTTTTACCTTTTGAGTTGTTTTTATTATCTTGAAGGTTATAACTCGTCCAGAGCGGCAAGGGACAACAGAATACGATAAAATTGAGTCTTTAAAATTTCACAAGACAATAACAACCCGTCGAAAAAACAAATTAGGGGAGTTCTTCAATATGATGTCACACTCATTTATGTTCTTTTATTTTTACATTGTGGTCCACCTTTCACACATTTCTCATTTTTATAAAGTAAAACCATCCTCGAAACAGTCTGTGATGGTCATAATAATGCGTGATTCTCGTGGATAATTGAGAGAATACACAAATCCAAGGCATATTCAGAAAAGAATACAACAAATTGTAACTGTGAAAATTTGGAGACCATATTCAAAAACAGTACAAAGATTGATAGCTAAGTTGATACAAAATATATTGGTAACAATAGTCATAAAGAAACTCTCTAACTAAAGATGTCAGCAACCCGATGTTATTTACAAGTTATTACTCGAAGTTTGTCTAAGTTTTTGAATAATTTTATATCTTATCTTAAGGAACTACGCGAATCTGATTCTCATTTCGGTGATATACGTAGGCATCCCTTCTTGGGTTTGGTACTATTTTTTTCAAAAATTAAATAATAATATAAAATAGTTTGTGTAAATTTTTAAAGTCATATTTGCACGAACTATGTGAACCTGATTCTTCTCTTAATAAAATACATAGGCAACTCTTCTTGAGTTTGATATCCATTTTTTCAAAAGTAAACATATAACAAAAAGATATTGTGTGCATATTTTCAAAGATATATCTACATGGACTACCTACACCGGATTCTCATATTAATGAGATACGTAGGAAGTCCTTCTAGGGTTCGGTGTTCATTCTTTAAAAATAAACATTGTGTATGTATCGTAAGAATGATGTCTTCAACTCCGTTGGGACCAATGCAGTTAGGAGCGTGTAAAAAAATTTGATATGAGGGAGAGGACTGACTTTGTGGTAAGCCATAGATTCTTTTTTGTACCCCCGTACCGCTATGGGTCTCCTTTCACTTTTTTTATCCTTTAAACCTTCTCCTCCTCTTTAAGGGTCTTTCCACATAAGAATAAAACAAACATTTTGTTTCATGTGCATTGTGTGGTGAGATTTTTGATCAAAATTTATTGTATCACACTATTGATCTAGAACTTGGCCTGAATATTATTGAGGCGAATTCCTGAGTAATGTTTAATTTGAGAAAGGATTGTAGACTTTTTTGACCTAATTGTGTCTTTTAAAGCCTACCAAATGACATTAATTCCTATTTTTTCACTTTTGATCCTGAAGCCTTTCTTTGGGCAACCACATCTTAACCACTATCCCTTTTTGAGTGCTTACATGAACTATCACTCTCTTGGCCCAACCTTTTTGAGCGCACCAAAGATGTGCAGGATATAAGAGAAGATTCCCGTTTGGAGTTGCCGAAGGCAAAAAGATATCAAGTCTCCTAAAATCAAGAAATAAAAATAACTTCTAGAGAACGAACAAAAAAAGTTGAAATAAATAAAGAAAGATAAAATTACCCCTAAAAGGTCTTGAAAGGTGGTAAGAAAAATACTCGAGCAAAAGAGGACAAAAATTTATAAGAAAGGGGTGAAATAAAAGAAAAACTTCAAGAAATAAAGACTCAAAAGAAGTCTAAACAACGGGGTGAAAAAAAAAGAACGAAAAAGGGAAAACCTCCAAAAATGAGAATTCAAAAGAAGTTGAAAAAAGGGGGACAACAAAGAGGATTAGACGCCGGAGGCGTATCAATCATTAAGGGCACAAATTCAGTGTGATTCTCAAAGAAGAATTAATCACTCTTATCCCAAAATAAATATATTATCCATTCCTAAGCCTATGTTACAAGCCAATGACAAGTCCTACATGATCTCATTACAAATGTTCTCACATTGGTGAAGATATACATAATGGCAAAACATATGGTATCACAGGTGTATGCATTGAACACTCTTGTGAGTGTGAGTGCACTTTGAAAAATATCCTAAAATTAAATATTTCGAATATGTGTGAAATATGATTTTCCTTTGTTGTGAGGGCACGTGAAACTCTAGGATTGCTATAATTCAAAATCTTATTTGACAGAAGCTGAACGAATCTTGTTGATACTTAAGTATATTTGAGATACCACTTGAATGTGTAGGGATTACCTTAAATTCAATCATAGTCAAAAAAAGAAAAAAATAAAAAAAGTAGAGATTTTATCTGCATTTCTAACTATTGGTACCAATTGTAGTCAAGATTGGACCATCTCATCATATTATTTATTTTTTCAAAAGAAGAAGAAAAAAATAAGTGAGCAAACTCCACTCTTTAATATTTTTCCAAAACATTTTAGAGAGTAGTTGTAAAAAAAGAATTTGCCTTTGTTTTTTTTCAGTCGTTTATTGTAAAAAGTGTCATTAGGTTAATCTTGTATGTGTGAATGTCCTATTTTACTTCATGGGGTTGTCCGCCCAAAAAAATGTGACATGTCTTTTATTACTAAGCTTTGAATATCACATGGAATATTATTTTCCTATTTTATCATGTTCATATTGTGCATTTTGTACTGATGATCCTGTCTCAAATTCTTTGCAATATTCATCACCTACAGGATTGAAACTAAATTTGACCTGATTCCTTACTCCATAGGATATGTAGGCGCCACGACGGCTCAGTCATATGCCTAGTGTGATTTTTCTTTCTCCTTGTAATAAACACAGGGACAAAATTTTTGAGAATATCTCAAAAATTCATAATACAAGTGCTATCACCAGCAAGTCAAGATTGAAAATCATTTTGAGATTTGTCAAAAGTTTTAACTGAGACAAGATTTTTGAGAAAGACCTCAAAAATTCCAATAAATACTCTGAGAAGCTTGATAGCCAACTTCAAATGATCCTTTAGCGCTTGAATCTCAAAGTCAACCTGTAAATCTTTAACGTTGTCATAGCAACCCAATAGCTCCTCGTACAAATCTCCAATAAGACTTGACTCACAATAAACACAAAATGGTCAAGATTAATATAATGATTGCTCACATGTGTCAAAATTGCCAGACTTTTGTAAACATTCTCTTTTAAAGAATCTTTTCTCAAGGTTTCCTGACTAAGTCTCTAGCTAAGGAGACATGGTGTCTACTAATTATTTGTTTTTAAGTAAAGGAATATTTGAAAGCATTGAGGCGATGAATCTTTCAAGACAATCATCGAGTCATCCACCTCGTTACAATAGGAAAACCATCGAGTCATCCACCTTGTCACAGTAGACAATCATCGAGCCATCCACCTCATTACAGTTGGACAATTTTGAGTCATCCACCTCGTTATATTTAGATAATTATCGAGGCACACACCTCTTTATGTTGAGATATCATTGGGTCATCCATCATTTGCATTTTCATTGTATTTTTGTTTACTAAGAAGGTCATTCCATTTTGATTTTCAAAGAGGGTCATTGCATTTTTAATTTACAGAAAAGGTCATTGCGTTTTTTTCATTTTCTGAAAGGATAATTGCATTTTTTATTTTCCAAGAGAGTCATTGCATTTTTTATTTTCTGTAAGGATAATTGCATTTTTTATTTTCCAAGAGGGTCATTGTAGTTTTTTTTTTTGGCCAAGAGGGTCATTGCATTTTCTATTTACCAAAAAGGTCATTGCATTTTTCATTTTTCAAAGGATAATTACATCTTTCAATTGCCAAGAGGGCGATTGCATTTTTTATCTACAGTAGAGATCATTGCATTTTCATTTTCCGAAAGAATAATTGCATTTTTCATTTTCCAAGAGGGCAATTTCATTTTTCATTCGACGAAAAGGTCAGTGCAGTTAAGTCGCATCTATTCGGAGGTGAAGGATGTGCGCCATATATTTTCAACTTTCAAGTCAGTGAAAAATTGCGTTGAAAGATGCATTTAAGTCGCATCTATTCGGAGGTGAAAGACGTGCACCCTATCTATTCAACGTTCAAGTCGGTGGAATCTTGCGTTGAAAGATTCTTGCATATAAGTCGCATTTATTCAGAGGTGAAGGATGTGCACCATATCTTTTCAACGTTCAAATCAGTGAAAACTTGTGTTGAAAGATATTTGCATTTAAGTCCATCTATTTGGAGGTAAAGGATGTGCATCATATATTTTAAACATTAAAGTCGGTGGAAACTTTCGTTTAAAGATATTTACATTTAAGTCGCATCTATTTAAAGGTGAAGGATGTGCACCATATCTTTTGAATGTTTAAGTTGATGGAAACTTTCTTTGGAACATATTTGCATATAAGTTTCATCTTTTCGGAGGTGAAGGATGTGCATCCTATATTTACAACGTTCAAGCCGGTGAAAACATGCGTTGAAAGATATTTGCATTTAAGTCACATATATTCACAGGTCAAGGATGTGGACCATATCTTTCAATGTTCAAGTCGATGGAAACTTGCGTTGAAAGATATTTGCATTTAATTCGCATCTATTCAGAGGAAAATGATGTACACCATATCTTTTCAACATTCAAGTGAAAGATATTTCATTTAAGTCGCATATATTCGGAGGTGAAGGATATGCACCATATCTTTTCGACGTTTAAATCGGTGAAAACTTGTGTTGAAGGATATTTACATTTAAGTCCCATCTATTCGGAGGTGAAAGATGTGCATCCTATGTTTTCAGCGTTCTAGTCGGTGGAAACTTGCGTTGAAAAATATTTTCATTTAAGTCGGATCTCTTCGGAGGTGAAGGATCTTCATCCTATATTTTCAACATTCAAGTCGGTGAAAACTTGCGTTAAAAGATATTTGCATTTAAGTCGCATCTATTTGGAGGTGAAGGATGTGCACCCTATATTTTCAATGTTCAAGTTGGTGGAAACTTGTGTTGTAAGATATTTGCATGTAAGTCACATCTATTCGGTGGTGAAGAATGTGCACCCTATCTATTCAACTTTCAATTTGGTGGAAACTTGCGTTGAAAGATATTTGCATTTGAGTCGCATCTATTCGGAGGAAAAGATGTGCACCGTATCTTTTTCACGTTCAAGTCAGAGGAGACGTGCATTGAAAGAATTTCATTTGTCCTATCGATGGACATACATTCAAAATCCTATCGATAGATCATCATCCTTTTCATTTGCCCTATCGATGTATATAGATTCAAAATCCTACTGATGGGTCATCATCTGTTTCATTCGTCCTACTGATGGGCATACATTCAAAATCCTATCGATGTGTCATCGTCTCTTTCATTCGTCCAATCGATGGACATAAATTAAAAATCCTACCGATGGATCACCATCTTTTTCATTTGTCCTACCAATGGACATACATTCAAAATCCTACCGATGGATCATCATCTTTTTAATTTGTTCTACAGATGCACATACAATCAAAATCCTATAGATCGATCATTATTTTTTTAAAAAGAATTTTTTGTTTATTCATCCTACCGATGGACATGCACTTATATCCTTCCAATGTTTCATTTTATTCCTCCTATTGGTGGACATATATTCAAATCATTCTGATGGATCATCTTCATTCGTCCTACCAATGGACATGTATTTATATCCTATCGATGTATCATCGTCATTCATCGTATCATCAAAGATGCTACCCTTTTCTTTTAGTTTTGTCTATACTAAAAAGTTTTATCTTTGGTTTTTTTGAACATCCTAGAGGATGCACTCTCAGTAGATGCAAGTTCGGGATCAACTTCCACTATATTTCAACCACACTTTTATACAAAGTTCATATGTTCGGTCAATATTAGGTTTGTCAATTTTCGTTGTCCATGATTTCTTTCATCAATCATATCGAAAGAAAGGGACGATTCTTGATACCCAATTTTGGCCAATCATTTTCATAATTCAAAATTTTTGAGTTTATTTATTTAATAGTTCAAAATATTTATTTAAATAATTTTAAATATATTTATCGATAACTATCCTTATATGTCAAAATCTAGGATTTTTTTATTAGTTAATCACAATTACATTTTTCACATCTAGTGAATACATTCAAATATTATTTTTATTTTTATTTTGATTAAATCATTGTTTCTTCTAAATTTGTGTCGTTAATCTCTCTCTCTCTCTCTCTCTCTCTCTCTCACACACACACACACACATATATATTCGTTATATTTGTTAATAGTCATTTTTATATTTTACACAATCTAAAAAATTATTTAAATACTACGGGTGAATTTTGCATACGAAGATTTATCAATAATTTTGGGCCACAACTCCGAGCTCATAATTTGAGCTAACTAAATAACAATTAACTATTTAAGAAATAATTAGGTCAAAAACTAAAGGTGTTGAAATAAAAATCAGGGTTAGAATATAACTTTTAGATGGAGTAGGGATATAATTTTTTCTTTTGAGCCGCCACCAACAAAAGCCCCAAATTTCATTTTATTCACTCTCCAGCCAACACCAACCAGCCCCTTCCCATCTTCCCCTTTCTCATGTTTTCTTTTACTTGCAGCTCGCACGTTCCCAAATGAACCGAACCAATTTCAAACTCCGGCGAGGAGCTATCATCTCCAATGAAATGGAGTAATAAAAAACAAGCAACCACAAGCTCCGAGGAGGAGATCAAGTGTCCGATGAACAGGAGCGACATAAAAAGGAACCAACGTCCCTTCCCCTTTCCCCCTTTCGATTTTCATTTGTATTTTTGCAGGTATTCCGGCGAATAACTACACAACAACCCCGTCTCTGAACAGAAATATCCTCAAAACCCCCAGATATTGCATCAATTAGTTTGCCGGAAATTTCCACTCTACACATTGTTGTCGCTTTAAGCTCCAATAGGGAATGGGTAAACTATCATGAAGGTGGAAATGGTCAACAAACAATATTACTGCCTCCAAGCTTCGTTTTTCAACAAAGGCTTGAAAACTCAAACAATATATGTGTTATTTTCAACTTTTAGAGTGTGTTTGGTATGAATATAAACATTTTCTAGAAAATGTTTTTCAATTTTCTCATGTTTGGTTGGGATAAAAGTTTTTGAAATATTTTTCAAATCAACTCATTTTCTCAAAATTAAGGAAAATGACTTGCCTTCAAAAATTAAGGAATTTTTTTTCCATAGCTCTCCTCCAATTTAAAATTACATTTTTCTTTTTGGGAAAAACATCAATTTAATTTTTTTTTCTATTTCAAAATTTTTATTTTTTCACCTGATCCCTAACCTTCCCCCCCGCCGGCTAGACCCCCCCAACCCCAACCCCTCCCCAACAAATTAATTTTCCTTTTAAAAATATTTCAACTTTATTAAATTTTTTATTTTTAACTCCGACCCTTCCCCCCCTCCCCGACAAGTGCCCCCTGCCAGCCCTCACCCACCCCAACCCACAAAATTAATTTGTATTAAAAATATCTAATCAACCTGCAAATTTTTACCCCCTCCCCCTCCCCCTTCCCCCCCCCAACCCACTACCCCACCCAAACCCACCACCACCCCAAAAAATACTAATTTTGATTTTAAAAAATATTTTCACTGTCATAAATTTTTTTTACTTTGTAAAATAAAGAATGTCTTTCAAAAACATTTTTCATTCATAAATCATACACTAAAAATTATTTCCGAAAAATATTTTCTACTTACCAACCAAACACGAGAAAATAAGTCCTAAATCTACTTGTTTTCTAGGAAAACATTTTCTATGGAAAATATTTTCTATGGAAAACATTTTCCTCCGTAACAAACACACCCTTAGTTTATTTTTTCTTATTCTTACAAGTTTGTTTGGATTTTATTATGCAGTTGTGGCCTATTTTATTATTATTGTGATTCTTTTTTCCATCGTTAGTGTTGCTCTGTTTATTTAATGGTATTGATTTATTTGACTGAATTTTGGGTTTATCTGATAAATTTTGTTTTGAGTTAATTTTTAAGGGAGTTGTAGTTGTCTAATGACTTTGGTTAATGCCTTTTTGTTACATTACTTTTATATTTAAAAAATTACTTTTGCAAAAAACTTATTACAACGTGATTGTTTCTTTAAATTACATCATTACAATTTTTCTCTGTTTTTTTTTAAAAAAAATAATTGGTTACAATATTTTGTTAGTATTATTATTCATGCTGCCTCATTTATTCATTTTTATGTTCCTCTAAGAATTTTCCATCAATCGTATTGATGTTCTGTTATTATGGTTTTATTCATATGTGTTTTTGTTTTATAAATATTAGTAGCTACTGTTTTAAGGTTCTTACATTTATTCTATATTACCTCTTGTGGATTTTATACAATTATGTTTTAATAAACGAGTTTACAAATTTTATTTGTTAAAATTGGCCAATAAGAAAATCTCTCCGTTAGTTTTGGAGGCCTTCATATTGTAAAAGATGGAATTAACTTTATTTTTACATAATTTTGTATGATAAAATTGGCTGATGAAGAAATTACCGTTGATTTTAAGGTATTCCATGTTAATAAGACGGACATTTCTTTTTTAAGTTATTATTTGATTCATTTATTTTTATTTTTATTTATTTATTACTAACACTTTTACTAAGTGTGTTTCAGCTAACAGGAGTCGCTTCTTTTTTAAGCTATTCAAAATGAGTTTGAATTATTCTTTCTATTCATTATTGTATATTTTTTGACGATAGGCAAACTTAGGCAATTTACTATATAATTGATTTATTTTATTACCCGTGTATAATGGATGTTTGTTATACTTGTAAATTATTTTCAGCTTCTGCTCAATTTGAAAAAAAAAAAAATTTAGTCGGGACCCATAATTGTGGATTTCGATGGGTGCTTAACACCTTCCCTTCGAGATAACCCGAACCCTTATGAATCTAATGGTTTCGTAGATCACTTTAAATGGTTTTCTAGTATTCCTAAAATTAGGTGACAACTCTTTGTAAAATTCATTATTCTAAAAATTCTTTTAAAATTAATTCAATTGATTATTTTATTAGTCACCGTGATGTTTCGCCTTATTTGAATAAAGTAGGTATGTAAACATCCCCCTTTGAAAAATTCATCTTCGAATTAAGTCTAAACTAACTAGATAGGGAGGGAAAGATTGGCAAACCCTACAACTAATTTCTAGAAACTTATTTCTAAATGAACTAAGTTCCAAGAATATGCAAAAACACTGAAAATGCAAGCATAAACATAAGGAACATGATACGAAGACTAAATATACAGAAGAGTAACTGAAAAAGTGGAGTGGAGCTATAAGCTCATGTTTGAATGGATTCGAAAAGAAAGAAATGAAGATACACTGTATTTTTGGCTGCTTTTGCCTTCTAAGAAGCTCCCTCTATAGATTGAATCCTCTATAAAACCTCCACTGACGGGTCTTCGTTGTTTCTTAACCTCTGAACTTGACAATCAAGTGTCTTAACTAGCATATCCTCATAAGTGAGACTATCCTTCATAGCCGCACTTTCTAAAGGTAGTTTACATACTGGATCACTTACACACTTCTTCAACAGTAAAATGTGAAAGACCAGATGGACCGTTGCAAGTGTTGCTGGCAAATCTAACTCATAAGCCACTTTACCAATTCTACTCAAAATATTGTAAGAGACTACATATTTAGGACTAAGCTTCCCTTTCTTGCCAGATATCTTCACCCCCCTTCATATGTGACACCTTAAGGAAAACCCAATCATTAATCTGGAACTCAACGTCCTTTATCCTTACATCTTCTAGGACGTATGGCAACTCTTGGTTGTCTTAAGTCTACCTCTAATGAGCTTAACTTTTTCCATAACATCATTAACCGAATCTAGCCCTATCAACGTTGCAGCACCTACTTCAAATCAACCAACTACAGATCTACATCTGCGCCCATATAAGGCCTTATAATGACTCCGAAAAGCTCTTAACACGTCCTCTAAGATTTTAATGGTACTCTCTGCTTGGCCATCCGTCTATGGATGAAATGTTGTGATGAAGTTAAGCTGACTACTATGACCTCTATGGAATGACCTTTAGAAATAAGAGGTAAACTAAGGACCTCTACGTGAGATGGTGGAGAAAGTAACCCCATGCATCCTTACTATAATATTGACAACTAAAACGTGAGCATATTTAGTACCATGTTGACTATCACCAAAGTGGAGTCATGTATTCTGTGTGTACAAAGTAAACCTGTAATGAACTCCATGTTGATTACTTCCTAGTTTCATGAAGAATGTTGATATCTTGAGTCATACATCATGTTTTTTATGTTTTACCTTCACCTACTAATAATTAGGGCATGTAGCTACAAAATCTACTATATCTCTTTTCATGTCATTCCATTAAAAGACTTCATACAGATCACATTACATCTTTGTGGCACCTGGTTGAATAGAATGCCTAAACGTATGGTCTTCAGTAAGGATCTGTTGTCTCAACTCATCCACCTTAGGACCATATATATGACCTTGGTAGTGAAGCACACCATCTCTCCCTTGAGAGAAAACCTCAACTTCCTGCTGATGAACTGCACCATTTAATTTAAACGATATAGGATCACTGCCTTATTTTTCCTTAACCTCCGCTACCAATGAAGATTCTGACCTATTGGGAACTGTTATACCATCATCTGATATGCTCATGAGGCAAACTCCTAAAATCAACAAGCCGGTGAACATCCTTTGGTAATTCATTTCTTTTTTCGGGAACATATGATACACTACACATAGATAGTCTTCTAAGAACATCTATTACTACATTTTCCTTACCATGATGTTAAACTACATTTATATCATAGTTCTTGAGTACTCAAGCCATCTTCTCTAGAAAAGATTCAAATCTTTCTACCTGACATACTGAAGGATCTTATTGTCTTTGAACACATATACGTTAACATCATGCAAGTAATGTCTCTCATGAACCTTAAGTTATAACCTTACCTCGGTGCATCAACACACAACCTAAGCTGACTCTAGATGCATCATAATAATCGATAACATAACTGTTAGAACCCTCTCATAGAAAAAAAATAGGAGTTGTAGGCAACTTAGTTTTCAGTTTTGAGAAGCTCTTTTCAGAATCATCTGACCAACTGAATCTTAAAACTTTTTCTGGGTCAACTTAGTCAATGGAGAAACTATGGATGAAAATCCTTTCAGGAACCTTCTGTAATATCCAACCAAACCCAAGAAACTCCTAATATTTGTGGAAGAGGTAGGATTGGGCCATTGTTTCACTACCTTTATTTTCTGAGAATCCACTCGGATCTCTTTGCTAGACACAATATGCACAAATAAGCAACATATTGCAACTAAAACTCACATTTTTTAAACTTTGTGAATAAATGACGATCTTCGAAAGTTTACAAGAAAACTCTCAAATGATTTGCATATTCTTCCTCATTCCTAGGGTAAATGAGGATATTATCAATAAAGACGATAATGAACAAGTCCAAATACTGCTTGAACACCCTGTTCATCAAATTCATGAAAGAAAAATGGGCATTGGTTAGTCCAAATGAAATAACTACAAATTCATAATAACCATACAGAGTTCTAAAGGTTTTCTTATGAATGTCACTTTCCCCGACTCAGAGTTGATGATAATCGGATCTGAGGTCTATGCTCGCGAAATAACTACCACACTAAAGTTAAACAAACAAATCATCAATTCTGGGGATGTGGTACATATTCTCTATTCTGACTTTGTTCAACAGTCGATAGTTGATGAGTCCACAGATTGGATTCATTTAGGGCTATATTATACTACAAATAGTTTCCTCTAATGCTTATTTTATCTCATTATGTGATGAAATTCTTAAGTTTCATGTATATGAAATTTGAAGGAAAACATGAAAATTATACCGCAAAAAGGGACACAAGGTTGAAAAGAATGAAGAATTGGAAGCCCGGGGATCGCCAAGTCCACTTGGCGGATCACCAAAGAGACGTACTTTAACTTTTGTTTCAGTGTGCTGAGTCGTAAAGAAAAGGATCAAATTGGCATAAGAAGGGAGAATTAGTGTGTAGCCGAGTAGTTCCGCAAAGTAGTACTATGTCACTCAATGGAACAGTACACGGATATGTTGTAGGCAAGAAAAAAAGGCTATAAACCATACAAAGGGTGAATCACCAAGTTGATCGGTGATTCCCACTAAATTCGTTGCAACATTAATTCTGAAAACTATAAATAATAGGTTTAGGATCAATATTTTAAGAGAGTTCCAAAAAGAGAACATTATTATTATTTCTTAGTATAGAGTAGTACTTTCTCATATATTTACTCTCAAGTTTTTAAGGGTTTTGAGCACATGAAAAAAGAGAGGATTACATCTCTTTCAAGTTGGAAGTGGGTCTCCTTGATTATTCTTTTTTTTCTCAAATCAAGATTTAAATATTCATACCCATTTAGTTTCATCATCATTGAAGGTATAATTTCTATTTCTTGATTTGTGGCTAAAATCCCCCATTCTTGGGATGTGATTTTGTGAATATGGGTCAATATTTTTGTTGGGTCTTGCTTGCTGGTAAATTAAGTGTAGTTTAATAATAATTTTTTCTCGTACTTGTGGTTTAATATAATCAATTTGTAGTTGCAAATACATGTTAACCCATGTGTTTTGGGTTTGCTGGAGAGAGAATTTGGAAAATAAGTGTAACATCCCATATCAAAAACAGACCAAAAACCAGCTTTTCAGAAAAATCTGCAAGTGCAACCAATGGGGCCATCGACAGACCGTATACTGACCCATGGTCCGTATTTCACACCCGTCAATGGGGTCAGAAACACCAAAAATCTTAGCCTAGGAAAATTTGGTTAAGTCATGATCAACGAACGTACCTACGGTCTTTAGGTCAGACTACAGTCCATAGTCCATGACCGTTGATCCACATCCCATTCACCCACTCTATGAAAAAAGACACGGATACCAGTACGGTGCGTAGGTGGACCTAAAGTCCGTAGGTGGGAATTAGCAGACAGTTAAGGGGGAAATGTAGTTGAGTCAACTTCAAATGGTCATAACTCTTAGCACACAATGAATTAGGTGTCCCATGACCTACCCACAGATAGATAATTGAATTAGTTTTCCATAATCACCGACCTTGATAAAATCAGATCTTCGAGTAAGAAGTTATTCCCGTTTTAGTAAAGGCCTATTAAAAACACCCAACCTACAGACCAAATGACGGACAACAACTAACTTAGGGGTCTTTTGGTCGTATCCCAGTTTGTTTTAACTCTAAAATACGTCGTTTTGACCCTAAATCATCAGATTTTAGTCAGTTTAAGCCTATAAACATAACAAGAACTTACCTAAGTCAAAATATTAATCAAAAGTTAGAAAGTTATAAGCAAGAGAGGAGAAATGGCTAAAGAATCCTAGTTCAAGAATGAAATAAGTTTACAGCAGTTCCAGCCTCAAAACCTAAGTGTTTTTCCGTGATTTCATCACAGGTATGGGGCATTTTCACCTGTGGTTCCTTTCATCCACCCATTGTTCCCTAGGTTTAAGTCCCATTCTTGATTCTCTTATCATGATAAACCTAGGGTTCCTAGAATTACAACAAAAATTCATGAAATTTTATTTAAATAAAATATTTCCAATCAAATTATCATGTTATTACTCAAGATTACGCTGAATTTCAGAACCCGAGCTTTGTATTTCTGTAATTCGTGAATTACACATGCTAGGTCCGTTATTCATTTATGCAATTAAATACTGCTTCAGTTTTTAAATGCATCATGTTTAGGTTTAAATGTTGCATCTAAGTTTGCATGTTGCATGTTTCAGCTATCTAGTATTTTACCTAAACTCATAATCCATTAATTACACACATTCATTGGGAGTAGAATAATACCAAGTTGGACTAGGGTTCAGCATACCCAATTATTCTCAAGATTACTAGCCTAGTTGGTTGTAAGTCCCCTCTGTGGGCAATCAGTTTAGTGATCACGCCAGCATGCATTTATACCTTTGGTAGGGTATATTAGGTCCTCTCGATGAGGCGTATACATCAGACTCCACATTTAGCTCATGTTGTTTTATTATCCGTTATTACTAGCTCCCACAGTTCATTCAGACTCTCTTGCATTGACCATTTATTAGTACTTTCAGTATTAAGTTTTAGCATGTTATAAATCGTTCATTGCATCTAGTTAGCTCAGAAACCAGTATATCATATTTAGATTATTATACTTGCTTTTGTGCTTGTCAGATATGTTTTATTTCAGCTTTATTCTTTCCTACATGCTCTATACCTTCCAAGTATTGACGCATACGTGCGCTACATCTTCTCGTGATGTAAGTTCAGGTTCTCAGCATCCACTCACACATAGATCGATTTGTGATCTTCAGTTCAACATATTTACTAGTGAGTTCTCATTCTCCGAGGACAACATTCATGAGTTTCATTTCAGTCTTTTAGTGATTTTGTTTCAGTTTTTGCTAGAATTAACTAGGGCTTGTCCAAGTATTCTAGTTCAGTTTAGAGGCTTATTCAGACATAGTTAGTTTCAGCTAGTGTTGCTTATACCTTCATTGTCTTAACTCATGAGTCTTCTGTTCTATCAGCAGTTTAGCATTTGGAAGAGAGGAGAGGGGAGAAATTGGGGGTTAAGAGAGTGAGTGGTGGATTGGGTAGGAGGGGTGGAGAGGGTGCGGTGTTAGGATAGGGTAAAATTTTTCCCGCCCATCTTATCATTTAAATCATGATTTAGCTTCTGGCAGTCTGGGTCAGGTTTCTATCTTTAGTATGCTCATGATCATGCCAGCAGGGTTAGTTTGGGATCATTTATGGTCCTAGGTTTTGTGTCCGCATCTCGAGGGTATCTTGGAGCGTGACAAACTTGGTATCAAAGCAATAGTTTCAAGAGTCCTCGGATGTCTGAAAAGCCGCACTAAGTATAGTCCTTTTCATGGGTGTGAAGTGCATCACATCTTATGAGAGAGTGGCTATAAAAGTGTTTTAGGAAAACTTTACTTTGTTATTAGTCTTATCGTGCGTAAGGTATGATCTAATTCCTTTCTAACTTGATGTTGTACATTTCAGATCATGCCTTCTCGTAGAGCTAATGCTAGAAATGCAAACACAACTCCTCTAGTCCAAGATCAAGAAGTCTCCAATGCTGAGTTCAGGAATGCCATACAGATTTTGGCTAAGAGTGTGACTAACCAGAACAATCGGGTTCATGCTCATGTGAGTGAAAATGGTGGAGCAGTACCAGCAAGGGACCGTGACATTGTTAGGATAAATCCACCTGATTTCTTAGGATCACAAACTAATGAGGATCCTCAAAATTTCTTGGATTATATCAAGAAAATATTTGAGGTAATGCAAGTCACTAGGAAAGATCAGATTAAGTTGGCATACCGGTTGAAGGATGTTGCTCATATTTGGTACACTCAGTGGAAGGAGAATAGGGGTGCAAAAGTAGCTCCTATAACTTGGGATTGCTTTAGTGAGACTTTTCTCGACAGGTTTTTCCCAATAGATTTGAGAAATGCAAAGGCTCAGAAGTTCATGAACTTGAGGCAGGGTAACATGACAATCCAAGAGTATGGGCTGAAGTTTGACCAAATCTCCAGGTATTCTCCTCACATGGTTGCTGACTCCATGACTCAGATGAACAAGTTCTTGTATGAAGTGTCAGATTTAGTGAAAACTGAGTGCGAAAATGCTATGTTACTTGGAGATATGAACATCTCTAGGCTTATGACTCATACTCAGCAGGTTGAGGGTGATAATCTTAGGGAATAGAATAAGGAAAATAAGAAGGATAGGACTGGGAACTATGACTATTCTCAGCATAAATCAGGTCGTGGAAATAGCTCGCAGAGTCAGCAGAAGTTTTCAGCCCAACCCCTTCATCAACTAGTGTTCCACCCTCTAATAACATATATGACCAGAAGGGTAGAGCACTAGGATGTAAGTCTTAGGGAAATGTTTCAGGCACCAAGACTTACCCCACTTTCCCTAAGTGTGGTAAGAACCATCAGGGCGAGTGTATTGCAGGAAAAGAAGGATGTTTTGGGTGCGGTGAGTCTGGTCACAGGTTGAGGGATTGTCCTTCTTGACAGGGTCAATGAGGTGTTAATGATAGAGCTTAGTCTACGACATCAGCAACACCAGCAAGTCACCCGACTCAGCAGGGTAACTCATCTGGTACAGGTGGTGGTCAGCACCAGAACATGTTGTATGCTCTCCAGGCTCGCCAGGATGAGGAAGGTTCTCCTGATGTAGTTACTAGTACATTATGTGTCTTTGACCTTGATGTTTATGCATTGTTAGATCTAGGGGCTACTCTTTCCTTTGTAACTCCTTACATAGTAGTCCAATTCAGTGTTACTCCAGAAACTCTCGCAGAAAGTTTCTCAGTATCTACTCCAATTGGTGACCGAGTTATAGCTAGACGGGTATACAAAAATTTCCCTGTCATATTATCTCAAAAAGTTACCTTAGAAAATCTTGTAAAGTTTTAATTCTAGGCATGGATTGGTGACATTCCTGTTATGCCTCAGTCGATTGTAGAACTATGATTGTTCATTTTCAGTTACCAGAAGAACCAATCTTAGAATAAAAGGGTAGTAGCTTAGCGCCTTAGGTCGATTTAATTCTTAAATTAAGGCCATAAATATGATATGTAATGTTTATCTCTATCATCTAGTTTGGGTTAAGGATTCTAGCCTTGAAACCTCAACTTTTGAGTTAGTTTCAGTAGTTTGTGAGTTTCTAGAAGATCTTTCCGGAGCCCCTCCCAAATGGGAAATAGACTTTGGAATTGATCTCCTTCCAGATACCCAACCTATTTATATTCCTCCTTACAGAATGACTCCATCAGATCTTAAGGAATTGAAAGAGATGTTGAAAGACCTTCTAGATAAGGACTTTATCAAACATAGTATTTCACCATGGCGTGCACTAGTGTTGTTCGTAAAGAAGAAAGATGGTTCTTTCAGAATGTGCAATGACCATAGAATGTTGAACAAGGTAATAATCAGTAATAAGTATCCCATCCCCAGGATTGATGACTTGTTTGACCAACTTCAGGGTGCTAGCCATTTCTCAAAGATACACCACAGATCAGGTTTTCATCAGCTCAGAGTCAGTGATACCGATATTTCAAAAACACTGTTCAGAATTCGGTATGGTCATTATGAATTTGTATTTATGTCTTTTGTACTAACTAATGCTCCTGCAACTTTCATGGATTAGATGAACAAAGTGTTCAAACAGTACTTGGACTTGTTCGTTATCGTCTTTATTAATGATATCCTCATTTACTCTAGGAGTGAGGAAGAACGTGCAAGTCATTTGAGAGTTATTCTGCAGACTCTCAAAGATCGCCAGTTATTTTCTAAGTTAAGTAAATATAAGTTCTTGTTGCAATCAGTTGCTTTTCTTAGTCACATTATATCTATCGAAAGGATCTGATTGGACTCGCAGATGATAAAAGTAGTGAAACAGTGGCCCAGACCTACTTCTGCTATATATATCAGAAGTTTCTTAGGTCTAGCGAGTTATAACAGAATGTTCGTGGAAGAATTTTCATCCATAGCCTCACCATTGACTTGATTGAGCCAAAAGATGGTCAAGTTCCAATAGTCAGATGATTGTAACAAAAACTTTGCAGAACTGAAAACTAGATTGACTACAACTCATGTCTTAACTCTACTAGAGGGTTCAGATGGTTGTATGATCTATTGGGATGCATCCAGAGATAGCCTAGGTTGTGTATTTATGCAGCGAGATAAGGTTATAGCATATGCCTATAAAAAACATAAGGTGCATTAGAAGAACTATCCAACTCATGACCTCGAGCTTGCAGCAGTGGTGTTTGCACTCAAGATATGGCCACACTACTTGTATGGTGTTCATGTAGATGTGTTCACCAATCATAAGAGCCTCCAGTATGTGTTCACCCAGAAAGAGTCTAATCTTCACCAGTTGAAATTGCTTGAGTTCCGTAAGGATTATTATATGAGTGTGCATTATCATCCTGGTAAGGAGAATGTAGTAGCCGATGCTCTTAGTAGATTATCTATGGGTAGTGTAGCCCATGTTGAGAAAGAAAGGAAGGAGCTAGTGAAGGATGTTCACAGGCTTGCTGGGTTGGGAATTCTCCTTATGAGCATATCAGACAGCGGTGTAACAGTTCAAAATGGAGAAGAATCGTCTTAGGTAGTGGAGGTTAATGAAAAGCAAGAAAATGATCCAATATTGCTTGAACTTAAGGGTGTTGTACATAATCAGAGAGTGGAAATTTTCTCCCAAGGGGGATATGGTATACTTCGCTACCAGGGTAGATTGTGTGTTCCTGATGTGGGCGAGTTGAGACAACATATTCTTGCAGAAGCCCATAACTCCAGGTATTCTATTCATCCAAGTTCCACTAAGAAGTACCACGATTTGCGGGAAATCTATTGGTGGAATGGCATGAAGAGGGATATAGCAGCCTTTGTGAGTAACTGCCCCAATTGCCAGCAAGTCATGGTAAAACATCAGAAACCAGGAGGTACGACTCAAGATATCGACATTCCTACTTGGAAGTAGGAAGTGATCAAAATAGAATTCATCACAGGGTTACCGTGTATGCGCATACAGCATGACTCCATTTGGGTGATAGTTGATAGGATGACTAAGTCTTCTCGCTTTTTGGCGGTCAAGACTACAGATTCGGAAGAGGACTATGCCTAGGTTTACATTAATGAAATCTTGAGGTTTCATGGGGTTCCTCTGTTTATCATATAAGATAGAGGTCCTCAATTTACCTCTCATTGTTAGAAGTCGTTTCAGAAGGGTCTTGATACTTAAGTTAATCTTAGCACAACATTTTATCCGCATATGGATAGATCAGAAGAGCACACTATTTAGACCCTAGAGGATATGTTTAGAGATTGTGTGATCGATTTCAAAGGTAGTTGGCATGATCACCTTCCTCTTATTGAGTTTTCCAACAACAATAGCTACCATTCCAGTATTCAGATGGCCCATTATGAGGCTTTATATGGGCGTAGATGTAGATCTCCTGTTTTTTGGTTTGAAGTAGGTGAAGATTCTTTGATAGGGCCAGATTCAATACTCTATGCTATGGAGAAAGTGCAACTCATTAGAGATAGACTTAAGACAGCCCAAAGTCGTCAGAAATCTTATACAGATGTAGGGAGAAGGAAACTAGAGTTCCAAGTTGATGATTGAGTTTTTCTGAAAGTCTCACCTATGAAATGGGTGATGAGATTTGAAAAGAAAAGGAAGCTTAGTCCTAGATATGTAGTCCCTTATTTGATATTTAAAAGGGTTGGCAAGGTGGCATATGAGTTAGAGTTCCCAGCAGAATTAGCAGCGGTTCATCCGGTCTTCCACATCTCACTCTTGAAGAAATGTGTGGGTAATCCATATACTATAGTGCTAATAGAGAGTATGGCGGTGAAAGATAATCTTTCTTATGAGGATGTACCTGTTGAGATTTTTGACTGTAACGTTAGAAGGTTGAGGAACAAAGAATTCGCTTCAGCCAAGGTTTTGTGGATGAGTCAGTCAGTAGAGGTAGCTACTTGGGAAGCTGAAGCAGACATGAAAGCCAACTATCCTCACCTCTTTCCTTTCGATTCCACCCTTACTCTTCTGTTTTCCAGTAATTCATGCATGAATTCAGTCTTAGAATCATGTTCCCTCAGTTTATACTTGCATTTTCAGCGTATTTGCATGTTCTCGAAATTAAATTCATTCAGAAAATCTGTTCTCAGTGTTTAGTAGTAGGGTTTTCTGCTCTCTCCCTTTATTCCATCTAGTTTAGTCTTAGTTCGAGGGTGAATGTTTCCAAGGGGGAGATAGGGTAACACCCCGTCAATGGAGTCAGAAACCCCAAAATCTCAGCTCAAGAATATATGTTTAAGTGATTTTCGACGGACTGACCTATAGTCTGTAGGTCAGACGACGATCCTTAGTCCATGACCGTCGATCGACACCCCATTCATGCACTCTTTGAATAGAGCCACTAATGACCAGCATGGTCCGTAGGTGGACCCACGGTCTGAAGGTCTGACCGTAGGTGGGAATTAGCAGACATTTAAGGGGGAAAGGTTTTTCGGTCAATTTCAAATGGTTATAAATCTTAGCACATAATGAACTAGGTGTTATATGAACTACACAAAGATAGATATTTGAATTAGTTTTTCATATCCACCAACCTTGTTAAAATCAAACCTCCGAGTAAAAATTGATGCCCGTTTTAGTAAAGGCCTGTCGAACAGACCCAACCTCCGGACCAAATGACAGACCCTCGATGAATGATGGACCGTCAGTCCTGGTTGTCGTTTGGTCTGACAACAACTAACTCAGGGTTCTTTTGGTCTTTTCCCACTTTGTTTAAACCCTAAGATACGCCGTTTTGACCCTAAATGATCAAATTTTAGTCAATTGAAGCTTAGAAACATAACAAGAACTTACCTAAGTCCAAAACATAAATCAAATGTTAGAAAATTAGAAGCAACAGAGGAAAAAAGCTCAAGAACCCAAGTTCATGAACGCAACAAGTGTCCAGCAGTTCCAGCCCCAAAACTTAAGTGTTTTTCCATGAATTTCGTCTCCAGGTATGTGGGATTTCACTGGTGGGTTTCAACCATTGGGTTCCTAATTTTCAGTCAGTTCTTGATTAACTTATCATGATTAAACCTAAGGTTCCTAGAATTACATCAGAACTTCATGATTTGATTAAAATATAATTTCCAAATCAGATTATCATGTTATTATCATATTGTTGCATGAATTTCAGAATTGTATTTCTTTAGTTATTGAATTACACATTCTAGGTCAGATATTTCATTGATGAATTTATACATGCTTTAGTTTTTAATGCATCATTATGAGGAAAAATGTTGCATTCTCAGTTTGCATGTTCAGTTTTGAACTATATAGTATTTACATAAACTCAAAATCAGTAAATTACATAATTCATTGAGAGTAGCATAATACCGAGTCGGACTAGGGTACAATGTACCCAATTATTCCCAGAACTACTAGCCATGTAGGTTGTAAGTCCCCTCTATGAGCAATCAGCGCCGCATGCCATTGTACCTTTGACAGGGTATATTTGGTTCTCTCGACGGGGCGTACACATCGGACACCATATTTAGCTCATGTTGTTCTATTATCGGTTATTAGTAGCTCCCACAGTTCAGTCAGACACTCTTGCAACGACCATTTATGATAACATTCAGTATTAAGTTTCAGCATGTTATAAATTGGTCATTACATCCTGTTAGCTCTGATTTCAGTATATCATGTTCATATTATTATACTTGATTTCGTGCTTGTTCAATTATGTTTTATTTCAGCTTTATTCTATCCTACTTTCAAAGAAATGACACATATGTACATCTTCTCGTGATGTAGGTTTAGGTTCACAGCATCCATATCAAACATAGATCGATTTTCAATCTTTAGTTCAGCATATTCAATGGTGAGTCCTCATTCTCCGACGACAATAGTTATGAGTTTCATTTTAGTCTTTTAGTCATTTCATTTTAGTTTTTGCTACATTTAGCCGGGGCTTGTCCCAGTATTTCTAGTCAAGTTTAGATGCTTATTTCACACATAGTTAGTTTCAGTTTAGTGTTGAGTTAGTAACTTCATTGTATTAAACTCATCAGCCTTCATATGATATCAGTTTAGAATATGGGTATTCCCTATATTTTCATTATATATTATGAGTTAGCTTTCGTATCAATTTGTTATCCTTAATATGCTCATGATCATGCCGGTAGGGTTAGATTGGGATCACTTGTTGTCCTAGGTTTCGTGTCTGCGTCTCGAGGGTAGCTCAGGACGTGACACCAAGACTACTAGATTGAAGACCTAAGGAGTGGGTCACATAATGTTCAGCCCGAGAGGGTGACTGTAGTACCATATCCTAACTCTTAGCTCAAGAGAGTGAGTGGGCAAAGGCGTAGGTTTGTCTTCATGCAAAAAATGGGTGTCGGAGAGAAATCCATTTGAAATGGGGTATGTTGCTCGGGAAAGAGCGTATTCTCATATAAAGATTAGCCTTTCACTATTGTTCTATACATCTTCTATCCAAAGCATGTACACAATAATCTAAACTAATCCTTATTGTGGTCACATCCATAGAATTCCTCCTCTCATTGCTTAGATTTCTCATTATTATTTGATATTTTATTATACCTGTGACAAAACTCCCCTTTGATATTTGAAATTTTCGTGTCACCCCCTTAATATTTGATGTTTTTACTTGTTAATAGTTTTAGCTACGACTAATTAGAATAAAATTATAATTAACTATAAACTCTAAAACCACTCCCTTGGGACACGACCCCAACCATATGTTGCGCTACTATATTAGCAATTATCTTAGACACTTAAATCAGAAGTAGTGTCATTGTTCACGAAAGTATCAAAATGGCACCGTTGTCAAAGAGTTGTATTACTTGATAAAATTTAGTTAACTAGTGTTTTTGTTCTTATTAGTTATACTTTATTTATTCAACTTTTAGTATTGTTTTTCTTTTAGTTTGTTAATTTCGGTTACTATAGCTGAAAGAAGTAATGGAAAATTGGTTGAGACGATCCAAGAAGTCAAGCAAGACTTTAGTCTGGATGCACTGGCCACTCAACTCGACAATTTGGCCCCCAAGGTAGAAGAGGTAGAAGCCAATTGCAGCGGCAAGGGTAGGTACATACCCTCTCCCCATTATCGAACACGATTTATAGACAATGAATGTAAACATGTTTAGAACATGCTGCTGGTCATACTCCATAAGCTCAATAGACAAGATAGAATCATCGGATGGACGAAGCAGAATGTTGAAGTGTTAAATAATATGGTTTACTCACACAACATATCCATCCACCTAATTGAAACACTTCTAGACTATGTGTTGCCTCATTCTAACCCAACAAAAAAATGGGGTCACCTGAGGGTCAAACCAAATTCAGAACATAAATGAGTACGTGCTTCATGCCACAACGTTATTTATTCTTGGGAGGCAACCTAAGGTATTTCATACTTAGGATTTTGTTTTTATAAATAATGTGTTTTGATGTTGTAGGAAAAGGGGAAGGAAGTGTGAAAAATACAGGTGGGCAAGCTGAAGTTCAATTTCTTTATACGGCAAATAGGTTGGTGAGCTCGAATGGATTTGTCGTTTGACTAAGCATAGGTGTAATTTTGAGCACGTAAAAATCGGTGAAAAGGAGAAGCAGTTTGGTGAATCACCCACTAATTCGGCTATCTCAACTCATATTGATGATTTTATCCCCATAATTCTCAAAAAAGTTAGGATGAATGACTATTCGGTGAATCCCCAAATGGGTCAACAAAAGCAATTAATGTCGCTGAATGGACAAGAACGGTCATATATGGCAAAAAATCACAAAGTTCAAATTTCTTTACTTTCCCTCATTTTAAACTCCTCAAGTATACCAAGGTATTGTTTTCTAGATTTTTGTTTGCTATTAGTATTGTAGCTTATAATTAGTGCTTGGAAATTGATTTCTTTGTCGCCTAGTAATTCAAAAGGATTTTTATCAGCATTAAAGCTTAGTCCCTAAACCCCAAATTTATTTGTGAAAATTCTTAACTCACATGAAATATTAGTATATCATTAACGTGTGTTGGGCCTATATGGTAGGAATAGATTGCTTTAATGTTGTCTTTAATTTGAGTCATTTGTCTGTGATGTTCCGAACTTGGATTACCCTTAGTTTTTGTGCTTTATATCAAATGAGTTTGCAGTGGGTGATGCTTGATTGTTGTTAGAATGGTTGAGTGAAATCTAAGTAACCCGTGTTTGTGCTAAATAATGAAAAATGCTCAATGAGAGAATGGGTGAGAGCGTTCTTGCGGGTAATTGTACATAAATGGACAAATTTAGTAATGTCGGAAAAATTCTAAATATTCTAGGGTGATTGGATGTACAGGTCTTAATTGATTTACAATGGTTCACACATTGATTTTAATTTTAGGGTTTTGAAGGTCAATATCGAGAAGTGGGTTAAACCATAGGCGCATTGAGTCATTCAACGAGCTAAATCAAGCTCACCACTCATCGGTACACCTACTGACCCTATATCGCCCTTATTTTGATTCCCTAGTTGTGGTAGGCTCTATGATCTTCGGCAAAAAAGTTTTTGATCACCGAAAGAAGTCGGTGATTCACCAAATGTACTCTTGACCGCCCTTTGCAAGCTCTGTTGAACCCTTTTGCACTGTACTTTTCAAGGAACAATCCTTGATCACCAAAATTAATTGGTGAATCGCTGAGTAGATTACTCAATCTCCAACTTAACATAATGTTTAAGCCAACCATTCAGAGAGTTTGACCTAGCTTGCTTGGTTTGGCGATTCGCCGATTAGTCCGGCGAACCTTTTTTCCATAGATTTTCTTTATCTAAATGTGATGGTTCTTCTGATAGGAAAACTTTTGTTGATATGATACACAATAATTTAAACATGAAACCCCAAAAAAAGGCAACACAAAGGTATCCACATCAATGAAGGAGGATTAAACCTATCGAAGAAAGGAGGGGAAGAACTCCCACATGTTTAAGGCCAAAGAATAAAAACATAGCGAAGAAAGGAGAAAATATTAAGTCTTAGCCCACATGGTCCGACCCGGAGTATATCCAAATTCTACGCAATAAAAAGTTTGACCATACGACTGGATCACACTCTACATCCACCATAATACCGTCTTATGCTACTTCTCCTGAGCCTGCTAAAGAACCTTTATTGGCTACTACGCCCCCTGTTGCTCCTCAACATCAACTACTGAACACATTAAAAGGTGATGGCATACGGACCATCGTAGAGGAGAAGCTCATATCTTTGAAGGGACTTGTAGGCAAATATTCCAATGTTGTGAAATCCTCTTCCATGAGTTTGTGTAGTTAACGAGGCCCCAAGGTCCTTATATTACTTCTTGGGTGAGAGAATTCTACACAGCTTATGGAGAGTTGGTTCCTAAGAACAAAAAGAAGGAAATAAGTGTAGATCAGCAGATCGTTCATAGTTACAGGAACGAATGTAGAGTGTCACAATAAGCATATCAATATTGTATTAGGAAGGACGCTTCACTCTATACTTTATTTTGAATGACTTCCCATTGCTGCAACTGTAGACGATCTAAAGGAATGGTTGGCTCTTATGATTTCTAAAGATAACTTTAGATGGACCAAGGTAGGAGGTTTGATTGAAAAGGGGCCCTAAAAATTTCTGGTAGGTTGTGGTTTTGCTTCATCAGTAGTACCATCATGCAATCAGAAAATGAGTCTATTTTGCATCACCCTAAGGCATCATTCCTTCGGTGCATTATGTCTAGAAATCGGATCGATTTGGGGATGGTAACATGAGAGACAAAAAAAAATATACTTCTCTACCATTCCTTGTTCTTATAATAGAGCTGTGCAGACATGCTTGAGTACCTCTAGATATTGCAAGAGACATTGAGGTCACCCCTTCACCCTCCACTTACGTTCAACATACAGAGGCCGAGTACACATGTGAGGAGGCTGACCATAAGAGAACAACTGGAAAAAATACCTCTCCAGAGATCGATGCTGATTTGTTACCTACAGGTGCATCTACACCCACTCTGTCCTCTGGACCATCAGGTACATCAGCTCCTTCCTCCTCTTCGCAGGATAGAGGTGCTTCTTTCTCTAGCTAGATAAAAAATATTACTCAGTCTATGATACTAAAGATGGGGCTCTTAGCCCAACCAACTAAGGCGAGGGCATCCATATTGGAAAGAGAAACTCCTGGGATGATCGAGAGTACCATAGTTGTTGGACTCACCCCCTCCAGACCTCTGTTTATGCTTTGACTTTGAGGGGTTACATCTTGTGAGAGTAGACATGGGAGACCATCTAAACTATAATCTTTGAAATTTGATGTTGCAGACTTATAGAAAGATATCGATTATTTGAAGACAGTCGAATTTAATTATTTAATGAAGGCCACTGATTATGGAGGTGCCCCTGCTACCTCAGAGATTTTTCCAGCTACAACTGGAGATGTGCATATTGGAGAAGCAACTGATAGATCTTCAGATGAAGATACAGATGAGGGGTTAATAGTAGAGAATGAAGAGGAGACAAGAGATAGCCAAGAGGACAGAATCTCTAGAGATTTGCCAGATTCAAATAGAAGCAAATATGCAGTCAGAGATCCATACATCGCCTAGTGAGACGTCCACAATAGATCCTAGTGGATTTAGCACTATTATTCTTCCTTAGGCTACCCCTGGAACTGATGCCCAAGCACAAACTGTTGTTCAGAATACTGATTCCCTGACAAGAGGAGAGGCTGCATAGACAGAATCCTTCTTTACAACTCACTATGTCTTGCTTTGACTACACTTCTGTACACTTTTATCATTCGCATTTGAGGACAAATATATTTCTTTGTGGTTGGGTGAGACTAACCTTTGTATTGTTTTGAATTCTGTCTTGCATATATATTTGGGTTGTTTGTTTAAAATTATTTTATATTTCTTGTATGAATATTTAAGCTTATGGCTTATTGTTGTTTTTAATTGAAAAACGATTTTTGACCTTTCTGAAAAATATTCATCTTTTGAAAATATGTCCCACCTCTTGTGTTGTAAGTGGTTGTTCTCTTGCTAATTCGAGTATCGATTTCAAGCAATATTGATGACTTCAAGATCTCAATCGAACAAACATGAATATATAACTATGACGAAATCAAATGAAGTTTCATAGAAATATGTGAACTCTTTGCATATCGTTGTGATTAACCGATTGTCAAATTGACTTTCTTGTAATGACCGTTGCACATTAGCAGAAGTGTAAAGACATGTTTAACATAAATACTGATGCCTTGTGTAATAATATTACCTTGAACCATGTATGACATCACTTAGATTTTTCCTAGTTAGTCTAGCCAGCAAAGTAATGCTTGCACTTGATATTATCTGAGGCAATTTTATAAAGTGCGAGTCAGTTTGACATATACCTCTATTGTGATATCCCTTGTGATCTTGTGAACCTCTCTGCGCACCCCTTGATCCTTAACCTTCTTTGGAAGAAATTTGATGAAGACTAAACCTTTTCTGATTCATCTCCTTGCATCCTCATGAATGGTTGGTTTGATTAAAATATCCAACTTAGGACAAAAGCCTAATTAGGGGCGGCGTGAAAAGAAAAGGGAAAAGTCAAAGAAGTTCAAGTAAACATTTCCTTAATCAATGGTATTGCGAAAAGATGGAAACCCTTTGGGGAGATAATAAAAGAAAATAATAGAAATGAAAAAGAAAAGTTGTGGAATAAAAGTCCACCAGAATAGGGTTTCCAAGAAATCCATGGGAAGTAAGTAATAGGATTACTTATGAGTACTAACAAAGATGAGGAAGGAAGAATAAAAGAAGTGTTACGAGCACTACAATTCATGAGGATCAGTATTCACTAAGCCCAAATGACCATACCTTTGCACTTATCCCCATTACAAGCCTTAAAAAGACCTTTTTTGTCTTAACAAAGTTGAAAGTATTGTTGACTCAAAAATAAGGGCAAAACTATGGGTGAAAACATGCATTGTGATCTTCTTTTTAAGAGTGAGTGTATTATCTGAAAATTGAACTTTAAATTGATTATACACTTGTATGTAAAAATGGAATCATCAGTTTTGTGAAGGCATTTGAATGCTTTTGTTGAGCTTGAACTTGCACTTGTAGCAAGTAATGAAAGGTCGATAATCTTTGGTAATGGTGTGTCACAACTTGAATATTTGAATACACAATTGATCATTGTGAAAGTAATTTGAGTCTTGTTGTGTGCATTCATGATTGATTCTTGTGTAGCACTATTTGTGACATCCATTTTTGAACAGTTGAACTTGATTTTTACTTGAGGACAAGCAAAAGTTTAAGTTGACGTGTTGATGAGTCCACATATTTGACTCATTTAGAATTATACTTTAGTAGAAATAGTGTCCTCTAATGCTTATTTTATCTCAATATCAGATGAAAACTCTTAAGTTTCAGGTATTTGAAGTTTGAAGAAAAGCATGGATACTATATCACAATAAGGGACAAAATGGTGAAAAAACAAAGAAATGGAAGTCTTAGGATCAGTGAGTCTACTCGGAGGATCACAAATGAGACATACTTTGCCTTTTGTTCCAATGTGATGAGCCCTAAGAAAAGGATCAAATCAGCGGAAGAGGGAGCAGTCGGCCTCTCAATGAGTAGTTTCGCAAAACCGCACTATATCGCCCAATGGTCCTTGACACGAAAATGTTGTTGGAAAGAATAGAAGGTGATAAACAATACAAATGGCCAATCGCCGTGTTGATGGGTGATTCCAACTGAAATAATAGAGTGACCCGCTGCAACATTAATTCTGAAAAAACTATAAATACTAGTTTTATTATTAGTTTTCAAGAGAGTTCTGGAAAATAGAACATTACTATAATTTCTTAGTATTGAATAGTATTTTTCATATATTTTACTCTCAAGTTTGTAAGGGCTTTGAAGACTTCAAGAAAAAAGTTATTCCATCTCTTTTAATTTAAAAGTGGGTCTCCTTGATTCTTCTTTCTTTGCTCAAATAAATAATTAGATCTTCATACCCATTTGATTTCATCATCATTAAAGGTATAATTTGTATTTTATGATGTGTGGCTAAAAACCCTCATTCTTGGGGTATGATTTAGAGAATATGGGTTAATATTGTTGTTGGGTCTTGCTAGTTGGTAGATTAACTGTAATTCAATGGTTATTTTGTCTGGTAGTTGTGGTTTAATCTAATATATTTTGTAATTGAAAGTACAAGTTGACCCATGTGTTTTTTGGCTTGCTCGAGAGAGAAGTTGCGTAACAAAGAATACTCGATTGATGTTCTAATAAGTGGGTCTACATGAGGTTCAGCTCGAGATGGTGAGCCCTAGTCCCATATCCTAACACTCAACTCGAGAGTGTGAGTGGGGTAAGGTGTAGTCTAGTCTTCATGAGACAAATGGGTGTCCTAGAGTAACCCATATGAAATGGAGTAAGTTTCCCAAGAGAGAACGTACTCCCATATAAATCTTAGTCTAGTCACTATTATTCTATAGATCTTCTATCAAAAGAATATACCTAATAATCTAAATTAATATTTAATACAGTCACATCCCAAGAATTCCCCCTCTAATTGCTTAAATATCTCATTATTTTTTCGCTATTTTTTCTACTAGTGACAAAACCCCCATTTGATATTTGACTCTTTCGTGTCACCCCTCAATTTACAATGTTTTTACTCATTAATATTTTAGCTACGAATAATTAGAATGTAATTAATATTAACCACAATTCTCAAAATCTCTCCCCTAGGATACGACCCCAATCATCGATTGGGATACTCTATTATCGATGATCGTAGACACTTGAATCAGAAGAAGTGTCATTGGTCACGATACATATCAATAGTCAATGCACATACTAAGAGAATCATCTTTCTTCTTCACAAACAACATTGGTGCACCCCACGGGAAATATCGAGTCTGATGAAGCCTTTATCTAGAAGGTCTTTTTAACTGTTCTTTCAATTCCTTAAGCTCAGCTGGAGCCATTATCTAAGGAGGAATTAAAAATAGGTTGGGTATCTTCAAAAAGATCAATTCCGAAGTTGATTTCCCTTTTGGGATGAACTCCAGGAATATTTTCTGGAAACTCATTAACTACTAAAACTGACTAGAGTGTTAGGGTTTTGCATCTCGAAACCTTAACCTGAATTATATCATTCAAATAATTCTCAAAAATCATTTGTCTGTCCTTGAGGTAAGAAATAATAAACTCATAGGCATTGAGCTAGTACCCTTCCATTCTAAGATTGCCTCGTCTAGAAATTAAAATGAACGATACTAGTTTTATAATCAACTAAGTCATAATAGGATTGTAACAAGTCCATGCCAAGGATGACATAAAAATATACCATTTGTATCTCTACAAGATCTACTGAGGTGAATTTTTGAGAAACTGTGACATGGTAATTTTTATGTACCTGTCTAGCTAAAACTAGGTCACTAACTGGATAGAGACTATGAAGGATTATAAAAGATTTTCTCGACTGAAATAGAAATTTATTGCTATATAGGGAATTACAAAGGAAAGAGTATCCCCTGGATCTAACAAAGCATAAACATCTAAGTGAAAGACTCATCAACGTATCTGTAACAACATTAAGATAATCTTTGTGATCGTGGCGAGCCTGGAGAGCATACAACCTGTTCTAGCATTTACCACCACCTATAGTAGATGATAACACTACTGAGTTTGGCTATGTCACGACCCAAAACCGAGCCGCGACTGCACCAGAAAAAAAAAAAATTTACCCTCCTATGTGACGAACCAACCATCTGAACCTTATCATTTCAATTCAATTCACATAAAGTAATGCGTAGACTTAAACTCATTAATAAAAGACAATCAATCACTTCTAAAATTCAAACTTCTATTATTTCCCCAAACTCTGTAAGTCATCAACACAAGAACATCATATCAATTCCTAAACTAAGAGTTATTTCTAAGAGCTAAAACAAATAAAGCTAGTCTATGCCGAAACTTCAAGCATCAAGACAATTAGAAGGAGATCCAGTCCAGCTTAAGCATTCGCTCCCCCTGAAGATCCGTTGCGAAGACTGGCTTGAACTACTGTTTGAGTCGAAGATACGGCTCGTTGTGCTCACTCCACAAAAACAAAAGAAAACATAAAAGTAGGGGGTCAGTACAACCACAAGTCTTGAGTAGGATCATCGGCCACCTCAAAATAGAAAGCAATATATCTCAGATCCCATCATCCAATCACTAATATTCCTTAACATGTATAGCAACAGTACAACATCATTTAATAGCATCACCGAACATATCGTGAGGACTCAGGCCTCCATACGCATACTCGTTTGGGATACATGTTCTTTAGATTGAGTATATTATCATCTTCAAGATCGTTATCTTTATTCCTCTTGGTCGTACGTGCCACTCCGATCCCCTACTACTATTTGTCGGAACGTGACACTCCGATCCCCTACATCTACGTGTCGGTTTCGTGACCCCGTCCCAACTAATCTATGTGTGTACGTGAACACTCTTCCCCTAAAGCTACGTGTCGGTTCGTGACACCCGTCCCACTAATTCTATGTGTCGGTACCGTGACACTCCGTACTCCGATCCCCTACATCGACTTGTCGGTTCGTGACAACCCCGCCCACTAATTCTAGTGTGTTCGGTACGTGAACCTCCCGATCCCCTAATCTGTTCTATTAATTCATCAGCCTTCTTTTATCTCCAACTGGCGTCATCATCTCATCACTTTAGTTCTCAACCCTTCTTTATCAGGCATCATCATTACCACCGAGATTAGGTTTTGTTCAGAAATTAGGATTTCAATATCTTCATCATGCTTGTTCATTTCCTCACATCATATATATAATCCATCATGCATCCCACAATTAAGCATAATAGACTCTATATACTACCCAACACATAATCATTCGCTATTAGATTTACTTACTACGAATAGTGTAAAAACCATAACCTACCTCCACCGAAGAATTAATCTTAGACTAATTCTTAAAGCGGCGAGTCGACATACATCCGTCGTGATGTTGGGAGGTATTTGGGGTGGTAGATTAATATTTGGGTGAGATCATTGTTGATGATTGGTGATTGGGCAATAACGATTGGTTAGGGTCGTGGGATGAATTGCGATTAATAGGTTGCGAGGAGATGGATGGAGTTAGCGTACTTCGTTACGTGGACAGGTTAGATAGAGGGGTATCAGTGCAAAGGGGTATTGATTCATGTGTTACGTATTGGGTGGCTAAGAGAAGGTTAGTTGTAGGTAGGTGGGGGTGGAGATAGAAGATAGGTGCTTGGTGTGGGGTACGCCGTTTGGGTGGGGATGGGAATCATGGAAAGGAAGAATAGAGTGGTGGAGGTGTGTCGCAAGGGGCCGTGGGGGGTGTCGAGATTGTGGCGCAGTGAAGGGAAGAATGAGGGTGTGGGAGGATTATCTGGTGTATGAGTTAGGAGGGGGTGAGATTAGGGGGGGTGGTGGAGTGGTAGGAGGTGCATTTTTAGGGCAGTGATGGTGGCATGCTGCGGTTGGTGACGGTGTAAAGTGAAAGAGGGGGATGGAGTGATGAGGAGACTCTTGGAATTGGGGGGGGGGTGAGAGAGAAGAGGAGGGGGATTTTTTTGCGTGTTATGCCGTAGGTCCGCAGCAAATTCTCAATTTGCTGTTGTCCTCTTCGTTCCTCTCTCTCTCTACGCGTTCTCCTCTCTTTTTCTTGTCCTGTCACATTTTATGTCACACTCATTTCTATTTTTTCTTATTAAAACCCTCTTTCCTTTACCCTAATTGTATGTAATTAGACTGGAAAGATGCATAATAACCCCTATTAACTTAAGGTTACCACTTTTAATAACCCCCAGTATTAGACTTATTAACATTAACCCTCTAAACTTTAATAATTAAAGCAGGAAAATCGTCAAAAACGTCCCTAAAAAACGGTAAAGAAATCCACCACGAACTGGATTGCGTACCCGTTACGGGCCTCGCGCCTGCGACGGTCCGTCCCTGCTGTCCTCGCGTGCACAGAGACTTGTTTTTAGAGGATGGCCTGTGGACTGGCCCAGTCGAGCCTGCGACGGTCCGTCCCTGCCACTCCGTCCGAAGTTTCAGAGAGGTCGATTTTCAGTACCCAATTTCAAGATTTTCTAAGTGTTTTTTGAAACGACACCTCCACACGGTCCGTCATGCACGTGACGTCCGTCGTGCCTCCGTCCACCTCTGCCAGTTTTTCCAGAATAAAACTGTTGCTCCAAAACGACTAAACAAGGTCGTTCACTAGCTTTACCATTTACCCATCGTTCGTACTCCCCGACGAATCACAAGAAGGAAAACAAAGCGAAAAGGAATACCTGAATCTGTAAACAGATGGTGGTATCTTTGCTCGCATATCTGCCTTTCCTTCTCCGAAGTGGCCTTCTTCAACGGGTCGATTCTTCCATTGCACCCTTGATTGATGCAATCTCTCTTAGCCTCAACTGGCGAACTTCGCTAATCTACAATGCAACAGGCTCCTCCTCATAAGACAACTTCCATCAAGCAAACTGATCCCAACGGATTGTAATTTCCATCCCCATGGTATCTTTTCAAAAAAACATCGACACATGGATCGGATTACTCCTGACTCCCTGGAGGCAAGGCTAACTCATCCATCTCCCCAACCTTCTCTTAAGTAACTTTCAAAGGGACCAATGTATCCTTGGCTAGCTTGCCTCTTTACCAAACCGCATCACCCCTCTTCATTGGTGAAACTTTCACAGACCTTGTTCACCCTCCTGAACTCTAAGTCTCTAACCTTTTCGATCTGCATATTCCTTTGTCTACTTTTGCTGCCGCTAGAGCTTTTCTTGAATATTTTCACTTTTTCTACGAATCCCTCAAAATCATACCACCCCTCAGGTCTCAACCTCGAAATGCATCACCAACGCAATGGGAGCCTACATCTCCTACCATACATGCTTCAAATGGACCTATCAAACTTGGTGATAGCTATTATTGTAGAAACTTCCGCTAAGGTAAGCAGCTATCCCGATGCCACCGACTTCCTATCACACCTGTCACGAAGCCTATCCTCCACACTTGAATCGTTCGGCTCAGACCTGAACCAATCGGTCGGAGATGGAACCGCGTAATAAGGTCCAACCTAGTACCCAATTCTGCCGGTACTGTTTCCAAACTTCTAAGTAACGCGTACCTCTATCTTATATGATGATTTGGCACTCCAATGCATCGAACAAGCTTCGAGATGTAAAGTTTGGGATAACCTCTCTCTTGTATCACCCTTAACCGGAATAAATGATCAGCTTAGTTAACCTATAACCAATCACAGGCCAATAGAGTCATACTTGCCCAATGTCCCTTGGAAGGACCAACCACAAGTCTCATTGCGATGGGCTCTCCCTTTCCATTCGGATGGGCATGCCTCTGAAGTGTTTCCTCCGGCCTCTGGTGTGCATCACTTTACTTGTTTGACAATTTGGACATTTGCAATAAACTCCACAATATCACGCTCAGTCTTCTCCCCCAAAAGTGTTGCTTTAGTCACGGTACTCTTGGGTGCACCCGGATGTATCGATACCTGAACTATGAGCCTCTGTCAGAATAGGTGTTGATCAAATCCAATCTACGCCAGGTACCATACCCTTCACCCTTAATCCCCCTCAAACACCTTCCTCATCGATTTTCGCTTCTTTAGCCTCCTTGCAACACTTTATCTCGGCTCCGGATTAATTTTTTCATCATTAAACTGCTTTCCCCTTAATCGTGTCAAGGAAGGAGATCTTGCCTCCACACAAGCTAAAAATCCTCCCTTCTCATTTACTTCTATTAGTCTCAATAAAGTCATTAGCCAGAGTCTGACCTCCTAGCCAATGGGCTCTAGAAGCTTGCAATTGAGCTAACTTCCCATGCTTCCCCCCGCTTTTCTACTTAAGCTCCGCTTACAAAAATTCGCCTTCCCCGGATGGTACAAAATAGATGGATGTTGTAGTCCTTCAGTATTTCCATCCACTTCTCTGTCTCAAATTCAAATCTCTCCTGCGTAAGACATACTGTAGACTACGATTTCCGTGTAGACCTTCACCCTTAACCCATATAAATAGTGGTCTCCATTTCTTTAAGTTTGCAAACACTACCGCGGCCAATTCCAAATCCTGTTGGATAGTTACGTTCATGCATTGTTTAATTGTCTTGAAGCATAAGCAATCAATTCTTCTCTTGCATTAGCACTGCACCCAATACCCGAATACGATGCATCACATACAACAATGAAATTCTTGCCTTCCCACTGGCAAGTGAGATTGGTGCAGTAGTCACAGAGTCCTGAGTCTTCTGAAGCTTTCCTCACACTCATCCACCACTCACAAATGGAACCTTTTGCTTAGTCAAGTTGCGTCTTGGGAAGCACTAGAAGAGAAATCGTCTTGAACAATAGGCGGTAGTAGCTAGCTCACCCAACAAAGCTCCTTATTTCTTTTCTGTCACAATTAAGTAGGTCTTACCCAATTCGTCACTACTTGATCTTAGAAGGATCCACCTTACTCCTCCTTAGAAACCCGTGCCCCAAGAAGGACACTGCATCTATCCCAAACTCACACTTAGAGAACTTGCATAAAGCCTTTTTACTCCCTCAACGTTTTTCAATACCATTCTCAAATGCCCTCATGTTCCTTCTTACTCTTGGAGTATATCATATATCATCAATAATACGATCACAAAGAGATCCAAATATGGCTAAAATCCCTTGATCAAACTCATGACGCAGCATGGGGCATTCCCGTAAGACCAAAAGACATCACTACAACTTTCGTAATCCCATACCTGGTCCTAAAAGCAGTCTTTGGCCCTCCCGGTGCCCGTATTTTTTCAATGGTGATAAACCGGATCTCAAGTCAATCTTAGAGAGACACAAGCACCTTGTAACGAACGAACCAGTCCTCAATGCTAGGAAGAGGATACTTTTCTTTATGGGTTACCTTGTTCAACTGCGGTATATAGCACATTCGAAACTCCCATCCTCTCTTCACAAACAAACCGAGCACCCCAAGGGATTCCTTGGTCTAATAAAGCCTTTGCCAACAATCTTGAAGTTGGGCTTTTAATCTCTTAACTAACTCCTCGGGGCCATTCTATAGGTGGGTAAGAATGGGCTGTACCCGGTGTCACATCAATACGAAGTCAATATCCCTATCTGGGGGAATACCCGTAAGATCTGGCAGGGATTCAAGAACTCACGGACCACCGAAACTGACCAATCGAAGGTAACTTGGGTATGTCCATCCTTGATATGTGCCAATAAACTAAACACCCTTTACTAACCATTTTCTTTAGCAGACGAAGACAGAGATGAATACGCACCGACATGGAATGTAGTCACCCTCCCCACTAACGGATCTGTCCCAGGCTTGGCTAAACGTCACCGTTTTTAGCATACCATTCCAAATCCGCGAATTGCGGAGAGAGGCCAATCCATACCCAGAATACATCAAAATCAAACCATCTCTAAGAAACCAAATCGACATAATGTTACCCCCAAGTTCACCAAAACAAGACCTATATACCGTTTCAACTACCACAACTCACCCACCGGAGTAGAAACACGAAATAGCGTATCAAGTAATTCACAATTAAATTTAGACTCATTAGCAATGAGAAGATACAAGAAAATTTTGGATCCAGGATCAACAATACGGACAAGCATGCAATCACAGACCGAAGATTACCTGTGATGACATGCATCAGATGTCCCCCCTCCGCCTCTGATCTCCCAGGGAAAGCATAACAATTGGCCCTTCGTTTGTTTGTTCCGTTGCCCCTACCATTTTTGTGATGTAGTGGCTGGCTCCAGTTTGCCATCATCCGGCCGTTTTGGTGACCAACTTACAACCCTCGACTACACCACGTCCTCGGAATAACGCCTCTACCATGACCACCTCTGCCTCTAGCTATTGGGGTCTATACTCTGTTTTGTACAATGCCCTTCTAATATGTCCAGTCTCCCCCATCCTAACATTCTCTGGAGTCCGGGCATAGGTCTCTCAGATAAGTTGTTGACGGTCTGAAGGTGGACCCCAACCGCAGTCTGTAGTGAGACTGAATGGGTCGACTGAGTAACCTCCGGAACCTTGTCCTCTAGAGTAGAACCATTAACTCCCCCCCTTTTCGAACCTCTTTGATGTCGATGCCGTTGTGAATTCATCTTGCTTCACTCCTTGCCCACCTCTCACCCCGAATCTACCACTTCTTGAAGATTTTGCCGTATCCGCTACCTTAAGGCGAAATTTCGCAATTCTTATCTCAACCCCTTCACAAAACGGCGAATCCGCTCTTGTGACTGAAACAAGTTGGGTGGCAATATCTGGATATGCCGAAACTTAGCCTCAGATGCATTGTTGAACCGACATCCTACCTTGCTCTAAAAAGGGGTGCCCCCCCCCTCAAGAACTCTCCTTTTCCTATCTCTCACGGCCGGGGAATATTATTTCTCCCATAAACAATCTCGAATGAGGCCCAAGTCATAGGTGTCCTCTGTTGGTTGACACTCAACTGTGACCCGTCTCACCACCTTTTTGGCGATTCCCTTAACTGTTAATCTCCACGAACTCAACACCAACCTGTTACCGTCAACCAGAAAGTCGTAAGCATCCTAGATTCGCACACCTTGAAGACTGGAGGTTTCATTTCAAGAAACGTACTGAAAAGTTCATGTTGATCATTGTCATTAGGCCCAGTAGCAGCGTGGAAACGTGCTATGTCCATGGCATCCATTACGATGGCCTAGGGGCTGCCTGTCTTATCCTCTGAAACCGGAGTGTTTGGTGCAGAAAACATTGGTGGTGGTGCCCTGACCCTGATACAGACAACCCACGACGAAGATAAGCGAGTACCTGATGATCATCTCGTGGGTAGGTTGGGGTGGCATTTCCTCTTTTCGGTACTGTCATTCTCCCATCCTCCCTCTCTCTTCTTACTTTTACTTCTTTCAGTTCGGTGGAGGATCACCCACCGGCCCTAGTACCCCCACCAATGGGCTAGGTGTTGTTTCGTTCTCTTCCCCTAGAGGACATCCTCCACGACCTCTACCGCGGCCTCTCCACTTTCCACTTCGAGCTACAGCCATGGCTGGCTCGATGTCATCTTGTCTTGCTATTTGAGGTTGGCGTAGTCTTTGCTCTAGTTCTAACCTCTGCGAATAGAGGAAGATGGTCATAGATCCAATTTGGTATCACCTTATACCAATTGAATCCAAGTACATACACGCAAGAAAGAAAGAAAGAATGGGAATTTCCTAAAGTCTTATAGCCTCTCAAAGAAAAGTAAAGGCGACCCCCTACCGTTCCTTACGACTCTATAGACCTGTTTTGTGTGAGAGACCAACGAACCTAATGCTCTGATAACCTAAGTTTGGTCACGACCCAAAAACCGAGCCGCGACTGGGGCCCCCACATTTACCCCCTATGTGAGCGAACCAACATCTGACCTAATCATTTCATTAATATCACATAAAGTAATGCGGAAGACTTAAACTCATTAATAAAATGCATTCAATACTTCTAAAATTCAACTTCTATTATTTCCCAAAATCCTGGAATTCAATCACCACAGAAACCTATATCAATTCACTACACTAAGAATATATTCTAAGAAGCTAAACCAAATAAAAGCGAGTCTATGCGAAACTTCAAGGCATCCAAGACATGAGAAGGGATCCAGTCCAATCTTAGAAGCATTAGCTCACCCGGAGACCGGTGTACGAGACTGCTTGACTACTGTTAAGTCGAGAGATACTGCTCATTTGCTGCACTCCACAAATAAAACACAGAAAACATAAAAGTAGGGGGTCATACAAACCACAGTACTGAGTAGGTATCAATCATCGGCCAACTTCAAATAAACGCAATATATCTTCAGCTAAACTCATAAATCACTATATTCTTACATTTGATAGCAACATACAAAACACATTTATAGCTCATCACCCGAACATATCTGTGAGGACCTCAGGCCTCCATACCATACTCCGTTTGGGGATACATGTTTTTAGCATTGAGTATATTATCATCTTTCAAGATTCGTTCTCTTTTTTTTGTTTTTTTTTATTCCTCTTTTGTCTGTACCGTGACACTCCGACCCCTACTACGATGTGTCGGATGCGTGACACTTCCGACCCCCTACATCTACGTGTCGGTGTGGACACGCCCGTCCCACTATGCTATTGGCCACGGTACGTGACCCTTCCGATCCCCTACATCTACGTGTCGGTTCGTACACCCGGCCCACTCATTCTCAATGTGTCGGTACGTGACCCTCTCCCGATCCCCTACATCTACGTGCGGCTCGTGACACCGCGCCCCAAGTCTATGTGTCTGTACGTGAAACTCGATCCCCTAATCTCTGTTCTATTAATTCATGCAGCCTTCTTTATACCAAGGCGTCATCATCTCATCACTTTTAGTCATCAAGAGCCTTCTTTTTACATCAAGGCATCATATTAACAAGAATTAAGGTTTTTATTATTAATAAGAATTATGATCAATATCTCATCATGCTTGTTTCATTCATCACTCATATATATAAAATCACATCATGCATAACCCACCATTAAGCTAAAGAAACTCTATAATACTACCCAACACATATCATTTCGCTATTAAGAGTTTACTACGATAGTGTAAAACCATAACCTACCTCCCTGAAAATCGTGATCAAGCAGCAAATTCCTCAATTGGTTGTTGCCTCTTCGTTCCTATCTCCCTACTCGTTTCTCCTCTCTTTTTCCTTTCTTCTGTCTTGTCTTTCTATTTTTCTTATATTCAACCCTCTTTCCTTTACCCTAAATTAGTATGTAATTAAGAATGAAAGGATGGCATACTAACCCACTATTAACTTAGGTTTACCTCTTTTAACCCCCAAGTAATTTAGACCTTTTAACATGAACCCTCTAACTTTATAATTAAAGCATGATAGTCAAAAAACGTCCCTTTAAAAAAAAAAAAAAAACAACGTTTGTAACGAATCCGACCCGAACGGGATTGCGTAGGCCCGTTACGGCCGTCGATCCTGCGACGGTCCTTCCGCTGTCCGTCACGTGCAAACCAGAGACTTGTTTTTTAATTGGATGTGGCCTGTGGACGGGCCGTCGAGCTGCGACGTCCGTCCTTCCACTCCTTCCGAATTTCATGAGTCAATTTTCAGTACCCCAATTTCAGATTTCTAAGTGTTTTGAAACTACACCTCCACGACGGTCCGTTGTGCACGTGACGGTCCGTCGTGGCCTCCGTCACCTCTGCCAGTTTTTCCAGAATAAAATCTGTTGCTCAAAACGACTAAACAGGTCGTTACAGGCGACCACTGGTGTTGTTAGAGATGTATATCGCACCTTAAAAATGTTATCTTTATGTCCCTATTTAGAAGAAGGACAATCCCTCAACCTATGGCCAAACTAACCACATCCAAAACACCCTTGTTTCCCTAAAACTGACTCAACAAGATAGTTCGTACAATATTTTAGACAAGTTAGGTGGCTCTTATTGCTTGAAACACTTTTCTACGATTTATAGCCTGATGCCCTACCTTTATGATCCTGTCAAAACCTAGATAATGAAGAACTTCCTAATGAAGGTTCTGGAGCTGGATATTTCTGCTAGAATTGATATAGATTTCCACCACCCAACTTTTGCTAAGAATACTCATAGTTTCATGTCCTAGCCTTCTTATTGTAGTTATTTTGTTCCCTATTCTTTACTCCCTTAACATTCTGAGCATGATTTATAAACCTGATGCCCTACCTTTATGATCCTGTCAAAACCTGGATGATGGAGAACTTGATAATGAAGGTTCTGGAGATGAATATTTCTGCTAGAATTGACATAGAGTTCCACCACCCATTTTTTGCTAAGAATACTCATAGTTTCATGTGCTAGCCTTCTTATTGTACTTAATTTTTTCCCTATGCTTTACTCCCTCAACACTCGGAGCATGATTCATAAGCTTAGACATATTCATTTCTTCCAAAAACATAGTGTTTCGACACTCTTTTTACTGAATCGGATAACCCAAACAAAAATATATTCATTTGTGCCCTTGGATCAGCAACCATGTGAGGTGCATACCTATAGAGTTCTTATAACTTAAGGCATTACTCTTGGACTGTCACCTTGCCTCAAATTCATAAATACGTAAGCCATTTCCTCCCTCGACTCTCTATAGAAGAACCTTTCCAGGAAAGCCTCAATAAAATACTCCCAAGTTATAGAAATTTCACATGTTCCCCTGTTTTCTTTCCATTGAGTAAACCACACGTGAGCTACATCCTTAAGTATGTAGGATGCAAACTCTAACATATCATTACAATCAATTGCATCACTACAAAGATTTTCTTTACCATATCAATTAAATTTTGTGGATAATCACCAACCTGCGACCATAGAAACCCACATGGATTCATCCTAACAAAATCACGAACTCTAACTTTAATTGACCCAACATTAGTGTTTGTATGACTAGGCCTGGTGATTGTCTAGTTGGTAACACTTTGAGCCAAAAGTTAAATAGTGTTCCAAAACTCTGCATTAAAACTTCTTGATTTGGGACTAGAGGAGCTGCGTTAGCATTGCATGTATTCAGATTCATTATGTAAGCTCTATGATGAGGAATGATCTAAAAAATGCATACTATGGATTAGAAAGAGAGATTATACCAACGCATGATAAGAATACATAGAAACTAATGTTTTTCGAAAATACATTGTAGCCTTTCTCTCATTAGATGTGGTGCACTCCACACTCATGAAAAGGACTTCACCTGTGGCTTTTCAGATATCATAGGACAATTAAACCTAATGCTTGGATACCTAGTTTTTCAAGCCCCAAAGCTACCTAGGGCATAAACATGGGTCCCAAGATTACAAGTGACCCCAAGCCAACCTTGAGCTGTCATATTGTACGCATACCTAAAGATAAAATGAAACAATAAAAATATTATCAGAAAGCTGATAAAATGAGATAAACAAAGTCATAAAAAAGAGGGAATATTCAATGGAAGTCTAAATATATAACTTATACCGTTCACCCGCAGAAAGGACTGTACTTATTGTGGCTTTTCAGGAATCCTAGGACATTTAAACCTAATGCTCGGATACCCAGTTTGTCAAGCCCCAAAGCAATCTGGGCATAAACATGGGACCCAGGATCACGAGTGACCCTAAGCTAACCTTGAGATGGGATATTGTACATATACTTAAAGATAAAATGAAACAAGAAATATTATTCGGAAGCTTAAACATGAGATAAACTAGCGGGATGGGTACCGCAGTAGCTGACGAGGAGGAGATTGAATTATAGGAATTTAGAAATTTGTCAAGACGAAGCTCACTGGTTCAAAAAGTGTTTTTGCAATGGAATTGGTGCCAGTGCAGCGACGCTGATACAGTGGGTTTTAAAATCATAAATAAAACCATTAGATGACCTTATTTTGTATGTTTTAACTTTTTGAGTTAAGAGACAACCCCTGGGCTATTCCAACTCCTTTTCCATCATTCTTGAAGCTAGAGGCAAGGTTTTCACTCCCTGAATTAGTTTTTCAATCCATGGAACGTTTTAAATTGGGTCAATATTAATAGGGAAATTTTTTTTGGAAGAATCCTATGGTGGAATTAACACTAAATTGACTAGTTGGGATCATGGGTTTGAACTAGGTCTCATAGTTTGTTAGTATTTTGGGAATTTAGTGTTTCTTTATTGGCTCCCGTATATAATTGTTGTTTCTACACCATGAAAAATGGAACTAATCTTGAAAGGGAAAAATCAAGTTCTCTAAGGTTTCAAGCTTATTTCGAGGTAGATGATGGGTGTGATTCTATGATGGTGTGATATACACTTGAATTTTTTCATTGTGATACTTGTATATGCATACATGTTGCAATATGGATCATACATGTTGAGAAATGATATATAAATATCAATACCATGACGTCATGATCGAACGGGTGATATTGATGTGTTTTTGTGATATGTTGTTTGGGATCGGCTGACATGTTCCAATACACTAACTGGGATCGGATAGTCACGTTCTGTGATGCTAACAGATTGACTTTCGCTTCTCTGAGGGGACCAACTATGTGATGAGCCATGTGAATTGTGATGTTGATTCTTATGATAGTATTGAATATGTTGGTATTTATGTATGTTTTATAATATTGTAATTTATTGTTTATATGATTCTAGTGGGAAAGCCATGTGATCCTATATGTACATGGTTGTTTTGTACTTATTCTGCACTTGCTCTTATTTTTGTTGAGTACATGGCATCTTCACGCGACTGTTGAGAAACCTTGCTAAGAGAACGGTGATTGTTTCTAGTTCAAGGGTGAGCCATATCATTTGGGCTGCACTGAAATACTCTTTAGTCTATGTCCAATATTTTAGACCTAGACCTTATTTTCGTTTGTTAGATAGTTCTCTAGAAATTCATGTTAGATTTTGTTCTCGTTTCTAGTTTTGGTACACTGACTTCGGACTCTAGGTTTATCTTCTGCATTGTTAGTGAGTTATTAGATCTTTAATATATTAATTGAACTTAAATTAGTTATTTAACTTGCTTCAGTAACTTTAATGTCTTGGTTTTTAGATTTATTGTTTTGGTTTGTTGCTAGTAGTGGTTCTTCTACCGAATTGTAGTGCAGGTGTAAATCACGACAACTTGAATCGTGCAAAGTTGGTATCAGAGCTTAGGTTTATTGATCTCGATGTACCGAAACGATTCTAATAGTGTCTAATGAAACGTTACTAGGATGCCTTTACATTTGTTTGAGAGACTATACGACTTCACGAAATCTCCATTTTCTCTTGTTTCCTTCGTTCTATGACTTGATTATAATTGTATGTAGGGATTCAAATTGGTATCTTACTTCTTTCAATCTTCTATCCTCAGATAGTTAATACTAGGTATAGTGACGTTAGGTCCGTATCTCCCGCTAATACTTCAGCTGAGGAACCCACAGTGAGAGGTCTCAGTTAAGGCAGAGGTAGATAAAGAGCTAGGGGAAGAGTTCATGGGATAGAGGCGCCAATTGTGAATAAGGTGCCAAATGACTATGTTCATGTGAATGAGAACCCTCTAGCACATAACGAAGAGATAGAAAGGGAAGTTGAGTTTGAGAATGTTGAGAAGGTTGAAAAAGAGGAAGGAGTCTAGGCTGAAATTACAAGAATCCCTCCCATTAATCCGGTGTTATCTAACAAATCATGTCATTTTTGAAACGATTGGTTGGTCGGGGGATGATTCCACCTACTCAAGTCTCCGCGAATCTTCTAGTTGATAACAATGTTCCCAAGCCAATTGGAAATATAGGTAGAGATATTTTATTCCATCCTTTGTTAGTTTCTATGATTATCGGTAATGAGTATGATATATTGATCGAGTTTTTTAAGCTCAAGCCCTCGATATTTCTTGATTATGAGAGGGAGGATGCTTATGAGTTCATATTGGATTGTTATCAAGGGTTCATAAGTTTGGAATATTTCATCAACAAGTGGTTGAGTTTGTGTCATTTCAACTTCAAGGTGAGCTCAAGCAATGGTGAGAGATTATATGGAATGCAGAGCATATACATTACCTCCGCTTACTTAGACCCAATTTCATGCCTTGTTTTTAGAGAAGTATGTGTGGGACTTTGACAGATCACAAGAAGGAGGAGTTTATGGCATTAGACCAAGGTAGTATGTTTGTGGTTGCTTATGAAGACAAGTTCCCTGATTTATATAGATATGCTACACAATTGGGTAGCACTGAAGAAGAGAGGATATGGTTGCTTATTAAAGGTTTTGATTCTGAGCTACAAGTGTTATCCGTTCACATGACTTCTACAGGAAGGGGCTTCAATGAAATAATTGACTATGTCAAGAAGGTGGAAAGGGTGAAGCAAGAAGGTCGACCTAAGGTGTTGGCTAAGAGGGTAAAGAATTCTGGAATTTTTCAGGGCTTCTATGATAAAGGATTTGGTCGACCGACACTCGTGGTAGAACTAATTCAATTTTCCATGCCCGCCACTACCCGTAACTATTCGAGGACTCTTTCTAACAATTTTTCAGCTGATCAAAATGTTGGACACGTGAGAGAAGCAAACCATCTGGCGGACGTACTTTCTTTAGTTGTGGTGAACTTGGACACATGATGAGAAACGTCCCACCTTCGCGTTCGCTTGAGTCCGTAAAATAACCTTCTCGAGCAATCGTACCCGTGGGAAATGGTAATAATGGTAGGGGATGTCCACAAGTAGTACCAAAAGGAAATCAAGGAGGTTATGGAGGTGGACGTAACACACAATCAGGTAGGGAGGTGGCTCATATTGATGATAAAGCTCAACGTTATGCCTTTTCGGGTTCCACCTATTCTTATGTGTGCGTGAGATTCGCCTCTGATTTTGAGATGTTATGTGATATTCTTGATGAACTTATACATGTTTCTACCCTGATTGGCGAGTAAGTAATATTCACCCATTTGTATCGTGCTTGCCCTATTTTGTTTATGGTATTTCAGACTTGTCCTTGTTTGCTGATTTTGGATATGGTGGACTTCGACATAATCTTAGACATGACTTGGTTTTTTCCACATCATGTTGTTCTTAAAATGTAATACTAAGTTTGTGACTCTAGAAATTTTGGCAAGGGAAAAATTAGAGTAGGAAGGGGTGAACAAGCCCAGGCAAGATAAATTATATCCTCCGTCCAGGTTAGTAAACTAGTAAATAAAGATTGTTTAGCTTATTTGGCTCATCTTAGGGATGTTGAGATTGAAGCTCCATCAATAGGGTCTATTTTGGTGGTGTCTAAATTTTATGAAGTATTTCCAAAGTATTTGTCTGGCATTACTCCTGATAGAGATACAGATTTTTGTATTGACTTAGAGCGTGTACGTTCCCCATTTCTATACTTCCATATCGCATGGCTCGGACGGAGTTGTGAGACATTACGGCTCAAATCCAAGAGCTATTTCATAAGGGTTTTATTCATCCCAGTTCTTCCCCATTGGGTACTTTGGTTTTATTTCTCAGGAATAAGGATGGTATCATGACAATATGCATATATTACAGGCAATTAAATAAGGTCACTATTCGTAATAGGTACCCCTTGCCTAGGATAGATGATCTTTTTGACAAATTTCAAGGCGCAACGATCTACTCTATGACTGATTTAAGATTTGGGTATCATCAATTGAAGATTAGACCTGAAGGTATACATAAGAAGGCATTTAGGACTTGTTATGGGCACTATATATTTTTTTGGTTATGTGGTTTGGGTTGACTAATGATCCTGTAGCTTTCATGAGCTTGATAAATGGAGTATTCAAGCCCTTTCTTGACTTTTTGTGATAGTCTTTATTGATTACATTTTGGTGTATTTTAAAAGTGAAGAAGAGCATATTAACCATCTTCGTTATGCATTGGGTATCCTTGAAAAGCAAAAGTTATATGCAACATTTTCTTGGTGTGAATTTTTGTTGAAGTCGGTTGCATTTTTGGGGCATGTGGTGTAAAAACAAGGGGTAAGGTTAGATCCCCAAAAGGTTGAAGCGCTTGAGAATTACGTACGGCCTAGTTTGATGACGAAAGTTAGGAAATTTGTGGGACTTGCTAGTTACTATCGTCTTTTTATCAAGAATGTTGCTTTAATTGCTACTTACTTGACCAATACGACCAAAAAGGAGGTTCCATTTGAATGGATTAAAAAATGTGAAGAGAGTTTCCAAAATCCTAAGACTCTTTTGACCACTACGTCCACTCACATTATAGGTTGAGGGTAAGGAATTTATTGTTTATTGTGATTCTTCATATGCTGGATTAGGTGTTGTGTTTATGTAGGATAAGAATGTCATAGCTTATGCCATGCTCCAGTTGAAGGTTCACGAGAGAAATCATCCCACTCATGATTTAGAGTTGGCAGTGGTGGTATTTTCCCTTCAAATCTTCTGATATTAATTGTATGGTGTTAAGTGTGAGGTATTTACAAGTCATCATTGTTTGCAGCATCTATTCACCCAAAAGGATTTGAATTTTAGACAACACAGATATATGAATTACTCAAGGATTATGATGTTACTATTCAGTACAACTCGGGTAAGGAAAATTTTGTGGCAGATGCTTTGAGTGGAAAAGCGATAAGTGTGTGTAGTTTATCTCACTTAAGTGCAACGAAGCGACTTTTGGCAAGGGAAATTCAGACCTTAGAGTCTAAGTTTATGAGTTGGGCATTTATGAAAGAGGTGGGTTTTTAGTTAGCATTGAAGCTATGTCCATGTTCTTAGAGGAAATCAAGTTGAAGCAATCTCAGGATAGACATTTATATGATCTTAGAACAAAGATTACGATAGGTAAGTCTAAAGGAACCACTCTAGATGTTGATGGTGTGCTCAACTATATGGGTAGAATATGTGTTCAAAGAGTTGGTTTGATCCCAAGGCTATTAGCGGAGGCTCATGGCTCTCACTATTCTATTCATTTGGATGTGACCAAGATGTATAGAGATCTGAAACAAGTATATTGGTGGTTGGGTATGAGACAAGCAATCGAGAATTTTGTGGAGAAGTGTCAAAATTGTTAACAAGTGAAGTATGTACATCAAAGGCATGCGAGAGTACTTCAAAAGATGTCAATTCCGTAATGAAGCGGAAACGATAGACATGGACTTCTTGGTTGGTCTTCCAAGAATTTGGGGAAATTTGATTATATTTTTGTGGTATTAGATAGGTTGACTAATTCAGCACATTTCATTCAAAGGTGTATTTCTATCACGATCAAGGAGAACCCCCTAATCGTAACCGGCATCGTCGTCCTCGCAGAGGACTAAGACTGGCCTCTTCGCATCCGTCATTACATTTCGTAGGTCAAAAATGTGGAAAAATTAAAAATTTTATGTGGTGAGATTTACATAGACCTGTCACATACTACTTAGGGAGTTTACCTAGACTCCTCACATAGGAAGCATTCACAGGCTTCTCGATTAGACAATATACATAACATATGAAGTTTTACTTTAATATAGCGTCTCATATTTCAGCCATCTAAAATGAGTAGAACATTCAGGCATAGCCCATACTTCATTACAACAATATTCACATATAGGCTTATACAATAACATTCTTCAAATGAATGAGAAGGAAACTAAATGTCTTTAGACAATAACAACATAAAGTAATTAGATAGTGGCATCATCCTCGGATGGTGAGGACCTACCAAACACTTGGGGAATGTCCAAGTAGTCTTGCATATGGACTTCTAACTTCAACGACTCGAACCTACATATTTGCATAAATCATAGAAATATGGGTTAGTAAACCGCTTGTACTAAGTATGGATATATGCACATAGTATCATTTGAAAACCATGTTTAAAAGGACATTTTGTTCAAGTCATGCTAAATTACTATTGAAAACCTTAACGCACAAATAAGAACACATGAAAGCCATTGATCACATATTCATTAAGACAAGTCCATATACAACACAAGACCAACATCATCAATAAAGTCATGGCAACATGGATACTACCAACATGAATAGTAGCAGATCAAGATCATATAACCAAAGTAACTCCAACATAATGTCATAATAATAATACATGTACAATAGTTCATATCATCATATATTATAAGAACATTACCAACAATTCCATCCCAAGCATACCAGTGCAATGCTCATGTGAAACCCCATAACCCCACATAATCAAGTAAACAAGGAAAGATATCATAAGTAATGCCAAACTTCACATAACATAACATCATTATTAGTCATCATAATAAATAGAAATAAAGACCAATAGCATATTCATTAACATAGTCAACATCATATAGGAGTGTCGTCATATAAAGCAAACATTTCATAATACATGATGTGATATCACATAAGACCATCTCCTAGGACTCCTTTTAGAGTTAACTTGTTCAATGTCTAGGTAATGTCCCATACACCTACCTATCCTATGTAGACCCCTTAAGTCATCCTAGTCAATGTTCATCTTCATTTAGTCATTCATTTTACTTTCGGGAACAATTGCCTTAAACGACATAAACCGCATGATCTAAATGTAGAATCCGGAGTCATAAAACCCTAAACTGAAAAAGGTTGTCTACTTGTCAAGGTAGAACTAAAACATGAACATAACATTATAGGTGGATCCACTAGCTATTATTCCTATGGGGGAAACATAGTTCAACATCTAAGAGACATACTTGACACCCTCTTTATGCACGAAGGTATTGTAATCTCTCTATAATGAGAACCATTGTGAACCTACCTTCCCACATTGGGGAGGGACACCTCTCATATTTATTTCACTCGGTTCTAAGCTAATGTTTTTGAAATGTCTTTAAGCTTTTATGAATCAAACATATCTTAATGTAGGTCATAGGACACTAACCCCCTTGTATAGCATATCATTTAGCTCAGTAGGTATTACATGAGAATGTCCTTACATTACAACCCTTCATTTGTGAGATTAACACACCATCAACATCATATTATAGTAAGACTCATACGTGATTCACAATCAACCTTACATCATCATATTATAATCATAATCTCACGATTCATATAGTAAAGATTTTCAGTTACATTCATAATTCTATCACCTATGTAATTTAGTCACATGTAATACTTCAATTAACCACCATCATCAAGTAAAAGACACACAATTGAAATAAGGGTTCAAGATCACAATGTCTTACCAATTTAACTTCATAAGCCTTCTTTAATAGCCTTACTATCAACCAACCATATTCACCCATTAATTGGCTTAATAACATCATACAATAGTAATCTATACAAGACCTATGTCAATTGTACCATCACTAACCAATTCAACATCAATCCATAACATAGGTTTAGGTGAATAGGGTTCATCATTCATTCTTAAATAATTAAATTCAATCCCAACAATACATGACCCTATGCAGTCCACAAATGTATTATGATAGTTAAAAAAAAGTCTAACAATCAACACATTCATCAATTCCCATCAATTCATAAGCAAGATCCAAGATTTGAGGAAAGGACGTGAATCCAAAGAAATGATCATTAATCCACATCAATTAATCAATAATCTATAATTAATTATCCATAGGTAATCACAAATTGTCACAATTAATAATCAATTTCCATTTGTAGAGAAAAACCCTTGAAATTGGGTTATTTAGAAATCAATTTTGAAGGTACCTCTTGTGGAATGGAATCTCAAGAGTGAAGAAACCATACCTTAATGAAGATTTATCCACAAAATTTGATTAATAACCTTTGAGACTTTGCCTTCTTCCTTAATTTTTCTTATCTAATTCAATGGAGGATGAATGGAGATTGAATTTTGACAGAGATGAGAGCTTTTGGGTTTTGATTTGGGATTTGATTTGAGTTAGTGAAAATGACTTAAAACCAAACCAAAACCAATATATACTCATCCCCTAAATTACCCAAAATACCCTCACTTAATTGGGTCTTTTGTGAAGTCAAATTGACTTAAAATCGACGCAAATGAATTTTGGAAGTGCCTGCATGTCGCGTGGGCAGTTCCACATCTATTTTCTGAAATCTGGGTGGAGTCAAAGAGCCTCATGAAGGACCCACGTCATGAGGCAATTCCGCACAAGGTGTGGCAGCCTTAAATTCTTGGCTGCACGCAGGCTTTTTTGGTCGCCTGCTCGCCAAAGTTTGGGTCCTCCTCAAGGACCCTTTGGGTAGTCATTGGGGAGTCGTGACTGGACGTTTGGACCCTATATACCATATTTTACCTATTTAAAGTATTTTAACGAGTTTTAGACTTCATATGAAACTCTCAATCCTTAACCAAACACTAGGAAGTCTAGTAGTTCAATTTCGCTAGTTTCCGGAGGTCAAGGTCTTTCTTTGACATTTAAGTTCTAATACTTCTAAATCAACTTTATTATTTTAGTATAGGTCTGGAAATATAATTTTAATTATTATTAGTTGGGTGAGGCTCTAGTCTAGATTCATAGGACTTTTGAGGTGTCACAATATCCCCCCCTTAGGAACATTCATCCTCGAATGAAACCAAAACCTTTTTATAGGGAGAGACAAGACTCAATACCACCATCCCAACCAACAATAAGAAAAACGTAATCATTATGAGTCACAACTCATAGGAGTGCTTCACAACTCCACTCAACACATAACATGACATTTAACATATCTACTCAAATCACAACACATAAAAGCCCAACATTTCATAACACATTATGAGAAACTACCTTCTCAATATCACATGAACTCAAAATGACACCCAAGATTTATCATGCTATTCTTCTCAAGACAACATCAAATCACCAAACATCTCAATAAGGAAAAAACATATATCTCACATTAGTGACAATTAACACAAAAAGCCTTTTCATGAAAACTCATATTGATACCAACCTTTACCAAAATATGCACATACTTATAAAATAGGTCAAATTCATATTTATTCACTATTTCAATTATTAATAGGAACAACTAACCTTAATTAGGAAAAATATGAGGATAGCGAGACTTTATGTCTGCCCCGGCTCCCATGTTGCTCTCTCAACTAGGTGGTTTCTCCATAGAACTTTAACGAAGGCCATCTCTTTGTTCCTCAACTTCTTAACTTGGCAATCTAGAATTTCCACCGGAACCTCTTCATAGGAAAGGTCTTCATCCACACCTAGACCATCGCTAGGAAGAATGAACACGGGGTCTCTAATACACTTCTTAAGCATGGAGACATAAAATATCGGATGAACTGAAGCTATTTCACTAGGTAGTCTCAACTAATATGCAACCCTTCCAACCGTTGCAAAACCTCATAGCGACCCATATATCGGGCACTTAACTTTCTATTTTTTCCAAATCTCATCACGCCTTTCATAGATGAAATCTTTATATACACCATATCAGCTACTTTGAATTCAAGATCACTTCTTCGCTTGTCCGGTACTACGGATTTTGCCGATGATAGGCTTTTTTTCACCTATCTCCTGATCACCCGATCACCATCACCCGAACCTTTCCCAAGATCTATATCATTTTTGGACCGAAGGATGGAAGTAACTCACCCCCATAAACTACCCAACCGGAGACCTGCATCGCCTACAATAGAGTGCTTTAAAAGGTGACATAGAAATACTCAAACGGTAGCTATTACTATTGGAGAACTCAATCAACGGTACGTGATTGTCGCAATTTACTTTAAAATCTACCACAGAAGATCTGAATATGTCTTCTAGGTTTTGAATCATTTGCTCCACTTGACCATCTATTTGTGGAAGAAAAGTGTGCTAAGTTTCACTTATGTACCCGTTCCTTTTTGAAGAGGCCTCCAAAAATGAGAAGTGAATTGAGCACCTCTATACGATATAATGGAAAAAGGGATCCCATGAAGAATCACTGTCTCATCAATGTAGATCCTTGCATAATCTTTTCCATATAAGTAGACTTACAGGGAATAAAGTGAGCGGATTTTTTCAATCTATCCATTATAACCCAAATTGATTCATGTTGCCTCCGGGTTAGAGGCAACCCAACAAAAAAGTCCATATTAATTTCTTCCCATTCAAATTATGAACAGTCATATCTTGGATTAGGCCACTAGGCTTTAGATGCTCGGATTTTACTTTTTCGCAATTTAGACTCTTGGATACAAACTCCGCGATGTCCCTTTTTAAGACATCCCACCAATATACCTCTTTAAGGTCACAGTACATTTTGGTAGCACCTGGATGAATAGTATATCAGGAACCATAAGCTTCTTCCAAAATCATTCCCTCAAGTCATCAACATCCGGTACATAAAATCTACCTTGGTATCTAAGCACACATTCCCCCTTGGGAGAATGACTCACTCAACTTGCTAAGTACCAATTTTTTTACTCCATCAATAGCGGATCAAGGTGTTTCTTAAACTTCACCTTAACCACTAATGATGACTCGGAGTTATTATGAACCATAAAACCACCATTTGGGGGAATCTTCCAACAGAACACCCAATCTAGCCAAACTATGAACTATTTCACTAAGTCTTTCTTCCCTTGTTCGACATGAGACACACTACCCATGGTCATACGACTCAAAGCTTCCACAACCACATTGGCCTTGTCGGAGTGGTAAAGAACACTCATGTCGTAATCTTTCAACAACTCCAACCATCTTCTTTGTCGGAGATTCAACTACTTTTGAGTAAACACATACTGAAGACTCTTATGGTCAGTATACACCACATCAACACCGTACGAGTAATGCCTCAATATTTTCAAAACAAAAACTACGGCCGTAAATTCAAGATTGTAAGTTGGATAATTCTTATCATGCACCTTGAGTTGTCTAGAGACATAGGCTACTACATTCCCATGTTTCATAAGGACAACACCCAAACCCACTCGTGATGCATCACAATATACCACAAAACCCTTGGTACCCTCTAGTAAATCAACACCGAAGTGGAGGTAAGCCTATCTTTCAAAATTTGGAAGATTTTTTCACATGCCTCTGACCAATCTAATTGAACACTCTTATGGGTCAAGGTAGTCAAGGGAGAAGCAATGGACCCAAATCCATCCACAAACATTCTATAGTACCTAGTTAAACCCAAGAAACTTTTAATGTCGATTGGATTGAATGGTATAGGCAAATTCTTAACCGCCTTGGTTTCTTTGGATCGGCCTCTATACCCTTACTTGACATAATATGACCAAGAAACGCCACCGATCTCAACAAAGACTCACAATTGGTATACTTTACAAATAGTTGGTGTTCCTTTAAGGACTTATAATACAACTCTCAAATGGTCCATGTGTTAACCCTTATTCTTATAATATACGAAGATTTCGTCAATGAACACAATGACAAAAGAATCTAGGTAATTTTGGAAGACCCTATTCATAAGGTCCATAAAAGCCATCGGGGAATTCGTGAGACCAAACGACATCACTAAGAACTCGTAGTGCCTATACCTAGTCTGAAATGTCGTTTTAGGTACGTCCTCACCTCTCACCCTAAGTTGGTGATAACCTTAAAAGAACTCAAGTCAATCTTAGATAAGTAGCTTGCCCCTTGAAGCTGATCAAATAAGTCATCAATACGAGAAAGGATATTTGTTCTTAATCGTGACTTTATTGAGTTGATGATAGTCAATGAACATCCTAAGGGACCCATCCTTCTTCTTAACAAATAACATCAAAGATCCCTACGATGTAATACTAGGTGGAATTGAACCCTTGTTTAGTAAGTCTTTAAATTGGAGCCTTAACTCTTTCACTCCCCGAGCCTACGCTAGGGAAGGATAGAAAATAGGTATTGTATACATTAAACAAGTCCATAATAAGGTCATTCTTTATCAGGAGGCCTTCCACATGCGTCATCGTGAACAACTTCCAGAAATCCTTCAACTATTGGACCGACCTATTTGATGGAATTCAGACTCAAGGTCTTTTAATCTTACAATATGGTAAAGACACCCTTTATAAATAATTTTACAAGATTTTAAACAAGAAATGATACGACCTCTAGGCATTGAGTTACCCCCTCCCACTCTAAGTCAGGTTCATTAGGAATGTTGAACTTAACAACTCTTATTTGACAATCAATGGAAGCAAAACAAGAACGCAACCAATCCATTCCCAAAATAACATTAAAATTAACCATATCAAGCTTTACCAAATTAACCGATTTAACTCTATTGGGAAAATATATAGGATAACTCCTAAAGACTTTCTTAGCCACAACGGAGTCACCCACCGGGGTTGTAACAAAAAATGGTTCAATCAAAGCATTGGGTAGAAGATCAAAAATTTTAGATACTAGAGGAGTTATAAATGATAATGTAGCACCGGGTCCAAGTAAAGCAAAAGAATCAATAGACAAGACTTGTAACATATGTGTGACCACATCATGAGATTCATCTTGCTCACCCCTAGAGTAAAGAGAATAAAAGTTGTTCCTCTTTGGAGCATCGGAACTAAGACTGCTTGCTTGAGATTGAACACTCTCCTTCTCTTAAATCCTCACATTAGAAAAATCCCTAACCTTATGGCCACTATTTCCACACCCAAAGCAGTTTTCCGTCTCAACTAGACACTAACCCTTATGCTTCTTACCACACTTGGTACAAGTAGGTTTCTTTCTAGATGAATTTCCATTTCTTTCCTTTTGGGACGTAGGGTTAGACACCCTGTCCTTGTTATCCTTGGGGAAATTGGTTGGAAACCTTCTTCTTGCACCTGAATCTCAAGCCTACTCTTGGAACTACCTCTGTCATAAGGCTTGATCCTCTTAAAATCCCTATTCTTTCTCTTGAGTCTAGTCTCCTAAACTTGTTGAGCATGAACCGTCAACCTAGAAATATCCATGTTGTCATGTAACATGGTCGAACAACGCTCTTCAACCAAGTCATCGGACACTCCCATCACAATGCGACTCATCTCATCCCTTGGGTTAGACACCAACGAAGGATCATATTTGGACTATTTAGTGAATTTCAAAGAGTACTCTTGAACACTCATACCTCCTTGACAATGTTTGATGAATTCTTCCACTTTCTCCTTCTTCTTTTCTCTAGGAAAGAAACTATCAAGGAAAGCCCTTCTAAACACCTTCCAAGTGATAGGACCCGCTCTCAAGGCCTTATTGTCTCCCCATTTGGTGAACCATGTTTGAGCTACATCCTTGAGTTGATAGGAAGCTAACTCAGCCTTTTCATTTGAAGTCAACCCCATGACATAAGGAATCTTGTAGACCTCATCAATGAAGTCTTTGGGATCTTCATTCACTTTTGACCCATAGAGCGTAGAAGGGTTCATCCTCGTGAACTCCCTCAAGCGGGAAGCCATAATACTAGCATTTGGTTGAACACAAGGTCTTATCTCCCTATTCTCTTGAGACATCATGGCTTGAGCTTAAGTGGCTACCGCTTGAGCTTGGGTAGTCATGAATTGTGCCAATCTTAGAAATGCCGACCCTATCTCTCCATCTTTCATAGGTGGAGGAATGACCGAAGCTTGGTCTTGTGGAGGGACTTGGTTCTCTTACGGAGGAACTCCCGTACTAGACAAATCTTCCTCCATTATTCTTGCAGCCATCTTTCTTGTATTCATATCCCATATCCACAAGAAAAGGATTAGAAGAAAAAGGGACACATAGATTTACCACTCAGAAGGAATTACTTTCAAGATTAGTAATAAGTGAGAATTCCTAAGCATCATATAGCCTCCCATTCATAAGTGTGGAGCGCTTCATACACATGAACAAGACTCTACATAGATGTGGTTTAGTGAGACATTAACCCTAAGTTTATTTCAAATTCATGCTCTGATACCAAGTTTATCACGACTGGGGATCACCCCTTAGCCATAACCAGCGTCGTCATCCTCGGAGAGGACTAAGACTATTCTCTTAGAATTCTTCATTACATTTTATAGGTCAAATATGCGGAAAAACTAAAACATTTAAATAGTGAGGTTTACATAGACCTCTCACATACTACTTAGGGAGTTTACTTGGACTTCTCGCATAGGATTCATAATAGGTTTTCTCAATTAGACAATATACATAACATATAAAGATTTAGTCTAATATACCGTCTGACATTTAAACCATCTAAAATAAGTAAAACATTCGGGAATAACCCATACTTCATTACAACAATAGCCAAATATAGGCTTATACAATAATAGTCTTCAAATAATATAGAAGGAAATTAAATGTCTTTAGATAATAAAAACATCAGGTACCTAGATAGTGGCATCGTCCTCGGATGGTGAGGACCTACCAAACACTTGGGTAATATCCAAGTAATAATGAAAATGGCCTTCTAACTTCAACATACCAAACTCACATATTTGTATAAATAGATCTTATAGTACAACCACTGTACTAAGTATAGATAATTCACGTAAATCGTTTGAAATCATGCTTAAAAGGAAATTTTTTGTCAAGTCCCTGCTAACTCCACTTTTGAAAGCCCTTAATGCCAAATAAGAAACATTTCAAGACATGATCAATATTCATGAGACAAGTCCATATACACCACTAGACCAAACATATCAATAAAGTCAAGGCACCTGGATCTATCAGCATAAGGTCAATACACATGAATATACTATCTGTCAACATATCACCAAAGTAACTCCAACATAATGTCATAACAACAATACATGTACAAGAGTTGATATCATCATATCTTATAAGACCCTTACAAACAATTTCATCCCAAGCATACAAGTGCAATGCTCATGTTAAGTTTCATAACCCCACATAATCAAGCAAACAAGGAAGGAGATCATAAGTAATGCCTAACTTCACATAAAATAACATCATGAGTAATAATCATCATCTATAGAAATATAGACAAATAATATATTCATTAACATAGTCAAGATCATATAAGAGTGTCATCATATAAAGCCAACATTTCATAATATATGATATCGTAAAGACCATCTCCTAGGACTCCTTTTAATGTTAACCTATGCAATGTCTAGGTATAGTCTTGTACCCCTACTTATCTTAAGTAGACCCCTCAAGTCATCCTAGTAAATGGACATCTTCATTTAGTCATTCATTTTATTTTCGGGAACAATTGTCTTAACCGACATAGATCACATAAGCTAAATGTTGATCCGGTGTCATGAAACCATACACCGAAAGAAGGTGGTCTACTTGCTAAGGTCCAAAACGTGAACATAGCATTCTAGGTGGATAAACTAGATAGTATTCCTATGGTGGAAACATAGTTCAAGAACTAGGAGAAATACTTGCAACCCTTTTTACGCACAAAGTCATTGTAAACTCTATCTCATGAGTACCATTGTGAACCTACTTTCCCATATTGGAAGGGAAATCTCACATAACTAGATCACAAGATGCTAATCTAAAGTCCCCTTTTGAAATGTTTTTAAGACTTAATCAATCAATCGTAGCTTAATATAAGTGATAGAAGACTAACCCCCTTGTATAGCATATCATTTATCTCATTAGGTATTGCATGAGAATGTCCTTTCATTACAAACCGTTCATTTGTGAGATTAACACACCATCATCATCATCATATTATAGTATGGCACATAATCAATTCAAAATCAACCTTACATCATCATACCGTAATCATAATCTCACAATTCATATATTCAAGACATTTCCATTACATTCCTCATTCCATCACCTATGTAATCTAGTCACATGTAATACTTTAATTAACCATCATCATCAAGTACAAGACATCACAATTGAAGTAAGGTTTTAATATCCCAAGGTCTTACCAATTCACCTTCATAAGCCTTCTTCAATGTCCTTACCATAAACCAACCATATTCACCCATCAACAGGCTTAATAACATCATACAATAGTAATATATACAAGAACCAGTCAATTTACCACAATCATAACCTAGGGTTAAGATAAGTCATCATGAATGATTCATGATATATTCCATCCCAACAATCATTGCCCTATAGCACTCTATTGATTTATATAGTTAAAAGAAGTCTGACAATCAAACATTCATTGACTCCCATTAATTTATAAGCAAGATTCAAAATATTTGGGGAAATTAAGGAAAGCAAAGAATCAAAAGAAATTACCATTAATCAACATCAATTAATAAACAATCTATACTTAATTATCCAATGGTAATAACAATTTTTCACAATTAATCATCAATTTCAAGTTTAGAAGAAAAACCCTTGGAATTGGGTGATTTAGAAATAAAATTTGAAGGGACCTCTTGGGGAAAGGAATCCCAAGAGTGAAGAACCTATACCTTAATGAAGATTTATCCATAAAATTTGAGTAAGAACCTTGGATACTTTGTCTTCTTCTGTAAGCTTCTTTGCTTCTTCAATGGAGGATGAATGGAGAGAGAATTTTGAGGGAGATGAGAGTTTTTGTGTTTTGATTTGGAGATTTGATTTAAATGAGTGAAAATAACTTTAAAATTATTTAAAACCAATATACAATCGTCCCTAAATTACCCAAAAGACCCCTCACTTAATTGGTTCTTTTTGTAAAGTCAAATTTGACTTAAACTCGTCGCAAAGGAATCTGGAAAGTGGATGCGCATCGCTAGGGCAGTTCCACGTTTCTTTTCTGAAATAAAGGTCAAGGTAGAGATCCTCGTGAAGTCTCTGTGTTGCAAGGAAGTTTTTTGCCTACCTAGTGTAGGATGCATGCCACGTGGCAGTCTTCAATTCTTTGCTACACGCAAGATGCTTTTGCAGCATGCCTGCCAAAGTTCAGCCTCTTCAAGGACCCTTCGGGTGGTTCTTGGGGAGTCGTGTGTGGGATTTTGGACCCTATGTACCATATTTTACCTATTTAAAGTCTTTTTACAAGTTTTAGACTACATATGACACTCCCAAACCTTCACCAAACACAAGGACGTCTACTAGTTCAATTTCGCTAGTTTCTGAACGCAAGGTCTTTCTTTGACATTTAAGCTCTAATACTTCTAAATTTAATTTATTATGTTAGTATAGGTATGGAAACATCATTTTAATAATTACTAGGTGGGTGAGGCTTTAGTGCAGGTTCATAGGACTTTTGAGGTGTTAGAATTTCAACGCTGAACAATTGGCTAGAATTTATGTAAAGGAGATAATGAGGCTGCATGGTATGCCCCTTTCAAGCATCTCAAATCTTGGTACTTTTTTCACTTCCAAGTTTTGGAGTAAGTTGCATGATTAATTTGGTAGGAAACTCACTTTTAGTACAACCTTTATTCAAAGATGGATGGACAATCAAAAAGGACTATACAAGTGTTGGAAGACATGTTAAGAACTTGTGTAGTTGACTTTAGAGGGCATTGGGATACGTTCATACCCCTATGTGAGTTCTCTTAGAATAATTGTTATCACTCGAGCATTGATATGGCATCATTTCAGGCATTATATGGGAGAGGACGTAGATCGCCCATAGATTGGTTTGAATCCGTAGATGTAAAACCTTTGGGGGTTGACTTGGTAAAGAACACTCAATATAAGATGAGGAGAATTCAACCCAGACCTTTATCCGTGCAAAGTAGAAAAAAAAGTATGTGAATAACAAGGTTAGAGACATGGAATTCCAAATGGGCAAGAATGTTCTTCTCAATGTATCATCCATGAAGGGGGTAATGAGATTTTGTAAGAGGGGTAAGTTGAGCCCTCTTTATATTGGTCCCTTTGAGATTCTTTAGCGTGTATGAACGGTGGCTTATACATTAGCGCTACCTCCTAATTTTTTCGGTATACATCCTGTATTTCATGTGTCTATGTTAACGAGATATCACGGTGATGGTGACTATATCATTAAGTGAGACTCAATAGTTCTAGACAAGGACCTCAAAAATGAGGATGAACCAATTGATATTATTGATTATAATGTTTGAAAGTTGAGGAAAAAAGAGATTAAGTCTGTGATAGTTCAATGGAAGTATACTCCAGTTGACGAAGCTACTTGGACGACCAAAAAGGATATGTGAGACAAGTATCCGCAATTGTTCATCGAATCAGGTACTACCTTTTTCCTATCTAGCCTACTTGTAATTAGTTGATCACACGAGGAAGAGTGAGGGGTAAATTGATATCTATTATAACGATAAGGTTTCGTCGTTATATAAATTTCGATGAGAGAAAATTAGGGCCGATAAAAAACTTTTTCATAGTACTAGAATTTTCCCAACATTGTCCAGATGTGGAAGAAATTTGATTTATCAAGGTGTAGGGAATCAAGTAGAAATTGGGTGTATTAAATAGAAATTTTATTACATAATTGGTTAGATAACTTGTTAGGGGATCCGTACTACTACTTACGAAATTGAATTTGCATAAATAGACCTCCGAGAATCGACCGTAGCATTAAGGGTACTTTCTGGGCCCAGTGGATTAAGTGTATGTTGTAAAATACAGAAATTTAAAATCCCTTATGAGCTCACTACCTCGCTTCTAGCCGTTGCAGTGAGTCGTTACAATAGGATGGGTACCGTTGTACCAGACGAGGCGTAGATTGAATTATTTGATTTTTCGAAACAAAAATCACTGGTTGAAATAGTGTCACTGCAGAGGGATTGATGCCGCTGCAGTGACGCCGCTACAGCGAGATGGGTGTCGCTATGGCGGGATGGTGGGTTTTAAATATCGTAATTAAAACCCTTACACGACCTTATTTTGTATTTTTGACTTTTTGAGTTAAGAGACAATCCCTAGGCAATTCCAACTCGTCTTCCACCATTCCTAAAGCTAGAGGTAAGCTTTTCACTCTGCAAATTAGTTTTTTGATCCGAATAACTTTTAGAATGGGTCAATATTGATGGGGAAGGATTTATTGAAGAATCCTATAATATAATTAACTATAAATTGACTAGTTGGGGTCATGGGTTTGAACAAGGATCATAGTTTATTAGTATTCTGAGATATTTATTGTTCTTTGTTAATTCTCATACATAAATTGTTATTTTTAGACCACGAACAAGCTGAACGAATATGGAAAGGGAAGGATCAATTAGTCTAGGGTTTCAAGCTTATTTCAAGGTAGTTGATGATTATGATACTATGATGTTGTAATATACACTTTCTTTGCTTCGTTGTGATACTTGTATATGTATACATGTTACAATATTGGTCATAGATGTTGAAATGAGATATATAAATATTGATACCAAGAAATCATGATTGAATGGGTGATTTTGATGTGTTATTGTGATGTGTGATTGGGATCGACTAAAATGTTTGGGCACACTAAGATTAGATTTCCACGTTCCGACATGCTTTGTGGGATCGGTTGCCATGTTCTGGTGTAGAATTGGATCTACTGAGCATATTCTGGCATCCTAACAGTTTAAGTTTGGGTTTCGTGATAGGACCAACTATGTGATGAAGAATGTGAATTGTGATGTTGATTCATATGATAGTATAGAATATGTAGATATTCATACATGTTTTATAATGTTGTAAGTGGCTTTTTTATGTTACACTAGTGGGATAGCTACATGATCCTACCAATACACGGTGGTTGTGTACTAATTATGAACTTTCTCTTATTTTTGTTTAGTATAGGGCATCTGCACGTGACTGTTGAGAGACCTCGCTTAGGGGATCGGTGATCGCTTCGAGTTTAAGGGTGAGCCACATCATTCGGCCTTCCATGGAATTTTGTTTAGTATATGTTGTTTTACTTAAGAATATCAGGTAAGGTAAAAATGACTAAGTTTCAAAAAATTGATTGATCTTATGAACTAAGATAAATCAATTTTTCAAATTAAACAGAGTCGCCACTTGATTTTTGAAGAAAAGTCAAGAAAACTTTTGATTTCAAAAAGACTTAACAGAAAAATCGATTGAAAACAATTAAAGGGGGGATTCGAGGATTCATATTAATGTCTTAGGAATGTTTTAAAGGCACCTAAGACGTTCCGCTTACTTGCGGTGATCCGACAACTAATTTAATTTGGCTAAACTTAAAACTGCGATGAGAATATTTTTTAGAGTTGTTTGAAAATGAATACTAAAAATCATCTAAGATTGTCTGAAAGTGAAAATGTATTTATCTAAGTGAATTTTAATTGTGTAAAAACCCTTAAGCCATTTATTCGATTTAATCGAGTCGTTAAAATCAAAGTGGCATTTTGAAGGGAATCACATTTTTCTATCCTTCAGAACTAATGACAAGTAAAACTAATAAGTAATAAAAGCAAGTAAACAGATAGAGGAGAGATATTTGGGTCCAAATTCGGGTTTTCTGTTCGCCTTGACCAGTATTTGGAGCCACCTATCTTTCGAGTTTTTGACCCGTTTGTTTTGGGTCTTTGACCCACTTTCACCTATCCTAGACTAATTACAAGAAAAATAAATACAGAATAGAAACAAAACAGGGTCTTAGGCTCAAAATACAACTTTTCAAAATAACACTTCGGTCTCTCTGTGGCCCACAATTTCAACTCCTTCGTTAGCTTTGAGTTCTTCTAATTCGGGAACCGTACGCCTCGTTTGATGCTGGTTGACTCAATGAATAAGTTTAGAGCCTTTATGGCTCTCTTTCAAATGCAAAGGACGAGCGAAAGTTCATTGCGAACTCGGATGGAGATTTACACGCATACGAACAAAGCACAAATAATTGAAATGAGTTAGTTTAGGATAAGATTTAACACCTCAACGTAATATTAGAATCACAAGTAAGCTCAGACAATAAAACAATTCAATCAGAGCACCATCCAATAATCTAAACAAATATGGGAAGGTAAGGTCATCCAATTAAAGATAAGAACACGAATACTTTATTTAATCAATTTTAGCAACAAACACATGCAGAGGGGGGTTTACATGCACATATGTAGTGAGAACATAAAGAGTAAAGAAAAAAATAAAAATGACATGGCCATGGAGCGGAATGATCAATTGTCAACTAAGCAGGAACGAATAAATAAGGAACATGATTCTTTATTTCTTACAAATAGGTAAAGAAGAAAAAAGAAGAAAACATTATCATACACTTAAATTATTTATTTATTTATTTATTTATATATTTGTTTTAAAAAAAGAGTAGACAATGTGAATGGCTAAAAATTCTCACGAGTAGGCCACAGAGAAATAGCTAAAACACCATAGATTAGACCCAAAATAATACAAACTTGATCAAGTGTACGAAATACTCGAATTTCGCGGGGTTCGAAAAACAACTGGTTAAACGAAATAAACAAATAAATAATACATAATATTTTAACAAATACATAAACAAAGGACAAACTAATAGTATGCATCTCATTTAGTTAGAACTGGTAGTGCAGGATTCACAGAGACCAAAAATTCAAGAAATTCTATATTAATGATAGAACTTTAAACATAAAACTCGGTGGCAAAGTCGAATAAAACAAGAAAACAAAAATAGCGGCCTGGAAGTATCTCTAACCAATCACTCAGAGCAATAAGGCAACGAAATTTTAATGAACCAAGAAAGCCAATCCATCGAAATGAAAACACCCCAACCATTATTTCCTACGAACTTATAGACCTATATAAGCAACCAATCTTGAACAGTAACAAACCAAATGAAATCATTGACCACTGAAGACGCGTACGAAATAGGGATCAAACTTTCTAATTCTTAGATATCTCGACAAGTATGACTGGATAGATATTAAAGTGATCAACAAATAATCTGGAAAAATTTGGAATGAGTGCAACTTAACCTACACATCTTGAGTATAACCACAGACAGAGAAACTACACTATACAGTCGATAAATTAGTTCGCTAACAACAACTATTTTTTTTATTCAAAACAATCGTAGAATCGAAATGAAGAGGACAAAGGATTGATTAATAGTTATCAAATAAAGCAAGATTAAACAAAATAAAATGCTTTAACAGACACAAAAACAGGATGATACATTGACATTTCTATAATCAGAAATTTGAAGGACACATATGGCTATTCAATCATCAGATAGGTGCCAATCTTTATGGAAAAAAAAACCAAACCACACTAATGAGAGAATCATGTTCAAAGCTAAAATAGACCACCAACTAAGGCATAACAAAACGACATAAAGCTCATATTGAAAGGCTTCCAAATCGCTGGTGACCCATGAACAAGCAGCCATAAAATGAATATTCATTGGTTATTTAAAATATCACTTTGAAAGGGAAAACTATATGAGATAGGCAATATGAGAGAGAGAACGTTACCTTTAACAGGGCAGCGAACAGAGACCAGAAACGAGCAAAGATCTTATTCCTGACCACAAAGTTTGAAGTATAGGAAGAGAGTAAAAACCCAAACAGCAACTCAAACTTTGAAACAAACCAGAATGTATTTTTATGTATATGTCATATTTATTTTTGCTTAGGTTGTTCTAAGTGTTTATATTCGAAGGAAATTGCAACTTCAATTTCTAACTCTAAAGTTTTCGACCCTTTTTTTTCAGAAATGTTTTTTACCCCTCTTTCAAGAATAGAAAGTGACCTTATTTAGCGAAGGATTAAGGCGACAATTTTGTTCAAGGGTGGGGCGAATTCGGGTCTAAAATTCGAACCCATTTTGAGTTTCCCTTTGAAATTCAAAAGAATCACCAATTTTGGCGGAACAGCCTTTTCTAAATCATCTACCCTTTTTCCCAAAATGGAAGGGGAGAATGAACATATAGGATCAATCTCTCGTCCTTGGGGAGATGCGTGTATCGATCTCACGCTATCAAGGACAATCTCGCGTACCTCCTCTGTTGCTGGACATCGTATGACTTGAGAGCGACGGTAAGGAAGACGATGATAAAAATCGTACCGCCTTTTGTTGCTACTCGTTTCGCGTGAAGCTCATACAATCTTGTTGGGATCAAGCACCATCAAGTGTTTTCTGGATTGGCGACTGGTCCTAGGCTGTGTACTCGCCTGGTCACGCGCGAAGGAGAAGGAGAAAAATTTGGTGGGTCGGGTAAGAGGTCAGGAATTGGGCTTGGGGTTGGCTATTGGGTTAAGGTTAAAGTGTTGATGTAATTTAAAAGGGATGGATTAAAAGGTCCAAATTTTCTCTTTAAATAATTGGAAAAATAATATACCAAATTCCAACTAAATTTGGATTGTAATATGATAAAATCTAGACGACGAATTCGACTAAAGGTAAATAAAGTGAGACAATAAAATAAATTAATTAGCTTCTTAATTTTGAAGAAATAAAATAATTTATTTAATTTCAAGATGAGTAATTTAAAACATAGACTATTAGGTAGTCGAACTAATTAGTAAAATACTTAAACGAAGTAGAATTTTTTTCAACGCAATTCTCAGATAAATATAAAATATAGTTATTGTATATATAATTGCATAAAACAAACATATTATCTAAGAATTGTAAAAGTTATAAGACTAGTGTAAGTAATTTAGAAAACACTTTAACATTGTAAAAATTAATTACTTCAAAATTGTTTAGAATTAAGAAAAATCGCTAAGTTCATATCGTTGAGGGTCAAAATTGGGTGTCAATAACTGTCCCTCATTTTATTTTGATTGATGCAAGAAATTTGAGGAAAATTAAATTGACCAAACCAATTTTGACCGACCACATATTCCTCTTTAAGAAAAGGATTTAGTACGGACTTTTGGAATTATGGCCGAACCCCAAAAATGGGTTTCCTACATATCTCAGGCTATACGAGAATTCAGGACACTTGTAATTCGATATGCTTGATTTAACGTATGATTTTGAAAGTGTTCAAAGCCATCTCGATACCAAATTATGAAGGGATCGAAATGTTTGGGAATAGGCTTTAAGAGCGAATATTGGAATACAGTCGAGTTTTCAACAGTGATCTCGCCTACATATCCTTGTATTTCAGAAATCAAGTTGTATGTAGTTCGAGTTGATAGGTTTAAAGGAAATCTATTATACTAGATAACCTTCGGTTCTACACGTGACAAATTGAATCGAGTATGAAAAGCAGGCTCGCAACCTCTTAGCTATGAATGTGGCGCGCTTCACGCCCATAATTAAGAACTTACATGGACATAATTTCCAAAGCTCTTTGTGAATTGTCACTAAGATTGGAAACACGCTTTAGCAGACACCAAAACTTTAGAATGCAAATTGAAACTGAAGAACCGAAAGAAAACCCACATGCCTTATAATAGGGGTGTGGTTTTATTGTGGTGGAAGTCGCTCCTCTACTCGCATCCTAAGAGTTGGACACTCCTCTTTTGACTATGTCCCAGTTCACTACTAAGAAAAAGTTCCACGTTGTGCTACATCCTTTTAGATATCGTCCGCACCTATGATATGTTTCAGAGAATTCATCCTTTCGAATGCTCTCGACAAAAATTTAGAAAAAACTAGTCAGCATAAAAATGCATTTAAGATGGGAGATAGTAACGTTTACCATGTTTACACTTAATAGTTCTCCTCGACATTTGATGTAAACTCTATCAGTTTGACATAAAGCAAATAAAGCTTATGTCTTGTGTTTGAAAGGCAATCTTCAATGTACTTTTCATGTGATGCCAACATAAATGAAAGTTGATGTGGTGCGCTAGTATTTATATTGACGGCGTCCTCGATTCTCTTCTTGATTTTTACTTTTATCAAAATAAAAGAATGCAGTTGATGCCGATGGATAAATATTTCTCGTGGGATGCACAATTTCCTTTTCTGGCAGTGCATGACTTCTTGCGGGGCATGAATATTTTCCCGCGATGCGTAAATTTCTGCGAGGTTTGAAATTTTCTCACGGTGCATAACTTTTTGTGAGGTATGAAATCCTCTCACGATGCATAAGTTTAAACGAGGCATAGAACCTTCTCGTGATGCATAAATTTTCGCGAGGTATGAAATCTTCTCACGATACATAAATTTTTACGAGGTATGGAATCTTATCGCGATGATCTTCCATGATGCACGAATATTGACTCGCGATGCATTATTTTTTGCGATGCATGGATATTGACTCACGATGTATGACCTTTCGTGATGCATGGATATTGACTTGCAATTCATGATCTTTCTTGATGCATGGAAATTGAATCGCGATGCGTGCTCTTCCGCGATGCATGGATATCTTTCTGCCATACAAAGATATAAACTCTTGATATCATCCTTGGCACTAAATGAAGATATTGCTTCGATCGAGCAACAGAGTGATCTTCTGGGTGATTTCTGGATAATCATATCGTCTCCAATCATGATAACGTTAAAACGTTTTCCAGATAGTATATCATCTTGATCGATAAATAAATAACTGACCCCTTTGGGTAATGCATAGTATCATTACTGACATTATGATGCAAATGACGTCCTTTACGGAAATCGTAAATTCTTCCTTAAGATTTTCGCTTGATTCACCTTCGAATCTAGCTGCACGTTCTTTATAAATCTCATGTCGTTGGAAATTGATTGAAATAAACAATTCATATTCCCATTTCTCCGACATAAGTGATAGAAAATGATTCCTGCTTCTAGGAAAACAAATGATTTTGGGATAGTTTTCTCCTCATTTGACTTCTCCATATTCATCCATTGGAAGAATTTTTTGATTTCAAAGCAAAGCTATAAATCTGCGTCCAAAGAAAAATTGTTTAGTTTTAAAAATGAAATGATCTGTGTCGATTTCTTCAGTTGTCTGCTCCTTGTCCTTCTATCTCCGGTTGATTTCCGGATCTCCTGACTCTTCATAGATAAGATATAATATTTTATGCCAAAACAAATGAAACGAAAAAGGGGAAATTTAAGAGAAATAGATTTTCGAGAAATAGTATCTGAAAAAGGTCACTGTCAAGTCATGTCATATTTGTCTTAACAAACTTCTTTGAGTCTGATGCTTGAAGGTTTATCTAATTATTCGCTTGAGAGTTTTCAGAGTCACTCCAGACTTGTAGATCCATGCTGAAATTTTGAGGCCATCCTTAAAATTTCTATCCTAGTTAACTGCATTGCTTATTTTTCTACTGTAACTATGTAGATCACAGAATTTTTGAGATCTTCTCAAAAATTTTGTCCCAGTTGCAAATCTCAAAATATCTTCAGTCTTGACTTCTTGAGGAAAAATTTTCTTCTCAAGAATTTTTTGAGTCCCTCTCAAAAATTTTGTCTTAGTTTCTATTGTAAAGAGGAATAGAAATCTTATAGAAGATATGACCGAAACCTTGTGGTGCCTACGTATCCCGTCGAGGTAGGAATCAGGTCAAGTGTAGTTCCTCTCAAAGGTTGACAAAGATAATAAACTTACAAAGTAACCGATCGATGCCCACATAGGCTGCCTACATATCTCATTCTTGAGAATTCAGGTCGAACGTAGTTCAAATACAAAGAAATATTAAAAAGGGATAAATGGGGTGACCGAGGACGACAAAGGCCACCTAAGTATCTCATTCTTGAGAATTCAGGTCAGACGTAGTTCATCACAAGAGGGATAAAATTTAAACCAAACAGATACTAGAAAAATAGAACAATTACAAGTAAATGAAAAGAATAAAAGCTGAAACTTTACATATATTTTCTCTTGAAAGCATCTGAGTTGATTGGTTTCGTCCACGCAGTGCCATCCATCTCTGACAGGACCAAAGCACCTCCATATAATACTTTACGAACCATGCAAATTCCTTGACAGTTTGGTGCGAATTTTACTTTATACTCATCTTGATGAGGAAAAATGGTCTTAAGTACTAACTGACCGATTTCAAAAGTTCTAGCTCATACTCTTTTATGAAAAGCGTGAATCAGCCTCTGTCGATATAACTGACCATGACAAACAGCAAGCATTCTCTTCTCATCAATCAAAGTTAGTTGATCAATCCGCTTGCTGACCCATTTAGCATTATTTAACTCAGCTTCTTGGATGATTCTCAAAGACAGTATTTCAACTTCAGCAGGTATGACTGCTTTTGTCCCATACACTAGCAAGTATGGAGTAGCTCCAGTCAACATTCTCACAGTCGTACGATAAACCAATAAATCATATGGCAACATCTCATGTCAACCTCGGTGATTGTCAATTATTTTCTCAGAATCTTCTTGATATTCTTATTGACGGCTTCTACAGCTCCATTCATTTAAGGGCGATAAGCAGTTGAGTTTAGGTGAGTGACCTTAAATTGCTCACATATATCTCTCATCAAGTGACTATTAATATTTGCCCCATTATCAGTAATGATCTATTTTGGTACTCCAAACCTGCATATTAAGTTGTTGCGAAAAAAATCCATCACAACTTTCTTGGTTACCAACTTGTACAAAGATGCTTCCACCCATTTGGTGAAATAATCAATGGCAACCAAAATAAAGATGTGTCCATTAGAAGCGAATGGCTCTCATAGCATTAAGTTCGTGAGGTGGCACCCGATCAAATTACCGTGCACTTGACATTTATGGCATTTTCGCACAAACTTGCAACAATAATTCTTCATAGTAATCCATAAATACTCGTCTCAAAAGATCTTTCTCGCCAAAGTGATCCCATTCATATGCGTACCGCAAACTCCAGAGTGTATATGTTCAATCAGCTTTGCAGCATCCACACATCTGAGGAGGCCCAAATCTGCAGTCCTCTTATAAAGTATTTCTCCACTTAGAAAGAAACTGAGAGCCATACGGTGTATCGACTTCTTTTGGTTTGATGTTGTATCTTTTAGATAATTTCTGCACTCTAAATGCCTCTTAATATCGAGATACCAAGGCCAACCTTCTGGTTCCGCTTCAACATGTGAACAATGGACTGGATGTTCTTTCATATTTATACCCAGAGGATCTATATAATTTGTATACGGATGTTTATTGAAGCGATGGTTGAAAGAGCATCGGCCAACTCCTTTTGTATTCTGGGAGTATGTCTGAATTCGATCTCGTGAAATCTTTGGCACAACTTTTGTACATACTGCATGTAAGGTATAATCCTTGGGTTCTTCATGGTCCATTCTCCTTGAACTTGATGAATCAACAGATCTGAATCTCTGATAACAAATAACTCTTAGATGTTCATGTCGATGGCCATTTTAAAACAAAGAATGCAAGCTTCATATTCAGCCATGTTATTCGTGCAATTAAATCGGAGTTTAGCCGTCATGGGATAGTGTTGACCAGACTCTGACACTAAGAATTCTCCAATACCTTTACCTTTATGATTTGCCGCCCCATCAAAGAATAGTTTCCAACCTGGATATGCTTCTGAAATATCTTCACCCACAAATGACACTTCTTCATTGTGAAAATAAGTCTTAAGTGGTTCATACTCTTCATCTACGGGATTTTTTGCAAGATGATCATCCAAATACTGTTCCTTAATCACCTTCTGAGTCACATACACAATAGCAAACTCACTTAACAGCATTTGCCACTTAGCTAATTTTCCGGTCGGCATCGCCTTCTGGAAGATATACTTCAGCGGGTCCATTCTAGAAATGAGGTTTGTAGTATAAGAAGACAGATAATGTCTCAACTTCTGGGAAACTCAAGTCAAAGCACAACACGGTCTCTCTAACAGAGTGTATCGATACTTGTATGGAGTAAACTTCTTTCTTATGTATTAGATATCTTTTTCCTTCTTTCATCTCTCGTCATGTTGACTGAGTACGCATCCGAAAGCACTATCTGATACGGACAAATACAGCAACAAAGGACTCCCATCTCGCGGAGCAACCAATATCGGTGGATTTGACAAATAGTTCTTGATAGCGTCGAAAGCAATCTGACACTCTTCAGTCCACTTTGTCGTAGCGTCTTTCATCTACAACTTGAAGATAGGCTCACACACCACGGTTTATTATGCTATGAATCGACTGATGTATTTTAACCTCCCAAAGAAACTCATCACCTCTTTTCTCGTCTTCGACGGAGGTAACTCCTGAATTGCTTTAATCTTAGAAGGGTCGCTCTTAATACCCCTTCTGCTGACTATAAATCCCAACAACTTTTCGGCTGGAACTCTAAAAAACATTTGGAGAGATTTAAATTCAAGTTATAATAACGCAAACGATCAAATAATTTCCTTAGATGTGTCAAGTGGTCTGAACTCTTGAGTGACTTGATTATGACGTCATCCACATACACCTATATCTTCTTATGAATCATGTTATGAAATATGATCGTCATATCGCTCATATAGGTAGCACTAGCATTATTGAGGCCTAATGGCATCATTATGTAATGATATACAACCCAGGTTGTAATAAAAGTTATATTTTCTGCATCTTCCTCGCCCATCAGAATCTGATGATAACATGCGTAATAATCCACAAATGACAGGATTTCATGCTTAGCACAGTTATCAATCAAAATATGAGTATTTGGCAACGGAAAATTATCATTCAGGCTAGTTTTGTTGAGATCCCTATAGTTGACACAAATTATGATCTTCCCGTCTTTCTTGACAACCGGAACAACATTGGCTAACCAAGTCGGATATTGTGTCACTTCCACCAATCAAGACTCAATCTCTTGGTGATCTCTTCTTTGTTCTTTAAACTCAATTAAGGCTTGAACTTTCAAGACTTTTTCTTCACTGGATCGAACCCCAGATTAATCGACAGTTTATGAGATATAACGTCGGTATCAGCCCTTGTATGTCACCGACTTCCCATACGAACACATCAATATATTCAGCAAGCAAATGAATTAGGCCTTTTCATTGAGTTTCATTTAAGAGGATGTTGATCTTAACCTCTGTAGCGCACTCTAGGTCTCCCATATTTATCATTTCCGCTTCTTCTAGATTCGGCTAATGCTAGTTTTAAACTGCTAAAATTCCTTGGCAACATACTCTGGTTCCTCACTTTCCTCTTCATAATCATCAACCCCCGTCATCACCTGCCTCATTTCAATCTGTCAACTCGTAACATGACATGACATTGGCAGGTTTAAAACTTACATTACTGAACCCATAAACAAACAAAATTAGACAATCAAAGTATAAAAAATGAGTAAAAACAAATTTTTTTTAAAAAAAGAGGGTTTCATTCAAATTGAAAAACAATGCTATCTTTGGTCATGGCATACGGACATGTTGCCTTCTTTGAACATCATTATGGAAATTCAAAAAATCAAACAGTAATGAAAAATGCAAAATGGTGGGTCTCGAGCCTCTTTCTAACTACCGCCGATTTAAATATGCATAAAACGATGCCCTTCTACCAAGGAGTTCGGGGAATCGGTATGGGCGTGGAGGTCCAATTTTGCAGCATCTCTTCTGGCTCAGCACCACGGAATCTTGTCAGCTCGACCTCTTCTTCAATGATAGCACTGATCTCTTCAAAAAGGCCACAGATTCCCTCCCTAAGGTCCTCCTGCTCGGCATATTCATAGACAAGGAAAAATTGATATAGGTGAGGGATTGGCTTGGCCAATGCTTGATACTTCTTCTTCTTTATCTTCTCATCATCATCTGTGTAGGGACGTACCCCAAATACATACTTTTCCCCTTTGACAGGAACTTGAATGTGCTCAAAAATTCCTTGGAAATTACTTCCCAATTCGAAACCTGGTTCAAATCCTCTTTGCAACATCATAGTAGCAATCATGCTATACAAAGAAGGCATGAGAGGTTGTGGGGCCAAGTCTTCATCGGTGGTATTTACCAGCTCCACCGTGTAGAAATCAATACCTCAAGACACTTCATGAATAATCATTGTCTGTCTTCCAGAATGACTTCCTTCGCCATGAATGAATAGCTCTTTGTTTTTCCTGACGAGCTTCATCATCTAATGCAGGGTAGAGGGTACAACTCCAGCCATGTGAATAAACGACTTTCCCAGAAGAAGGTTGTAGTTGGTATCAATTTCTCCGACTTGAAACTATGCATTGAATTCTTCTAGACCCATTTGGATTATCAGATTCCCTGCTCCCAACATATCTCTCTATACTCCATCGAAGGCTCTTACATTGACTTGGTTTTGTTCCATATTTGACAAGTAAAACTTTAGCTTCCTTAATGTTGACAATGAGAAAATGTTCAGACCAGATCCATAATCCACCAAAACACGATTTACGAACTTCTCGTGGCATACCACGGTGATGTGCAACGCCTTGTTGTGTGACATCCCTTCAAAAGGTAGTTCATCATCACAAAAGTTGATCTAATGCCCTCAAATAACCTGGTTAATCATAGCGGACACATTATCGTTTCTTTTATCAACGGGCACAAACATATCATCAAGAGCCTTCATCAAACCCTGCCTATGCGATTGAGAACTCATCAGCAGGGCCCACACAGAAATCTGGGCTGGAGTCTTCTCCAAATGCTTGACAATAGAATAATCTTTCGGCTACATTCTTCTTCAGAATTCCTCTGCCTCACCCTTTCTTATTAGTCTTTTAGATTGATCGTTATTTTGACCGCCGAGAGAGAGCTCCTCAGGAGTATAACATCTTCTGGATCGAGTCATACCTTGTGCAGCAGCAGTCTCAATCACAAATTTTGACTTGATAAGAGTTACTTACGGCACTAAGGTAACAGCCTTTGCCGGTGTCAAGATAACAAACTCTTTCTTCTGTTTGATGCTCAAAGCATCTACAGCCTTTTCAAACTCCTCATGAACGATTGGAGTTATTACTTTCGTCCCACACCAATAATCGTCTTTTTCTATCATACTGACATTGTCTCCTTCATGATTTGGCAAAGTATTTGTATTGACATTAGGTACAGCTAGTTGGAACGAACTCACCTCTTGGTCAATTAAATCCTGAATCTTGTGCTTGAGTTTGATACAGTTCTCAGTATCATTCCCAACATTGTTGGAATGATAAGCACATCTCTGATCTAGCCTACAGAATTCTAATTAATATCCATGGGTTTGGGCCTCACTAGGTGAAATTCCTCAAAGGTTTATTCTTGAACCGAGGTCGAGGGGGATCATAACTTCCTTATGGGGGAGGCATCTATTAATAACCTCGATTGTTCGGATAGGGAGCTTGATTTCTGGGATATGAGTATTTCTGGTAGTTTGACATTAGAGATTGGTAGTTCGGGTGGGGATTTTGATATGGTGGATCTTGTAATTGATAAGCAGGAGGGGGTTCTGGTAGCTCGACTGCACGTTAGCACAGTTGGGAGCAGCACCCTAGTAGGGAGATGGAATTTGATAGGGTGGAGGATAATTTGGGTAAAGGGGAGATGGATTTTAGTAATTCGGGGATGGACGTTTGTATAGTGGATCTTGAACGTTTGGATAAGTTGAGGTAGCATTCTGAAAAATTTGAGGATTTTTAGGATGAATAGCTTGCGTGTAGCAAGCTTGGTGGGAATTTTGAGAAGGCCAAGAAAGACGTTGGGAATATGACGAGCTTCTAGGAGTTTTCCTTCCCCATATGAAACAGTAGCAATTTATTCTCTTTTCTTCTTCAACGTTCCCGATGATCCGGGTGATGCAGCAACAAGGGATATCTTTCCTGTTTTCAACCTATCTTCGATAGTCTCACCAATTTTGACTATCTCGACATATTTTGCTCCTACGAGCAACATGATTAGATCATAATATTCGAGCTCTTGCACCAACATGAACACTTCTACAATTTCTTTTTTAGGCATGGGCGGTCTCACCCTCGCCGCTTCATTTCTCTATCTATAGGCAAACTCCCTATAGCTTTTGATTGAGTTTTTCTTTATCTTTTCCAAAGAGTATCTATCTGGAACAATTTCTACGTTGTAAGAGAATCAATCGAAAAAATCTTTGGCCAATGCATTCCAGCTGGGCCATTGCCTGGTTTCATGTGAGGTGAACCATTCAAGAGCTTCTCCACACAGGCTTCGGCTTAAGATACGCATCAATAGAGCTTCATCCCTTCAAACTACCATGATCTGGTCAAAGTAGGCTCTCAAATGAGTCATAGGGTTGCCCACTCCTACGAAAGTGTCAAACTTTGGGATGTTGAACCCTTTTGGAAGGTCCAAATTTGGATGAATACATAAGTCTTCATAACTAACCCCGTGATATCAGGGATGCATTGGAGCTCCTTCATGGACTTCTTGATCTCTTCTTTTATGTCGACCTTTACCTCTTTATTTGCCCTCCACTCCTTTTCATGTTCCTCATAAAGGTCTAGCTCAGAAGTATGCACATCATGCTCGGCAGGGACATGGATTTGGAAAGTGGTTCTTTTGGATAAGAGAGGAGCTATAGAGGGACTCTCGGCATTTTGAGTGGTTTGATAATTATGTGGGTAAGTCTGCGGATTGGTATTCTTCTTTAAGTGGTGGTGGGGTGTTTGGGGATTGAAAGTATTTTGATTTTGATTTGGGTTTTTATTTTATGGTGGTGGAATGCTTTGATGATGGGTATTTTGAGGATGGGGTGGAATTCGGGGGTGGTTGTTTAGAGGAGGAGGTGGAGTTTGGTAGGATGCGGAAGAATATTGGGTATTTTGGGAAGTCAGATCTATAACCGATGGATTCTGAGCAGGTGGAGATGGATGGTTCTGGGCCGGATCCGTATTTGAGGGATGGAAGTAGATTGGAGGTCTCCCATTAGCAGGGTTAGAAGCAAACCCTGGTAGAGGCAGATCCTGTCTCCTTTGCATTTCTACCCTCATCTCTGCAATCTGTTGCATCAGCTGCAGAATAAACTCATTCTGGTCCACTACACTGGGTTGAGCCACCGCAACATCAGTAAAACTCACTTCTTCATTACTATCCCCTATAACTATCTTTCCTTTCTCTGAGCTTTTTCTAGGGAAGGAATCTGCAGGACCTTTCGATCTGGTGAACTGAGGATGATCTGCCAGCTTTCAATCAACGCATATCAGTTTCAAAGTACCTGAGAGGGAAAACAACTCTAAGGCAGATTTGTTAGTGCAGATTCAGAATACAAAATGCATAATATCACATAGAGAACAGATAAACATACATGTCGCTTTGTTTGAGGATATCTTCAACTCACGAGTAAGGATGGAAAAACATTTTTTAACAAGGAGTTTTATTGTTTTAGTTTTTGCACTGTCTCAGAAAGGCTAAATCACGTTGAGCTAAGGTCCTCTTGCAGCTGCTCTTTGACGTCCGTTGATCGCCTTCATATCTTCTCGTAACATGAAAGGGGAGAATTAAAATTTTTAAAGATAGGGTCCGGGCGAGAGGATGCCTACGTATCTCACAAGGAGAATTCAGGCCCAACGTATTTCGAGTACAAGATAAACATTTTCATTGATTCGTTCATTACGATTACAAGGAAATTGAAAGGCAACAATAGAGCTTTTAAAAGATAAAATTATGATGACACATTAGTCATATCCCTTCGTGTTGCATCATTAGTCTCCTCCTCTCAGACGACCTAGGAATGGAGGTTTGTAGATGATTTTCTCGTCGTCGTCATCCCCAGTCGCTTCAGGGTGAGCGTTATAGAGACCACTATTAGCTCCTTGCTTGTAGACGGGGTGTTTTACGCGCATTTTCTGAAGTTTATCAATCATGTTTCTATAGAAGGCTTTGTTCTTCTTCCTCAATGCGGCCATACTTTCTCTCGTGGAGGTGAATTCTTCCATTTCCACTGTCATCTCTTTATAAAGTGACATGATTTTAGCTAACAAAGCGGCGGTCTCCGATTTTATCCTCGCTTCTATTTCTTGTACTTTCAACCAAAGCATGTCAAACTTCTCTCGCAAGTTCGCTGTCTCCATCTCAACATATTTCTTTCTCTTCATCTGTAATGCTAGATCCACATCCAGCGTCACGGTTGTAGCTTTGTAGATTGCGGTGGCCATGTCGACTCTGTGTCCTTCCTCCTTGGCTTCTTGAATTTCTCGAGTGACCAGTTCGATCTTTATTTGTAGTTCTTCTCTAGTGAGCTCTATTTGGATGTTCTTACCCTTGTCCATAGCAGTGATTCTTTGCCTTTCCTGAGACAGTAGAATACTATTTTAGGACTTGTTGTATAAGAGGTGTCTTTTGACTAAGAAACTTAAGACTCAAAAAGTTTTGGTCGGACATATGTAATTGTGACTTCTATGTATTTGGAAATTTCTGGAAAGGAGTGGATTTTCGATATCTTCATTCATAGAAACATAACACATAAGCAATTAATAACACATATATCGCGTCCTAACACATACAAAGGAACCCTTTTTTCCAAGGGTAGGCGTAGCGCATTTGAATGATGTACGTGTGAATTTGAGCCAAATAAACAATTTCCCCCAAAATAAATTTCACTAGTGAATAATAATGTTCACAAAGGGGAAAATAAAGGATAAAATTTTAAGACAAACCCACGCAGGGGCCATTTTAAAGTGCAATAAAGGTAGACCCACGCAGGGGCTAAAACAACATAAATACATATAAAAACTAGTATTGTGCCTGATGGTCCTGCTCCGTCGTCTTCCCTATGAGTCTTGTATTGCTGAAATATATATCTTAGCATCAGCAAGAATCCTTCACCCAGGCGTCATTAGTCTTCCAAGCCTTCGTATCACATCCTCTCGATTTTCTCCTTGACCAACTACCGAAATCGTCAAAACCATGCCTTAGTCTTTCCACCTCTTGAGTCGCCTTCTCAAGAGTATCTTGGTTCATGACAAACTTAGCGTACACCTCTTGGGCCTCTTTCTTTACCTCGCGTATCTCGGCCACTACTTTGGCTTCTCGGTCCATTACACTGCGAAAGCTGCATGGGGTTTAGGAGGAGACGTTTTGTATATCCTTCTTCAGCATTCTTTGAAACCCTTGTCATATCCAGCATTTAATCGGTCAGGGGCGATGGTTTCTTTATCCATAAGCTTAGCACCTTTCCATTCTCTGAACATTTCAGAAGCGTCGTGCACTCTACCATCTCCAGTATCTTATACATAAGTGTCATAGTATGCTTCTTTGGATAGAGTTTGTCTCCTCTTGAACTGTCACAGCACTCGAAAAGGTGCATAAGGGAGAATTCCCCGAATACCTGGTAGAGGAAGCACAATCTGTCTGCGGCTCTCCACGATGACTTCTTTGGATATGAAACGGTCAAGCATCCATTGAAGATCTTCTTCTCTTAATTCGGAGAAAATTTGAGTCCATCTCCCCTTTGTTCTCTTATTGTCCATATTCGCCCAGTACAAGATGTCATTCAAATTTTTAAGGGTGTTCTTGTGTCAAGAGTATGCAGCTCCCGAGTCCTAGCACCCTTCGCTAAGTGGCTGAGGATCCACCACTGAAGGAGAAAGTTGCATCCTTGGAAGTCTTGATGTCCCTCTTAGCATTTTCCCAAGGCTCGATACATATCGGACAAGATGATGGGAGCTATTGGACAGTACTTTGTTGTCCCTTGGTTCTCGTACCCTTTGAAAAATGTATGTGCGAGTGTTATTACTCGGGTATTGATACTCAGACTTGGACCATGTGGAAATACCATTGTTCCCAATAACGCTACAGCAAAAGTTAGAGGACGATTTCATTCCATTCTTTGTAGGAGATCTTGAACTCTCTATTGTAAGTGGCGTAGAAGCTCGCATATCCAAATCGAATAAAAATATCTCTGAATGCTACATGTAATTCTTGGCACTAGTAGGCAAAGTCTTTCTCCAACCCGAACCAGTCAGCAATATTTTCTACATAAAGTTTAGATAAAGATGTCTTCTTCTTTTCTTGCATTCCTTTCTATCCCAATGCCTACCGTGTCTATGTAGTCTCGGATTTCCTCCAAAGTCGGGGTAATTTCGATGGTTCCAAATTTTGAACACCATTTGTTGACTATCCCATTAACCTGTAAGGACCTCAACTAATTCCGTCCAATCGTTCATGTTGATTAATTCCGTCAAAGCACCCACGTATTTTGTTAGGGTTCTTCGGCGATCCCCGTCGAGATTGTCACGCCATATTTTGAGTTGGGGTGGCACTGCTATGACCATATCAAACCTTCAGAAATGGTCCATATCTACAAAACTGTTGTTGGTTAGTTTTACCCACCCCAAATTGGTTTTCATAGGTACAACATTCAAATGTCACATAAAATGATGTGTCGTGAGATCGAAGACCTTAGACACAGTTTTGGCAGTTTTCTACTAAATAGACTTAATACACCTTGGCTATTAAGCCGTCTTAGGCTAATGCTTAATTTTTTATTTTCGTTTCACTCTAACCTAGGCTTACTAGAATAGTTTTAAAGTTGACAGTTACCCGAGTCGGACAAACATTGGGGTGAAGCTTCCAAACAACGTCGGATGACCGCATTACAACTATTTGTTTGATACTTCTAAATGAATTTTTGAGTATTTTAAAGAAAGTCGTGAAAAGCCACGTAACTTTCATTTTTCTAATACATACTACTGGCCTTTTGGAGGAAGAATGCCATGGAAATGCAACAGTTTCAATGCTAAGGTAAAATAAAAAAGTAAACAATTTATCAAAACGCCAAATAACATTAATTTTAATGTTAGAATCCTCCAAATTCCTCAGCAGATTCGTCATTTTTCTTTTACCTAAGAATATTAGGTAAGGTAAAAATGACTAAGTTTCGAAAAATTGATTGATCTTATGAATTAAGATAAATCAATTTTTCAAGTTAAACAGAATCGCCACTTGATTTTTGAAGAAAAATCAAGAAAACTTTCGTTTTCAAAAAGACTTAAGAGAAAAATCGATTGAAAACAATTAAAGGTGGGTTCGAGATTTCATATTAATGTCTTTGAAAGTTTTTAAAGGCACCTAAGACGTTCCGTTTACTTGCGGTTATCCGACAACTAATTTAATTCGGCTCAACTTAAAATTGCGATAAGAATATTTTTTAGAGTTGTTTGAAAATGAATGCTAAAAATCACTTAAAATTGTTCGAAAGTCAAAAAATTATTTATCAAAGTGAATTTTAATTGTGTAAAAATCCTTAAGCCATTTATTTTATTTGATCCAGTCGTTAAAACTAAAGTGGCGTTTTGCAGGGAATTGGATTTTCCTATCCATCAAAACTAACGATAAGTAAAACAGATAAGCAATAAAATTGAGTAAAGAGGGAGAGGAGAGATATTTGGGTCCAAATCTGGGTTTTCTATTCGCTTTGACCGGTATTTGGATCCATCTGTCTTTCGGGGTTTTGACCCATTTGTTTTGGGTCTTTGACCACTTCCACATGTCCTAAACTAATTACAAGAAAACTAAATACAAAAGAGAAACACTACAAGGGCTTAAGCCCAAAATACAACTTTTAAAAATAACACTTCGTGTCTCTATGGCCCACAATTTCAATGAATAAGTTTAGAGCCTTTATGGCTCTCTTTCAAATGCAAAGGACGAGCGAAAGTTCATAGCGAACTCGGATGGAGATTTAAACGCAAATGAACAAAGCAAAAATAATTGAAATGAGTTAGTTTAGGATAAGATCTAACATCTCAACGTAATATTTGGATCACAAGTAAGCTCATACAATAAAACAATTCAATCAGACCACCAACGAATAATCTAACTAATATGGGAAGGTAAGGCCATCCAATTAAATATAAGAGCACGAATACTTTATTTAATCAATTTTAGCAACAAATACATACAGAGGGGGGTTAACATGCACGTATGTAGTGAGCATTTAAAGAGTAAAGAAAAACATAAAAAAGACATGGCCATGGAGAGGAATGATCAATTGTCAACTAAGCAGGAACGAAAAAATAAGGAACAGGATCATTATTTCTTACAAATAGGTAAAGAAGGAAAAAAAACTTTATCATACACCTAAATTATTTATTTATTTATATATTTTTTTTAAAAAAAAAAAAGAATAGCCAATGTTAATAGGTAAAATCTCTCACGAGTAGGCAACAAAGAAATAGCTAAAACGCCATATATTAGATCCAAAATAAAACAAACTTGATCAACTGTACGAAATACTCAAATTTTGCAGGGTCCAAAAAACAACTGGTTAACAAAATAAACTAATAAATAATAGGAAATATTCTAACAAATACATAAACAGAGGACACACTAACAGTGTGTATCTCATTTAGTTAGAACTGGTACTGCAGGATTCACAGAGTTACCCAAAATTCAAAAAATTTGCATTAATGATAGAACGTTAAACCTAAAACTCAGCGGCAAATCGAACCAAAACAAGAAAATAGAAAAAGCGGCCTGGAAGTATCTCTAACCCATCACTCAGAGTAGTAAGGCGACAAAATTTTAATGAACCGAGAAAGCCAAGATATCGAAATGAAAACACCCCAACCATTATTTCCTACGAACTTATAGACCTATATAAGCAGCCAATCTTGAAAAGTAACAAACCAAATGAAAGCATTGACGATTGAAGACTCGTTAAGAAATAGGGATCAAAATTTCTGATTCTTAGATATCTCGACAAGTATGAATGGATAGATATTAAAGTGATCAACAAATAAACCAGAAAAATTTGGAATGATTACAACTTAATCAAGACATCTTGAGTATAATCACAGACAGAGAAACTAGACTATACAGTCGATAAATTAGTTCGCTAACAACAACTATTTTTTGATTCAAAACAATCGTCGAATCAAAATGAAGAGGAGAAAGGATTGATTAATAGCTATCAAATAAATCAAGATTATACAAAATAAAATGCTTTAACAGAGGAAAACACAGAATGATACATTGACATTTCTATACTCATAAATTTGAAGGACACATATGGCTATTCAATCATCAGATAGATGCCAATCTTTATGCAAAAAAAAAAAATAGAACCACACTAATGAGCGAATCAAGTTCGAAGCTAAATCAGGCCACCAACTAAGGCATAACAAAATGGCATAATGCTCTATATTGAAAGAATTCCAAATCGTTGGTGACCCATAAACAAGCAGCCATAAAATGAAAATTCCTTTGCCATTAAAAATATCACTTTGAAAGGGAAGACGATACGAGATAGGCAATATGAGAGAGAGAATGTTAACTTAAATAGGGCGGCGAACAGAGACCAGAAACAAGCAAAGAGCTTATTCCCGACCACGAAGTTTGAAATATAGGCTGAGAGCGAAAAACCCAAACATCAACTAAAACTTTGAAACAAACCAGAATGTATTTTTATGTATATGTCCTATTTATTTTCTCTTAGGCTGTTCTAAGTTTTTATATTCGAAGGAAATTCCAACTTCAATTTCTAACTCTAAAGTTTTCGACCCTTTTTTTACAGAAATTTTTTTTCTTCCCCCTCTTTCAAGAACAGAAAGGGACCTTCTATCGCGAAGGATTAGGGCTACAATTTTTTTTCATGGGTGGGGAGAACTCGGGTCTAAAATCTAGACCCATTACGAGTTTCCCTTTGAAGATTCAAAAGAATCACCAATTTTGGTGGAATAGCCTTTTCTAAATCTTCTACCCTTTTTCTAAAAAGGGAAGGGGAGAATGAATGTATAGGATCAATCTCTCGTCCTTGGGGAGCTGTGTGGCTCGATCTCGCGCTATCAAGGATGATCTCACGTGCCTCCTCTACTGCTGGACATCGTACGACTTGAGAGTGACGATAAGTAAGACAATGAGAAAAATCATACCGCCTTCTGTTGCTGCTCCTTTTGCACGAAAGCTCGTACAAGCTTGTTAGGGTCGAGCACCATCATGCGGTATCTGGATTAGCGACTGGTCCTGGGCTGCATACTCGCCTTGTCACACGCAAAGGAGAAGGAGAAAAAATGGATGGGTTGGGTTAAAGGTCAGGAATTGGGCCTGGGGTTTGCTGTTGGGTTAAGGTTAAAGTGGGCTGATGTAATTAAAAAGGGACGGATTAAAAGGTCCAAATTTGCTTTTTAAATGGTTGGAAAAAGAATATATCAAAGTCCAACTAAATTTGGATTGTAATCGGATCAAATCTAGATGATGAATTTGACTAAAGTTAAATAAAGTGAGACAATAAAATAAATTAACGAGCTTCTTAATTTTTACGAAATAAAATAATTAATTTAATTGCAAGATAACTAATTTAAAACATAGACTATGAGATATTCGAACTAATTAGTAAAATACTTAAACGAAGTATTATTTTTTCAAGGCGATTTTTAGATAAATATAAAATATAGTAATTGCATATATAATTGCGAAAAACATAACATATTATCTAAGAATTGTAAAAGTGATAAGACTAATGTGAAGTAATTTAGAAAATAATTTAACTTTGTAAAAATTAATTACTTCAAAATCGTTTAGAATTAAAAAAACTCACTAATTAGTTCATATCATCGAGGGTCAAAATTGGGTGTCAACAACTGTCCACCATTTTTGGACCTAGACCTTATTTTAGTTTGTTAGATAGTTCACTAGAAATTCTTGTTAGATTTGGTTCTCATTTCTCATTTTGGTACATTGACTTTCAGATTCTAGGTTTATCTTCCGCATTGTTAGTTAGTTATTAGATCTTTAATTAGTGATGCAACTTAGCTTAGTTATTTAACTTGCTTCTGTAACTTAAATATCTTAGTTTTTAGATAATTTTCTTTAGTTGGTTGCTAGTAGTGGTTCTCCCATCGAGTTATAGTGTGGATGTCAATCACGACGGTACGAGTCATGAGAGTACGTTACCTGCAAAATATGAATCCCCAGTAAATAACTTGGGATTTTAAAATTCGCAGGAAATAACTTATGAAGGTTTTACCTTCGAATTTTTCTTGGTAGGAAAATCCACAAGAAACTTAGTTTCTTACGAATTTTCATTTGTAATCCCTATGAAATTTCCCATGTAATCAACATTTTTTCTTATAGTGGCTAGTGCATCCACAAAAGTCCCTACACAAACCACTTAACACACAGTATACACGTTATATTATTGAAAGAGTTCAAAATACAGTTTTATATCAATAAGAGTTTGACAAAACGGAATGGAAGTCTAACAAAGTCTGAAAGTAATCAATTGTATCAAGAGTGATTGAAAGATAACCTACATCACATACAATATGGAAAAGTAAAGAAAATAAGTAATACAGGGCGTAGTGCTCCAAATATGACGACTTACCCATATTGGAAGATACTGAGGTTATCACTAGCCATGGGGGTGCAAAATAGAAGTGTTGTACCTACATTAGTAAAACAATGTAGTCAAGAGTATGCATTAGTACATAGAATGTACCGAGTATGAGGGGAACGCTATAAAACATGAGACGTTATCATAAAGGGGCATAATCAAAACATGAAATGCATGACCAAGTTAAAACATAGTAAAATCATTCAAGAAGATTCATAAATCATGAACAAAGTAAATACATCATTAAATCATAATGGAAGCTTCATATAACATTAGTAATTAACATAGTTCATTTTGTTGGAAGTTTACCATGTGAGCTATAATATAACCCAGTGTCTACCCCATAGCCAAAAAGGGTATCATACTTCCTAACGTATGGACATCAATTTGAGCTAAAGTGTATCTATTAGCTAATGTCTATCTATGAAAATCATTGCCTATCTAAGACAATCATCCTATGATGGCACAAAGTTATGGGCATGGGTAATCACCATTTTTCCACTCAGTGCTTAGTAAAATCCCATGAAAAAATCTTCAATCAGATTCTTCTTATCATCCATTGAGAGGCACAATTAAACAACTCATCCAAGTTAGAAACATCACATAGTAGCTCCTTTGAACATGCGTGAGAAAACATTCTACCATCCATGATATTTTTATAATAGTTTTATCAGGCCCATATTAATTAACTTCACACTAGAAATACCTTCTACTAATGGATGTTTTTTTAAATGCGTGATCTATGTCATTGATGGCATATCCGGATACCACACTAATCAAGATTTAATTTAGGTAAATAACCAAAAAGCATTGAGGGAAAATCTAGATGTCTCATGCGTCCAAGCTTTATAGAAAATATAGATACCTTCATATATAATCTTTACTTGGGTCATACACCTTTATATTATGTAAATATGCATGATTTAATAAGAATACATTCATAGGCTCAAGCTTATTCATAAATTCGTGTAAATTATGATTCATAGTCCAAGTTCATAGATCAAAGCATGGTTTCACATGGAATTGGTTGAAGAGGACTCACCAATATTGTGATGAAATCTATGGTGAAATACTATGGATTTCAGGGTTGAACTTGAAGAATACCTATGCTAGTTCATGGGAGAAACTGACAACTTTTACTCATCGTCTGATTCTAATCTGGGTGATTTTAGGAAAATGATGGTTCTAGGTGGGTTCGAACCATTCTAATAGGCTTGGACTAAGTAAATAACGATATCGTTTAAGAATTAAACAACGTTTTTAAGCATTAAATGGAGTAGTTTAAGTACCAAACGCATAGGGGAAAAGACAAATGTGACGCTGACTTAAATTCTAGTAAAATCACTTCAAGACCGGCTTCACGGGCCGTCATGATGACCAAGTCCTGTCTAATCGCTCATGAAGATGCCCCACTATACTGGGTTTCACTAAAAAGCGCATAATTCTTTACTCTAAGCTAAGAATTAGGCAAACTTTGTTACAGTGGCAAGAGGACTCAGACATATTGAATTTGATAGGTCATGGACTATCTAATTCATTTCACGGAGAATGATATTGTCATTTAAAGTTGACCCTAAACTCTAAGTCTGACAAGGCCCCTTCTTGGACGACTTTATGGTTTGTATGGAGCTTCACAAACACTGTAGACATAAGTGGTGCATAATCGGTGACTTTGGGGGTGAAGCCTAACTTAGAAGTTGACAAAGTGACTTCACGACAGGTTTCATGGACAGTCTAGAGCACCACAACCCATCAACTGGGTCATGATGATGCTCTTCGCGATAGGGCTTCACTAAAACAAGCAGAACTTCTTACGTCGGGATAAGAATTAGGAAAACTTGGTAATAGGACACAAAGAATTTTAATTTTATATATCATGAGCCACCTAAATCATTTGTGCTAAATAATATGATCGTTTGAAGTTGACCTAAACTTCAATGTCTATCAAGCCTCTATTACAAGCCACTTCACGACTCGTGTGAAGCTCCACGGACCATCAAGTGGTATGTGCTCCTTGAAAATAGCCATGGTGGTTCTATATCCCCATCAAGTTCCACTTCATAGTTTTTGTGGAGCTCTACGACTATTTGGTGGTATGTTCTCTTTCACCTTTTGTTGGGTGCACAACCACGAGCAGGGTGATGGGTCGTGGTCCACTTCACTGCTCGTGGATCCCCTATGTGGTTTACCCTTCTATCATGTTCAGTCCTAATTAAATACTGATATGTTACATGTCCATGTCACCACTGGACGTCTAGGGCACGATCTAGATTTCTCTTGCCTAAGGGCAGTCCTAGATAGTCTCATGATGCCCTTAACGGGTTGTGGACCCCTAGATGGATTGTCTAAGTCCCTATGAAGAGTCTATGGCCCATTCTGGATTTTTGGACTTTCCCTTTTACCTTTCTAGCCCATTCTCAATTTCTGAGGCTTTACACATACCTAGAATATTTCATATATGAATGCATACTTGTCCCTACATTGTTTCACAATTGTATGGTCTGAAACTACTATCTCTCATACTTGTGGAATAGCTGGTTCCATACATTTTTGAAGATTGGTGAGTCGACGATCGAGATACTTTTAAAACTTATGGCATTTCCATTTTCAATCTTTGTATATGATCTACGGGTTATGTCCCAATCACTTTTCTTATGATCTACTAGATGGCTTATGGAGATGTATGTTAGACTTCTGTTTTGTCAAAACTCATTTATGATTTAAGCCTTTGATTTTGAATTATTTATTCTATTATCGTGTATGTTGGATGCTAAGTGGCTTGTGTAGGAATTTTCAGGGTCCTATATGTCATGTTACACCTAGAGCATACATTGGGTCATGACAGTTAATGGACACGTCTATAATTTATTTAGTACAATTAACTATTTTCCCATCTAAATGCACTTTAATACACTAATCTTTTCATATTTTGAAAAAAAAAAAGTGATGAAAACTAAGAAGAGAACCACCGGTCTTAAAAAGAAAAGAAAAATGATAGAAGAGAACAAGAGACGTGCTCAAGTGACAGGCAAGGAACAAAGTGATAAAGTTTTTATTGTTGGCTTATTATTAGTGTAGGTTTGGAAGGGTATATTAGTGGTTAATTAGGATATATCATACAATAATGATTGGTTGTTTTGTTATAAGAAGGACTGAAGTTGAGTTGCTATGAAAGATTAGCTACTTCTGTTAAAAGTTATTTTGAATTCAAATCCTGCAATGAGATATGAGGCTGTACTTACATTAGATAAATGGACATTCGCTCCATGATATTGGTAACGTCAGACTTCAACCCCTAGTTTTTTAAAAGTTAGGACATATCGATACTTGACATATTAGTTGGCCAAAGAGCTTTAAAGAATCGCAAAGGGCACACTAAAGTGCTTCCTCTTCCTATTTGAATTGACACCAAAAATTACCCTCATCCAATAATTTAGGCCCCCAAATTACCCGTACATCAACTTTTGTTCCAAAATACCCTATATTAACTTTCTTGCTTTATATGTGCCATTATTTTTAACAACTCCATAAAGTTAGAGAATAAAATATTTAGGATGATGTGTAATCTAACACAATTGGTCCAGATTGTAATCGTTCAAATAAATTAAAAAAAGTAACCTATATTTTATGTTGGAAAGACAAAGGCAATAACAAAGAATGCCTGACAGATAACAACAAGAATACCCAAGTCTATACTGGTACCTTTTCGATTACCAAGAGAAGACAAACAACCCAAGCAATTGATAGAAAGCGAACAAGTAATTCAAACAAACACAAATATAACAAAGACAATAATAAACCAATAACACAAGACACCAAGATTTAGTGGAAAAACCCTTCGATGTGAAGAGTAAAAAACACGGGACCAACTATAATAAAACCAAGAGTTACAATATGTCTCCAAAATTCGCCACACCAACAAGTGTCAAACAACGAGCAACAACAAAATAAGATTGCCACCAAATCTAAGAGAATTAAAGGAGCAAAATCACCAATTTTGCAGCTACTGTTTCACGGACAGCCAAACGGAAGCTAGGCCACCAATCAACTCTGTAGTTCCAATCAAATATTGAGATGAAGAGATATCATGCTGTCAAAATCAGCTCACATCGGACAAGAAGAAGCGGGAATCGCAATTTGAAGTTGGCTGTTAGGGCTGAATTTTGACTGCGAAAAAAACTGCTCTCTTTCTCTCTTTTTGGCTTCTGAAAAAACTCTTTTAGAGTTGAAAATAATAACCTTAAATAGGCTTTTTGATCATAAGAATGGGGCTATGGGAAAAAAAGTGGGTTGGTCCAAGATTGGATTTTATTATCCACATAGGAAGGGAAAAAAGACCCATAACCAACAATTCTCCCCACCTCACGACTATGCTAGGAGGAGACCGCCATCCCGGCGACAGGCAACAATCTCAAAATTCCCTCTTGGCAAAGCTTTAGTCATCATATCGGAACCATGTATTTTATTGACTTTTTTAAATCAAGCCAATTTAGAATCCAACAAATCTTGAATCCAATGTATCTCACATCAAGGTTGTTAGGACCGGCCATGGCATTGTACAGAATCTTGCCAAGATGTATAGCACTTGTGGACTGGGCACAATAAAAGCACATTACCTCTCTTGGCACAACCAAGTTCCCCCAGAATCTCTTCATCCAAAGCAATCTTTACAAGATTCAACGGACAGCAATAAGTCGAGCTTCTGTATAGATAGAGCAACACATTTTTTGCACCACGATGCCACAAGAACAAGCTTCCCCCTGCAAGTAACCAAGTACCTGAGTAGACTTCGAGTAGCAACATCACCAGCCATGTATGAATCAGTATACCACAAAGGATAGGCCCGTCCCGTACCAAAAACAACAACTCAAACTAGAAGTGCCACAGAGATATCTAATAACCCACTTCACAACATTCCAATGTGTCTCTTCCCGGATTAGAAAGACAAAAAACAAAAACGGCTAAAAGAAACTCCAACAGCGTGGAGCAAATTGTTATTTTTCCGGGTCTTGTAAAAACATCGCATACATCATAATACCAACACTCTGAATCATAAAGGAACTTTCTCTATCTTCTTCTCATCATCACTAGCAAGACACTTTGTTTCGTTGATCAATTTGAAGTGCATAGCTAAAAAGTGTACTGACAACCTTGAGCTGTGGCCATGCTGTGGAATCTGCCGATTGTACTTTTGAATGTACTTCTCTGTGACAATAACAATTTCTTGGCCTTTCTATCACGGACAATCTGCATGCCAAGGATCTGCCTGCTGTCCTAAGTCTTTCATAGCAAAAGACTTACTCAAATTCTTGGCTTCAACTTCTGAATCCTGCAAGTATTATGAACCAACAACAAGCATGTCAATCAACAGAAAGCAACACAATGAATAAAGTCACCATCAGAGAAACTTTTGCACAAAAACACCAATGTCTGAAGAAGTTTTTCTGAAAGCCCTGCTGGAATCATAAAAGAACCAAAACGTCATGCTACACTGCCTGGGAGCTTGTTTCAAACACATTACAAGCTCTTCTCAATTTGCAAACTAATTCTCTTTACCTTGACTTTCAAAAACCTTCCGGTGCTTCATATAAATGTCTCATCTAAGTCACCATGGAGGAAGCAGTTTTTAAAAATTCCATTTGCCAACCCCTAAATTAGACTTGTGCAGCCAAGCCTAGAAACCACACGAATTATGGATGAAATCTCCCACAAACGGAGAGAAATTCATAAATCAAATCCCCATTTTCTGATTAAATCCCTTGACAAAACTAATCTAGCTTTGTACCGTGGGAACTGGATTACCACTTCATGTTTTACCCGAAAAACCCACCGTTTTCAAAGCTTCTGTCGTTTAGGAACTTAACCAAATCAAAAAAAAAAGGGGGATATTTTGATTATCATGCAAGGATTTAATTTCATCCTTTATAGCATCAAACCACCTTTATTTTTCTTACTTACCATGGCACATCAAGACTCTCAGGTTCTCCCCCGTCCAGCTCAAGGAGTACATACTCATGGGAGAAGAGAATAACGAGAAGTGAGGAATGTTATCTCTCTAAACAGATCGAAGGAGAGAACCTCTGGAAGCCCTCTATAATGGTAGTGTTGGACAAACCACATCATCTTGCACTGGAGCATCAACAACATCTGCCGGTCATTACTGAACATGATCACCATCTTCCATTATCAACTGATTTTCATAAGTATGAAGATTTTCTTCCGGTGCAATAGTCAAAGGAAATGGCATCAACTCCAACTAAGCTCTCACTACTCTAAAATCATCTTGTCAAATCTTAACAATGTTGGTCTTCAAGCAACACAACATCCACGGCTCCTACCAGTTTCTTCTAACAGGGAATAGAAACGATAGCCAAATGCATATATTGCACCATAACCAATGAAGCTACACTACCGAGTTTTAACATCCAACATTTGACCTTTCATCCTAGGAACGTGTACAAAGCATTTACACCCAAAGACTCAAGATGATCATAAGAAACATTCTTACAAGTTCCAAAACTCTGTCAGGGACAATTCAATCAAAGCAACCAGGCAGGAGATAGGAGATAAATTGATAAAACATAAGCAGACATATAAGTGCTCTGACCAAAAGCGAAATCTGACGCTTAGGCATCTCGAAAGCATACATCTGACCCTATCAACTAGAGTTCTATTCATACTATAGGCTAAACCATGTCACCCAATGAGGAGTCTTGGGAGGAGTTTTCTGATGCCTAATAACCTGCTCTCTGCAATATCTATCAAAAGGACCAATTTACTCAACACCATTATCTGAACGGATGCATTTCAATGTCTTCCCCTGTTCTCTTTCAACCACGGCTGAAAATCTTGGAACACATCAAGTACTTGATCCTTGGACTTCAAGAAAAAATTACCCAGGAGTTTTGCGAGAATGGATCATCAATAAAAAGTCACCAATAGTAAAGTGGCCACCACCATGAGATCGTACCTTAAAAGGACAACACAAATCGGAATGGTACCAACTACAGCCAATCAAGTTTCTTGAAGGGGAATGACTCTGAAAGAACTCTTTATGTTTACCGGCTACTAAGCAATGGAACACATTTCTTCAACTTTGATTGTTTCAATCCAGAAAGCAAATTTTTCTAGCCCGAATCACTATCAATCCCTTCTCGCTCATTTGACTCAGCCTTCTAGCCATACTCTGATGAAGTATCATCTCCACCCAAATTTACTGAGTCTCTGGAAATGGGATCCATGAAATACATACAAGTTAGGACAAAACCTTGTCCACCACGGGCCAACAACCATCAAAACCTCTAGTGTAAGCTTCACTGGCCAAACACCAAGTTATTAACATAACCCTCATCATCAAGATATCCCCGAAACATCAAATTTTTCAAGCGAAAACTCTGGGAGCATGCTTGACATTATTGAGAACTAGTTTGGAACCATTGTTAACTTTCCAAACAAATGTTCCCCTGCAAATTTAACTTCGACTTCATGATTATTGCACATTTTCAACGTTCCAAAATTACCTGGAGTATAAGAAGAAAATAATCCTTCCTTTGGCGGGAATGAGAAGTAGTCAGTAGACACCAGAATCCACCAAAAACCAGCGAGGACTCATCTCCGAACAAGATTTAATGACATGCATCACACACGAAACAAGGAAGATCATTCATTTAGGCAACAACAGCAACACGATTTTCATTATCGCCTTCTCCTTTTTTTTTTAATCTCTCTTGTGCTTGTAAACATATCATGATAGCCCATTCTTGTGGCAATAGTCAAATTGTAATATTCTTTTATTTAGCTTTGACTTGCTTCTACTTTTACCTCTATCATCATAACCTCTGGAAGGATTGTTCTCCCCCGATATTGAAGTAACACAAAACATAGGCACAAGTGTGAAGCTGAATGAAGATGAGATGAGGATTGAGATCTTTCTTCTCATTTCTTCATTCAAGAATCACCCCACTCCTTAGTATTATTCCATGGTATACAACACCACTGGGAGACAGAATAGTCCAAAGAAACTCGAAGATTTTCCAAGAGTCATGGCGCAGTAGTAAGAAGCAAAGTCCCTATATCTCATCATCAAAATTTACACCCATTCCGGACAAGTGATCAAAGAACACCCTGAAATCGTCTAATATTGATCAGAAATAGGGAGTGCCTCTTATACTGATATTCATAATTGGTTCAAATAGGAACAACTTGTTGTTGCCAGTATTCGAAGCATATAGTGTCTCGCGCTTTGCCACAAACTGTTGGCATGTGTTCTCATTTCAATTGATTTCTAACCACTATCTTCACACCCATTGTCTAATATAGCCACAAACTACAGAGCTCAAATTCCCATTCTTCATCATTCAAAGATTTTATTAGTGATTATTACGAAGCAAACACATGTAAATGCATTTCTTCTTGACAAATAGAAAGATTTTCATCTTGGCCTTTCCAAATATGATAGGTACTACCATTTAAAAACACACCATGTTTCTCAATTTGCCTCCAATCATTCAAAACGGGACAATCAAAATAACAAAGCTCTGACTACCACTTTGTTGGGGAAAGACAATGGCAAGAACAAAGAATGCCTGACAGGATAACAGCGGAAGGAAATACTAACAGTCTGATACTGTCCTTTTCGATTTGAACCAAGAGAAGGACAAACAACCACAAAGCAATATGTAGTAACGCAGCTAGCAAGTAATTCACCAAACCAAATAAACAAGACAATAATAAACCAATCCCACAAGACACCAAGATTACGTGAAAAACCCTGCGACTGTGAAAGAGTAAAAAACCACGGGACCAAAAAGCTCCACTAATAATCACAAGAGTTAAAATATTGTTCACCAACCCAAAAATCGTCCAAAGCAAAGTGACAAAACCAATGAGCAACACCAAAAAAAGATTGCACACCAAATCTAACGAGAATATTATATAAGGAGCAAAAAAAATCACCAATTTCGAAAAGCTCGGTTCACGACAGCAAAAATGTGAAAGCTGCAGGCCACCAAATCAACTCTGTCGTTCCCAATCCCAAAGATTGAGTGAAGCTAATATGTGTCCAAAAATTAGCTCAATCAGGACAGGAAAAGAAAGCGGGAATAGAGGATTTGAAGGGGGTTAGTTGGCTGTTAGGGCTTGCTGAATTTGACGTGCGAAAAAAATGCTCTCTTTCTCTCTTGGTTGCTGCTGAAAAAAACTCTTTGTCTGTCTGAAAATAATACGAAATAGCTTATATTTGGATATACCGAATGGGCTATGGGCAAAAGTGGGTTGCGCCCAAAATTGGGCTTTTATTTATCCAACATCATAGGAAGGGAAGAAGGGAAAAAAAAAAGACCCATAACCCCCAACAATTTCTTGTTTGACATGAGACGCTTGAAAAGATTATCAAACAACAAATAATTTATTTCGTTATTTTTTCCATTAGGCCTATATAAATCAAACAATTGATTAGATTCTGAAACTCACAACTTAGGATTCATCTAAAATACGAATATAAATGTTGATATAAAAATATTCTTTTTACTGACATAATTCTTTCTCTTTTTTATTCAATTGTCTTGTTCATTCCATCATTTATTTCTTTTTCTTAATCTCGTGTTCTTAACTAGGATATTAGAGACTTAAACTTGAAATGAACTTACATGTTATATTCTTTTAGTTTATATTATTACCATGGTGGGTTAGGATGGGGAGATGAGAAAATTATTTTTATTCATTTATTATGAATTTTGGGTATACATAAAAGAGAAAATTGATATTGAATAATCTTTTATAAAACATTCTATATGAAAGCTCTCTCTATTTTCCTCCTTTTTCTCCATGTTTTGTCACAAGTTTAAAAAAAATTAAACTTCATAATGGAGGACAAGATTCAAGAAGAAAAGAAAAGTAGAAGAGAGACGAAGTAAGGGGAGAGGTGATTTTACTATGGAACCGAAAATTAGATCAGTCATATGTGCTCATATATTAAGTAGTTTCAAATTATTTTAACGGATAAGGGCCTAAAATACACTTGAACTATGGGATTTGGTACAATACTGTCTGCCACCTTTCAAGTGTGGGCAGTTATAAATAAGGGCCTTTTTAGCCAAAAGACTTACGCCAAGGGTATTTTCTTTTTGGCCGCGAAAAGATAGAACGGAGGAATTTATGGTTGTACCAAATATGTCAGAAATAGATTTAGGGGAATTTTTTAGACCCTTGGAGATGCAATTAGAAAAATTTAATCATTCTTAAGGTAAGTTTTTGGATCTAAGCTAGACCTAAAGTAATATGGATGTCTATAGACTCACTAACTTACCAAGATTCCATATTTGATAGCTTGGGAACATTATGAAGATTTATGAAAGGGAAAGGAAAAATCTTGTAGATCGTGACACATGTTCGACATTCAAGGTTTACTAAGACTATCAGGCTTAATTGAACGAAGTGTTTCTAATTAAAAACTAAAATTGGAGAAAAAAAAAAAGAACAATGATTATGGTGTGAAAAGATGGGGTGTCCGTACCAAGGTAAATGTGCATTGGAACGATACAATGTTATAAAGACAAAGTTTTTTTACTGTAGAATGATCAATTATAAATCAAGAATACCAAATAATATGGGCATCAACTGATGTATCATTGACTTGGTATCTTTTGTGTACTTGTACTTTTCTATTGAACCCATATTTGTGACGATCGAGGTGATTATGTCATACAGGTATTTGATTGATTGAGATGCATCAGCATCCCCTTTTATTTATGTCGTATTGTCCACATACATTGATATGATATTAAGTATAAGTTGTTACATAGAGATAGTCCGTGTTGGAGATTGATTGATTTTATGATTATAAGTTGGGCACGTAGAGACCGTTCGTACTAGGAACTTTTTGATTTTATGAGAGTGTGTTGAGATCGTATACATAGAAACATGGAGATTGTGTTGCATTACATTGCATCTCATCACATCCTTCATTGTAGTTGACTATGTGATTATTCTATGGTTGGACATTTTGGGATATTTGATTACCCCTATTTGATGATACTTTACTGATAAGAATAGGATAGAATTGTGTGAGTTAAAGGACGATTTTCTTTTAAGTACTCCTGTCACTACTTTTTCGTTGTCAGTGTATGAGACATACTGGGTGCAGTTCACATTCATAATGATAGAGAATCTCGTGTACTTTTTTGAGTCTGTGCTTGGATTATTTTGGAATTGAAGTTAGTTGTTTGGTTGATCCGCAGCGCACACCTTCCTCTATCCCATTATTCATTTTGTTGCTTTAGTATTAAGACAAGAAATTTCATATGTATAGACTTATCATTTGAGTTCTCATACTTGCATTTTGTTTCAGAAGTTTTTGTATTATGAACAAAAATTTGGGTAATATTTGAATCTTCCACATTTTCATTTTTTGGGACCTACTCTTGGGATATAATACATGTCACTTACCTTTCTCTTAATTATATTAAATTAAATTGGCAAGATTATTGGGTTTGTCTTACTAATCGGTTGAGAGGAGTTAATATTTCAGATGGTCACTAAACTATGTATTCTTCTCTCATAAATTCACCCAACTGTAAATTTTAACTCAAAAATATCTCAACAATGCACTTTTCTCTCATAAAGACTCAACTTCGGATTTTATCTCCAAAGTCACTCAACTATTTACTCTTTTCTCTCAGAAAGTCACTCAACCTATTAAATAGATATTTTAGTTAAGATTTGATGATTTAAATTTTTAACTTAAAACCCAATTTTTAAAAAATAAAAAAGAATCCATTTAAAATATTTACCCTCTCCACTTGACCCGACCCGCTAAAAATGTAATATTTACCCTTTTTATGACTCTTTCTCCTCATACTGTGAGTTTTTTTTCTAGTTCTGGGTTGATCTTTCTTTTTTCTTTCAGATAGGTTTTAATTTTTACATGTCAATTTTAAGCGCTATATTATGGAGGAAATTAAAGGAATTTGATGCATGAGTTCTTTTTTGTATTATTACTCAGTCTCAAATTGACTTTGAAACTCTATTGGTAAATTTTGGTTGCGCCAATAGCTCAATGCTTGTAAAATTGGCATAAACATTAAGCTATGTTATGGACTTGGAATTGAATAAATTTATCCAGCAACTAAAGATTGAATTGTTGGTATGACTATTGTAAGTCCTATTCCATTCAATCATCCAGAAATTGCAATCTGTTAAACAATATCGGTGAGGTACTAAAACAATTTTTTCCACCTAAATTCAACAACTATGAAGTCATGATTTTTAAATTGATTAAATTGAAACATAGATGAAAGAGGAAGTACAGGAGGCAACAAGGGAAAAATAAACAGGGTAATATTATATTTTTAATGGGTCGGGTCAAGTGAGTGGATCACTAAATGGTTTAAATCGTACTTTTTTGTTTTTTAAAATTTTAGTTTGTTATATAAACAATTTATATCAAAAAACTAAAATAACAATTAAATAAATTGAGTGATTTTTTTAGAGAAGAGTAGATAATTGAGTGACTTTGAGTTAAAATTAATAGTTGAGTGATTTTTGAGAGAAAAGTGCATAGTTGAGTAACTTTTGAGGTTAAAATTGAAAGTTTAGTGACTTTCTGAGAGAAGAGTGCATAGTTGAGTGACAATGTAAGAAATAACTTTTGTTGAGAGTATATGTGTCATCACGACTGGTAAATGTGGGTCGTGCCCCAACGCAGGAATACCCCATAGATGTAACACGACCTACTTAACACTAAAGGTCTCATACAAGCCCTTAGCGTACAATAAACATAAGTAATAGAAATGATGCAAAATGAAACTTTTACAATTGCATTGTTTACACAAAATCAAAGTATAATTCTAGACATTCTATCAATAAACCATCTAATACAATTGAATATCAATAAGGGTCTAAGCCCTTTACAACATAGTTTCAAAAGGAAAAGTAGAAGAAACTACAATTGAACAACTTTCGTCCTCGAATCTTGAGAACTCACCAAAAGCGTAGAGATAATCAAACCAAGCTTTTCTCAAAAGGATAAGGACCCCTCAAAAACTGAAAGCTACACTTATCAAAAATGTAGAAAATATGGGTAGCACAAAATGTATTAAGTATGGTAGCTGTGCATAAAATACTTTAAAACATGCTCAGAAGGGACATTTAGTTGAAACCATGTATTTTATCAAGTTTAAAAGTCATAATGCATATTTATGAAGAAACATAAGTCAAACCATATCATAAGTAACCCAAATCTATACTCGTTCAATGCATAGGTAAGATATCATAATCCTACCTAATACTAGGTACAACCTTGAGGTCACCAACATCACACATATCTTACATTGACCTCATTCATATCCAATATTTAATAGACTAAGAAAACATTCATGTTCATAACTTGTAGCAAGTAAAGTCTCTCTTAGAAACAATAGACATATCATACATGCATAATTCATAAATCTTCATACCATACCATAAGAGAACCTCACAACAACCACTCTTAAGCCTACTTGTACCATGAATAAATGGAGTTTCATACACTCACTCTTAAATTTCATGTTTAATGTTAATGTCATAGTTCATATTCTTTTCATGTATAGAAATAGCCATAACCGACATAGATCATATAAAGCTACATTGAATATTATGTCATGCCCCACACCGAGAAGAGGTGTCCTACTTGCCTAAGGTAGAACTACATAAGTTAGGTTTTAGGTGGATTTACTATATAAATACATATTGGGCACATAGTCATCAGATAGGGAGATTGTTACTAGAATCCTCAAACCTATCGCATTGATGGGAGAGATTCCATCTCATGAGGTTACTTTACATGACCCAACCTATTACATTGATGGGAGGGTCCTTACTCGTTGCTAAGAATTATTTCCTAAAATTTATATGTTTAGTCTTTAGTTGTATTTACATATGTGAATGAGTATCTTACCCTTCATTCAATACAACTAATAAATTAGATCATAGATTCAATTAGGTGATAATGTCCTATCAACCTTGGAAACATCATAATGTGAGTAAACCTTTCACATCATATTCATAGTGTGTTCATGAGATTGGTCTTTTATTCAACACAACAAGATCATCATAGTCATACTAGCTCATGCATAATAATGTGTAAGGGTATAGGGGAGAATAACCTTTCCAATCAATACCACAATTACATCATAGTCATAGAATCTTTATTCTCAACATAAACCATGAAGAACATGCATAATTCTCACATTCATGCACGAATTCTCACTATTTACCTATCAAGAATTATGACTCACCTTCAATCCAACGTCTAGAATTTCTAAGTTAGATATGAGTAATAACACAATTCAATCAATTCACTTAATTCGTACAAGACTCATTGACATGTTTCAAAAATCAATTAATTCAATTAAGATCGCAATTTAGCAATAGAGGGGATCCATGGGTTCGTGGGGGAATTTCACCTAAATTCGTCCATAAATCATCAATTCAATCATAACCCAACATAATTCAACAATTGAAATCACTTTTGAATGAAGCACATGTCAGTCAACTTAAAACCCTTGAAATTTTTTAAATTGGCTATTTTGAAATCAAGTTTTGAAGGGGCTCTAAGGGTGGAACCTACCCAAATATGAAAATTCCCATACCTTCATAATAATGAATCTTCAAAGAATTTGACAAAGAAGAGCCTCGAATTCTCCAAATCCTAGATCCAGTTCTTCTCTTCTTCTTCTTGGAGTTTTAGAGAGAGAAATATTGTGAGGAAGATGAACTCTTGGGTTTTATTTTTTTTGATACTATAGAAGTGACTTAATTGGGGAAAATTTGAGTCTAAAAAGCTAATATACTTGCTAGGAAAAGTGTAAAATAATGTGGGTTCCAATTCCTAGATCCAATTCTTCTCTTCTTCTTCTTGGAGTTTTAGAGAGAGAAATATTGTGAGGAAGATGAACTCTTGGGTTTTCTTTTTTTTATTTGATAGAAGTGACTTAATTGGGGAAAGTTTGAGTCTAGAAAGCTTATATACTTGCTAGGAAAAGTGTAAAATAATGTGGGTTCAATTTTTCGAAGAATAAATAAATAACTATAGACTTGAATTTAAAATTCACGTACTAGAATGCTCTAGCTTGACCATTTTCCCTAAATCACTCTTCAAGGGCACTAGGCAACACGCCTCATGGACCCTTGGCTGGCCTAATTTTTCTGAATGCCTCCCCAATGAGGTAGCCTGTTAGGCGATAGGAAGGACCCTTGGGTGATGCGCCAACCAAGTAAGCGATCCCTGACCTAGCTCGCCTAATTTTCCAGTAGCTAGGTCATAGGGACAGCCCACTAGTGACTCCAAGTTTACATGGGTAACTCGCCAAGTCCCTTGGGCGACCATGCTTCCCCTTTGCTAAAAGGTCCAAAGAAAAATCATGTTTTTCTTTTCTCTTTCTTGGTAGTTTAGGCCCTTGCACTATTCGTAGACTTTTACCCCTTTCATTTTAGTTCTAATTTTTTCTAAACATTTCTGGAATGTTACACTAGCCCTCACGTTTAGCTATAAGGTAGCCTACTAGATGCCGGAGTGTCACGGTTTATGACATAGAAAAATCTCAAATTAATAGTTGAAGTTTCTACTATGTGAACCCCATACCATTATTATAAAAAAATTAAAATAACAAATAAAAACAATTAGAAAAGATTCATCGAATTCGTATGACAATTGAAAAAAATTATATTATGACAACACACACTAAAACAAATAGGGATTTTATGTTTTAGATCTTCTTAATAACATAATAACAAGTCAAGCCTGGTGCAAAAAAGATCTTTCATTTGCACAGGACCCGGAGAATCTAACAACATAGTTATAATTCAATCCCAGTGCACAAGCATCCCACCCATTCTGAAAAATTCATTTAACAACATAGTCTCGATAATAATGGATGTCTAAATTTTGTATCCTCTGATAGTCTTAATATTATCAATAATAGTTATAGCATCCATTGAAATACCAGCAAGCCCTCTTTATGAAATCTAGCATAGTAGAGCCCATTCTCTCCTTTCCAATGATTTGAACTCATTCATCAATGTTTCATCATCAAGAAATATAGATCTATAATGCTGGATAAAAAGAAAACTAATAAAATTGTACATGTTTTAGAAATATATAGTGAAGTTAGTGGTCGTTTGGTGTGAGGGATAAAAATATATAGTCACGGGATAAGAAAATAATGATGGGATAAATTTTTTGTGTCTTCTGTGATTGCCATGCATGGGATGACTTATCCCACCATTTACACCATAGTGATAGAATAAGTTATACCCTATACATGGTGAGATAAGTTATCACAGGATTAGTTATCCTGGGATAACTTATTCCAAACCAAACGACTCCTTGTAGTAAGTTAAATTATATAATTTGTTAAACGTACCATTAGCCATTTGGTAACAATATTTTTGTATCCAGTAGCAAAAATGATTGCATCAAATTGATGTTCATCCTCATTCTCGAAAGCTACTGTATGTTCCATTATTTCTGATATTCCAGGAAGTACCTAATTAAAAATTCACCAAATACATAAACCACACAAATTCAACTTATAGACAATAGATAAAAAAAAATACTAGTTTGTAATTTATATCCAAAAATATTTACTAGTTATATAAATAGAATAGTAACCTTCATGTTTTAATAGATGAAAAAACTATATTTATTTATTTTCATTCTATTTTGAGAAACATCATGTGAGAAACAAATGACTTGAATAGCTCCGATGGTAAGATCACAACCTATGATATCTGATGTGTGGTTAGGCGCACGTCATGATTTTGAATTCTATTACAAACCTAATATTCTCAAGTGTCGATCACATCCAGGATTTAGGCTCAGGGCATGAGAAACTTGGTATCAAAGCACAATGTTCAACAGTCTGAGGATATCTATGAAGCGATGTGGGTAGATTCTTAGTTATCAATGTGAAGTGTGATACATATATATCTAGTAGGCTACGACATTTAGGAACTATCTCACTTCTTTTATACTTTTTTCATGCGATGAATTTTAACTCTATGAAGTTTCTTTCTAATTCGTGCTTGCGCATATCTTTCAGACCATGCCTCCACGAAGATTTGTCTGAGATCATACTTCTAGGAGGAATGTTGATCCTCAGGATCAAGGAGTCCACAATGCACCAGGATTGTTACCCTAAGTATTGGAAAATAACGCTGAGTTTTGGGATTCTATCGGGATGTTGAGTTGAGTGGTGACCAACCAAGTTGGTATCAAGCCCTGAGCCTCGAGAATGGGCATGTCCAGCACTCGAGAACTAATCTTGTCCCCAAGAGAAGCCATGACCTGACTTACTTACTCAGCGGAAGACTTTAAGCATAAAGAAAAGGATTCAAATGCTAATGCCTTAAGTGTCTCAATTAAACTCATAATGTTTTCAAAAAAATAAACATTTAACTTAGCCAAAGTGGCAACTCAAATATGAAGATAAGACAATAACAAGATAATGACGAATGAATTATCATCTGACTGACTATTTATTAAGCCTTTAAAATAATTGAGATGGATGTCGGGACAAAACTCATGACATCCTATTGAACTAATATAATAATTGAAAGAAATAAAAAAGAGTCCTCTGGAATGCAAGATGCTCACCATTATAATAATTGCTCACTGTATCAACGATGCGCTACTTGCTGATCCTACTTACCTACGTCTGCATCATAAAATGATGCAGGCCAACTGGCATCAGTACATTGATTGTACGAGTATGCGAGTTTGAATGCTAAACATAATATAGGCTTAAAAATATTCTGAAAGAAACACTTACCTAGGCTTCACTTAATTCAATTGATTTCAATGTAAAGTAATGTGAATAAATCCAGTATAAAAAAATCTTTAAAAAATAATATTCAAATTTGTGTATTTATAAATACATAACTCTGTATGTGTAAAAAGATACAATATGAACTTTGTAATGTATATAAAAATACAAATATTTCTTAAGTATATAAAAATACAAAATATTGAAATTGGAGTTTCTTTAACTGACTACCATTACATAAGAGCTAAAGTGATAATACAATGATATACCTCACGCTTCCAGCGCATCATATACCTGGTCAAAGGTATAGGAACTTTATTGCCAAATGGATCCAATAGCCTACTATGAAAAGGATTCATCTAAGACGTGAGTTATCAGAACTCATGCTCCTCTCTAAATTGGTGCTCAATAGTAATCCAAAAATATACTGACTCCTATGTTTTTAAAACATACTCCATTTGTGATTTGAGATTAGTGCTCAAAATCATAGCTCAAAGGCTATCTTGATAATCTTAGTTTCCTTGCTTGCTTCATTTAGAAAGCTATTACTCTTTTCGAAAAACTATCCCGAAGGCTCTTTGGAAATCTCAGTTTCCTCTTTTGCTTTACTGTGAAAGTATTTAATCTTTTACTGAAAACTATCTCAAAAGTTCTTTACTGAAAAACTAGCTCAAAGGCTCTTTTGGAAATCAAAGTTCCCTTACTTGTTTAAATGTGAAAACATTTTAAAGTCTTTGGGAACACATAGTCCCCATATACTTTTGAAGAACTGAACTTTAACATTACTTTTTTGTGACTCAAAACTTAAGTCTAAAAACAAAGTTAAAACTTTTTGTAAAAGACTTTTGAAAAACTTTAAGAACTTATCGTGACTTAACTTCTTGACTTTCCTTGAATTGAATTATGGATTCAAGGATCATGATTTGTGATTCAAAAGATCTCATGATTTTAGATAGAAAGAACAAGGTTCTTGAAGAATCTTAGATAAGAACTTGAATAGAAACCTTGAAACCCTAGCTTGAAGACAAATGATCAAGAAAACCTTTCTTGAGATTCTTGAATTGGTTTCTTGAAATATTTATGGCAAAGAATTTATGATTATCATTAGTAAAGATGAAAATCTAATTGTTTTGAACCTTTTATTAGTCAAGAATTTCATTTAGTTTTTTTTTTGGAGGTAGAAAACAAAAACAACAATTTTTCATGTTTTCCCGTGGGCTAATTCGTAACAGCACTATTTAATTAACTAAAATAGTCATAATTTTTTACTCAGAAATCAAATTGACGCGAAATTGGTGGCGTTGGAAGTAGATTCATCTACCTTTAATTAGATAGGTTATGGTTCCCGTAAATCTTAATATCCTAATAAATATGTTCATCTATAGTTGACCCAAGTAGAATCTTAACATTAAAACATAATCGATAAGGAAGCTTCAAACAACTTTTCAAGAACTTAAATCATTAAATTTCAAGAACAAATTAAGCTGAAAATAACATGATTTGCTTGTGGGTAAATGAATCCAACGCTATGGAAGCTCACACACCATTTTAGGGATCACCCCTAACGAAATTCACAAGTTAAACTTTGACGATTTTGACGAATCTCGAATGCCCATCTCCTTTCTCACTTGTCTCCTCTTATTTTCTCTTCCCTAAAAATGCTAACTCTTTTAGTAAAATTTACACTAATATAATTCAGCTTATACCCCTAATTAATTACCAAAAACGAAATAAATTAATAGGCTAAGGGAAAGACCAAACTACCCATTCAAAATCCGAATTGGATCTTCTTTTCCAACAACCCAACTTCCAAAGGGCATAACTCACTCATACAAACTTGAAATCGCGCAAAATCGGCGGTTTGGAAAGATCATTCCAAGGGTTTTACAGCCATATATGGAACTACACATAAATAATCTTGAGCTAGGAGTTATGGCCGTTTGAAGTTCACCAAAAACTCATTTTTAACTTACTTAAAATTTCCAGATTTTCTTATACTTTCAAAAAATAAATATTTCCAGATTTTAAAATCCTTTCTAGTTCTTTATAATTGCGATATGTTACAGATGGACAACAGAGAGGGGATTGAAAATATGTGGATGATAAAACAAGGATTTTTGAGGATGAATATTCCATGATTCACCGGTTTAAGTTTCACTAAGGAATCGATAAACTTTGTCAAAGAGTTGCATAAAGTGTATGAGGTGATGTATATTGTTGGTGTTGAGCGACTGGAATTTGTTTCATACCAACCAAAGGGTGTATCAAGAGTACGGTATGATCAATGGAAGAAAAGTAAAGTTGAGGGTGAACCAATTGTGAGCTAGGTTAAATTCGAAAAGGCCTTCATGGGGAATTTCTTTCCCCGTGAACTAAGAGAGGAAAAGGTAAGGGAATTCCTCACTCTTAAGGAGGAATCCATGATCGAGCAAGATTACAATTTTATGTTCACTTAACTTTACCATTATGCTCCTGAGATGATTGTTGATATAAGGAGCATGATGAGCTTGTTTTTATATGGGTCGTTCCTCTAGTCAAGTAAGGAGGGCAAGGCATCTTTATTGATCAAAGATATTTACATAGTCAAGATTATGATCCATGTGCAACAGGTTGAGGAATATAACCTGAGGAATAGAGAAGATTTCTGAAACAAAAAAGGATAATACAACAGGAAATGAGTCTACACAGCAAAAGAGTATTGCAAACAGGTCATCTTTCTAGCAAAGGAAAAATAGATTTGCTCCATCGTCTTCTAGTGAACCTGCCCCAAGGAACAAAGGTGAATTTAAGAATCACAATACTCATAAATTCTGAGTTAGACCTGCACAGTCTCAAGATAGTGTGGCACAAGGAGGTAATGGAAATCATGCATATGCTAAGTGTGGAAGGAACCACCCACGAGTGTGTCTTGATGGATCCATTGGTCGCTTCAAGTGTGGTCAGAATGGTCTCTTTATGAGAGAGTGCCCAAAGAACAGACAGAGAGGTGTTAATGGGGTCAATAGACCCCAATCTTCTTCAGTGGATCCTCCAGATAGAGCGCACATAGAGGAGATACTTTAGGGATAGGAGGAGGATCAAATCGTATGCATGATCACTAGTCTTCAAGAGCAAGAGAGTTCGCCAGATGTTGTCACTGCTATGTCAAAACTTTAATTTTTAGGTTTATGCATTGCTAGATCCGGGTGTGAGTCTATCTTTTTAACTCTTTAGGTTGCTATGAATTTTGATTTCCCTCCTGAGTAATTTTTTGAGCCCTTCACTGCTTCCACGCGTATTGATGAGTCTATTCTAGCTAAAAGAGTTTATGGTGATTATACCATTTTTGTCAATCACAAGGACAACATGGTTGAGTTAGTCGAGCTAGGCATATGTTGGTGTTATTACTGTCTTCGTTCTTTTTATGCCTCAATTGATCGTAGAACATAATTTGTTAAATTCCAGTTTCCTAATGAGCCATTTTTTAAGTAGAGGAGTAGTTCAAAAGTGTCTAAGGTTTGTTTTATTTCGTACCTTAAGGTGAGAAATATAGTGGTCATGGGGTGTTTCTATCACTTAGTGAGAGTTAATGACTTTATTGTTGAGACACAACCCATTCAGTCAATTCCAGTTGTGAGTGAGTTTCCAGATGATTTTAGCGGAAACCCTTTGGAGAGAGAGAAATAGATTTTGATATAGATATTCCTCCTTATACTTATCCTATCTCTATTACCACTTATAGAATGGCTCCAGCTAAGTTGAAAGTGTTAAAAGAGTAATTGAACGACCTTCTTGAGAAAGGTTTAATTTGACCAAGTGTCTCACCATGGTGTGTTCCGGTCTTATTTGTGAGAATAAGGATGGTTCACTTAGGATGTGTATTTATTACCTCCAATTAAACAAGGTTAATATCAAGAATAAGTATCCCCATCCGAGAATTGATGATTTTTTTTATCAGCTTCAACTTCTACTTTATATGTTTTGAAAGTCTTAAATGGCTCATCTTTTATTGTTAGACATATTTATACCTTGAGGTGATCGTCATTGAAAGTGATAAAATATGTTTCCAAGAAGTGAGAGGCAATTCATTTCACAAATATCAGTGTCGATTAATTTCAAAGTGTGGATATCCTTTCAACTGACTTCAAAGGTTTCTTTGTCATTTTACATATACTACAGATAATACACTTAGCAACATAAAACTTTCCACAATCATTCATTATTCTATTTTTCACCTTAAGTTTTTTAGTATTTGTAATTATATTACCAGATTCTCAAGATGTACTAATTTGAAGCTTAAAACATCGACATATTCCCAAGTCTCAAAGCCCATCACCCTTGCCTTAACCAGGCTCTTATGCTAGAAAAATTACTAAGGATAGAAATTTAAATTCTGCATTGCATTAGCCAATCTAGGAATCATGCTACTTCTACAATGAATTTCCTGAATTATTTGTTTTGAAATCTCCTCTATGGTTTTCTCCCTTCGCTGGAAAATTCTGTAATTCCTATCTTACCAAATGTAGTAAACAATTGTAGCCAAGATCATTATGTACACTTGATCTTGTATAGTTTTCTTGTTAGCATGCATTGTAGTCTATTCTAGCTCTTCATTCCATACTGCACTACTTCTATTGATGGAGAACCAATGAAGTGATATTTTTCATGTCACATGTGTCATATTACATGCAAAAAAGAGGTGCTGATGTGTTACTGGTTTTGCTTTACACAGTGAGCAAATTGAATCAATGTTAATCCCCCATTTGTCTAGCTTGTCTTTTGTGTACAGTATCCTTAATATTTCCAAGTATAGGATGAAGATCCATTTAGGGCTCCCTTGGTTATTGCAAATCATTCTTCTCCATGGACCTTGCTTAGTTCACTTCTAAGTTTTTTGTACATATCCTTGATTGCAAATGTTTCTGCCTCCATCACCTCTATCACTTGTAATCAAGCTTCTAAGATCCAATGCTCTGCTTGTAGTATTTTCCTCACTGTTGGGAAAATGCGGATAAACACAAAAATATATATGGTAAAAGTAAAGGAAATAAAATGGGAAAATAACGACACCAAGAATTTTACGTAGAAACCCTTCTCAATAAGGGAAAAACCACGGGCCAAGAGGAGCAACTGATATCACTATAGTAAGGAATTTTACACAGTGTAGTCACAAATACAATACTCAAAATGACTAATACCCACTCAAAAGGAACAACACTCTTTTGATTTCCACCTTACTAAAATATCGCTCACACTTTATTTTTCTTCATAAACTATTTTTTTTGGTATAGTCTATGGAATACCTCACTTTTCTCTCAAAATGGTTTTCTTCTCTAATTTGGTGTGTTCTACAAATGAGCAAGAATACTCTATTATAAAAGAAATTTACAACTGATGATGTCACCAACGACATCATAAAAAATACTTAAGTTTCACACTTTGCAACTTAGGTATTATCTTGATAAGATTTAGTTGGTATGTTGTTGTACCATATTAGGACTTTGAGTAAAAACAATATGGGGCTGAACCCACACCCCCTCAGCCCCACTTCCTGGAGGAGGTATCTTTATCGTCTAGAGAGAGCTCAATACCACAATTGTGTGCATAACGCAACTTGTCTTTCGGTCACAACCTGGTCACACATCGTCTGTCAGATTTTCACTTTGTGAATCTTTTTGGGGGACGTGAATGATTCAACTCCTCCATTTCCTCACGAATCCAATGATATCTGACATCAATGTATTTTGGCTCTTGCATGTACATGGAGTTCTTACTCAAGTCGATTGCAACTTTGGCTTGTCACAATAGACAAGTTGTACGCTATCATATACAACCAGTTCTTGAAGAAGTCGCTTTAGCCATATCATCTCTTGCCGGCTCAGTCGGCCGCAATAACGCACTCAGTTGTAGATAGTGCACACACTTCCTAGAACTTCGACTGGCCAATGATATAGCTCCCACTGAAAAAGTAAGAAATATCCAGTATGGATTTTCTGTTATCCAAGGTCACCACCTGCCATATCAAAATTTGTATAGCCTTTCAAGATTGGATTGAATGCTATCCAACACATACAAGAATTCATCTGAGATTCCTCTAAATGCCTAGTATCCACGTCAAATTTTCTCAGTGCTCTTTTCTAGGATTTTTGAGGAATCTGCTCACAACGCCGACGACATAGCAATATTCAGGTCTATGCATACCAATTGCATACATTAGACTTCCAACGCGGAGGAATATGGCTTTTGTTGACATTTTCCTTGTTTGTCCCTCCCTAGCTGTAGACACGATCTTCTTGGGCTCAACTTCATTTGGCCTGTAAAGGGTTACTAACAACAGGCTTATGCATTCTTCATATTGATTGCTCTAGTACAACTTCAATTACTTCTTCTAGGACAAATAATCTTCCTTTCATCTCTGCCTCATGCCCAAAATTCATGTTGGCTGACCCAAGTCTTCATAGAAAAAGCTTACACAACTCTTTTTGCTTCAACTCGTCAATTTTGGAAGTATTCTTGCCGCACAATCACATACATCTACATACAACAAAACGGAGGATAAACATTGTCAGAAAATTTTTATAAAATACACAATGATCGATAAAGACGTCTTCCTTATAGCCTTGCTCCCCCCCCAACATATCAAATTTCTTGTAGCACTGTCTAGGAGCTTGCTTTAGGCCATATAGACTCTTTCGTTTTCTGGTTTGCAACACAAAATTTTTCTTTACATCTACTCTACTTTTGAAGTCCCTCAGGTTTTGTTTCCATAAAGAAATCTCTTCTTCCTAGTCCCGTGAAGGAAGTTTGTCTCACATCCATCTGCGCACTTTAAATTAAGACTAGCAGCCAAACCTAGAACTATGACAATGAGGAACATTTTCCACAACAGAGAATAATATATCTCGTCAAAGTCAATGCCCTTTATATGTACCAACCTTAACAATCATCTAGATTTGTACCGTGGCCTTCAATTGTGTTGTTCTTTACAACTTGAAATTTGAAGACCCACTTGTTCGTCAAATCTTCTCATGCCCTTGGGGCAATTTTTAACCAACTCATAATTGTGGTTCTCATGGCAGAATTCATCTCATCTTGCATGATTCAATCCTTTATCCTTGTGCTCATCTTCCATGGCCTCCTCATAACATTCAAGTTCTCCCTCCCCCATCAGTGAATAACACATAAGAATAATCGGGTGAATAACGAAACAAGTAATCGTTGCTTGTGACCTCCGAAGTGAATTTGATTCGTCCAAAACGTCAGAAGCAACAGGGATCCAAATAACAATATTTGTTTTTATCACATTAACATTGTTGATTCCGATGCATGATTATGGGGCCGTTACTATGATCATCAATCCTCATCAACATCATCAACAACTTGTGTGGAGGACTTCATCATGATAACTATACCATCAAACGTGAAGATTCTACCTTCTCCTTCTCCCGCTTTGTCAATATCTTCAATTGGTTTGATTCTCCTTGAAAATATATCATCACGCCTTCTCACAAGTTTCTTTTCATTGTCTCATATAGCCCCTTACCCAAATTCATCCTAGGCATATCCATGAAGAAATGCATTGCCTTGTCTTGGCATCTAACTTTTAACCTCTCATCTTTCGCACATGTACAAAAGCTTTTCAAAACCAAATACTCTCGAATGTCATATGAGAACATCTTTCCATACCAAACACTATTTGGAACATCACCTTGCAAAGCAATAGCAGGAGATAGCTTAATCACATGTGCGGCGGTCAATAAAAGTCCTCCCCCAAAATGAGTTCGGCAAATTTGCTTCAGACGCAAAACATCTACTCTTTCCATCACGATCATGTTTTCACATCCTCCTCAGCCAAACCATTAAGCTGAGGGTCTTAGGAGAAAGCTTCTGGTGTCTAATACCTTGATGCGTTGCATATTCAATCAAATGGTCCCCAATAATTCACTACCATTATCAGACGCTACATTTCAAGTTTATTTTGCAGTTTCTCTTTCAACTGACGCCTAAACTTTATTGAGACACCTAGACAATTGGTCTTTAGTCTTCAAGACAATAGACCAAGTTTTCATTCTCGAGCATCTCAATAAATGACAAAGTAGACTTCACCCCCCATGGTCTTTGTCATTCATGGATCACATAAATCAGAGTGCACCACCATCAAGCAACTCTGTCTTTCTCGAGGGGGGGTAGTACTTAAAGGAAACTCTATTTTTTTTTACCAGCCAAGCAGTGCTCACAACTTTTTCTAATTGTGGCAATTTTGTAATGTTACAAAAATTCCTTCTTGGCTAGAACTTAATGTCCTTTCTTTCTTCTCGCTGATGATGGCTAAGTCTCTGGCCATAATGTTGGAAGAGAATAAATCTCAATCCCGCATTCACCATATCACACAACAGAGGCCCTATCTATATAGACCATGATGTTTATTACCACGGCCACAACAAGAACCCCATAATGATCTTTCATTTTCCATCACTGTTGGTAGTTTTTTTTTTTCTAACATATCCTTCATATCTAAAACACAACAATTTTAAATCCAACGAACTCAGGACATGTTTCACATTCGTCAAAACTAGTTTTTTTAGTTTCGCAACACTAGTTTCCAAAAAATTGTACCAATACCAACCACCCTAGAAACAGTCTCATTACCCTACTCCACGTTTCCAAAATCACCAGAGTATAGGAAGAGAAAAAATCTTCCTTGATTTCACATGAATACGGCACCAGTGTCCACATCCAGCTTGACTCATCACAAGCAATATTTATCAATTCTGCTTCAAGAATGTAAAAAGAGCTTTCGGTGGTGACGGTGGCTAGGAAATTTTCACATCATTGTCATCTTCTTTAGTTTTCTCTTTTGTTTTTTGTTCCCCCTCTTCAACTTCCTGCATAATTTCTTGTGGTGCCCTTTCATTCACTACCACATGATAGCACTAAATATCATAAGTCTGCCTCTGGATTTTCTCCTATTTGTTCTCTATAATGGAACCCAAGTTTCGTCTTGGCGTCTCCCCTGGGGCCAGTTATCAGGACATCCGAATAAGAGAACCTTGAGTTCTTTCTTTGCTAATCTCTCAAACTCTTCGTTCAGACACTACTCTTGGCGGAATCATAGGGATCACACACCATCCGGATCATAATGTTGAAATGACCTTCCTAAAGTTTCCCAAGAGTCGGTAGGGAACCAGTAGAGCAGCATGAATTTCTTTTCTTTCTTCAATCAAATTTTGATGCCCATAGCAGATTACTGATTCAATTATCCCCCCCCTTAAAATTATTTCACATATGTCTTCATCGAGAACTATCATGATACTTTTAAAACTCAACACCTGCTTTATTGAACATTTTTGTTGTTTGACGTCTTCCGATCATATAAACTTTCAAGATGCTCCCATAGGGGTTCAAGCATTGTTTTTTTCCTCCCCAGATTTATGGTTCAACACATTATCATCGACCATTGCCTAATGAATCCACAACCTGTCTGTGCAGCATATTCCTCTTCTCATCGGTTTTATATTATCAGGCTTTCACTGGTAAATACTGGGTTTTGAAATTTTTTTTTAACATAAAGTAGATCTTCCATTTTTTTCCCTTCAAATGGCATAACCATTCAAGTAACTATTCTACTGTGTTGACTTCCATCGGTTTTCTCCCCCAAAAAAATTACTTATCGCAATCAAAGTAATTTTTTCTGATGTGGAAAGTTCAACTGTGCTACATACCACAGAGCATACTCCATATAAAACCTTGGCTCGATACAATTGTGGGGAAAACTGGATAAACACAAAAATATATTGGTAAAGTAAGGAACTAAAATGGGAAATAAACGCAATAAAATTTACGTGAAAACCCTTCTCAATAGGGAAAACCACGGGCAGAGGAGCATCTGATATCACTAAGTAGGAATTTTACAAGTGTGTAGCACAAATCCAATACTTAAAAGTGAACTACTACAGACTCTAAAGGAACAACACTCTTTTGATTTCCACCCTTACTACAAATATGCTCACAAAACTCTATTTTTCTTCTTCAAAGACTAGTTTCCTTTCCTGTTATAGTCTATGGAATGATTCTCACTTTGCTCTCAAAATGGTTTTTCTCTCTAATTTTTGGTGTTCTACAAAGGAGGCAAGAATGCTCTATTTAGAATAATTTACAAACTATGATGTCACCAATGACATCCTAAAATCTTAGTTTAAACTTTGCAACCGTAGGTATTATCTGATAAGATTTAAGTTGGTAGGTTTTTGTACCATTAGGACTTTTGAAAAAAAACAATCTGGGGGTCTGGCACTCCCACCTCACCACAAACCCAAAAATCTTGATTAGCTTGTACTTCTAATGTCTCCTATCTTTGATGTAATAAGTATGGACCCATACAGTCCGTAACTTATCCTATTTCTTAGCCAAATCCCACAGATAGTTGAGTTTTACTTCTTTGTTCCACACATACACATTTGTAATATCCAGCCCTCCAACAACTTTTGGTTAACAAATTGTATCCCATGCTACAAGAGCTTTCCCTTTAGTTTGTGTATCACCATTCCATAGGAATCTCTTGCATATCGCTTCTACCTACTGCAACACTTTTTGGGGAGTAAGAATATTTGCGCCCAGAATGCTTGAATGGAAGTTAGCAAAGTTTGTGCCAGATAAAGCCTCCCTGCATAAGATAGAAATTTCGTAGTCCATGTGTTTATTCTTCCTAGCATCCTGTCTAGAAGTGGTTGACATTGGCTTGTTGACAGTTTTTGGAGCTTAGAGGGACTCCAAGATACCTAAATGGTAAATTGCCTTTTATGAAGCCTGTATGTTGCAATATCAAATGTTGTTCTTGTTCTGACACTCCACCCAAATGTACACAACTTTTGGCCTGATTTGCTATTAAACCTGATGCTTGTGAAAATTGCTGAAAGCATTCGTACAATAGGACAGTTGATTGGGCATCTCCTCTGCTAAACAAAAGAATATCATCAGCAAAACTCAAGTGTATGATCTGTTGTTTATGGCATCTTCGATGATTTGATTCTGAGCTTTCCTTCCTTTCATACTTGCAAAGAAATATGCAGTATTTGAGTCAACCAATTTGAGCCATTGCATTCGAGACTTTTACTTATAGATGGACTCTTCAATCAAGCTCCATTTGGTCAATTGTGCCCTCATCTCGTTCTCTTCTTCTATCATGTGTTGTGGAATAGGTGTATTTTGCATTTGATTCTGTTTAGCCACAAGTGCTCTTCGTATCTGCTGAACCTTTCCTGTGACCCCTACAAACTCCTTTTTGTTTAAATGTTGCAATTCTCTTCTTAAAATCTTCAGATTATTCCACACCCCCTGCATTCCTCCATTTTGTCTCTGCCAGCTTGTCTGTATTTTGGGTTTGAAATCAGGGTGTTGTGCTAAGCAGTTATAAAATCTAAATGGCTTCTTCCTTACGTCCCTTTGTGATTCTACTTCCACACTCAAAGGGGAGTGGTCTGAAAAAAGGAGGTCCATCACCATCACTTGTAATGGTGGCATTCTGATTACCCATTCGTCATTCACCAGTGCTCTGTATATCCTGCTAAACATATGCCCATTATTCCATGTATATTGTCTCCCTACTGTGTGTAGTTCTGTGATATTACTGTGAATCATGAATTCTCTAAAATCATTGGTTTCTGCCAGTTGTACTTGACTCCCAATGGGTCTATCCTCTTATGCCAAAATTGAGTTAAAATCTCCCATGATCAGCCATGGTTCCCTGATGTGTGTGCTCAGTTGGTTTACCTTTTCCCATAATGAGCTCCTGGTAGCTATGCTTTGCAAGCCATACACTGCTGTGAACAAAAACTTAAAACCACTTTGTTGCATATCTACCATGCAATGTACATATTGAATTGATGATTCCACCCTTGTGAATTTGACCATACTATTTTCCATACAATCCAATTTTTGCCTCTAACTTCATTTGTAGCATTTGTGCACCACAACAATCCTGGCATTATTTTATTGACTAGTTTCTGACAATGTGCGTTGCACGTTTATTTTTTACTATTGTTTATATAATTTAAAATGGGGTTTTATCACTAGAAAATATTTAATCAACAATATTACTTTTCCCAATTATATTTCATTATTATAATACAAATAAATAAAAGGGGGGCATTTGGCATCAAGCAAAAGTAAATTAAAATTACTTAACATAATATAGTCTCCTTTTTAACTTTGTATAAGTCCTTTTTTAATGATCTAAATTCATTGATCACATTTTATAGCCATATGGGTATTAAAAATACATGCCACTTATTGATCAGATTGCCTTATTTATTTTACTGAGAAATGATAGATGAAATTATTTATATTATTTAAGTAAGGTTCGAAATTAAAGACATTGCTATCAAAATTCTACAATATTAAAGCAATTAACATTTTACAATATAAAACGATAGATATATCATTTCAACACTAAATCTCATACATACTCTATTTCAAAGCTAATAAAATAGCTAAAAAGATACAATACCAATGAGTTATTAGAAATTGCAAAAGATTAGAAACAACAATAATCTTCGTGATGGAGAATATATATCGAAAGAGATCTGAGTGAGTTTGCATGTCTAAAAGAAGTCTTCAGTTCTTCTCCCCACCATCATGTATTCGATTTTTCATGTTTTTTTGGCCCAATCAGAGATTGAATATTTTTTTTTGATCATCAGTTGAATGACAATTTTTCTTTGTGCAAAAAATTTTTCAATGTTTTCACCATAGTTCTTAAATCCAGTAGTAAAATGTCTGTTAAATTCTAAATTCTATATTTTTCAGTTTCCTAAATAATAGTCTTTAATATATTGTAGATGGAAGATTAAACAATACAAATCATAGTTCTATTTAATAAGAGAATTAACAATTACCCACTAATAATTATTACTTTGAACTTGAAATCTAATCTAGTTTGAATGAATAATTAAAAGATGAAAAACACAAATCATTGTAATTCGTAATAAATAGGCATTATAATCATCTCAATAATTTTATTAACAATTCATGTCATATATAATAACACCACTTTTAATATCATAGTAATAATAAATAAATAATGGGCATTAATCAGATAAATGAGGGGTTCACCTTTCATATGCCAATAATATTTTAGGACATACTGTCATCCTTAAACAATATATCTTTTTACATTCTAAACATTTAATTATTTGCTTATATCTTTAATAAAGAATTAATGTAAGGAAATCAAAAGTCATCTACATTTTTAATTAAATGATACAATACACATTTACACTAATAATTAACATGCTTTTATAACATTTAATTTATCGTAAGGATTAAAATTGTAATTCACTCTTTAACTTTTTTTTGTTCCCATCTTTAATAATATTTATGATAATACTCCCACTGTCTTTTTTTAACTCTATGTGTTTGAAAATTGCTAATAATAGTTTACGTTATTCTCTTAACAAAACACCTTATCCGTCCTTATTTTTGAACTTTTTGTTGAACCGCTCTACCATTCCAGGCTTTTTTGCTTTTAATAAAGAACTGACGACATAAGAGACAATATTTTGCTAGAAAAAACTTCAGTTTATCAAAGGAATTATTTTATTATAATCAAAGACGTACATTTATAGATATAATTTTTTAACTAAAATAGAAAGAATATGTTACTACCTTATCAGTAAAATTCAAATAGTAAATAAAAGAACTAACTCTTAAATTCAAGTAACATAGAACTCTAATAAAATAAATTTAAAATCCTAAAAATTGCTAACTGATTTTATTACTGCAATATAATATCATGAGACATATTCTCAACACACACATGCTACTAGCATATTATATTAAGGGGTTTTTGTGGTGCCTCATGAGTAACAACCTTTAGTCTTCCACTATGTTGCCCAGTTCCACAGACATTGACCTCAGTATTTGTATTTTCATCATGCCCAGTATACACTGTCTGCGTTACTCCTTTCTTTGCTGCTATACGCCTCACAGTTTGTCATTCTTCCTGGTCCGGTGTCAATTTTCCAATTTTCTGTTGATCACTATCCTTAACCAGCTCCTTTCCTATTGCTGGCTTCCATTCCTTTCTTGGCCCTTGGGCCTGCCCTTTCATTGGTGGCGGTACTCCTGATTTATCACAACAACGTCCCACTTGTAAGCATTTCTGGCAGAAAAATGGCTTCCACTTGTTGCTCAACAACTCTCCCCTTTGGATCCTGAATCTTGATCACATTAGATATTCGAGCAAAGGAGATTCTACTAGTTTGTGTGGTACATTCATCTGCATACAAAGGCTTCCCCAAACTACTACCTATTTTACTAAGCACAACAGAGTTCCAGCAGTTCAAAGGCAGGTTCGGAAGCTTGACCCACAATGGAATTGTAGTTAGGATTTCCTCCTTAAAAGTTAAAATCTGAATTCCATGGCTTCATAATAACTAGTCTCCTTAGTAAATAATGAGGTTATGAACATATCACTCTATCCCTTTCTTCCTCATTTGCAAACCTTAAGACAAAGTATCCATCAGCATGATACAGTACCACTTGTTTACTAGAGAAATTACCCTAACCTAGAATGAATTGTTGGGAAAGACAAGGCAATAACAAAGAATGCCTGAACAAGGATACCAGCAGAAGAATACCCAAGTCGATACTATTCCTTTTCCGATTTGAACCAAGAGAAGACAAAACAATCCCCAAGCATATGATAGTAAGGTCATCAAGTAATTCAAACACCAAACAATCTAACAAGGCAATAATAAACAGTCACACAAGACAGGCCCAATTTACGTGAAAACCCTTCGATGTGGAAAGAGTAAAAAACCACGGACCAAAAACTCCACTAAATCACAAATAGTTACAATATTATTCACAAAATTGGTCCACAAAACAAGTGCCAAAACAACGAGCAACAACAAAATCAGATTGGCACCAAATCTAAGAATTAAAGAGCAAAATACCATTTTCGCAGCTACTGTTCACGACAGCAAAACTGACAGCTGCAAGCCACCAAATCAAATCTGTCAGTTCCTAATCAAATATTGAAATGAACCTAATAGCTGTCCAAAAATCATCTCAATTCAATGCGTACAAGAAACGATGCTGAATGCAATTTGAAGTTTGCTGTTCAGGGGCTGATGTTGACTGCGAAAACTGCTCTTTCTCTCTTTTTGGCTGCTGAAATAAACTCTCTGTGTATTGAAAATAAGCCTAAATAGGCTTATCATTTGCCTCATAAGAATGGGCCGATGCAAAATGAGTTGGTCCTTGGCTTTTATTTTTCCATATAGGAAGGGAAAAGACCCGCATCCAGACACTGCCTCCCCTCAGACTATGTGAGGAGAACCGCCATCCCGGCGACCATGCAACACTCTTCAACTTCCCTCTTGGCAAAGCTTTATCATCATAATCGGAAACCATTATCATTGTATGATCTTTTTAAGTCAGCAACTTAGAATCACAACATATCTCGAATCCAATGGTACTCACTCATGTGTTTAGACCGACCAGGGAAACATTGAATTTTGCCAAGATTATATGCACTTTTAACAGTCACAATAAACACTACCTCTATTGAGCACAACCAAGTTCCCCCAAGAATCTCTTCATCCAAAAAGCAATTCTTTACAAGCTTTCAACGATAGAATAAGCTCATCTTCTGTATTAGATAGAGACACCATTTTTTGGCAAACCTAGATTGCAAGACACACTCCCCCTGCAAAGGTACCAAGTAGCCCTGAGTAGACTTGCGAGTATCACCATCACCAGCCATGTTCTTATCAGTATAACCACAAAGAATAGGCTTCCTCCCTGTATCCAAACACAAACCTCAGACTAGGAATGCCACAGAGATATCTCATACCCCACTCGCAGCATTCCAATTTCTCTTCCCGGATGAGAAAGAAAACGGCTAACAACTCCAACATGCTGTGATCCACTATCCGGTCTTGTACAAACATCGCATACATCAAACTACCAACAGCTGAGCATAAGGAACTTTCTCATATCTTCCTTCTCATCATCACTAGAAGGACACTGGTTCATCCAATTTGAAGTGCATAGCTACAGGTGTCTGACAACCTTAGCTTGCCCATGTTGAATCTGCGAAGTATACTTTTTAAATGTACTTCTCTTGTGATAATACTCAAGTTCTTGGCCTTTCTATCACGGACATCTTCACACGCCAAGAATCTCCTTGCTGGTCCTAAGTCTTTTCATAGCAAAAGACTTACTCAACTCTTGCTTCAACTCTGAATCCTGCAATTATTATGACCACACAGCATGTCATGCAACATAAACAACACCAATAATAAAGCACTCAGATAACTTTGCACAAAAACACATGTCTGAGAAGTCTTCTTTGAAGCCCTGCTGAACTCATAAAAGAACCAAACTTCTTGTACCACTGCCTGGGAGCTTGTTTCAAACCCATACTCTCTTCCTCCATTTTCAAAATAATTCTCTTTACCTTGACTTCAAACCTTCCGGTTGCCCCCTATAAATTTCTTCATCTAAGTCACTCCTGGAGGAAAGCAGTTTTAAAAAATCCATTTGGCTCACTATCATCTAGACTGTTGTCATCCAAGCTTAGAACAAACGAATGGATGACATCTTCACACTGGAGAAATTATCTCACTCAAAATCAACTCCCCTTTGCTGATTAAATCCCTGCGAACAACTATCTAAGCGTTGTAACCGTGGAACTGGATTAAACCATCTCATGTTTCACCCGAAAACCCACCGTTTTTCAAGCTTTTCTGCGTTGGTGTAACTTAAACCTAACCAAATCAAAGTACTGATTAATCATGAAGGATTTAATCTCACTTCCATATCAATCAACACCTTTCTTTTTCTCTTCACTTTCCATGGCCTCATCAAGACTCTCAGGTTCTCCCCCGTCAGTAAGAGTACATACCTCAATTGTGAGAATCGAGATGAAGTAATTCTCTCTCTACTAGATCGTCTGAGAGAACTCTTTGGATCATCTATAATTGGTTTTGGAACAACCCCTCATCTTGCACTGGAGCATAAACAACATCATCAGCCGGTCATGTTTCTTAACATGATCACCACTTCATTATCAACTGATTTTCATTATTATGAAGATTTTTCTTTCCGGTGCAATAGTCCAAGGAACTGAATCAACACAACTACAGGCTCTCACTAACTCAACAATCATCTTTGGTCAAATCTCAATTGTTTGGTCTTCAAAGAAAACACATCACGGCTCTACCAAGTTCTCTTTATCTTCTCACAGATCATAGAAACGATAGCCGAATTATCTTGACCATAACCAATGAAGATACACTGCCTATTTTAAAACATCCCAACTTGACCTTTCATCCTAGGAACATGTACAAGGCTTTACAACACCCAAAGACTCTAAGATTGGATCATAAAAACATTCTTACCAGTCCAACTCTGTCAGGGACATCACCATCTAAAGCCAGCAGGAGATACATTGATAACATAAGCAGCAGTATAAGTTCTCTGCCCAAAAAAGAATCTGACGAGCTGTAGCATCTGAAAGCATACACCTAACCCTCTCAACTAGAGTTTCTGTTCATCCTCCTCTGCTAAACCATTTTAATGAGATTCTTTGGAGGAATTTTCTGATGCCTAATACCCACTGCTCCTACAATCTCTATCAAAGGAAAAGGACCGATACTCACCACCACTTATCTGAACGGATGCATTTCAAGTCTTCCCTGTGTGTCTTTTTCAACCAAGGCCTCGACAACTCTTGCAACAATCAAGTACGTGATCCTGGACTTCAAAGGAAATACCCCAGATTTTGCGAGAATGATCAGCAATAAAAGTCCAAAGTAAAGTGCCACCACCATGAGATCTTACCTTAAAAAGACCACACAAATCAGAATGTACCACTCCAGCAAATCAATAAAAGCTTCTTGAAGGCCGATGACTCTGAAAAGAACTTTTTTCTAGTGTTACGACCGGCTAGCCTGAACCACCATTTCTGCAACTTTTGCGTGTTTACTCCAGAAAGCAATGTTTTCCTTATGCCAAACGACAATCCCCTTCTCGTCTCATCATAACTCATCCTTCTATGTAATAACTTGATGATTATCATTACGCCGAGCCAAATTTACTGAGTCTCTGGACATGGAGCCCTGAAATACATACAATTTAGAAGACACTTGTCAGCAGGCCACATACCAGCAAACCTCTAGTAAGCTTCTACTGCCAACACCAAGTGTATTAACCAACCCAACCCTCATCATCAAATATCGACATAAATCAATTCAAGCGAACGCTCTTGAGCATGCTTGACATTATTGAGAACTAGTTTGGACCATTGTTACTTTAACAAACAAACTGTCCAATGCCAATAACTTCAACTTCATGATTACTTGCCTCATTTTCAACTGTTCCAAAATTACTGGATAATAAAAGAAAATAATTCCTTCTTTGGTGTAGACATGAGAAGTAGCACTAAGAAATCCACAACCAGCTAACTCATCACGAACCAGATTAATATGGCATTTGCATCACAACAAACAAGATATCCTCAGTAGCAAACATCGCAAACGATTTTCACTATCGCCTTCTCCGTCTCTCTTTTTGTTGTCCTCATATCTCTCGTGTTCGTAACAATATTTCATGATATGCCCTTTCTTTTGGCAATAGTCACATGTAATATTCTTGTATTTAAGACTTTGACTTGCTTCTACTTTTACCTCTATCCTTCTGACGTCTAGACTTGTTTCTCACCCCCTATCTTCAGTAACCAAAACAAAACATCTGAGTGTGAATCTGAAGAAGATGAGGCTTGAGATCTTCTTTCATTTCTTCATTCAGACACCACTCCTATTATATTCCATGGTTACAACCAACACTGGTATCAGAATTAGTCAAAGAACTCAAGAGGTCCCAAGAGTCTGGAGAGATTAAGAAGCCAAATTCCTTGTCTCTCATCATCACTTTACAGACAAAGACACCCATTCCAGACAGATGGTCCAGAACACCCTGAAAATATTAATTAATCAAAATAGAAGTGCCCTCTTTATAACCTTATATTCATTAATTGTTTCAATAGGACAACTGTTGTTGCCAGTCTCGAAGCATAAAAGTGTCTCGAGCTTTGTCCCACAAACCTTTTGGCATGTTTCTCATTCACAATATGATTTCTACATTATCTTCAACCCATTTTCTAAATCTAGCCACACCCTGCAGATGCTCAAATCCCATTTTCATCATTCAAAGACTGAGGGGCTGTTAATTAGAAGCACACACAGGTAAATGCATCTTCTGACAAATAGAAGATCTTCAACAAAAAAAAAACAATCTTGCTTCCCAAATATGATGTTACTTGACATTTAAAAACATAGCGATTTCCTCATATTTGCCTCCATCATTCAAAACGACAATCACATCTACCAATGCTCTGATACACTTTGTTGAAAGACAAGACATAACAAAGAATGCTTGATAGGATAACATCGGAAAATACCCAAGTCATCTTTCCCCCTTTTCGATTTGAACCAAGAAGAAGACAAACTAGCCACAAGCAATTTATAGTAAGGCAACAAGTAATTCAACCAACAAATATAACAAGGCATAATAACCAACACCAAGACACCAAGATTTACGGGAAAACCCTTCCGATGTGAAAGTAACACGCACGGGACCAAAAGCTCCACTATATCACCAGAGTACAATATTTTCTCCAAAATTGGCAAAAACAAGTGCAAAACTAGACGATCACAACAAAATAAGATTGCCAAATTTAGAGATGCAAGGGCAAGAATCACCAATTTTGCAGCTACGTTTCACACAGAAAACTGACGAGCGGCCACCAAATCCAACTCTGTCAGTTTCCTAATCAAATATTGAGAATGACATAATATGCTTTCCAAAATCCAGCTCAACGGAAAAGATAATAACCTACGCTGGAATCACAATTGAAGTTGGTTGTTTGGCTTGAATTTGACTGCGAAAAAATGCTCTCTTTCTCTCTTTTTTTGGCTGCTGAAACAACTCTCTGTGTATATGAAAATAAGACCTAAATAGGCTTATATTTGCCTCATAAGAATGGGTCTATGGGCAAAAATGAGTTAGTCCAAATTGGGCTTTTATTTATCCACATAGGAAGGGAAAAAGATCCATAACCCAACATGAATCTCTCCATAGATCCTATTGATGGTGCAGTACCCACCACATAGACAACCATTGAAGGTTTCCATTTCACTTCATCCTGAGCTATATCCTAAGCCAGTATTTCCACTAACTTTTCTCCTTCGACAATTATTGGAGGTATGTACGCTACATTCATACCTCTAGCCGCCATACGGTTCGTAGCAAACAAGTTCACCCATTGTTTCTCTGGTGTTTTTTCAGGCATTTCAGCTTAATTGCATATCTGTCCTCTACTACTGTTTCTTTCATGCCTTGCAAGGATTGGATGTTGTTTCCTCTAGTTCCTCTATGTTGGGTTAGTTCTGGCTATTGTTCCTCCCTTGCAGTTTCCCCTTTGCTCTTGACTGACTTCACCTCCGAAATATTGTTGGTTTCTTCTGGTGTGTTCGGAGCTGTCTCGGACCTTTATTTTGCAGCATGCGTTGTTTTATTAGTCATAGTGCTAGTTCCATGAAATATTTCTTCCTAGCGATGTCTTTGCGCTGCTCTGTGTGGTCGTCCCCTCCCCATTTCCGGCAAGGTGTAAGTTAGTGCACACTAAATGTGCGCCTAAACTGAGAGAGAGAAAAATTATTAATGATATTAGTATCGTGGAAAAAAATTCATAATAAATTGAATGGATCTAAAATTCACATGACCAAGACCCTACTGTCATAAATCTAAAGACTCCACAAACAGAAATATTTTCATTTTCAATATTAAGTATAAAAAATCCATTTGTAGCATAACTTTTTTTAACAAACATATCTGCTTCAAAAATTATTTTAAAACCATACTTCAAAATAAGTGTACCTGACACCAAACTTTTCGAATATAAAAAACATGCAATACGTCTATCAATGTGACCATCCTTTCAGAAGTGAATTTCAGTTCATCAGTTCCTTTTCCCATAACTTAGCAAAAGATGAGTTTTCCATATCCAAAACTTTATCCCCCCCCCCCCACACACACACACTAATCATAGGTCGTGCAAGAATTTCGAGTACATGATATATGACGAGTTGCACCAGTGTCTATCAACCATTCCACTTGATCTCCCGCTATAAATGTTTTTGTGACCATTGCCACAAGTTCTTTTTTCTTTTTTGTTATTTTTGTTTTCTTTCTTCTAGTCTTAAAAATTTTCACGTGCATGGTGACCACTTTTATGACAATAATAACATTCATTCCACTTCGAATTGGAATTAGTCAGCTTGAAATTCTTACTCATTTTTTCCTTCAAAAATTTAATATTGTGAGGTTCTTCTTGGTTGATTTTTTTTCAACAACATGAGCTTTCATGATAGGTTCATTGAAAATGTTATTGTCGTCATGATGTCGTGTCTCTTGTTCAATTTGCAAGTGCTACAATAATTGTTCAAGAGTCAAACCTTCCTTCTTGTGTAAGAGTTACTTTTGTACTCTTTACAAGATGGAGTAAGTTTTGAAACAATAGCACCAATATAGAAAGTTTTCATCAAGAGCAATTCCATATATAGCAATTTTATTAGCTATAAGTTGAAATTTGTCTACTTTTTCAGTGATTGACTTATCATCCAATATTTTAAACTCCATATAATTTGAGACAAGAAATTTCGTTGAACTCGCCTCTTCTGCTAAATGGATAGCTTTAAGAGTATCACAAGTCTCCTTAGCAAATTTGCACTTAATATAATATTAATTAATCATAATATTTATTGGACATTCCTCCAAGGATATAATTCTTGCATAAGTAATCATCATCTTGCCATTTGACAATTTGTTCTTTAATTAATGTAGCCTCTTCCGTTGGTACCTTAGAACTAGCAGCCTCATGACAAGGTTTCTCAAGAACATATGACTACTTTAATCATCTTAAAAATAATTACATCTTTCCACACCATTTCGAAAAAGTCCTTACCATCAAATATTTCAAAATTAGGATTAGGCAAATTTGGAACACTGTTTGTTATTGATGTGGATGTCATAGAAACAACTATGTTCCAATTATTGGAACAACTGAATAAGAATGATTAAAATACAAGGAATCCAAAAAAAAAAAAACTTCCTTTCGAACAACTGAATAATAATGATAAAAATACAAGGAACTCAAAACAAAACTTGCTTGGCTTAGAGACACATTAATACGTTTCTTGAAGATTGTTGGAGTCTCTCCATAAGCAAACGGAAGAATAAATAACAACTATATCTTCGAAATTCAACCAAGTCACAAAACAAGTAGCATTCAAGATTGTTGCTTTTTATTCTTGAATTGGTGATTTTCACCTTTTGATTAACGTCTCACAAATGTTTTTCAAGGGAAAGTAATTTTTGAGTGCTTCTCTTTTCAATCAAAAGAAACTCAATTTATAGTACAAAAGTTTTGCTAGAAAAGACTTTTAATTAAATAGTGTTTATTATAGGTTCATCAATTGAAAGAAAAACTTATCTTTCAAAAGCTTCTAACGTAGAATTATCTTTTAAAAAACCTATAATGTTGAATCAAGGAAAAGTACAAGTACCTCTCCAGATATTACCCCCTCTCCCCCCCTACCCCCTCCCCCATCCCCCCCTCGGTTCCCCCCCTCCCCCCCCCTCCCCCGCAACCCCCCCCTGAACTCAATATTTTGGTAATTTTGTACACAGTCTTTTTGTTTTACGTAGCATCCCAATATCTCCCATCCACGATCGCGCCTCAACTGCGTGGAGTCACAGGATGTGCCACATATGCCAAAAGGTGTACAAAATTACAAAAAACAATGAGTCAGGGGGTAATAGGACCTTAACTTCGTTAAGATTGAGTGTCTCTGGAATTTCGGTCATAGTCTAGAGGTACTTGTATCTTCTCCCTAGAATTAAAACAAAATGAATGTTGCAATTTTCATTCATGTATTTTGTTATTTCAAAACTTGTAACAGATGAATTTGTTTCAATATTAATTGAAACACCAACTCTTACAAGTTATATAACTAAAACTTATATTGAATCCTTCTAAATGAAGTTGTAATTCAATTGTTTTATTGCAGAAACGTGGTTTCTCATCAAGATTGTGATGTTTGGTTGCTTCGATAAACTCTACAAAGCTGATCAAGTTTCAAAATTGCAATAGAATAAATCATATCTAGATTCACTACATTTACATAACTATATCAGCAAGAAATGTACAAATATAATATCAACTCAGCATTGAAACGTAATTTAATCTAGTACCTTCAACTCCTCAGCTTCTTAAAACCCTTTTTCAACTCCTCTATTGGATTATTATTTACAAATTATATAAGAGGGGCAGGACGGGACGGGGCAGGGCAGGGCAGTTCGGTGTACAAAACATTCTGCCTTAGCAGGGTCCAGGTATGCCACAACCAGGGGTGTTGAGGAGACCTCACTGCTGCGTTCCCGTGGCTCGCACCCATGACCAATGCGATCACACACACAGAGACCAAACTTTAAGTTTCTTCTCAAACTTTACAGATTATATAAGTCAAGTTCCTAAATCGCCGACCTGAATACGTACTAGTGCTATAGCATGAAGTCCGTCAACAAATCATCAATAAATGCAGCTAAAAGATACTTCTCTATGTCAGTTACCACTTGTTCAACTTCATTTTTAGTTAATCCAGTTCTCCAGGCCAGATCCCATGCACTGCCGGCAACCCCCTTGCACCATAGATCTCTTTCTAGCAGTGGGTAAAGAGCATCAGCTGAAAGGTTCTTGCCAGCTACCTTATTGTAACTTCGCAGAACTTCAATCCCATCACAAATTTCATTCACCAACTTTTCAAAGAATACATAAAATTTTCTCATCTTAATGGCCTTCATTGATAACGGATTAACTGCCAGTGCACATTGGGACCTTTTATTTCCTAATAACTCATTTGCACAATCAAGTAAGAGTGTGCTATCAGCAATTTCATGATCTACGCTAGTTGTCTGCCATACAGTTGGTTCCCACACATCTGTTTCAAAAAGCTCCTTGGACTGATAGAGGAACGATTCACTGCTCAAAAGTAAATACCTTGTAGTTGCTCCGGAATTGAAGTTTACATTCTCAGTGAAGTCTAGATTGATGTTACAGTTAATCTGCTCCACTAATTTGATGTCACCGAGACAATAGGTTGATAGAACGCTGGATTCACAAGGGACATTTTCACCATTGACAGCATTATCTGCAATTGAAGAAGTAATATTTTAGAATATTTTTACAATGACAACTGATAAATCTTCTTGGATCAACCACAAGTTGTGTGCAGAATTTATTTCCTATAAGATAACTAAAGGGCTGTTGAAGCTTGAGTGATGACTATAAGTAGATACTTCCATGTGTTATAGGTTCTATCATGGTTCTTAAGGTATGGAAGAAGAAAGAGACAGATGTTAGGAAGTACCATTAATATAACACTCTGTGTGGCTTCAAAAGGTTGAAGTGTGTTAGACCACTTCAATTACTTCTAGCAGGTTATTTCAACACTTGTTCTCTAAGAATCTAGCTACCAGATTGTATCTCATTACAGATTTGGAACTTCCACACAGAAAGACAGTAATCGAGTTATCAAGATATAATTCATAAGTCTTACTAGAAAACAGCTTCTCAAGAATATCAGAACATCATCTTCATTCTCAACTGCACGTATACATAAAGAGTTTCTGGAAGCTTTTGAGTCCGCCAAATCTTTCATTTAATGTTATGGTTATACAAAGCTGCTGTGCTGTCGACTAAACTACTATATTATCATCGTATATATCATTATTCCCAAGTTGAGAAGAAAGAAAATATTCTAAGCTGCAAAAGTAGAATATAAATACCATTCATATTTGGTCTCCTAGATATCGAGATAATATCATTCTTGTTTGCTGAACAATGTCTAGAATATATATCTAACCCCACTGCAACACTCAATGTTATAGTCACTCGACAAGCCTATGTATGATGAATAGTTGAAAAATTGTTTCTAAACTTACCAGAACGTTTGCATGAAACTGGCTAAATAATGAAGTGTGTGCCTTACCGGTGACAAGATCCTCAAAGATATTAGCCCTTTTTTCTAACTGAAGCTCTTCTGAGGATGTAACTTTGGTTATGGCTCTATCTGTGTCTTTATCTTCTGCCTGCACCATTTCTTTACTTTCATCCTTGTGTTTTATATCGGCAACCTGTATCAATATATAAAATGAAAACCTCCATAGTTAATTCCACATGAGGACCAATATGTACAGAATAGTGTCCCCTAAACATGTATTAAAATTAAGAAGGGAACTAGGACAATAAATAATAACATGAGAAACGAGAAACATAGCTTCCAGAATAAAGATGGTTAAAACTCAAAAATATAAGTTATAACTATGTACTCACTGTAGCTATGGGGGTACTCTTGATGGGCTTGTTAGCTTTAACATTCTTCTTCCTCTTAATGGAGTTATGAGATGCAGTGGTTGTGATACGCTTACGATCATATATAGTACTTTTTGCTTGAGCAGCCAATGGCTTTCTCTCTGGTTTTCTCACTTTCAGAGTGCTCATCTTGCTTTGGTCCTGAAATTTAGCACTGTCGTCTATTTTGGCATTTTTCATTTCTTTAGAGTTTCTGATAGCAGGAGCTACTCGTTGAGTCCCGTCCTCTTTTTTTCCAATTGGTTCTTTCTTTGTTTGCGGAGTCTTTCCAGGAGAAGAAGCTCTAGTCCTTGTATTAGGCTGTTTTTCCTGAATGAAAACTTTAACTGTTGCGTCACCAAGATACTTGCGATGAGAACAAGCTTTGATCATTGCATTAGGATATTTTTCTTGAAGAAGAAGTTTAAGCGTCTTTGAGTTTGCAGGTGCTTCACCAAGATCCTTGCCTGGAGAAGAAGCTCTAATGTTTTTATTATGCTGTTTTTCTTGACTCACGAAATCCAAAGTTTTTGATTTTGCATTTGCTTCACCACGGTGCTTTCCAGGAGAAGAAGCTATAATCTTTGTATTAGGCTGAATCAAAACTTGAAGAGTCTTTGATTTTGAGGTCTTTTTCACTCTTCTTTGCTGAATCTATTATTGGGGGGGGGGGGGGAATGATCTTTTCTGCCTCATTGTTTTTCCTATATATGATGCTCTCCCTGGTGATCTCAGGTAAATTCTTCACATTTGTTTCTAGAGTCTGATGGATTTTGTTCATATAAAGGCTTCATGATCACAATGGGTGGAGAATCAACAAACTTATGTGTAGACTTGCTTCTCAAAAGCCCCTTGAAATACATGGTTTCAATTATTTCATCAAATGTTTTTCGTTTTGGATCCACCTTATGACTGATGAATGTTGGCTTCTTTGCTTTTGGCAAATCTATTTCAAATATAGGTCTCGTCTGCTTGACAACCTTGTGGGTAGTTTGGTGTTGGGACTTGCTAGGAATCTCTTCAAGACCCATCAGTCTGGCAATTAAATTTGGCCCGTCCAGTGGCGGGGAAACTTGTTGGGATTGAACAATGGAGGAGTGGCTTGAACTAGTGGATGGGACATGTGATGATTTAGTCCTTGTACCAACAGATGCCTTTTCACTATTTGTTTGAAACTGTAAAGCAGAATTTGGTTGTCTAGCAAAGTTATCTCTTATGACTTCCCTAAGCTCATCAAAACAATCCCCATCAACAGAAAATCTTGGTTTTTGAAACTCAAACCTGTTTAACCTGTGTTCTGAAATCCTTTCAGACTTGGTTCTTTGAATGGGTATTCCGTCAAGTTCATGCTTATATTTCTTCTTCAACTTTGCTATATGCTGCAGCTTTCCTAGCATCACAAGTGATTCCTGTAAATCAAGGGCTCCTTTCAACAAATCTTTAGCGATATCATTCGAATGCCTTTCTATGGTCATACCCTTAGACCATGAGTCGATCACTTGGTTCAGCTTTTGAGCTTCTCTGGACACCTCCATTAGGTGGAAGGAAGATGTGTGATTGACTGTTTGTCTTCCTTCATTCTTGTGTGATGAACAAGGCGTATTTTTTTCCATTTGTGATTTTCTGATTGTGCTACATTCCACAATACCTTTGGGATCATCACAGGTTATAAAGGATCTGTACACGGCTGATCTCAGGCTGTCTGGAGGCATGTCCAAGTAGCTACGGGATGTTGCTTCAAATCTACAAGACAAATGGATTAAGACTTCTTGTGTATGGAAGTGGAAATGAAGAAAAAAGGAACAAACACAATAACTGCTCGCTCCTCTTCACTTATGATAGTAGCTGCTGCTGCTACTACTAGGTCAGATCCCACATCAATAAACAAAGATTATTCCAAGGATGAAGTTGAATTAGGAAAAAGGATTTAAATGTGGTAGTTGAAGAAAAAGAGGTGAAGGGGCGTTGGATCACAGACACTGCTTCTCTGCACTGTGCAGTTACTAACAAAGAGAAAATGCCCGTGAATTTATTAAATTGTCTCTTTCCTTTCCTCTGCTACCTACTCTTGTTTTCGTTTGACGACCATTCCCTCCACTGCTCCAATTATTTATCTATATTTTTTATTTTTTAACACTTTTTTTTTAAAAAAAAAGAAATTTATAAAACCATTTGGTATCATTTTTCTTGTGTTATACTCCATTCGTTCCATATTAGTTGATTACGATATTTAAAACGTTTTTTTATTATTGACTTTGCACATTTCTTAAGAAATTATAAATAAAAATTAATTTTACTACATCGTGTTTTGAATATAATAAAGACAATGTCTTGAAAAAATACGATACGAAAATAATTATAATTGACGATAAAGATAAATTAGAAACTAAGTAAAAAATAATTCTTTAATTTCATAAAGTGAACAACTATTGTTGGAAGGGAGTAGAACCTTCGAAATGGGCTTAACCCATGAGGCTGACCCAATCCAATCTATTATATTTATTGGGGTAGAGTTGAGGTAGAATTTTTCAAGTCCATTTAAAACTAGGACTTACAAGTCCGATTTATATAAATCTTTGGCCCTTAAGGCTTGATTATGACTTGCTATATCGTAATATTACGAATCTTACAAAAATTTGGTACGTTCATATACATAAACCTAAAATTAGGTTAATTTGTTCTAGATACACTCTATTCAAATGGATTCACATGTGACAAATCTCGCGCCCTCGCCTCCCTCCCATCTTGCTCACCACTCTTTTATCTCGCTCGTGTATTTGGGATGCATCACATCATATACATGTATTGAGTATCTAGTATCGTACATACATGCTAATCACACTAGATTTTTTTGCTGGAATTATTGAAACAACACCATTGTTTAACATATTTGATTTGAAAGTCTTCTCATTTTTTGATGTTATAGAATTTTAAGTTTGAAAGAAAAAAAATAAAAAAGAAGTGCTAGCCCACCCTATACCTCAACCCTTATAGAGTCTATCATTTTCAGGCCCTTCCAAATGAAGGGTCGGCCCGCCGTAGTCCATCAAATTTCCTTGCCCACAAGGCTTGGGTCCGATGGGTCTGACCTGCCCTTTTTGACAACTCTAGACGGAGGGAGTAGTTGTCATCTAACATTAGTTGATCACCTTACCAAATCAATAAAGCATTACATGTTTTTTTTATATTATCTTTACAATTAATTGATTTTAAAAGTATTCATATTTATTTGTAATTTCTCAAAAAAATAAAAAATAATTAATAGGTGAATTAGTAAAGTTACCTTCTTAGTTATGATTTCTTAAGCACCATACAAAATAAAAAAGAGAAAATATATAAGTACCCATCCCCCAATTTATATCTGAAATCTCAGAGACACACTTATAGTATATACTAAGGTCCTATTATCCATCCTCCCCCAATTTATTTTATTAATAATTTTGTACTCTTTTCGACCTACGTGACACTATCAACCAGAAAGCTTGAAAAAATTGTCAACAAGCGCTGGCCATAGAAGATAGAGTCACGTAGATCGAAAAAAGATCGAAAATTATTTATAAAATAAGTTCAGGAGGTAATAAGACATTAGCATAATTTAAGTGTCTCTAAAATTTTGGACAGTATTAAAGAATACATATGCATTTAATCAATTAATATGAGATAGAGAGAATAATATTTAGTAATTCTTGTTATTTTTTATGCTTTAACTATTCGATAGTCCCAAACATATTTACCCCATTAATTTGACTTCATCACTGGTGAATACTTCTCGATGAGTGAATGAATGAATGGTGGTGATTCTAACTTCATGTTAACATGGGTGTATAGCTCATCACTCTCATCAATATGGTTTTAGCTGGAGCGGTGGAAGTCGTGGGGTTGCTCTATCATTAATCAGAAGTCTTAAATTTGAGCGAGAAAATCATGTTGGAATTATCAGTCATGAATGAGCTATGCAGTGTGGGATCTAAATTTAGTCAATGCTCCAATAAAGGGTACTAACACCAGGTGGAATTTTATTTTATTGGAAAAATGCAGAAGTATCCCCTAGATTATGACTGAAATTTCAGAGATATATTTTAACTAAACTAATGTCCTATTACCTTTTTTTGTAATTTTATACACATTTTTTTACGTGGCACATTGCGTGACTTCACGCAATTGAGGCGCGTGAGAGATATTTGGATGCCATGTAAGTCAAAAAGGTGCAATTTTTTTTAAAATAAAGTATTCAGGGGTAATAGGACCTTAGCTTAATTAAGGTGTGTTTCTGAAATTTCGATCATAGTCTAAGGGGTACTTGTGCATTTTTTTTAAAAAAAGTTCATCACTCTCATGCAAACAAATTATTTTAAAAGAAAATCTGTATTAAATATTTGATTCGAGAGATTGTAGCATGCTTCTCTTTTCCTGCATTAGTACTTCTAGCCCTATTTCAATATGATGTGAAATTAAATTGGTTTGATGTTTTATGCACTCATATAACTTATATTTTCTAAGTTGGATTTTTACTTATGAACTTGAAAAATATTAAAATTTTCTCAATTTTACACAGTGTCTTATGAAATGAGTATTCCTTCTATAAATAAAAGCTTATAGTTACAATCTTACAAATTCTCTTAATTTTAAAGTTCCACTAATCAACAACAATAATTAGATGTTGTTTAATATAATCTGCAGTTTACATGGGATATACAGTCTCTTTCAAGATGTAATTTTCTTTATAATATATAAACTTATGGATGAAGTTTTACATTTTAAAACAATTTGAATATAAAATTCCACTTTTTAGACCTTTTTAAATTTTAAAACATGTCATGTTCAAATGGTAATTAGAAATCATAAATTAGTAATTTAAGATAAAAGCTTGAATGGTTGATATTTGTGAAGTATAATAATCTTTCTTCAATTCCCACCAAAATGCATGTATGATATAACTTGAACGACATGGCCGGCAAAGCATATAAATATATATTCGCTACATCACTTCTAGTTGTCCCTTAGTAAAAAAATATCAATTATAATAATAACATATTAAGTATAATTTTATAAGTTTTAAAATAATATTAGTTGTGTATAAATATTTAATTGCTCAAAAGAAATATTATAAAATTATTCAAAAAAAGATGGATTTATTGTTACATGAAATATGCAATAATTATTTGGGAAGTAATTGTGTTTTTTGAACTTGCATTACCATTTGAGTTGTTGTACCATGTGGAGTTGTTTAATGTAAATGCAACCGTTCCTTAGGTGTGGCCAAGCTATAAATGATCCAAATGAAGAAAGAAGCAAGATTGAAATATACCATCAATCAATCGCTTTCATAATTGCATTTAAAAAAAATAGAGAGGACAATAACGGATATTCCTTCTATTTCAACGTGACTTGATAAAACAAGAACCATCCTTAGGCATAATACATAAAAATTGTTGGAAAAATAGTAGAAATCATGGAAATCTTTTAGCTTGAGGTGTGCCTACGACATCATTTTTAAGGATATTTCACCGGTTAAGTTATATTTCCCAAGATTCAACAAGTCTGTTAGAAAATCATAGGAAGTATAAATTGAAGAAGAAGATGACTTTGAGACGTGTAATCAATTTCTTTAGAGAGCTATTACTCATATACATATTTTGGTGAATACAAACAATTCTCTTCAAAGATACAACAAAATCTTTTGTTTATACATGCATATTTTCTAAGGCTTCTTCTAGAGAGTCTTTATATTTATAGAACTTAAGAGATAATTTTTCATAAGAGTCATGTTCTTTCATGAACAGATGACTATTCATAATAGTCATGTTCATTCATGAACAAATGACTCTTCATAACAGTCATGTTCTTTCACGAACAAAATGTCTTTGTTCAATTTAAGACCTTTAAATATTAGGAAAATCCACCAATCCCCCATTAGTTTATCATATTTCTCATAATATCATGCTTACCAGAGAGTATCTTATAAAAGATTTGATCTTTAAGTAAAAAGTTCTGATGAAGTAATTGATATCTTTAAAGATTTTGTGTCAAACTCAAAATATCACACACATTATTTTAGCTTAGAAACCCCTCTGCCACCCCCTTCTTATTAGTTCTCTTCGTGGCCACCACTACCCATAAATCACTCATTCTCTTCTCAACCCAACGGACCTTTTCTTCCCCTTTTTTCTTATGCCTACTTTCCATCCTCCTACATGACTTCGGCTTATACGTCCCCGCTGTATATTGGAGCGTCTAACCCATGGTTTCTTGGTTTTATTTCTCCCTTCTTGCCCTTATTCGTTAGAGTTGTTTATAAAATCCCATCTTGTGGCAAGGTTCTGTAAGCGCTACTATGTGTTTCTATTTTATCCTCGTTTTCGGGCTTACTGACTGTAGCGCGGCTTCCGCCTACCAGTGCGCTGCTCCAGCTGCAGAATTTACGATGTGGCTGATTCTAGCATCTGGTCCCTGTTTCCTGGGGATCTTCGTGGATATCTCCCCTTGCCTTTGTCCTTATTTTGGGGAGTCCCCAATCCCCTTTGGTTATTGGTTGACTCAACCCCCGCGAAATAGTTGGGTATTTCTCTTTCTTTCTCCCCATCTCTCATCTCTTTCTCTTGAAAGTTCTTATGTTTCTTCATTCATCTAGTGTAATGACACTCGGCTATCTGAGTAAAGAATCTTCTCGCTCTTCTTCTTGCCCAAATTCCCTCAAGATGACTTGCTCCAGCCATATCATCTCTTTCCAACTTCATCTTTTGCCACATACAACGTTCCTTAGATGAAACATAGAAACAAACACTTCGAAGCCGGGACATCCAACTCACTGCTGTTCCACTATGGTGTAAATGTACCCGTATGTACTCTTGCTCGAGTCACATCCCCACAAGATCAGCATCCACAAAAACCCGGTGAGTCACCTTGCCTTGCCAAAACAACGTGAAGTACTGGATGTACCCCTCTCAGGACTCAAATCACTTCACGCTTCCCAATGCGGTCTTTCCCAGGGTGCGCCATGTACCTGCTAAACTACTCCCACCTGCATAGTGCTATATCAGGTCTACTGCATACCATAGCAATTCAAACTACCACTGCTGAACATATGGAACAAGTGCCATGAAATGATTCACGCTCCTCGTCAGTCTTGGTGACTGCTCTTTGACAATTTAATGATTTGCCACTGGAGTATTCCTGGTTTAACATCATTACACCTAAATCTTCTCCAGCCCCTTCTCAATGTACACTCCTGAGAATAGATTTATTAGTGGTCCAGCATATCTATCCCGCGAGAAATCTTCATCCCCCAAATTTGTTTGCTGGACCCAAAACTTTCAGTCTCAAAGCTCATATAACCTTGTCTTCAGATTGTTAATCTCCTCATACTAGATCCTTCAATCAACATATCATCCACATACAAGAGTGAAGACATATGATCAGTGTATTCTTGAAATAACAACAAGGATCCTTTCATCTTTTGGCAAATCCACTCTTGTTCAGAAAGGAGTCAACTTCTTGTACCCTGCCTTGGTGCTTTTGCTTTAGTCCATACAAGCTCCGGGTAGCTTGCACCCAGTGTTTTCCGTGCCTGGCACCACCAATCCTTTCTGTGGCTGCATTAGACTCTTTGTCCAGATCTCCATGTAAAAAATGTTGTTTTTACACCCATTTGCTCTAGATGCAATTTTTCCAATGCACAGATACTCAACAACTTCGCAATGAGGTTAACTTCACACAGGAGAGAATATTTCAGCAATAATCAATACCTTTCCTTTTGAATATCCTTTAACCACTAAACGATCCTTGAACCTTCTTTTTCCATCTGGTTCAAGTCTTGATTCGAACACCCACTTGTTTTCAGCAAAGCTCTCTTCCCTGCAGGTAACTCAGTCACACCCATGTGTCATTCTTCTCAAGTGACCTCATCTCATCATCCATGGCTTGCTCCCCTTGATCGAATCCCCTCCACCTATAGGTGCCTCATCAAAGAACCTCTAGGTTTCCCCTCATCAGTCACAAGCTCGTGTAAGAATGTGAACTACCTTCTGGGGCCCTGATGGATCTGGATGATCTCCTTAACACGTGCTCAGGTGTACTGCTCCACTTCAGATTCTTCAGTAGGAGTGTTTGGTTGGTATCTGCTTCAACATCTCTGGTGTTACTTTTACCACCTCAACCTCAACTCCAACTTGCGTTGTCATCTCTAGAAACCTTCTGCCCTCTGTTCTTGTACAGGACAAGACTCATCAAATGTCACTGCACAAGTTCAGGTCTTTCTGTTCTTGTCATCCCAAAATTCCTGTAGCCAAACAAATCAGAACCTATCCTATGAATTAACACTTCACAGCCTTGGCATCAAACTTGTCTATCTTTTCTGGATCAACAGAACATAGTAATTGGCAAACCAAAGTCCTCAAGTGTGAGTAAATTGAGTTCTTTTCCTGCCACACTCCTCTGTATATTGACCCCTAAAGGAAACTGATGGTCCCTATTGATCAATATGGCAGCGTGCTCACGCATCCGCCCAAAGTGTTTTGGGCATACCACAGTGTATCCTCATCTCCTTGCACGCTCATTCAATGTTCTGTTCATCCTCTCACCAACGGAATTCCCTTCTCCTTGCCTTACCAGAACTGTTCTCATCAATCTGATTCCCTCAGGCTGGCACAAATGCTTGAACTGCTGATTTGTCAGACTCTCCACCCCCCTTGTTAGACCTTAGCAATTTGACTTTCAAAACGGTCTGTCTCACTTCAGCTTTCCATTCTTGACAGTTTCAAACAACTCTGACGTATGCTTCAAGAAGTAAACCCTACCTTCCAGCGAAATCATCAAATGAAGTAATGGTCCCAACTCTTATGGACCATTTCAACCGCACGTTTCTTTGGCTCTCTATGATCTTTGGAAGCTTACTCTTTTCTTTTTGCCCATAACACGTCTCGCAAAGACCCATCTCACAGACTTCAGACCCTCTAATGCTCCTTTTGTGCAACCAGCCTCTTCATTCCTTGTAGTAATCATGTGTCCCAATTTGTTTGTGCCACAGACATGAACCGGAAGCACCCTTCAGCAATAGCGTCATGTTTATACACCCTGGTGGTGTACAAGGTGCCAGAATTGGTTGCCACGAGCTACTACCATAGCACCTTTCACGATCTTCCACTAACCTTTCCCAACTCTGCTGCATACCCGTGCTATCCACTTTACCAACAAAGATCAGAATTTGTCTTGATCCAGGAATTATCTGACATCCTCCAATATCCACTAGTTCTCATGTGGTCGTTATGCAAACATCCCCCTTTCCTTCAATCTCGAAGGCTTTTATTGTTCAGCAAGATATACTTTCCAAAATGTCTAGATTTAAAATTTCTGGAACAACCCTTGCTGGAAGACGAATGGACATGCACCAGAATCCAAAATCCAGGATTCAACCGGGCTGTTCACACTAAGGATTAGTAGCAATACCCAATGTCTCTGCTGAATTTACAGAATCATTTCATCTCAAATTTCTGATTCTGTTTCTTCTTTGGCTTTGACACTTTCGTCCGAAAGTGGCCTTTTTTCTCCCAGTCCAACCAAGTGCACGTTTGATCTGTTCAGTGATTTTGCCTCGATGCTTTGATTTTGTCGACATGTATTTGGCCTTTCGTCTTACTTCTCCCCCGCGATCAACGTCTGAGAGCACTCCCGATGACTTCCACTTCTCGTTTGGCGAATACGTTCGCTAAAACAACTCACGGGATTCATCAAACTTCAGTTCCTAGATCCACGGAACTGCTTAATCGCAGCAACAAATTAATCCCAAGACTCGGGCAAATATGACATCAAAATCAAGCTTAATTCATCCCTTCGAAAATTAATATCCAACATAATTGATTTACTCACAATCATATTGAACTCGTTTATATGATCAAAACGGATCATTCTCATACATCTGTAAATTGAACAATCTACGCATCAAATATCCTTGTGCATAGCCGATGTTTTTTCATACATGTTTACAGTGCCTTCAACAGACCGGACGGTAGTCTTCTCCTTCACGATGTTGAACGCCACATTTTCTGACCAAGTCCAACCGGACAACCCTAGCCTGGCATCCGTGAGTTTCCACGTCTCCTCCGTCTGGGATTCCGGCTTCACCCCGTTAACGTTCGTGAAGATCTTTCTGGTACAGATATTTTCGATCTGCATCTTCCAGAACTAAAATCGAATCCATCAAACTTCCTCAATTCCAAGCTTCGAACTATTCCATCTTTGTGATCGTGGTTGAATCTCCTTAGCTCTAATACCCGTTGTTAGATCTAATTCACTTCGCGACACCTAGATGAATGAAGACCACAGAACTTTCAAGATGAAAGCGATGATAAAATCTAAAGATAGAGGCGAGAAGAGAACACCCAGATATTTCGTGGTAAAACCCCGTGATAAAATTCCAACGTCGGTGAGGTATATTTATCTTCAGGGTTAATGATTGCTTAACCCAGGACTAATCCATTGAAAATCACTTAAATTTTACCGAGCAGTCCACCTACGACTGCCGATGAGCGTGATCACATGGCACTTGTTCATATGCTTCGCAGTTGGTATTTGGATGTATCTATGGTCTGCACTATACTGATATAGAACATGCAGTGTGAGTATTAGCAGTACTGGCAAACCGGGGAAAGAGCATTGGGAAGCTGTGAAGTGGCTTCTGAGATATCTGATATGTACATCCAGTACTTCACTTTGTTTTGGCAAGGCAAGGTGATTCTACAGGGTTTTGTGGAATGCTTATCTGTGGTGGGGATGTTTACTCGAGCAAGAGTACATCCGGTACATTTACACCATAGGTGTAACATCAGTGAGTTGGATGTCCATGCTTAAGAAGTGTGTTTCCTTTTCATCTACTAAGCTGAGTAGGTGGCAATAGCTGAAGCTGGGAAGATATATATTGTTGGCAATTAGCTTGAGATTGGGCAAGAAGCAGAGCGAGAAATTTTACTCGATAGCCAGAGGGCTACAGTTGTGAAAACTCCAGTCTATCATTCGAAGACAAAGCACATCAAAGGCGATACCATTTCACTCGCATGGCAGTGGAGGATGTGATATTGCGTGGAAGAAGATAGAGGGTGCAATAACCCGGCAGACCTGTTGCGCAATGTGTTGGTGTTGTGGTGAGAGGATTGTTGTGTGGGTGCAGAGTATTTTAATGGTTTTTTTTTGATGTTGGTCTTGTTTTTTACCGTTCGTTCTCCTTAATTTTCTTTCAAACCTCGGTTGGTCTTCTGTAGTTGTTGTACAGATGTGCGGTGTGGTGACTGAATGTTGAATGATGAAGAGCCATGTTTTTTTTTTGTTGCCGAACATGTATTTTTGGTGACTGAGTCCGTCCTCCAAGTGGGAGAATTGTTAGGTAGTGGAGCCTGATTATTTTAGGTTTCCTATTTATTCTCTATTTTAGGTTTTCCTCTTTATTCTCTGTAACCAAATACTCTGATTTATTGATATAAATATACTCACCGCCGTGGAAGTTTACTCACGGGTTTTACCACGAAATATGGTTTTTCTCTCTCTTCTCTCTAGATTGCTCATCTCTTTCTCTTGAAAGTTCTTGTTGTTTCTTCATTCATCTAGTGTGTGTGCGTGAATTCGATCCTAACATTTACAAGACCATACCATAAGATATTTCTAGAAGCGGCAGCACTTCAACGTACATGTAGGTGAAATTAGCTATTATGTCCTTATTCCTGTAGACATATACTAATTTCATTAACAATTTATTCAACCTTCGTGTAACAGATACACTATGGAGTTTGTTACTATGCCTCTGTTATTTCAAGCATTTAGCAACTCCTCAACTTATCACATAACAGTATGCAGTAAACTTAAATCAAGGATCTAAAAAGAAGACTCGTGCTTTAGCAACACAAAGTAGCTTGTTATTATCCATTGAACTTGTATTATTCGAGTGTATACTAACTCAAAGTTAGGTTTCCATCACTTGTGTATAGTTTAAGGACTTTTTAGCCTTATTTATTCACACATCTATTATACATACTGCATCTTTTGAAAATAGATTTTACAAGATCAATATAAATCATAAACAATTATTTTATACATGCATATAAAAAATATCATCGTTATATCAATATCTTAGAAGGGTTGCATCAGGTGTGGCCATAACATTTCAAATCATATTTTTTCATAAACCATGATATATTCTTACTCCACTATGGAATTTAAGCCTTTTTTGATGCAAAACTTATGACACCTTCGTGAATGTTATAGTCCAACTTATATGGATTTTATTATCATTATTATCACAGACGATTTATTGTTTATACACCAATGCATCAATTCAAGTGACCCTACTTCACAAAGTTAGAATATTTCTACGAAGGTTCATATATAGCCTAATCATCACATTAGAAGTTTAATCAACTAGTTATCGCTAAAATTATGAAGTTGCAAATATAATTATCATGTCAAATACATATGTAGACACACAAATTTAATTGGATTTAATTCATATAAAATTTTGTTTAAATCCATGTTTATTTGGGTAGAATGATTATTTCGGCTTCACAAATAAATAAATTCATTTTTATTAAATTCAAGTCCAAGATCAATTTCACCTGGAAGCCCAAACACATTCCACATGTCACAGTGAGTAGGAATCCAAGAACAACAATGTGACGCACGTGTCAAAATGAGGTGGTAGTCTCAGTCAAATACAAGACCAATCACAATGCGTCAAGTGTCAAAATGACATCCTTTGACCAATCAGTTGCAACTTTGTCCACTCCCTACAACTATAAATAAGGGATAGACATGACATTCAAAAGGATGAATAAAACTCTTCAACAAGCATTTTTCAATTGGAGAAAGCTATAACATCAACTATGTACATAATTCTTCGAATGAGTGATCAACGAAGTTCTTCCCGGAGATCAACTTGAAACGACGAAGCACTTTTCGACGTTCTTGAAAATCAACATCTCAAAGAGGTCTGCAACATCCAACAATTCGAGAAGTACGCTACTAAAGACCCTCGAATCACGAAGAAATTTAGGAGAGAAGAATCAAGAGAACACCAGAATTTTACTCACATGTTTCATTAGTAAAATCACATTTTTTTTTCGTGTAGTTAATTTTCAGTACTTACAAAAATTTGTTATTAACAGATTTGGCACGCTCCGTAGGATCAATTATGCTGTAAGGAAATTTGTTGCAAATAAATTGGCACATCCAGTGGAACCATTCTTCTCTCCTCCTACAAATCAAAAAACAAAAAAGTTCAAATTTGCAATGGTCTTCGAGAAGATCAATGATGTTTCATGTGAGGACTCACTATTGCCACATTTGTTGACTTCAAATGTTGATTCAATCATTCGACGCGATTTCAAGACAAGAACCTTGAGTGGATCTGAATATTTCACCTTCTTGGAGATGTAGTCTCAAACGGCACTCAAAACTGCAATCCATGGGGAAACATTGCATCTAAGTTGTTTGATGAACTTTCTCACTCTGGTTTCAATTTTTGTGAATGTAAGAATTGAATAGACTCTTTAATTTGAACAAAGGTTAACTCCTTGATGATTGACGCAACATACATGGACGAGATGTTTGCAATAATGGATCAAATCATTGAAGCCTTGAAGAAGTATATTGATAATAAAAATCTCTAAATCACCCAACTTACAAGCAACTTAGATCTCTACAACTCTAAAGAGTCACATCATATTCTAATAATAAAAGAAATAGTTGATATTGATTCTCCCACCAAGCCAATTGACTTTTAAAGCGCAAAATGATCTACTTTAGTGGCCACTTAACAGTTCAACAACTACAAGACATGATCACAAACACCATTAAAGCTCAATATGGTGGCCCACCACTAAGTTCCTTAGGATATTCAAAATCATATTCTAAGAAAATTGAGAGTCTACTGATGTCAACTGGATATCAACCATCAAAATTGCAACAATTTGATAGAAGGGATTGCTCATTTTGTTGAGAATTGTAGCAGTGTCAGTACACATAGTGATCTTCTTGTCAAGCAGTTTGTTCGTTCTTTAATAGAAAATGTCTTTGATTGGTATACGAACTTGGAGCCTGAAGTAATTGATAGCTAGGAGCAACTAGAAAATTAATTTCTCAATTGTTTTTATAGTACTCGTCGTACAGTGAGCATGATGAAATTGACAAACAATAAGAAAAGTAAGGATGAAACTGTAGTGGACTACATCAATCATTGGCGAATATTGAGCTTAGATTGCAAGGACCAACTTTCTAAAATCTCCACAGTTGAAATTTGTATACAAGAAATGTATTGAGGCCTTGTATATATCCTTCAAGGAATTAAGACTCAAAGTTTTGAAGAATTAGCTACACGCACTCATGACATGGAGCTGAGTATTGCAAGCCATGAAGACATCTCATGTCTTTGATCCAAGAGAAGAAGATACACAATTCAAAGAATCGTTAGACTACACAACTAATGAGTCCATGGCGGTAACAACGACTTTTATGAAGACCTCCACGAGACAAACGTTGAAAGAGATCGAGGCACATCAACAAATGCAAGAAATAAATATCAATCAACGTTGAAGGAGTTACAATAAAAAGAGTATCCCTTTTCGGAATTTGATGTTCCTGTGATTCTTGATGAGCTTCTAACCAAAAAAGTTATTGCACTACCGAGTCAAAGCGACCTAAAGAATCTAATAAAGTTGATGTTTCTATATATTTTAAATTTCACCGCATCATCATTCATGACACTATAAAATACTACATTCTAAAGGAAAAGATCATGACATCGGTATGAAAGGGAAAGATCATCATCGATGATGGTGAGATAGCTGAGACAAACCATGCTCGTGTAAGACTTAATCATAAAAATGATATAATTTCAGAAATTCTATGTCTTGTGGTATCGCCAAAAATTTAAGGTGTCATCATACTACAGTTTGAAAACTTTGAACCAGTTGAAGTTTCCACCTTGAAGAAAACAAAAAAAATATCCAAGATAGATGAATTCTCCAAAGAATAGAGTGGTGATACTTGGACTTTGATCGCTCTCAAAAGGCAAAAGCATCAACGGACTTTTAAACTCTGACTTTCAAAAGTTGACACAAAATCAAGTACAAAATAACTTCAACAATGCGAAAGTGTAAAATCCAACACCAAATCAAAGTATACTAATGCTTCATCACAAAAGGATAGAGGGGCAGTTACGTTGATGAAATTCTTTCCTGCAATGCTTCTTGATGTACTAGCCTAAACTCCAAGTTGAAATGTTTCTTGACACACGAGCCTAAACTATAAGTTGCAATGCTCCTTGATGTACAAGCCTAAATTGCAAACTGAAATGCTCCTCAACACACAAGCCTACACTGTAAGTTGAAACTCTCCTCGATGCACGAGCCTAAACTGCAACTTAAAATGCTCATCGACGTACGAGCCTAAACTTTATGTGAAATATTCATGGACACACGAGCCTAAAATACAAGTTGAAATCCTCATCAATGTACGAGCCTAAAATGCACGTTACAATAATTCTTAATGTATGAGTATAAATTGTGTGGTACTCCTAGACCGCAAGAGTATAAATAGTGTACGACCCCAAAATAGAAAAAAAACTCATCATCTTGAACTATGATATGACTTTATCTCTTCATCGAGGTACATAGGTGCTTGGTTTAATCACTCTAAGCTCAGTCGCACAAGTAGAAATAAAGGTTTTTTGGTGGCATTGCATGATCATCACACTAACTCTTTAAAATTAGATACCTAGCACATAAGTTCAAATGCATCACAGAGGAGCAAAAGAGAAGATTTAAGCGAGGCATCTTAGCTAACTTTAAAGGCACATTTGTAAAAATACTCAAAGAATTTAACCATGATTTTTACATATATTGCAGTTCTTGGAGTCTACTTCACAACGTAAAAATCATTTCATTATTCAGAAGTTTCTACGCTAAGTTATGAATTTTATACCAGAACCACTCAAACTTGAAAACAAAATCATCATATTTTCAAGTTGATCATAGCATGTCAAAGGCCTATTTGTGAAAGTTCATAAAAATCTTGATATGATAATTATTTTTACATACATTGAAGTTCTTGAAGCCCTCTCCGTAACAAAAGAAGAATCTCGAGATTCAGGAACTCCTACTTTAAATTATGATTTTTTGACACAGAAGCGCCACATTGAAACACCGAGCAAGGTAGAATTGCGGGTTGACTTTGAAGTGTCTTGTAAAAATCCATGAAACTTTTGGTTGTGATTTTTACACATATTGTAGATACTTGATCCGTCTTTCCAATATGAAAAGAAAAATATGATTTCACTACTCGTGCTTTAAGTTATGAACTGTTTACCTTGCCGACTTGCAACTCTAAGAATGTAACAGTTACATACTAATAATGTGACATTCTAAAACTGAAGCATGTATATATACTTAACTGACCTAGCATGTGTAATTCATGAACTAAGAGAATCTAAACAATAGGGTTCTCAGTTTCGTGAAAAGATTTAAGCAATGATTCCAACAAATATGATAATCTAATTAGGAATGCTCTAACAACTAAATCACAACTAATATCTAAGGCTTTTAGAAACCCTAGTTCTATGCAAGATATAGCAAATCGAGAATCTGACTGAATTCTAGGGACCTAATAGGTGAAAGAGCGGAGTAGTCAAATCCCACATACATGGTGAAAAAATCTTAAAAAAATCCTTCAATTTTGGGGCTGAAACTTGAAAAAAAATTGTTGTGTGTTCTTGAGAAAACAAGCACTTTTTCTTTCTCTTTTTGATCTAAGTTTGGATATTTTTTATGAATAAAGGTTTTGGGTATGTCTGACTAAGTTATTAGGCTTAAACTAAGTAAAATGACATACTTTAGGCATAAAATGACATAATGTAACACCTTGAAAATCCAAGACATATTGTAAATCCTAACACAGGTGTCTCAAAGTCTAAGAACTGTTTCTATGTCCATTTTTAATGAATATAGGTCATTTAGGAGGTTTAAGAATCAAAACATCCAAAAACGTCCAGGAAGTTGGTTCAAAGGGATGTTAGTGTACCTTAGCCTATTTTACTAACTTTTAGGAGTTGAAAATGTATGAAAATTGGTGAAAAGGTAGCTAATAGGTGTTTGAGTTGTTTCGTGGTTGAAACGTTCGGGTACGAATTCGCAAGGACCAACCAAGGGCCCTTGAGGAGGACCCCTGTAGTTTGATGCAACACTGCCTGGTAGTGTGCATCGACGAGACAGAAGATGGCCCGTGTGTAGATCGATGGGGAGTCGATGCCACCGTCGTCACACATTTAGGGTGGTGGAGAAGGTCCCTTCACCTGCACAGCCTCTGAACTCATCGACAGAGTGTAGAGGTGCAGGATACGGTCTGTGTGTGTATCGACGGGGCATCGATTCCACGGTCGTCCCACACTTGGAAAATTTGGAGGAAGCCCTCTCCTGCACAGTCTTTGACCAAGACGACGTAGTGTAGGACGGAGGGGGGGGGCTGTCCGTCGACTCAGAGACGGCCCATCTTTCGGGGTCTCATTTGTGAGGGTCGAGTTTCACTGCCAAATTTAAAATGATTTCATTTAATTAGTTAGGGTGTTAGGTGGTTTAATTAGGGGTTAAAGGAGTTTATTAAGTTGATTAAGACCTTTTATAAATACTCCCAACCCACATTAGTCTAACACAACTCTAAAATAAACTCTCTTCCTTTTCCCTTATTTCTCTCTCTATATGAACTCACCATTGAAGACTACCAAGGATAAGGGTTAGGGGGCTAGAAAGGGACGAATTCATCATCAAATTGTTTACAAAACATTAAGCTATGGGTTCTATTCACCTTTGAGACTCTTTCCTCAGATAGTTCCTTCAAAATAGATTTCAAAAAGTTGAGTTTTCTTATGGGCTTCATTCAAATACGAAATTGAAGTTATAGATTGAGTTATTTATTTTAATGATCCAAAAAAAAGGGAAAAATAAATCGAATAAATAGGTACTTAAGGTAATTTTAATTATTAATAAAAATCTTAAAATTTAAGGGCATAAGGGTCCTTTCGCGTATAATTAAAATAAACCAATTTTGTATAATTTAATTTAAATTCTATTGATCTTAAGTCTTGAGTTAGGTCTCTAACCCTAATAGCTCTCTCTCACACACTCCGTAAACTATCTATCCATCTCCATCTATCTCACGTTATTAGGCCAAGCACAAACAAAAAACAGAGAATACACAGAAGTTCTTCACAACTGAAGAACTCCATGAAAATTTAAGAAAAAACAAAGCAACCAAAAATATTAAGGCGAGAGAGTTGTTCGTTACGTGGTGTGGAGTGGATGTTAACTTGGACTGATTTTGGAGAGAGTTTTGGGCAGCAACTTCTCGTTGGAACATCAATAAAAGGTATGAGTTTTCTATAAGCATTCATTTATCAAGAGTAATTTCTTTCGAACGTTTCTTAAACTCTTGAAACTAAGATTCTTATTCCCCTTCGTAGGCCTGTACTAGTTCCCCTAAAGGAATTTGTAGAGGGTCTGGAGTTGTGCCTGCTAGATTTTCATGAATGATGTTGTTTAAATTAAAACGAATGTGTTTAAGTGCGGAAATCACGATAATGATCATCAAAATATGACCGGGAAAAAAGTTGATGTATAGGCCTGTATAGGGCAGTGTTTAGTCACTTTTAAGGGTGTATAAGTTGTGTGTTTAGTGTGTATTTAAGGGTGTAAGGGTATAACAGGTGAGGGTCATTATGATGAAGTATAGTGAATTGAATAACATATATAACTATTAACTATTAAAAAACTAAAACTAAAATGTTGGAGAAGGAAAAAAATTCAGATTGACCTTTCAAAGTTTGTATAAAATTCTGAGTTTTTAAAAATAAAATAAAATAGGTTAGGTCAATGGGCATCGAACCAGACCTCACCTGTGAAAGAAACCGAAAAAAAAAAATAAATCATTATAATATGAGGCCTGGAGGGATCGAACCCAGGACCCTTACTACACATGCTTTAAAAAAAACGAGGTGGGGGGATTGGGGGGAACGAACCTTGGCCATGTATTGCGCAAAAAAAAAGAAGGAAAATCAAGGGGGCTTGGGGGGGTCGAATACGCGACCGGGGGAAAGGGGAGGAGGACCCATTAGTTTCAGAAAATACATATAGAGGCGTGGGATTGAACACGACCTTCCAGCTATGCGGTGTGAAAGAAAGGAAAAAGTATAGATAGGAAAAGGAGACGTTGAGGAGTTAGGGAAATCGTACCCAGACTCAAAAAGAAGGATGGGCGAAATTTAATTAAGAAAAGAAGTGAGGCTGTGGGATTCGATCCCATAACTCACTGTTTCGTGCCCTCATTTAAATAAATAAAAGTAGAGGGTGCTTGTGGGGTTAGAACCACCACCTAGAGCCTTACAACGAAATTATATATATATATATATAGATATATATTATATATAATCGCGATATATATATATATATATATAGATAATCTAGTATAGATATTATATCTATATATTATTATATACATCTAGGGGTTGTGGGGGCTCGGAAACCCCAACCTGCGGTTAATTAATAGTCACAATTAAATAGAAATTATCCATCATGTGGAATATTGAGATTTAAATAGAATTCTAAGTAAAATAGAAAATTAATTCTTAATTTGAGATTAATTAGAATTCTAATATTAAAAAGAAATTAATATTTCATGTAAAATCTGGAGATTTAATTTAGAATTCTTACTAAAATAGAAAATTAATCTTCATGTATATATATATGAGATTTAGTTAGAATTCTACTTAAAACTAGAAAATTATTCTTTCATGCCAAATATGGAGATTTAATTTAAATTCTAATTAAAATAGAAAAATTATTATTCATGACAGTTTGAGAGTTATTTAGGTTCGAATGTTATGAATATTAGAAATAAAATGTCAATGCAAAATATAAATGATATCCCAATAATCAAGTTTGGGTTCCGTGCCAAACCTCCATATTGGTACACAAGTCATACGTGAGAAAATATCAAGAATAATGTCATATACTTAGACAAACATCAAGATCTGGCATATACCAATATCATAAGTCTTGTAATGCATAGATAAAGATCTGGCATTATATAAATGAAGCACCATGGCTGTATGTAGGGACTCATTAATTTAAATACGTCCAAAAATAAGTGAACCTAATGATATAGAACGCAAAATGAAGAAATGATCTCACGTAATAATAAGAGGTGCGTAACTATGAAAAATTAAAGGTGCTAATAATGAAGAATGTGGTGGTGACAATCATGTGTGAGACAATGTATATGATGAGAGCAATCTCAAATGAGCTAACTAATGTTACCCTAGTACTCACCAAGGAGAGTGTAGATAATGAAGAGACCAGTTCTCTTGAACACTTAATTAAAATATTGGTCTAAAACAATGAAACTAATGATGAGATGAGAAACATCATGAGCTATGATGTCCTACATACTAGAAGACAGCTTCCTGATGTATGAGCTTGAGTATGCGAACTTTATACGAGCCAAGATAGGCTTAGCTATAAGAGGTGATGCATTCTTTCGTGAAGGGAGGAGGTTAATGTAAATCTCATGAGATTGAGACGTCCGGTTGCCGGGTATGGGTCTCCCATACCATCTCACTAGTCTTTGAATCTATAACGCCACTATAGGGATCTGGCAGAGGGGTGGTTAAATTCCTATACGTAGGCATTATGAGTAACTTAACCAGTGATTAAACCTCTTTTTCTGTGTGGGGGACACACGGATTTCTGATGCTCACATGATCATGTCGATGAAAGTGATAAGTTTCTCGAAATGGATGAATTAGGCCAGCCTCAAATGATCATATAAGAAATGAATGACGAAGGTGTGTAGGATAGGATAATCAAGAGGTTAGCTAGATTCAGGTAATGACATTAGGTTTTATTGATCATGGCACAGCAAACCGATGAAAGTCTTCAACTACCATCCTAGGTATAACTGGTGTTCCCCCCAAAAAACACTTTGGCCTATGAATGAACACTTAAAATGACGGTACGTAGAATGAATGAAGCAGCTTGTGTTTGCTAAAAGAAAGGCTCCCTAGTTGATGTCCCATAGGTTGAGCCCTCATTTGGAAAGTCTTAGGGTCATGTCATGATAACAAAGTGCTTATGGATATGAATGAATAATATGAGAGAAGCGATAGGTCATCGTTAGTGCTAATGCAGATGTTATGTGTGTGTGCAATTTGAAATCATGCTTGATGCAGTCCTCTCATGGCAGAACTTTTTCCCCAATTCGTATTTGGCAAGTCCACCTGACTTGACTTCAAAAATCATGTTGGTTAGGAACGAGTATCATTCTCATGCAGTCCCTGGTGTGTGCTAAATATACTATAATTCGTACAACTGTTTTACACTAATTCATTACAAAATCTACTTTTAGGGAGGCACAAGTGGAGGTGTTTAGAGCTATAGATTTTAGGCTATAGGTTCGTGTGTGTTTTGAATATCCAGATGTCAGCATTATCCAAAGTTTGGTAGGTCTCATGCTTTCGAGGGATGCTACTGTTTTACATTCTAGCATGTTTTAGAGTGAGCACGAGCATGTTCCACTAGAGTTCTTTCCTGTTTGGTTCATGACAGTGTATGTGCTATTACAAATAATATTAATGAATTATTTCTTTTAGTTGCTTACTCTTAAATGTAGATGGTGAATGATGAACGATACGAAATATAAAGAATGATTAGCAAGCTATGATTTAAAGAATAAAAAATTCAAGTTTCCGCTTTAATTATCTCGGTACAGGTAAGAATGACGTTAAGTTAGGCTTGTTTCACCTCTAGGAGAGTCATAATGGACGCCGGGGTCGGTCTGGGTCTACATTCTGGTCGTTAAGAATTTTGGTTTATATTGGTAGATAAAAAACACATGTAATTCAATTCTTATGGTTTAATTGTTGATGGTGGGTCTAAATTGACGAATATTCTCTCTACCCTACCTAGGTCGTGATCTGACTTATCTTATTGTGGATCATTCAATGAGTTGGTTGTTGATCGATTACTTATCCTTATTGTGTTATATGATTAATAAAGGGCATTATTAGGCCTTCATGCTAGTTCTGGAGATTGTGATTTAGTTCTGAATTCTAATGTTAAATTGGAATGTAATCTTGTCTCAAGTTGTGCTTTATGAAATAGAGACTTGTCTTATACAGAGACATAGCCTGTGATTCAATGGATTATTATGTGTGATGATGTCTCCCCAAGCGGGTTTGAGTTAGTGGTGATGTAAGACCTGTGATGATAGACTTGTGAGGAAGGATTGGTAAGTTCTTTGAGCATCTCATTTACTCCAATTGTGAATAATTGGTCTTAAGTATGAATACACTGGAGTATGCCGTATGCTTAGGATTATAGGGGTGGGATGATATTGAATTTGGAAAGTCTTGACTACGTTGTAAGGTTGACCTAAAGTGTATGTGAGATAAGGATGGTGAAAATTATCAATGTGCCTTAAATGCTATGAAATGCTAATGTGTGTAACGCACTTAGATGAATTGTGATGAAAGGCTTTAAACTAAACAATTATTGACTATGATGATGATGATGATTATACAAGAGGTAGACCCTTAGGCCTAAATTAAAGCTATGATTGATAATTAAAGTCTTAAAGACATTGTAAAAAAGGGAACTCTAGCTTAGCACCGAGTTGTAGGGAACTAGATAGAGGAGTGTCCCGTTCGACATAAGGATAGGTTAGGAAAACACTACATATCTTGAGATTGAGGGCTATAATACATGGAGCTGCGTAGGGGCCCAACTATAATCTCCTTAGTCTCTAACTATGTTGCTCCCATAGGTATCTAGTAGTGGATCCATTGTATGCTATGGTTCATGTTTTGGTACTACCGTGGCAAGTATTCCACCATTCTTTCGCGTGTAATAGTTTTATGACACCGATCCACAATTCTCATGTGGGGTCTATGTCGGTTCGGGCAAGAGGTTCCCAAAGGTTTTTAAAAACGAATTAAAGAACTTGAACTCTAACTTGAAACCCTAAGGGTCTAGCGTAGTCTAGGTTAGGGTATGGGAATCTACCTAAACATGCACTAGTTAGCCTTAGGGAGTCTTAGGAGGTTTGGTCTTATATATGATTATTGGTATGAAATTATATGATGTAATATGATGACCATGGCAATTTTAATATTATATGAGATTAGTTCATTTATGATATTGGCCGCTGGTTTATAATGTTAATATATGATGAATGTGAACCTAAATTTCATTGATATGTAAAGTGGACATTGGTCATGATGTTCTTGTGGAAAATACGTAGTGAGTACGGTTATGGGCTTTGCTTGGTTCATTTGCACTGTGACTTGATAAGTACTTGGAGTTAGTTGTCTTTTTATATAAGATGTTACCTCTTATTCCCTTCTTATGATATTATCCTTGTTGTTAGGGTTGTACTAAATCATGTTTCAAAGTATGTTGGATAAGTATTACTTATGAGATAGTACGCATGTTTGGTTTATGATATGCTTACTGACTTACATTAAGCTCTTAAAGGGTAAGGTAAACATGAAAGTTGTGATAAAAATTTCTTTCTAGATGTTTTGCTTGGTATTACATAAGATAACCATTACTTAGTACATGTGGGTACTAACCCCTTTCTTCCCTTTACCAAACATTTTTTACTGTTCCGGACATGAAGAGTTTAGAAGGCAACATTGTTGAAGGCTTGGATTCTTCCTTTATCCCAATGGGTAGGTCCTCAAACTTTCGAGGGCCGAGGGCCCATACTCTAGCTACGGATTTTTGCATATGAGCTTATTGACTCTTTTGTTCTTTTTTTTCTAATGGAGTATTGATTTTCGTTATGGTTACTGGTCTTATTGAATTGATGTTTGTAAGGTCTATGCCATATTTTGATATTGTTAGATTTATGGATGAGACAAGGTTAAGAATAATTCTATATTTATATAGGGTATGTGCGCAATAAAAGTAGCGAAGGATAAGTAACCTCTATAATAAGGGTCTAGTATATCAATAGAATATTACTATGTGTTATTTAGAATCATGACACCCTCAGTAGTGATAATGAAAGTTCTAATTTTTGCATTTTTTTTCAACCATGACATGTAAGACTGAACTAAGAGGTAGTCTTCGTCCTGAAAAGGATGATGACACCGGTACGTCCTAAGGGGTAACAAACCGTAGTGGGAAAAAACTAATATCAGAGATGAGGTTAATATCGTTGATAGTCTCTCTTACACGTCTAGGTATGGTTTATGTCATAATTGTGAAGCAACGCACACTTTATGAGTAGGAACCTATATGATTCTTTAGGAAACACTCTCGTTCTTGGAAAATCTTATATCGTGCCAATAGAGTATATCTTCATGTGTGCTTCTGCACTAAGCCTATTGTTGTGAATTAAGAATCCTGAACACTCGAATGAATGCGGATCGAAGACTTGAGGGAGGAAGTTGCTAATGAGGAGCTTCATACTCATGAGATCAGTTCCTCCACTTGAATAAGATGCTATAGGGGATCAAGCCGGGGATAAACTCATGTTATGCCGGAAGCTGAGAGAGGGCTATTCGTTCTCAAAGTGTCCCAAGCCATGACGAATCACGCACAAGCAGCGAGGGTTCAGACCAAGATCTGACCGAACCCAAGAGCATCGAGAGAGTTGCTCACTGGCAATCATCAACAAGTCACTACTGTGTTTTCCCGTTCCTAAGGGACTTCCTCGAATGAACCTCCTACCATTCTATGGGTCGAATGTTAAATTAATGAAGACCCCCACTGAATTATCGAATTGAGTGTCTACAAGATACTGATATTGATATAGGGGTGCTTCAAGTGAGAAGGTCGAGTGGCCACATACCAATCAAGGGATGTGGCTCACTTAGTATGTGAATGGAGGGATATTAGGTCGTTGAGGGGTGTCTGGTGGGACTTGGAAGATCTTTGAGGGTTCTTTTGTAGATCGGTCTTCCCTGGGGAGATGAGGCAGAGAAATGATTGAAGTTCATCAACTGCCAAGGAGGAAGGAAGAGGTCATGAGTTCTTTGGATTCAGTAAGTTGTCCAAATTATGCTACTTATTTGGTCTCATATCCTAGAGACATGAGACGTCATGACGGGACTGTGTCGGATAGACTTACAATGAGGAGTGCCAAAAGGCCATTTCTTACATGACATCAAATGAGATTTCCCGTCTTTGGTGTATGCAAGAAGGGGTGGGAGGCAAGGTTTTTAAGCACAAAAAAAAGAGATGCTAAGAGAGCAAGGTCATTTGATAGAGGGTTCTTCAAAGAGAGGCTAAGATACAAGACAGCCTAGATTAGAAAGCGGGTATTCTAATCAAGTCCCTTCAAGGATTCCCAAAGTATTGGTGATCGGGGGTCCCACCCTAAATTATATAAGGGAAACGGTTACTAACTCACAAAATGAGATGAGAAGAAAAACTTGTGGAAAATATTGTAAAAAACACTATGGGGATTGAATAAGGGGACGGATAGATGTAGTTGTGTCAAAAGGTGGTCACAAGATGAGCGATGTCCAATTTAAGAGTCAAGAAAGGGTTATGTCCAAGTCAAGCAAGTGGTTTTCTAGTAGATCAAAGAAGAAGCTCTATTGCTCTCCGCTCTAGGGGTGAGCAAAGAGACTCTCCGATGTGGTGACCGGTTTTAGATTTGAAAGTTTCTCTCTTGATTATATGCCATTACTGTATCCCGACAATACTTATTATTTCTTACACTCTAGTAGCTAAAAGTTGAATTTTACTCGATAGTTTGAATGAACCTTTAAGAGTTACTCCGGTCTGGTGAGTGGTCTTGCTGTTGCAAAAGGGTTCTGTGTAATAGGAAATGTCCATAAATGTTTCCAAGAGTTCTTATGTTGATATCTGTACCACGACATCTTGATTTTGATATTATATTGGGTATGGATTGGTGACAGCATGTGTTTGCATCCATTGATTGTAGGAAAAAAGAGTGGTGAGGTTTAACTTCCCAAATGAACCGATTGTGTTGAGTGGAAGGGGGAAAATTTTATTGTAGAGATTGTATATTTCTTATCTAAAGCCTGCAAAAGGATTTAAAAGGTTGTCTATAATGCCTAGATAAGAGTCAAGCCTAGAATCCGAAGTCCTCCCATTGAGTGTTACCCGTAGTAAGTGGATTTCGGATGGTATTCCCTAATGACCTTTCTATATGTCATCCCGATAGGAAATTATTTGCATTGATTGCTACCGGAGGATAAACTCTCATATCAATTTCCGTAGCGGATGGATCCGACGAAGTTGAAGTGCATTGAAAAGAGTTGAAGACTTAACACAAGGATTTATAGATAGGTTTAATAAGTCCTAGTATTTCGCCGTGGGTGATCTGTTTTGTTTGTGAAGACGAAAGATGGCTTGCATGTGTAGTGCTTACGCCAACTCAACAGGTTATCATTAAGAATAATAAGTAAACTATCCCTAGGATGCTGACTAGACCAAGGGGGCTGAGGGAGTACTTTCCAACGATAGACTTGAGGTCGGTGGGGTACATCAAAAGTAGGGGAGAGGGAGGCTTATTATACCAAAGACGACCTTTCTGAACTAGTATGTGCAATAGGAGTTCTTGGTCATGTCCTTCAGTCTAAAATGCTACGACGACATTTTGGACCAAGAATAGAGATTCGACAATTACCGGATGTCATTTGTCATTGTCTTCATTGACGATATTTTGTATATTCGAGAATGAGGATGATATAGGGGTTCATGTGAGGGTTAGTATTGCAAACCCTAGAGAAACATCGCAATATGCCAATATAGAAGTGTGAGTTAGTTTGGTCGAGGAGGTGACATTTCTTGGTCCCCATATCCTCTAGTGAAAGGAGTGAGGTAGATCCAAGGGGAAATTGAGAGTGTGTGAAAAGATGGCCTAGCCATTGATTCCGATTGACATTAGGGTTGATTGGGTTATAGTGGGTTATTATCGGAGGTTCGTGAATGGTTTCACGTACATTGAGTCTCATTGGACGAATTTGACTCAACAAGAGTAGAAAGTTTGAGTGGTCGGAGGACGTGAGAAAGTTTCCAATTGTTTGAAAGATAGGCTTACTTTCGCTCCGATGTTGACCTTACCGAAGGGCACAAAGGTTTGTGTAGTGTATTGTGAAGCATCTAGGGGGTTGAGGGTTGTGTGCTTATGCAACACAGGCAAAGTGATTGTCAGCCTTAGGCAACCCAAAGGTACATGATGAGAAACTATTCTATCAGGACCTTGACTTAGTGGTCATTAGTGTTGCTTTGAAAATATGAGGGCGATACTTGATATGGGGTTCATATTGATGTTTTATGATCATAAGATTCTCAAATATATGTTTACCCCCAAAATGAGTTGAATCTCCGACAAAGAAGGTGGCTAGAGGTGTTGTAAGATTATATATGAGTGTCCTTTAGCACCCCGGCAAGGCTTTAATATAGTTGCGATTGCCCTACGTGATATGCCTACTATGGGTAGTGTATCCATCTTGACGAAGCCAAAAGGGACCTAGCAAGGGAGTACATAGGTTGGCGAGGTGGGGGTCAGGTTGGGAGAGTCTCCGGATGGGGGTGCTATAGTTATCATACCTTCGAGTCATCTTTAGTGGGTGAGGTGAAGTCCAACAACACCTGATTTAGACCCTTAATGGCGTTAAAATATCGATTGGCAAGTTGAATGAATCATTCTCCCTGGTGAGGGATGGTTGTGTTAAGGGTCCCAAGGGATGATATGTGTTCCGATGTAGATAGGCTTGAGGGAGCGACTCCTAGAGAAGACATGGGGTCACACCTTATCAATTCAGCCGGGATCGAACAAAAAATGTACCATGACTAAGGGAGATATTTGGTGGGTAAGGTCTAAAAGGGCATAGCAGAGTTTGTCGAGTGTCCAAATTTCAAGGCCGAACACCTAAAGCGGGTGTAGGTGGTTTACTAGAAGAGATATAAAGTCGTGGAAGTGGAAGAATCAATATGTACTTTGAGTAGGTACCTCAGACTCAAAAAGTCCTATGCTTCCATATGGTGGTTTGGATCGATTGATAAGTCGCATGCTTTATCCACGTCTAGTTTCATATTTCGGCGAAAGACTATGCAAGAATCGTCTAGATGAGATGGTGTGCGCCATGTCCTTCCGTATCCATCATATCGGGGCTGGGGTGTACATTCACATCTGGATTTTGGAGTTCGTTCCAACAAGGGTAGGTACTACGGTGAAGTGAGACGCTTTTCATCCCTAAATGGATGGTCAGCGGAGCGTATGATTACAAACACTAAGATATGCTTAGTGGCATCATTAATTTTAAAGGTGTTGGGATAGCCATTTACCTTTGTGAGTTTGCTACAATAGTAGTTTTCCATCATCATTTCCAGGGCTCCCTATGAAGGCCTTGTAAGTTAGGAGGTGTTTGTAGGTCTCCGGTGGATGGTTTTTTGAAGTGGGTGATCCATCGTCTGGTCCCAAGTTGATTTTAAGACTTGGAAAAGGTCATATCATACGGAACCGGTGGCAAACGGCCTGTAGTCGGCAAAAGTCTTATGCCATCATAGGATAGCGATTGGAGTTGAAGCAGTGTGATATGGTGTATTGAAAAATTTCAACAATGAAAGGGGTGTGGTTGGTGGGTAGAGTTGAACGAAAAGCGGAACTGAGTCCTCGTTATGTGGGTCCTTAAGGAAATCTTGCAAGGGGTTGGTAAGGTTGTATGAAATTGAAACTTCCTAGTGAATTGGCTTCGTATTCATCTGTTTTCATGGTTTACCATGTTGAAAAAGGGTTGTCGGTGATCCGAGTCGCATTCTTCCTATGAGGTTCTGTTGTCAAGGAAACCCTATTATAAAAACAAGTTCCGGGTTCCGGTTCAAATTCTTGATATGAAAGTCAAGCAGTTGAGAAAAAGGAAGTGGTTCCGTAAAGGGGTTATTGTTATGGAAAATCATCTAGTGGAGGGTTGCCACGTGGCGAGGCCGAGGCCGACATAACAGTCTGGTACCCTCATTCTTTTTGAGAATTAAGGTAGGTCATCCTTTTAAAAAAAATATGACTAAAAATTGAAAGTTTCTGATTTTTTGGGGGGAAATTTTGACATTATTGCATTTTAATGAAGTAACTTATAGTATTTCTCTTAAAACTTGAAATTTGCTTTTGCTTATTGAGTTATGATGGCATTTTGAAGTTAGGTTGAGTCTGTAAAAAGATAGGGTAGCAGTTGTTAAGTTGAACCTTGTGCTAATGACTCATGTAATGTTGGTTGAGTTCCCTAAGTGGGCTGTGCGAAGGCAAGCCTCATGATGAGTGTTGAGAAAGACTTTATTGTGTTGGGTAATATGAGTTTATGTTTGCCTTGTTGAAATGACATGATTTTATGGTTATTTGATATGGTGATTTGTTAGGATTTAGTCTTGAGTTTTATTCCGTCCTTAAAAGAATTTTAGGTCATAGGGATGATGTTCCTAAGGGGTGGGGGGGGGGTGATAATGTAAACACCTTGAAATCTAAGACACATTGTAAGCCTAACATAGGTTGTCATAATAGCTAAGAATTATTTACGTAAGTCCATTTTTAATTGAATATAGGCATTTAGGAGTTAGAACCAAAACGTCAAAAACGTCCATGCCGTTCGGAGTTGGTTCAAGGGATGTTGTTAGGTGCCTTAGCCTATCTAACTAACTTTTAGAAAGTCAGAAACTAAAAAAAAAAAATGTGACTGAAAATTGTGGGATGGAAAGTTGCTATAGGTTTTTGATTGTTTCAGGTCGAAAGTGTCCTTGTTTTTTTTGGGGGGTGGTTTTTTTTTTTTACGGGTACGACTTCCCAAGGACAACCAAGGGCCCTTGAGTAGGACTCCTGTAGTTTGATGCAACACTGCCTGGCAGTGTGCATCTATGAGACAGAAGACGGACCGTGTGTGTATCGATGGGAGTCTATGCCACCGTTGTCCCACACATAAGCCGTTGGAGAAGGTCTCTTCACCTACACAGCCCCTGAACTCATCGACGGAGTTCAAAGGTGCAGGTTACGGTCCTTGTGTGTATCGACGGGACGTCGATGCCACCGTCGTCGCACACCTAGACAATTTGGAGGAAGCCTTCGCCTGCACAGTCTCTGACCAAGATGATGGAGTATAGGACGGAGGGGAGGCTGTTTGTCGACTCACAGACGGCTCTTCGCTCGGGATCTCGTCTGTGAGGGTCAAGTTTCATTGCAAAATTTTAAATTATTTCATTTAATTAGTTAGGGGTTAAGTGGTTTAATTAGGAGTTAAGGGAGTTAATTAAGTTGATTAAGACCCTTTATAAATACTCCCAACCCACATTAGTCTAACACAACTCTCAAATAAACTCTCTTCCTTCTTTCTTATTGAAGACTAACAAGGATTAGTATTTGGGGGATAGAAAGGGATGAATTCACCATAAAATTGTGACAAAAACATTAAGATAGGGTTCTACTTCACCTTTGAGATCTTTCTAAAGGGTTTCCTTCAAAATAGATTTCAAAAAGGGTGAGTTTTCTTATGGGTTCCATTCAATGACGAAGTTGAAGTTATGGATGAGTTCGTTTGTTAAGGATCTTGGGTTATATGAGTTATATTAACATGGTGGTCACATCAACTTGGTATGGTAATTGTTGTGATTTTTGTCTAAATTGAAGGATCTGTCATCTATCCCTAACCCTAGATAGTGATTATTACCTATATTGTACTGTTATCATCAATGAGTTGGTTGTTGATTATATTACTATCCAATGGTGTTAGTATGATTTAAATTAAGATGAATTATAGGCCTATCATGCTAGGTCTAGAGATGTGAATTAGGTTATGAATTATAATGTGCATTACCTATGTATCTTGGCTCAGTGTTATCCAACAGATAAAAAATTGTGTTATGGAGATGAAAATTGACCTTGTAGACTAAGGATTATCATTTGTTTGTGATGATGTTTACTCCCCATTTGGGTGATTTATGGGTGTGATGGAAGACCTGATTATAGGACTATGAGGAAGACTTGGTTAAGTCTTAGAATATACTATCTTTAAATGCAATTCTGATTAAAGGTTGTTAAGTTCATATTTACCTTGGAGTATCCATTACACTAGGATTATTGGGTGGTCTGATGTTGATTGAAAATGTCTTGACTATGGGTAAGGTTGATAAGATGTTGGATATAAGGCTGGTGAAAACTATCAAAATGTTCTTAAATGCTATTTAAAAAGTGCTAATGTGTTACCTCACTTATATGAATTGTGAGGAAAGACTTGCTCTACTCATTACAATTCTCAATGAGGTATTGATGATGATGATTATACAAGGGGTAGAAACTATGGCCTAAATAATCTATGCTTGATAATTAAAGTCTTAAAGACATTCAAAAAGGGACTTAGCTTAGCACCAAGTGAACTAGATGAGAAGTGTCATTCCCACATAGAGAAGAGACGGTAGGAATACTACATCCTCGGAGATTGGAGACTATATGCATGGGGCATAAGAGGGTCCCAAATATATCCACTATTTCTTCAAACTATGTGCACCCATAGGCATACTAGCTAGTTGGATCCACGTTAGTTGCTATGTTTCATCGTCTTTAGGTTACTACCTTGCAAGTAGTCGCTTCTTTCGGTGTAGGGGTTTATGACATAATCCACACTAGGCTCTGTTGTCTCTGTAGTTAGGGCAAGATGTTCCCAAACGGTAAAACGAAGGAAGGACTTGAATTATAACGAAAACCTAAGGGGTCTAGGTTAGTCTAGGTAGGGTTATGGGACCTACCTAAACATTGCACTCGTTTAGCCTTTAGGGAAGTCTTTGAAGAGGAGGTTCTTCTATATGATTATGTTATGATAATATCTGATGTATATATGATGGAACATGGAACACGGTTGATATTATAAGTTTATTAGTCATTTAATGAATACGTGCCGTGAAGTCTACGGTTATATATGATGAAATGTAACCTAAATTTCATGATATGGAAGTGGAATTGTTCAGGATTCTGTTGAAATATGATGAGTAAGGTTTATGGGATTGCTTGGTCATGCACTGGTTGACTGATAAAGGACTGGTGAGAAGTAGTTAGTAGTTGTCTTGCTTGTTGTCTGGCTTATTATTATGATAGGTTTACCTCGTATTCCATTCTTATGATATTGCGTTGTTTTTTTTTTACGGTTTATTCTGTGTTAGGGTTGTAGTAAATCATGTTTTAAAAGTATGTTGGGGATGTACAAAAAAAGTAATTACTTATGAGATAGTAAGCATGTTTGGTTTATTGATTGACTTCTTGATTGTGCATTAAGTCCTTAAAGGGGTAAAATGACATTTGTGCTAAAAAGTCCTTTCGTAGCATGTTTTGCTTGTGTAGTCATAAGATTCTTACTTAGTACGAGGTGTGAGTACTACACCCCCCCCCCCCATATTCTTCCCTTTTCCAAACATTTAAGTACGATCGTGAAGAGTTAGAAGGCGACATTGTTGAAGGCTTGGATTCTTCCTTTCATCCAAGTGGGGTAGGTCCTCAACTTTCGAGGGCAATGTCATACTCTAGCTTACGGATTCTGCTATGAGCTTATTGACTCTTTTATTCCTATTCTTTTAATGGAGTATGACCTATACATGGTCTAATTGAATTGATGTAAGGGCTATGCCCATATTGTGATAATCATTTAAATTGTATGAGATGATACAATCGTTGAGAATAATTCTATATTTTTATATATGTATGTGCAATAAAAGTAGAAGGCTATGTAACCTTCCTATAAGAAGGGTCTATGTATATTCAATATGAATATAATATTATGTGTATTTAGAGGTCTATAATGAAAGTTTTAAATTTTTCGCATTTTCAACCTATGAATGTAATGACATGAAACTAAGAGGCTAGTCTTCCTTGAAAAGGACGATGACACCGGTTACGTCTAGGGGGTAAACCCGGTTGTTGACAGTTTAAGTTCCCAAGCATAGGGGAAAAGATCATAACGAACCTGACATAAATTTGACGAAGCCCATCTACAGGGGGAACGATGGTTCGTTATTTGGATTACCGGTAGTCGTCCATGATCTGCCCAACAGGGCTTCACTGAAATGAGCATAACCTGTTACTTGGACATAAGATAATATCAAACTCGGTGGTGTTTGGAAGATGATTCAATTATATTTAATTTATAAGTTATAAGCCACCTAATTCATTTTATGCTAAAAGATATGACCATTTGAAGTTAATACAACAACCAATTCCCTTCAATTGGTTGTTAACCCTCACGAATGGTCAAACTTACGATTTGTAGGTCCAACCATGGATCATCCTGATCAACCGTGGGTGGGGTTAAAGACCATAAATATTTGGTGCCCAACGATGTTTCTTACACCAGAACATAAAAAGATGCACTTTTTTCTATTTTCTCAAATTCGAGGTGTTGCCGATAAATTCAAACTCATGAGAAGAAAAAATGATATTGTGACATCATATTGATCATTGGTATACCATCAATATTACTTGTGTTAAAACTTGTGATAACCTTGGAGATTCATAAACTAAGACCTTAGAAAGATAAGTGTCACGAACTTAGAGTGTCACTAAAGCTCCGTGTGGCACTTGATAATTAACTCCCTAATATTTCAAGATCTTATAAGCTCAAGTAAGCTCTATGAAACTAAGAACGCTGAGAGAAAATTAGCAAAGTCTTAGAAAGCTTTTGGAAGAAGACTTTGTATTGCTTGTGGAATTCTTACACTTTGTTAAATGATTTACTAATCTAAATGTAAATAATATTTACTTTGCAAATGCCTATAATATTTACACTTTAGTCCTATTCCAGAATTCTCTACACGTTTTAGAGAATTCTAAACCTTTCTAAGATATGTTGTAAGGCATTCTAGAGTCTTCCACTAACCTCTCTCAATAACTCTAGATTCTTCCCAGTGTTTTGGACGGCGAAAAGGCGCAGGGCCGGCCTCAGCCTACGACGCACCTTTTGAATAAAGGCTCCATTAATACAAAAATTAAAAATATTTAATGCCTATTTATCCAAAATTTATAGTAATAACACATATTAGCAAAGTTCAATTCAAAAACAAATAGTAGATACGAAAACGGTCTAAAAACTTAAGACCAAATAATTCAAAATACAATAAAATAAAACGTTAAAAGTATTATTCTTATTCTTCAAAATATATCCAACTTTGAAAAGTGCTCCGTAAAAAGTCTGTGTTTTCATGGCAAACTTTTGCACGTTGGTGTTTCACTAGCCAAATAGTGCACCACCATTCAACTAATACTAAAATAAATTTAAAGGTATTGACTATAAAGAAGTAAATAATTTAAGTAGGAAGTAAGATCAACCCGCTACTTTACCCCGTGACCTTGTGTTTTTAGCTCTTTAGCGAAACACACCACATAGTCCATCTCGCATTTTGTACCTATAGGAAGCTCAGCGACAGTGCTCTTGTATTGTTGTATCATTGGATCAACTTCTCAACAAATGCATAAACTCGGTCCCACAAAGTCTGTGCTTAGTTCTCTCTTCTGAGCGTTATAATATAATCCTGGGTTCAAAACATGTCTGAACATGCAATGGCGATGGAGTTGTTCGTTCGAACATTCTTGAGTCAATAATTTGAAACCACTGTCTCATATTGCTTCTTTAACTCCACGAAAACTATATGGAATAGTCTTTGGCTCTAATCCATTGCTTCATAAATATAATGCAATTGGATGGTTTTTCTCCCCAGGTCACCAAACGAAGCAATGTTCGTCAAGGGCCACAAAGTGTAGTGCTGAACAACATCATTTACAAAAGTGCAAAAAATAATAAAGATTTGGCAACTTCTTTCCCGAAGTTCCCTCTTTGCAAATTTACTTGAATTCCATTCGGTGAGAGGACTAAAGTTCTCAAGTTTTTTCTTTGTATGTACATTCTCTCAAATTTAAGAATGCGTTGCAAATCTGGTCTGGTTGGTTTCACCAATTTCTTTGTTGGTGAATTTTCTCATCAAAGTTTCACAACATGGCCTTGACTAATGTACGAATGGATCTACGGGCCTTCTTAAAAAATGTTAAGACAGATAAAAGCAACATTATTATATTAAGTGGAGCTAATGAATATGGACTAAAAAAAGGTAAATGATAGGTTGATATGAGGTGATATTACGGAGCATAGGGCTTAAAGTTTGAATAGTCACCCAAATATCAAGTTGATGCAATGGCGGCACAGTGAGTCCTAAGTAAATGTGTGGGTACGCACCCTCATCTACTTCCCGGCCTTAACATTTCTAACTACCATATCGGTGACAACTGCTACACAATTTCGGCCCAATTCTTCAATATGTTTTTAAATAACGTGACAGTTGGAGGAATCGGTTAGATCAGTGCTAGCATTCAACACAACCCAAGAATACTCTACGATTGGAGATACAAAATATTTTGGATATCATTTTCCAGTTCCGTGCCGTCCATTGTCCCTCATAATGGAACCATCCAAACTTTTGTCCATTGCACTTTATGGCTCATCAACAATTTTTCTACTTGTTCCACCCTTTTTTTAGGTGAGTGACTCTAACTTCATGGAATGTAGGAGGCTTCATCAGGGCCCATGTTGTCCTACCAACCTCATTAATTGATCAAAGACCCTCCTTGTGATTGACCAATTAAAAGGGAAGGCCCTGCATTATTACAATTCCAAATTGCAAAAAGAACTTACCGCACACTCTCTTAGTATTTTCTTGTTCAGTCCAATTCCTCCTCCTTTTCCAAAGCACTCCTTTTTGTGTGTGGATTTCTATGAAAATAGAGATTCAAAGGGCCTTTCGTCACTTCCTGGGTGGATGAGTGCACCTCCACTTAGGAACCTAGAAGATATATTTTTGAGTTTTGGAGGGAGCTCATTTCCTAATTAATCATCCATTTGATCAAGATCATCAATATTAATATATTCTTCCGAGTGCCTACTGAATGGGAGTATTAGCGATCGTTTTGCAAATAAGCCCTTATTTCTTCTCTAATCTCGACGGACGAAGAGGTTATATGTTTTTTTTTAACATTATTGGAAAAACCGCCCCAACTAAATGTTGTTGGTGTCGAGAGTTATTCCACCTTAAAAGTACACTCCACAAAAGTTACAATTAACCGAATCTTTGCATCGCTCCCCTTGCGTGCCATATTTCCATCCAATGTCCCGCTTTTGCTAGCATCCGCCATTGGTTAGTCAATTCATCAATTCACTGTTTAGGAGAAAAATAATTAGGAAACTAGAAAGAATTTTTTTAAATTTTTTTTATAGGCAGTCAATAGTCAATAGGAGAAAAATAAAGCACAATCATCAATCATCACTGATGAGTCTGATACTGGAAGGAAAATACATTAACTGGAAAAATAAATGAAGAAGAAGAACAGAAAAAAAGAGGTATACGATATACCTCAGGTCTGCAGCAGAGAGAAGCAGGCAGCACTGCAGCAGCAAGCCATCAACTCGCAAGTCGAAGCAGTAGAGAATCGCGAGGGGAGACGAGGGTCGTGAGGGAGAAGAGAGTCGCGACTCTCGAGGGTCGCGAGGGAGAAGACAGCGAGGGAGAAGAGAGCGAGGGAGAAGAGTGCGAGAAGAAGACAACAGCAGCAGATTTAAAAATTATAAAAAAAAGCCTTAATTTTGACTAATATTGTTAAGTCAAATATTTTTTAAAAATTTAAATAAAAAGGCGGCGCCTTTTCTGTCGCCATTACCTCGCCATATGTCGCCATACATCGCCATTTTGATCTCGCCCCGCCTCACCTCAGTGATGAAAGGCGAGGAGGCCTCGCCTCGCCTCTCTCCAAAACCTTTCATATCATTGATTCTTCCTTCTTTATTATGTTAAATTTGAAGGACAAAGTGGCTAGTTATGACATAAAGGTCTAAAGAACATCAAGGGGATGAAAATTGAAGTCCAAATTACTAAGTCATATATGAGGAAACCCTACCTTGTATCTCGTATGAGTGGAGTGTTAAATTATAGGAGCATCCACGACAAATTTCACTTACATGAATATGAAAGTAATCCATTTTATATGCGAATTAGCTTATTTTTTTAAAAAAACACTTATGAAAACTGAGATAGCATAAGGTAGTAATGTGTTGACTATTAAAGCTTATATCAACACGTTGATTGTTTTATGTAAGAAATGATAATTTATTTCCCTTAAGCATTCATAGTTCAAGTTTGAGACCATTAGGATATTGTTTTGGTAAGTGAAAGTTCAATGTAGAGCACACCTTCATTATGCATAATAGTCAGCCTTTAACTGAATTGGTGAATTCTCTTATTTAATATTAAAATAAGTGGAGAAATGTTGGTATATATGCATTTCATTATTATGAATCATGGTTGACACATGATGGCGAAGTTTTCAAATACAGTTGCAATAACCACAAGAATTTGACCCAAGACGACGACATCTGTTGAATCGAAGTTCACCATTCTTAAGAGTTATAGCAATATAATCTCTTTCTATAAATTCGCACTTCATGTACGAGATTGAAGTTCTTGGGGAGAATAAATCAAAGAAGATGCTAGCAATTTTAAAAAACAAAGAAGAAGAACACTGATCTTATAAATTGGAAGAAAATTGAATTAAATTAGGAAAATGAAGTGTTGGGAACGAAGAGTTGTTTTTATTAGACGAGTTCTTTTTGTATTGGGGTTGGTGGGTTTGGTAAGTATTAGGGCGGGTTTATTTATAAATGGGTGGGTAATGAATGGATTTAAAATTATATTAAATAACTGAATTGCAAGCAATGATTGAGCGCTATGTAATTAAAAGGATTTATTTAATTATTTTAAATGACAGTCTATTAAAGAAGTGGCTAAAATTGGACTCAAATGTGGATGAGAAGAGTATTTGGGAGCCAATAAGTGGATGGGGTCGGGTAGTTGTGTATCATTTCAAATACTTTGAGGGTATTTTAGGTTTTTTTTTCCCGTTAAAAAATTACAAAAATCCCTAATCTACACGATGTATTAGTCGAATACATCACTTTATATGCGATGTATCAATTGAATACATCACTTTACAATATATCGAGGCGTATGTGTGAGGAACATATCCAAAATCGAGATACAATATATCGAGATGTTTTGAGATGGATTCAGATTCCACCAAATTTAATTTGTAATTTTTTTAAAAAAATAGTGATAACACCATGAAATTTATGTAAAATGTAGTACGACTAAGGGTTGACTCTATTGTTGTCTTGTTTCTATTTTATGGCTCCCATCTCAAAATAAAATATAGTTAGTTGTCCATTGTTGGGTTTCCCGGGCTTTTTGCTACATGTGAAAATTCAACCACATTCTATTAAAATAGACCAAGAACTATTATGTGTTGTTTATTATTGTTTCCCTTATTTTCTCAAACCCCTCGAGAAAATTCAGGAAAATAAGAAACCTTTTTACACATTCATTATTCTCATTTCAGACCAAAAAGGAGGGGTTTCCTCAGATGGCAAAAATCTATGTAGGAAAATTATAAACACTAATTTAGGGGATGTGCCAATAGCTAGTAAGTAGTACTATTCAATATTGAATCTCTTTCTGTAAAAACTATTCATTATCATAGGGTAAAAAAGGATTCGTGTATTTATGAATTGTTGAAGGGAAAGTTGTTTATTGATTGTATGTATGTGGTGATAATTAGGGAATTGGAAGAGAAAAATGGTGAAGGAAGAGAGTAAGTATCAGAAGTCTCGGTCGTTCAATTTTAGGAAGATACTTGAACTTCCAAGTAGATTGGCACATAGCATTGGAGGGGAGAGTAGTAGTGATGACGACAAAGAAGAGGAGATCGGAGGAATAATACCTTTACAAAATCAACAGATAGATAGTAGTACTGCTTTTGATCCATCACTTGTTTCAACCAAGGTACCAAAACCCAAACCTTCAGGTAATTCATTCTTCACATTATTATTATTATTATTATTATATTTGATTATACACGACATGCTTGAAGTTGGTGCAACTACATTTTTCTTGTTATCCAGACATGGAATTGATGAAAGAAAGGTTTTCAAAGATGCTTTTAGGAGAAGATATGTCAGGAGGAGGCAAAGGTGTTTCATCAGCTCTTGCTTTATCAAATGCCATTACCAATCTAGCTGGTAATATAATATAATATAATATAATATAATCGAAAATACACACAAGTTATACTTTCTCTAACTCATATGTTGTTATTATAGCTTCTATTTTTGGAGAACAATCAAAATTGGAGCCCATGTCTCAAAAGAGAAAAGAGAGATGGAGAAAAGAAATTGACTGGCTTTTATCTGTCACGGATTACATTGTTGAATTTGTCCCTGGACAACAAAAATCAAAAGATGGAACAAACATGGAAGTGGTAATTCACCAATCTCCCCCCCCCCCCCCCCCCCCCCCAAACACTGCCTCAAACACTGAAACAATAAAACTGTTTTGACAGATAATGATTACTCAACAAAGAAAAGATTTGCTCATGAACATCCCTGCTCTAAAGAAGCTCGATGCAATGCTCATTGTGAGAACCCTACCCTACCCTATAACTGTTTAAATAAATGAATCAGGATCAAACTCTAATTCTACATAGTAAATATATGAATCAGGATTGCTTAGATAATTTCAAAGATGCAAAAGAATTTTGGTATGTCTCAAAAGATGCTGATGATTCTGAAAAAGGTGTCCAGAGAAGTGATAAGTGGTGGCTTCCTACCATCAAGGTTCCACCCGAGGGTCTCTCAGATGAATCGAGGAGATGGCTACAATATCAGAAGGATTGTGTGAACCAAGTACTCAAAGCATCCATGGCCATTAATGCCCAAATACTAGCAGAAATGGAAGTCCCTGAAAACTACATTGACTCTCTCCCCAAGGTGACAACCGTTATATTCATTCACTCATTGAAGAGACATTTTAGCGACTTTGTTTGGTTTTTGTAGAATGGTAGATCAAGTCTTGGTGATTCAATCTACAAGAACATCACGGTTGAGTTTTTTGACCCAGAACAATTCCTTTCAACAATGGACATGTCATCGGAACACAAAGTTGTTAACTTGAAAGACAGAATTGAAGCATCTATTGTGATTTGGAAGAGAAAGATGCACCAAAAAGATGCAAAATCTTCATGGGTTCCAGCTGTGAGTTTTGAGAAGAGGGAGCTATTTGAAGTGAGAGCAGAGACTGTCTTACTCTTGATAAAACACAGATTTCCTGAAATCCCTCAATCTTCCCTTGAGATAAGTAAAATTCAATATAACAAAGTAAGTAGTAGTATCAAACTCATTATGATAATAATATTGATTGAACATGTTATCAATTAGTATCTTTGTGACTATAGGATGTGGGACATTCTGTTCTAGAGAGCTATTCAAGAGTTCTAGAGAGTCTAGCCAACACAGTTACATCACGCATCGAAGATGTCCTATACGCAGACTCTGTGGCACAAGATCCATCACTTGCAATAGCAAAGTGGAACCATTCAGCTGATTCATCACCTCAAAAACCACAAACTGTTGTGTCCACTCCTACAGAAGAGTTCGAGAGGTTGAGTTGTACAGCAGAAACACCTAACTCAATGACTTTATTTGACTTCATGGGCTGGAATATGGAACAAGGAGACGGAGACGTAAATAAGACTAACTTGGAGGCTCTTCCCCAAACATGAGAAAAAAACCATAACCACAAGAAGAAACACATCCAAGTTTGGACGGAACACTTCATGTTCATCTTGTAAAGCACCATAACTCACTTAATAGTTTTAAGTAGAAAAATCATTCACAATAGCATGCAACCTAGGATTATGATTACTTGCCCAATATGTCTGTGTCCAATTTTCGAAGTCAGCAATCAACCAAACCCTGTGCAAGACAATAGAGACGTCATGCATTTCGCGCGCGCAGAAGACCTCATCAAATTCCTTTAGAATGAAATTCCGAAACATTATGTCCACATAGACACATTAGTCTTATTTAGCATCAAAGGATAAGGACGCGATCATGGAAAGTAGATTTAATATCTTCAGTTAAACTGCTCTTGAATGCAACTAGTCTAGGCCGCCCTAGTAATAGCAGCATGCATGGCATCAGCAAGATGAGGAACTGTCCGAGAACTAAGACCTGCCATGCTAATTCTCCTGCAAATGAGAAAGAAGAAAAATGATTCCTCTTTCAAAAACTTCTAGGAGAAAAATGTCACTAGTAATGAGCATCTATTTTAACCAAATCCAACTTCAACCAAGATGTTCCAACTCATACCAAAGAAGTGAATATGCCATGGATTGGATGTAATGCTTTTAGAAAAGCGGTTTAATTAGGAAGGAGGGGAAGAAAAACAGTAGCTACAATCTCTTCGGTAAACTGAAGTACTGATATGGATGACAGAGCTGAACTTTCTTATGCTTATTTTCCAAACTGAAACTTATAGTTCGAAATTTCTTCTTACTAAAGAATTCAAGCCGAAACAATCAACAATAAGCACTTCTAAGTTTGAATTCATTAAGTTCCCAAGTGATCCACCGTAACAAACTAAAGACTGAAACCACCATCAACAGTCTGGTGTCCTTACCCATCAGATGTCATGTAAATGTGATACTCGCTAGTCATGAATGAGACTTGCTCAGCATTCAATCCTGTGAAAGTAAACATCCCAATTTGCTTGATGATATGACTCCAATCACCTGGAGTACCTGCAAAATAGAATTAAAATTGCATTAATAATACTAAACTGAACAATTACATGTGTTTTCTCCAGAAAAAGTTCTCATAGCAGTACCAGTCACACCAATCAGACAGACACAGCACGTCTCACCAGAAAGAACAAATCAGTAAATCAGATACCTCGAGCTTGCATGGCAGCATAGAGTTGCTGGCGCATGCTAATAATTCTGTCAGCCATTGCTTTCAGCTCAACAGTCCATTCATCATACATTTGTCTATTACGAATAGATAACAACCACATCAAAATGTAGAAGCTATATACTATCTACTGACACGTGAAGAGAATATTGTAATAGCTGCACAAACCTGTCCTTGAGTATAGTGGCAACAATAGACGCACCATGAATCGGCGGATTTGAGTACATTGGCCTTATAACCATCTTTAGCTGGCTTTCGACTTTGCTTGCAACATCGCTATCTTTGCAAACCTACAATATAAAATATTATCCTTTTACCAACCATTTCCACTCTCTCCAATTGTAATCTAAGTGGACACTGAGGCCCTCAAAAACAGCAATAGGGCAGAAAGAAGGAAGGACAAAAACATCATGGCCACACACAAAAGAAGAGAGAAGATAACAAAATCCCAGAATTGTATTAAGGCTGCAACACCAAGTAAACAAGTGCACATCTACCAAACAAAGCATCCTTCAAATCTTTCAAAACTGGCTGTGAATCTTTAGAGACTCTGTTCACTGTGCTGCAGAGCTTAGCTTTTCAGGGAATACAACTTGAATAGTGTATTTAAAGAAAAACAGCATCTTTAAGACAAAAATAGTAGGATAATTCTTCAGCCCCCAATTGTATCACAATAAAAAGGGAAAGTAACTAAACTGTGGAAGGACTTACAATGCTAAGGGCACCGACACGCTCTCCATACAGTCCCATGTTTTTGGCATAACTCTGAGCTGCAAGACATTCACCACCATCAGCCACAAACATGCGGACAGATTGTGCATCTGCATCTAGTTTGCCACTGGCAAAACCCTGCAATATCAAGAAAAAATGTAATACAGTAGGGTCAGTTAAGCAGCCCATTAGTACATAGGTTGTGGGCTTCAAATTATTTAGCAATCATTCTAAACGAAGATCACTTGAATCTCAGAATCCCATCTTAAGCTTAACCTGATAAGCACTGTCAAAGAAAGGTAACAACCCCTTGGACCTCATCAACTGCCTGATTTTCTCCCACTGGTCAATTGTTGGATCAACGCCAGTTGGGTTATGAGCACAAGCATGGAGAAGAACTATTGCACCAACGGGTGCAGCAGTAAGATCATCCAATAATCCTGCAGGGGTCATAATAAGCCCACCTTTTTAAGTATACTCAACACCAAAAGCAGGGGAAGTCACAGATAAGGTGATTATATCTATAGCAAAGAAAAGCAAAATTAAATAAAAGGAATAAAGATCTTGTTCTAGGTACACATAAATTATAGAACTATCCAAACATGACAAGGAGAAAGTGCATAAAAAGAGTCAGTTATTTTTCTTTAATTCTTTTTAGAGTCTGTTCTTATTTACAAGAGTACTTAAGTACATTGGTAACAGTGGTACCTTGAAAATCCAGGCCTCGCGTTGCTGGGTCATAGTAACGATAATATTTTACTGAAAGCCCAGCTAAAGTGAAAATCTTAGGATGGTTTCCCCATGTTGGCTGTGGTATATATATAGTATGCTGGAAACAAGACAAACGGTAGAATGTTCATTCAAGTGTCATTTTGATTCAGACATATAAAGGGAAAAGAGTGTAAGGAATACTTACTTCATGATAATGCCTGACCAGAAACTCAGCACCAACCCTCAGAGAACCAGTGCCCGACAAACACTGAACAGTGGTCACCCTATTCTCTTTAATGGCAGGGCTGTATCAGCAACGGAACAAATACATAAGCATAGATACATTTAAATATATCTGCTGATGTCCTAAAAGTAAATTAATAACTCATAACTCAATTAAACAAGGAGTAATCATGATAAAAGAAACAGAATTCTTGATATCACATTCACCATGCACAGATAATCAGTACCACAAAAAAGAGGGAAAAAGAAGTATTAGAACAATTTTCTTATGATGCAAGGCCGTGATAATAAGATGATACCAAATAAAGCTCATCAGTTTCTCTATATTGCAGGGATAATGCAACTCTCATCCAAATATCAAGCAAGACTGAAGGAAGAATTTGAAGGTTCAGCAGCATTTCTTCTCTTTAAAGAGATAACTGGTTAAGCCAGACAGGTCTAAATGGAATGGACATGCACAGTGATAATTCAGTAGCTAGCTTGGCATCGAAGCGTAGTAGTTGTTGATGATAAGTGGTTGAGCAGCCCTTTACTATCAATAAGAAAAGGATGTATGCACGACATGTATGGATTATGTAAAAGAAAAGGTGCTCAAGAAGACACTACCACAATTTTCACCTTCCAATAAGCAAACGTGAAAAAGACATGAACTTACAGGAGAAAAGAGATAAAAACAGATATGTATGGACTGTCTCGTACTAGAAAATGCACCCATTTAAACTCCAGCAATATTTAGGAAGAGAGGAAAATCTCCAAACCTGTCAGCACCAAATATGAGCTTGGCACTCAATTTGTTAAAATCGGCTATTCCAGTAATTGAGAGATATTCCTTCACACGAGACCTACATAATAGTAGTCGTCAATACTATGATGGTTCAAGTGAGTGATTATTAATCTTCTCATTAAGGTAAGGTCTAATTACAACCAATCACGTGTCATGACAAGCTTGTCAGCTATCTCACCCAATTAAGAACAGAGGGTTTTCCTTCCTGTCATAGTTGGCATTAGAATAATGATTCTTCAAGCTTTACAATAACAATTTAGCTTATAAAGAAACAATCACTAAAAAAAAGGTAGCAGTGAGAATATCTTTATTTGTATCATTGCAATATTAGTAGAGATGGCAATAATGATAGGGATGGCAATGGAGCTGTGCGTGTTGAGCTTAACCTGCAAAATTTCAATCCACCCACCCCGCATAACAATTAACTGCCCCACCCCGCCCCGCATAGACCTGCATCGCATAATTTTTTAATATATCCTTTTTCTAGTTAAGTTTGATTCTAAAATTATATTTCATAAAAATAAATACATTTTTTATTAAGTTGTATTAATTTACTACAATACAGACTTAAAAAAATATATTTTTTAGAGGACAATTGAAAATGAACCATTTTCATTTACTATCTTGAATAGTTTAAAGAAATTTATCTTAAATAATGCTCAACCCATAAAAAATTGCATCTCTACAACCCGTCCCGCCCCACGTTAGTTTTCAAAAAAAAACCACTTCAACCGGTCCTGCGTTAGTTTTCAAAAAAATCACTTCAACTTGCCCTGCCAACGTTAGTTTTAAAAAAATAACACTTGAACCCGGCCCGGCCCGCCCCGCCCCGCGTTAGTTTTCAAAAAACCCACTTCAACTCGCCCCGCCCACCGTTAGTTTAAAAAAAAAACACTTCAACCCGCCCCGCCCCACGTTAGTTTTCAAAAAAAACACTTGAACCCGCCCCGCCCCATGTTAGTTTTCAAAAGACACACTTCAACCCGCTCCGCCCCGCATAGCCTTAGACCCCCCGCCAAACCCCATTGTCATCCCTAAATAATGGAAACAAATATAATTGATTTAATTTTATTCATTATACATAAAAAGGGAGATGGAATAAAGATTCATTGAATGAACCAAGTTTTATGTAGATTAATTAAAGAAATAGGAAGGAAAAGAGTGAGTGAGTTAGTGAGAGAGACCTCAGTTCGATATGCGCCAACACCCAAATTCACTTTGACTGGGCTGCTATCATTGTTATAAGCAACTGTTACCTGTATTATTGAATCAAAATAAGATTAAAACCTAGATCCATGCAATAGAATCTAAAAGCACACAGCTATCAATCAAATCAAATGATGTCGAAGATCAAATCATCAACTGATTATTAATTTTTATGTCTTAAGAACAAAAACAAAGAGGAGCAGAGAGGTATATACCCACCCCTAAGATGGGATCTTCAGGAGCACGAATTTGTGTTTCACTTGAGAAAAAAAAACAGACAGAAGTCCATTTGGAGTGGAATTTCAAAGTACAAGTTCAACGGTGTTATGGAGGTGAGTTCAGTACACCTTCCTCCTTTAATTAATAAAAAGTAAGTATTGTTCGCTTCTTTGGGAACTGCGTGGAATACGCCACCTGTATCTCTATGACACAGTGGGCGGTTCAAAACCAGGGGGACTGCGCACACTACAAACTTTTCTTTCTTGCTCCATAATTCAACTTCCTTTTTTTTTCTTTTTCTTTTTCTTTTTTAAATTTAATTCTAAAAAAGAAAAAGTAATACAGACTTTAACATTATTTACTTTCAGTTTTAACTTTTACCTCACTGAGATTTTTTCATGATTTATACTTTTAAAATCAATTTATTTTGAAATTTTGCAAAGAAATAAATTGTAGTATTTGCTAATTAATTTTAAATATGTTTTTACATAATAATTAATGTTTGATGAAGTTTTTTTAAAAGGGCTTATTTGGACACACTTCTATTTTTAAAAAAATTAGAAAAATAATTTTTACGAAGAAAAATAATTTTTATTTGACTAATCCATTTTTAAATTATGTTTGATAATTACATTATGTGTGTTTGACTAGTTCATTTCGAAGATCATATTTGATAATTAAATTTTGTTCGGACTTATTTTCCTAAAAATTACTTTTGTGCATCGAATTATGAAAAGTACACATTTACTTCATATTATTTTATAGAAAAAATATGTTACATAACTATTATGAACTTAATTAAGTTTTTACTTCATTTAATTAAAATTAAAAAATTTCAATCAATATGTTATAAATTAAGTTAGAACAATATGAAGATGAAGATAATATAAATAGAGATCAAAGAGATTATTATTTATTCTTTCAAATGTGAAACCATAAAGGTAACAAAATTAGGTAATATAACATTTTTTTTAGTAATTTTTCAATTATAATGATGTTTGTCTTCAATATTAACCTTTATATATCAGTTATAAACATATTATTATAATTAAGATTGATTTTAAATTAATTTGGGATAATGTACAAGTACCCGTCAACCTATGTATGAAAATCTCAGAGACACCATTTTATACATACTAGGTCCTATATCCTCCACCTCCCCGAACTGATTTTCTAAGTATTTCTACCCTTTTCAGCCTACGTGGCACTAGTTTGAAAAAAAAAGTCAACCGGCGTTTGGGCAAAAGATAAGATAGTGTCATGTAGGCCGATAAGGGGTAGAAATTATAATAAAAATAAGAATTCAGGGGGGGTTGGTAGGCAGGTAAGGTAAAGGACCTTAGTATAGTTAATATAAAATTATCTCTGAGATTTTGGGACGAGGGGTTGAGGGTGGCGTTGGTACTTGTGCATTTCCCAATAATGTTAAAACATTTTATAAAAAAAAAGGAAAAAAGAAAAATAAAGGATCAGTTTTAAATGGAAAATATCATGTTTCATTATTAAAATAATACATTTACTAATATAATAAACTACTTAGCGTTCTATAAGGAACTTTTTTAAAAATAAGATTAATTGGTTCCCTTAAAAAGCTCAATTCAGTTGTTGAAATCAAATTAAAATTGTGATTTCTAATTCCTTAAACGGATTTTCTTAATAAAACGAAAATAACATTAAATTATTATTTTTTCCAGATATCATGTTTATCTCGTGTTGCAGATTCATTTGTCATTTTTTAGTGATTGAAAATATTTTGCTGTTAAAAAAAAAAACGTGAGTGGTTGTGATGGAACATTGTATCTATATAATTAAACATGGTGAAAGTAGGTTTGGAATCGTTAGTTGGTATTATATTTATTATAGTTTGTTGGTGGTTTTTGGTAATTTATTCAAACCTAAGATTATTGTGTGTTTGTTTCACAACGTGTTGTTTTGAATATATACATATTGCAAACAGTACAGGGCGTATAGACGTCGAGTTTTATTAAAATTGAAGATTTGATTAATACGTGTTTTATGAAAAAATAAAATTAATTTTACAGTGTGTTTAGTAACTAATCAAGAACGAATTATTTATAACGTTGTGGATCATTGTTGTATGACATTTGTATTAAATGCATATGAATAGTTATTGTTTTTTGTTTGTATGAATTTTGTTTTGATAAACATTGTTTTGTATTTTTGGATGATGGAATCATGATTTTTTTATATATGAATTATGTTTTGAATATCATTTTTTGTATGTTACATGATGGAAATTTTTTTATTAAGTGTTTATGAAGTATATGTATTATGTATCCTGTTCGTAGTTAGTATGTTTTGAATAGTTATTTCTGTTTGGTACGGGATGGTAAAAGTTGTATTAAGTTTGTATGAAATTTGTATTATTTTCGTAGTTAGTATGTTCTGAAGAGCAATTTCGATATGGCATGTGATGATGAAAGCTATGCTAATTGTGTATGAAATGAGTATGAAATTTGTATTTTATTGTATGAGTATCTTTTCAAGGGTAATTTCGTTATGGTATAGGTTGTTGAAAGGTATATTAAATATGTATGAAGTGTGTATAAATTATTTTACAATTAATATGTATTATGGTATATTAATTGTTATTTTAATGTTATGAAACAAGGAAATATGTCGATTTTCAGATGGAGGGGATCATATATGATGTCTTTACTCTGTATAGTGGTCTAGTTAGTGCGATAACATCGCAACTTAATATAAATGTTAATATAAGCGCTATTGAGATAAAATATATTGTTAGTGATATGTGTCCACCTGTTAGCATTCACAATGATGTTGGGATAGGATTTTTCTAGTCAAAAGAAAGCAAATTTAGATTTCTTTACAAAATATCCATTGTGCATCTCTTTGAAAGATTTTGAGATGTATAATCAAGATTCTGGAGTTGTTACTAATAGGAGACATTCTGAAGTTAGCTTAACACAAACTAACGTTGATTTATACTCCAACAATTTCATCAGTTTGATCGGAGTGAATTTAGACGGAGATATCGATGAGAATAGTGAAGAAGATAATGATGTAATAAGTGACCATTCTAACCTATTTGTAGCTAAATAATCAGACTTACAAGAATAAGGAAATACTTAAGGAGGTGATGAGACATGTTGGACTTTAAAAATTTTAATTTTCGTATATCGTGTTGTAATGCATTTAAATAAGTACACATCATTCTTTTAATTTGTGTTTTTTATTTGATTGATTTTGGTTTATAAAATTCAAATGTATATTTTTTTAATTTGTGAAACAGTTATTACCTGAATTGTCTTTCTGATACTTGTTCTTGGATGATGAGAGCATCATGTTTGAATAGATCAAATTTATTCAAAGTCAGAAAGTACAATGCTGAACACAGTTGTTCTGTTAAACATAGAGTTTATGCAAGACGTCAGGAAATAACTGTCGTTGTAGTTGTCTTAATAATGGATAAGTATGTTGATTCATCTACCGTATACACTCCAAAGAATATAGTGGAGGATATGTTGAAATTGCATGGTGTTTTGCTAACATACATACAGGCGTGGAGAGCTAAAGAAAAAGCGATGAAATTGATGCGTGGAGATCCAACCGAATCATATGCCAAACTACCAGGTAATTTCGATGTAAATTATGAACTAAAAATGTTTTTAATTGTAAAAAAAAAAACTAGCATACAGTTTGTTTTCTGAATGAATTGAAATTGTCTATTTAGTATCCTTGATTTATCACTTTTATATCATTTCTGTATGTAATTATAGTTACATAGGTATTAAAGTATGTATCCGTTTTTATATATATATCCATTTAGTTATATATATGATGTTTTATAATATTAAACTGGCTTATTATATAATTATAAAAAATTTAGGTTATGCATACATATTGGAGTAAACATATCCTGGATCGGTTTTGAAAATAGAAAGGAAGGAATGTGATAAATTCTTATACACATTTGTTGCATTAGAAGCTTGTATTAGAGACTGGGAGTATTGTAGGCCAATTGTAGTTGTTGATGGGGCATGTTTAAAATATTCATATGGTGGTACAAAGTTGACTACCAGCACCATGAATCCGGGAGGTAATTTTTGATCCCATAGATTTTTACGCTTATACAATATAATAAAATATGATATAAAGTATGTTTTCAATTTGTGTGATATTTTTTTCAAAAAATGAATCAGGTCATATACTTCTGTTGGCGTATGCGATAGTGGATTCTGAAAATGACGCTTTATGGACTTGGTTCTTTGAATAGTTTAAAAAAGCCTATGGCATTAAGCAAAACATGTGTTTTATGTCAGATCGAAATGAGAGCATATGAAAAGAGACTGTTACTGTATATCCCGAATTCGAACATTATGCCTGTATATGGCACCTAACCTGTAATGTGTTGAAGAATTTCAATAGGATTACTGAAAATTTGAAGATTTTATTTTTTACACTTGCAAAGGCTTATACAAAACAACAATTTGAGATGATTATGAGAAGAATAAACCAGATAGATCCGCAAATAAGACATTACTTATTTGATATCGGTTATAGCAAATGGTCAAGAGCTTATTCGAATTGTAAGCGCGCATTGACCATGACTTCAAACATTGTCGAGTTATTAAATAATTAACAAGATAGCAAGGAGATTACTAGTGATTTCACTTATTGAATTTATGAGGATAACAATTTAAAGATGGATTCACAAGCATAATGAGGAGGTTGATAAACCAACATCTGTGCTGACAAAAAAATATGATCTTTATCTCCAGAAAAGTATTGCTTTGTCTTGCAATATTAAGGTATGTTTTTTACTCTATTCAACAATAATTAACTGTATTTTACTTCCCAATTTTTAATGACATATATATTAACAATTTCACATTGAATTTGTTATTTAGGTGATACCTTGAATAGTTGATCTGCATACTGTAGCTGAGGGAGCAAAGAAGTACATAGTAAACTTGAACACAAAGATGTGTAGTTACGGGAGATTTCAACATTATTATATACCATGTGGTCATGTAATTGTAGTTCTTAGATACAGAAAATTGCATGAAGCAGATTTCTGTTCTGCTTTTTATAGCCTGAAGAATTTCAAAGATGCATATGTCATTGTTGTTGAACCTATCCCATGCGAGTGTACATGGGATATACAAAGTTATATTTTAGAGCCTAAATTGATGTCACCTAGTCCAAATAGATTAGCGGGAAGACCAAAACTTAAACGCTCGAAGGGGCTTGCTGATGTAAAATTCAAAAGGTTAAAAATTACTTGCAGTAGATGTCGTGAAGTTGGACACAACAGGAAGACTGTTCAAATTATTCTTTGTAAAAAACAATTTACTATTTTTACTTATTGTTACACATATTTTTATGTTGCTTGGACTGTTAGACGCAAGTTTTGTTTTATGGAGTGCATTTGATATCATTAACATTGATATATTCTAATTTTGTGAAAATTGTCCAACTATAAATAACATTGAAACACACTTTATATAAATGTGAACTGTTGTATACAAGTATTATTCAAATTCCATACATAGTACATAGTGCATACAAAATTCATACCAGATGGATAAACGATTTTAAATATATCTAAAGGTACAATGAATCCCCATTTATACAAAATTCATTTCGAGTTCATACAATAGTCACCCAAGTACTTATTGTTACACATATTTTATGTTGTTTTGAATGTTAAACACAAGTTTTATTTTATGGAGTGTATTTGGTATTATTAACATTGATAAATTCTTATTTTGTGAAAATTGTCCAACTATAACTAACATTGAAATACGCTTTATATAAATGTGAACCACTGTATACAAGTACTATTCAAATTCCCCTGATTCACAAATTCCTGACTGGTGTTTGTGGGTTTAAATGGGTGTGTATGGAAATGAAGAGTTGCGATTTTTTAAGAATGTTGCGACTTTTATGAAATGTTGGCGACTTTTATTAAAAGTTGTGGACTTTTTGAAAGTTGCGACTTTTATTGCAAAGTTTGCGACTTTTTATGGAACGTTGTGACTTTATGAAAAATGACGACCTTTCTGAAAATTGTGACTTTTCCAAAGGTTTGTGACCTTTTGTAAGGCACAATAAGAACCTTTTTCGCACTAAACCCTTTGTTTTTATAATTGAGGGATTTCCTCTCTTTAATATAGAATTCATTGAACTTCTTCTTACTACAAATCTAGTATGCTAAGTGTACTTACTTAACACTACTGCCGTTGAGTGTTTCGCTGACACCGAGTTTTTGATATCTATACTCTGGTTATAAATCATTTTACTACCCTGGGATGGTCATATTCCAAATCAAACCTCGAGGACTAGATGGGGAATAATTTCCTTTAAGGGACACTGTGAGTTCATGACTTGATCATTTTCCTATTAACATTTTCAGATTTATGGTACGTGTTTTACATTTTAGATTTGTGAAGTAATTTCCAGTTCTTCTATTCTTGTTCTTCCTGGTTTGAATAAACGTGGTAACTTCGTGTTTTCTCTTTTTCTCAAAGTTTATTGAATCAGTAAGATTCTTTAGACACATCTTAACACAATTCACTTTAAAAATATGTTGTATATTTTTTAATTTGTTTCTGATTCTATTTCGCTACTAGTTTTAATTTTCCTAGTTGTGGAAATGTTTCTTAACTTTGTTGTCTTACAAGATGTTCAAAAATTTGTCTAAGTATGTTTGGAATATATGTCTATTTATAATAAAAGTATTTGCATATACATGACTATTGGGAATATCATTTGTTATGTTTTTGTAAAACTAATATTTGGACGATATTGTCTTTATTGAACCCAATAAAACTTTTGTTCATGGTTTATGGAAATGGTCCTTCTGAAAAGGACATTTTTACAATCTAAACAATGTTTGTAATCATCTCAAGAAAATAGGAACAAAATATAGTGAGGAACAAGATACCGTTAGCTAGGAGAGGACCTCCGCGAAGAGCTTTTTCGAACTCAATATTTTTATATTCGTTCTTACTTGCTGATGCAATGTTTGTGACATGAACACTTGGGGGGCATGGTCAATTACAAAACCTTGTAAGAAAACTGATCAACTTATAAGTTTTTGCCTAACTTTGGTGCATACATAAAAATTGTCAAGTTTTGTGGAATCTAAGTAGTTTAGCATTCTTAATAAAATTGTTGAAAGGAATTCTAATCCCTTAGACTAGAATTGGGTTACACTGACATTTGTTAATGAATTTAAACACCATCTCATGGTGGAAAAAAGATTTGTTACTTTTATGAGAAATGCATTAGAAATGACTCATGTCTATTTTTTGTAATGGTAGGATGAAGCAATAGAAATGTCTAGACATGTACTAATTGAAGTTGGAAAATCAGTGGGAAAAAATAGAAGTGTAAGAATGGCAAAGTACTAAATCTCATTTGGCAAATATGTTTTTGGAAAGTGGGATATCCATCCAACATTGTCATATTCACCTTAATAAAAACCGACGTTGAAAGAAAGTGATGGATGCTTATTTTTAAGTTCGGGTTTACCACAAAACTTGTGTGGAGAAACTATCTATACTGCAAAGGGACTATAATTTTTTTGTCTTTTTAGAAAGAACGATTTTGTTTGATAGACTACATCTTTTCCATATGAGAAATGAAAAGGAAGGAAATCCACTGAAAATATTTCCAAGTGTGGAGATAAGTCAAGTCCAAGTTTCCTATTCCTAAAAGAATTAAAAGAGGATCTCTGACTGTGTGACTGTAAAATTAACTTGAGTGGTCTAGGGAAGGTCTAAACGGCCTAGGAAAATGAAAAGAGATGTACTTAATAAAGAGATTCAGAGCTTAGTAATTTTAAAGGACATTTACATTTCTTTTAAGATGATTTTGCAACATTTCCTGTGTCTTCTATAGACTCATTCTTTGGAAAGATAGTGTCCAATAATAATATTTAATGTTAATTGGATCTCTTCAAGAAACTAAACATTGGGTTTTCAAAGTGAATCTTAGAAAGTAAACATAAAATAGTTGATGGAATTTAAAAAGATAAGCAAGACTTTGTGTCAAAACTTTGAGATAAAAAAAATAAGGTTTTGAATCTTGTCCATATTATATACTCGTTAGTAATTAGAATTACAATCCCTCGAATGCAAAATTATTAGTGTGGTATTGACCTCCAAATTCATCACATGAATTTTGAAAAGAACTTTCTTAAATGTAAGAATTGGAGAAAGAAATTTAGATGGAACAACCCAGGGTTTTGTGGTTCCTGGTAATAAAGAAAGTGTGTGAAACTTATTAAATCACATTATGGAAGCAACCTAAACAATGACATAATTTGATCAAAACCATGTCGGCAAATGGATTGAAATGAGGGAAGTGATAAATGTGTTGCACATTAAATCAAAGTCTTTTTATTTGTATATTGGTGATATGTTTTATCATCATAGAGAAATTAATGACATAACGCTACTAAACGTAATGCTATAAAGCAAGTGGAATGAAAATTTATGGAGTGTGCTAATGCGATTTTAGATATAAGAATTCGTAGAACTCCTAATGTTTATCCGTTTCACAGTTCATTGCATTGAAAAGGTACTTAATATTTCAAATAATTTGGATGTCATTATTGTCAATCTCTAGTAAATGTGAGCTTTGCATTTCAAAAGAGTAAAAATAAGTAACCACCATTGGATTATGCTATAGTTTTTTGGGAAGCATGATGTATATCATATAGTGTGGTTGAAAGATCAGATATAGCATTTGCTATTAAACTGAGTCAATTCCACAAGTATCCCAATATCATTAAATACCATAAATAGAGTTTTTGGAGTATATAACATCATACTAAAACTATGCCCTTGCATATAACAATCATCCAACAGTATAAACAAATATAGTGATCAAATTAAATCACATCGCACGGATGTGTTAACATTCACGAGTGGATATGTAATTACTATTGGTAAGGAGGCAGTCTCTTAGAATATTTCAAAGAAACATGTATCGCTAGCTCTACAATTTTATTGATCTTTAAGCTAGGTTCTCTAGATAAGATCGTGATAAGTTGAATAGACTTCGAAATTTTTTGATAGATATCTATTTTGCCCAACCATTGGCCATTATATGCATACACTTTCAACAGTCAAGATCAATAGGGTAGGGCATGGAGAATGACGTTAATGTACATCTCGTTATAATCGCCATAGACATGAGACCGTCGAAAATTACTCTCTAGTGAATTATCAGAATCGAACTATGTAAAGTCAACAGGATATGTATCGAATTCACTTACACAAAGGCCTACTAGAGCGGAATTTAAAAGATAATCTTAATAAACTTATATATATACGGTAGTAATTTTTTGTATTCTACTGTTGAGAGAATTTGATCATGGAAGTAGCCAATAACTGCATTACTTCTCCATAATTTGTTGCCTTGTTTAGCCAAGGTCGAATTGACAATGTAACATAACGTTTTTATGGTATTACCGTTTAAAATTAACAGGTAACCTTCCTATTACATTCCGCTAAGGAGGAAAATAGTTTTTTCTAAGAGTTATAATCCTTTGATTTTTTTAATTATGTGTATCTTTGGAAAAAGATGTGCAAACCATAGTTGTGGAATAAATTTTACTTCGCAATATTGTTGCTTTTTACAATTCTTTTAGTTGATATACAGTGTTCGCGGTAATTTTTAATGCTTTTTCCTTAAGTTTAGTGTGTGTGCAAAAGCCTTTTGTACTTGAGTGTTTATGTAAGTTCACTTTATTTTGCATGACATTTTTCCAAGGAACGCAGAGGTTTGAGAAGAATGCCAGAAAAGTTACCACCACGGAGCTTATTGATGGTCCGCCGAGCTGCTATTGTCCGTAGGTTGCAACGTAGTGAAATTGGCTGAAGGAAGAGGCGAAGTTTTGGAACCAAGTGTGAAATTACGAAGTTTCATCAGGCCCGTCATAGCCCACGCTGCTGGTTTTCGTCGCGATGATCAAAGAATATTACCATCACCCAATTTTCAAAAGTTTTCAGTGTTATGGAACGAAGACCCTCGACTGACCGTCGTTCTTGGAATGGTCCATCATAACCTGCCGTTTTAGGTAATGAAAAGCACCAGAAGAAGTTTGTGAAGTATGGACGACGAGGCCATGCGCCTTGTTTTTTTTTTGTGGTTGGGATTGGTTGGGTGGGGTGTGGGGGGTGGGTTGGTTTTTTTTTTTTTTTTTTTGTTTTTTGTGGTTTGTTGTTTTTTTTGTTTTTTTTTTTTTTGTTTGCCCCCCCCCCCCCCCCGCCCCCCCCCCCCACCCCCCCCCCCCCCCCCCCCCCCACCCCCCCCCCCCATCCGACCCCCCCCCCACCCCCGCCCCCCCCCCCCCCCCCCCCCCCCCCCCCCCCCCCCCCCACGCACCCCCACCCCTCCACCCAGCCCCCCCCCACCCCCCCCCCCCCAACTCCCCCCCCCCCGCCCCGCCTCACCCCCCCCCCCCGCCCACCCCCAACCCGCCCCCCCCCACCAACCCCCCCCCACCCCCCACCGCCCCCCCCCCCCCCCCCCCCACCGCCCCCCCGCCACCACCCCTCCCCCCAAACACACCCCCCACCCCCCCGACCCCCCCCCCCCCCCCACCCCCCACGCCGCCACCTCGCCCCAACCCAGACCCCCCGCGCCCACCCCCCCACACACTGCCCCCCCCACCTCCACCCACACCCACGCCCCCCCCCGCCCCTCCCGCCCCCCCTCGCCGCCACGGTCCACCCCCCCCACACCCAACCCCCCCCCGCACGCCCCCACGCCCCCCCCCCCCCGGTACCCCCCACCCCCCCCCCCCCCCCCCCCCACCCCCCCCCCCCCCCCCCACCCCGAAACCGCCCCCCCTCCCACCACACGCCCCCAACACCTCCCCCAACCCCAATCACACCCCAGCCACTCACCCCCAACCCCCCCCCCACCATGCCCCCCCCCCCCCCCCAACCCCCAGCTCCTTTTTGTCTTTTTTTTCCTTTGTTTTTTTTTCCTTTGTTCTTGAGTCTTTTTGTTTTTGATTATGCTGGTTTTTCTTTTTTTTTTTTTAGGTTTTTCTTTTCTGGGGTTGCTTTTTTTTTTTTCCCCCCCCCCAACCACCCCCCCCCCCCCCCACCCCCCTGAACCACCCCCCCACCCCCCCCCCCCCCCCCCGCCCCCCGCCCCCCCCCCCCCCCCACCCCCCCCCCCCCCCCCCAGCCCCCCCACCCCACAGGACGGTCCGTACGATGTCCGTCGACCCGGCCCGCAATTTTGATAGATTTTCAGTAAGTCGAAGTCCTTCTTTTATTAGGTTTTATTTTTTTATAATAGTTCAAAAACTCGTTTGGTGTTTATGCACTTTTTGTTAGTAATTCTTTGATATTGACTTTTGATTGTTTACAGTTTTTTCGAGAATTGATTGTTGGGTTGCGTTTGTTGATAATCAAGTGATTTCAGGAATTTCCTTCTTACTCCCATCAAAGTAACGTTTCATCAATTCTTATATTAATAGATGAATATTTGTGGATTATGACTATGATAACTAACTCCATAACTAGGATTGTGGCAACCATTGGTGAATACTTAGGTAAATCATAACTCAAATAACAATTCTAGATTATCTTTCTTGCATGTATTGATAATTCTTTCGTAGAGTCCTTTTTAAACGGAATGCCAACCGTTAGAACTCGCCTTAACGCTACTTGCGTACCAAGGATGTAGATAATAGGAAAAGAATTATCACACGATTAGTGTAAACTAAATCTAATAGGCTAGTGTCGGTTGGTACGATTTATAACTTAGTCAAATAATCGGAATAGCATGCTTAATTGAGGTAAAGGTAAGTTTAGTATAATCAACACACGTAGCCGACCAAGTGCAGGTCAAATTTTCTGGATGGCCGATCAAGGATTTAGAAATCCCTAACTTATCACTTTGCATGCAAGATACTAGAAAGAATTGTTTATAGTTAGACATTTATCAAGTTCGGAACATTTGGGTAACACTTAAACCCTAGTTTACTTTATTAATTGATGAAGATCCAATAGTTGAATCTGTTAGTTGTTTACTTACTTAGTTAGTTATTTTTCATTTCATTTAGAATATAAACTAAACTCCCTTTTAAATTGTCTTTTTGTTTTCTAAGGAAATATTGAACAAATAATAGTAATAACAGATTAAAGTTACGTCCTACTATATTTCCCTCGTGGAACGATCCCAACCTCATGTGTGGGTTCTCACTTGGATACGACCAGCTTTACTGTCTTATTGAGAAGTATGTTTTGAGAATATCAAATTTGGCGCCGCTGCCTAAGGGAAAGTAGCTCTTAGAGTTAATTTAACTTATTACTAAAGTTTAATCAATATTTTTCTTAATTTTACTTTTTTTTTAAAATTGTTTTTTATTCTTGGCAGAAACTTCGGTCCTTGATGCCAAATACACTTATAGAAGAGACCGTTTTTTCCTATGAATCACGATTACGCCGTACACTATGCATATGAATCGAACTTGTGTATTCAATGTTATGATCCAACAATAAACATCCCAGCTGGCTCCAGTTGTGTTCATGATCATGTTATTACCCGATGATCCAGGGTAACATCAACAAACGGGGACAAATTCTTCTCCACGTCATCAAGAATACTACAGAGGCTATGATAATCTGCAGACTCTGATGGGCCACTTTATCTTTCACCCCTCCACCACAAGGCCACAACTTTGTGGTAAACTTTATTAGCCTGATGCCAAATGCTCCGTAAACTAGAGGTTTTATTTTCACAGGGCCTGACCTTCTGAGGACCCACATGCCATATCGCTAAGGTAAGGGCAGTGTGTAAAATTTGTGTAGGAAGGCTTATTTGGGATTTGGATTTAATAAGGCTAAGAGGATTTCCTCTCTTATTCTTGACAGAGAGGCTGATATTTGGTTCACTGACTCCCCTTATAACTCAATGTCACTTGGAACCAACTAAGGGACATTGTTCTTAGCAGCTTACTACCTGGTCCTTAAAGAAAACCAAACCCAAAACAGAGTGAACAACTTTGTGGCACTACCCAGGGATAGTCATTAGTTAGTTTCTTGGGATAGATTCATCACTTAATTACTGAGAAGTGTCCCCACCACCGGCATAGATGATGAGTCATTGAAGGAATATTTCTATCGGGTACTGATACGGAAAAACATATAGAGAGCGGAAGAAGGGGCGGAGTCGTAGAAAATTAGGACGGGAGGGCTACGGAATGGAAGCGCGGTAGGAAGGGGGGAGAATGTAGATAGAATGTAGAGGGGAGGATATCATGTTGAAGAACTAGATGGAGAAAAGGAGGAAAAATGACGTCGATGAAGGTATGTGCAGAGTAGAGTGCTTTTTTTAGGGAGATAAACAGAATAGTAGGGTGTTAACGAACGGAAAGTCGAGGGGTAGATTCAACTCAACTTACTTCTCAATAAGAAGTAAAGCGGATTCGCGTCAAGTAATACCCAACTCATAAGTTGGGATCGTTCCCACCGAGAAATAGTCTAGACTTAACTTTAACTTGTTATTACTATTGTTTCTGTTGATAACTTCTGTAGAGTTAAAAACAATAAAAATCAATGGGGGTTTGTACTTTCCTATGAGTAAAAAATAACTAATGAAATTGAAAGGAACACTTAACAGTTTTGAAAGTTGGTCTTTTAATCAATTAAAATCAAAGTCCGAGGGTTTACGTTTCCCCACATGTTCAATAACTTGATAGTCTAACTATAACAAATTCTTTTCCTTAGTATCTTGGCATTCAAATGATAACGTTATGTATTTCTAAATCCTTTGTCCGGCATCTAGAAGAAAATCGACTCACATCCGACCTTGGTCCGCGCTACGTGTTTTGCTTTCCTAACCCTTATCCGTTACCTCATATTTAAGCATCGGTAATTCGAATTTGACTAGGTTATTACCTCGTACAATCAATACTAGCCTATTAGATAGTATACACGAAATCTATGTAATAATATTCTTTTCCTATTATCTACCCGACCTCCTTGGGTCCGACAATTATCATTAAGGCTAGTTCTAACTTTGGCCATCCGTTAAAAGGGCTTCTAAAGCGAAAGAATTATTAATACTGCAAAGACACTTTTTAGAATTGTTATTTTAGCTAGGGTTTATCTCATTATTGTCTATGGTTCCCACAACCCTGTTATGGATTTTATTTACTCATAGACATAAACACAATATCAATATATCAAATAAGAATTCTTACTTCTTCAATGAGAAAGATTAAAGTCCCGAAAAAATTTGCTTTGTTTTTAAAAAAAAAAATCACACAAAAATACTTGTAGGAAGCTCCAAAAAATCAAACACTCATAAACCAAATCCTAAATAATATATTTTCTAATCTAGCAAGCTAACCTCCAAAACGGATTTTTTCGAACTATTTATATAACCATAAAAACCTAATTACACAAGCATTCTAATTGCTGGAAATTCTTCCAAAACGGCGGCTTGGTCGACGGACCGCAAATACCGATAATATTAGCGGACCATCATGGGACCCTCGTCCCATCTTGGACACTATTCTTCTGCTGCTTTTCTTCGTTCCCCTCGACGTAAGTGACGGACGTCATAGCACAACGGTCCGTCTAGGTCTCGTTTCAAAATACTTCAACTCTTTGGAATCTGGGTACGACTGGGATCACTTCTCTGATCTGCATCACGAGAACCTGCAGGACGCCCGTCATAAGCCATGACGGGACCGTCACAACGTCGTACTCCCACACTTGGTCAGACTTCCCCATCTTTTCCTTCATACAGCTTCTCTACTCTAAACACGCTGCCACCACATATGGACCGTCATAAAGCTCCGTAGGTGGTCTCTCTGATTTTTTGCTCAAAATCTCCGCATTGCACTTTGGACAATATTTCCTGCAAACAAGAGAACCACTTATATCAAAATTAGCACAAAAAAGGGTTTTTGGACACACTAAACTTAGAAAAGTATTAATTATACCGTGAAACCACGGTATATCAGGTACGAAATGATAATAATAAACATCTTGGATACTATAGCTGGTTGGTTTTTTATGGGAGTGTCCCTTATTCTGAGATTGCCGAGAAGTTTGAGAAATCTCTCCTCTCGAAATAATAAAGCTTGGAGTACTAGGAGGTCAGATACTGGGAGAATATACCTTCACAGTGTAATCCACTCACAACCCAGCCAGAAGCTGAGAATTCGTGACGAGATGGCTCAATGAGAACTGAGCTTGGTTGGTAAGTAAAGCATGCACTTGGGGTACAGAAAAGGTAATATGCAGTTAACTACTTGTCTACACTAAACCACCACCACCAAATGATGAATGTTATTATGACAGGATTCCTATGTCGATAAATGGGAGATGGATTTCCAACCGAGTGCCCAAGGTTTCAAATAAGGGGAATTGGCGCCAAGGTCAAGGAACCCCAAGGTCAGATCTATGGTACCTATACCGTGAGGGGTCCATTATTAGGTCCTGAGGTAGGTGGTGGAGATCCAATCGGTATCTGGCTATCTCCCTACAAAGTTGGTGAGTCATCTGAACACAAATAGAAGACCTCTAGTTGTAGAAGATTAGCGGCATTGCATAATGATTTTGCTAACGATTGCATTGAAGAAGTTATGAGTCCTTATCGCGGCTCTTGATCAGGTGATGTTTGGTTTAGACCGAAGAAATATGAGTTAGACTGAAGAATTCGCGAGTCCCCACCTGCAAAACCATCTATAGAGGAGGCCCCAAGTTGAACTAAAGTTCTCCCACCTCATCCCTTAGGTATGAATTCTTAGGATAGTGACACTTTGCCGGTATCATTGCCATCAGATCTGAATGACCAACACGTTTGAGAGTTTTGGTTGAAAAGTGCTAAAAAGGTTCAAAAGAGCTATTGGTGGACTATTGCGGCTATTTGGGATCCCCCTAGTATTTGTTTCTTATTAAATCTAACATCAACCCGATCATAAGCCAAGTAATTGGCACCAGAGATCTTAAATCCCCTATTTCAAAGGTTCGTGAAGAAGAAAATCTTAAATGTTGTATGCCGGAGTATCTATCCGATCGCCATAGTAGTTGGTTTATGCCCATGTTCGTGGTGCTACCTCGAGAAGAGGGAATGACTTTGGTCCCACAATGAGAAAAATGAACTTGTTCCAAATTAACCCGGTTACTGGATGGAGGGTGTGTATGGACTTACCATCTATGAAATGCCTGGACAAAAAAGATCATTTTACTTATGGGCCCTCATTATCAAGATCTTGGATAGACTTGCAGGAAAGGGTGACTAGTTTCTTGCTGGATATTGGTGGTATAAAGCAGTTTCTTTGCAAACCAACGATCAAGAGAAAACCACCTTTACTGTCCATATGGAACCTGTTGCGTTCAAGCGGAATGCCGTTTGGGTTGTGCAATGCCCCGCCGCCATATTTCAGAGATGTATGATGTCGATAATTCTCCAACAGGTGGGAATATACTATTAATGTTTTTATGGATGATTTTCTAAAGGTTTGGTGACATTTTGAAGCGGTGCTTGAACATTTATCTGACGTCTTAAAGATTGACGACTGCAATTTAGTACTACTAAATTAGAAAAATTCACTGCATGGTGAAGAATTATGTTTTGGGTCACTCGCTTTTTTTTTTTTTGTTTTTTGTTTTGTTTTTTTGTTTTTGTTGTTTGTGTGTTTTTCTTTTGTGTTTTTGGTGTTTTTGTTTTGTTGATGGGTTTGGTGTTTGCCCAACCCAGCCCCCACCCGCCACGCAGTTCCCCACCCCCCCCCCCCCCGCCCCCCCCCCCGGAAGTCCCCCCCCCCCAACATAGTTGGTTTGTGGTTGGTGGTTGGATTGTTTCTATGGTTGTTGTTGTTGTTAAGGGTTTGTGGTGGAGTCGTTGTTATTTTTGATTGTCCTATTTGTTTGTAGATGACCACCCCACCCCAACCCCCCCCACCCCCACACCACCCCCCCCCTCCACCCCCCCGGCCCCCATTTTGAATGGTGTGACCCAAAAAAGGTAATTTGGTTGATTTATCTGTTTTGACATTTATTGGTGGGTTGTCTGGTTTTGTATTGAGGGGTGGGTTGTGTGGGTTTTTGATGCTTGGTGGGTTTCAGGAAAAAGGATAGATTTGATCGAGCTAAAGTCTAGGTAATAGAGAGACTCCTCACTTAGCTCTTTAAATGTGTGAGAAGCTTTCTTGGCAGCAATTTTTATATCGGATTCATCAAAGATTTTTCAAAAAAATTCATCTGTTGTGCAAACTGCTGGAGAAAGATTTTAAATTTTATTTTGATGGAATCCCTTCTAAAGCATTCAAGCGACTAAAAACCAAACAAATTGGTGTCTCACCTGGAACAACATTTATTTGAGGTTGATGTGTGTTCTAGTGGGGTTGGCTCTTGGTGTTGTATTGGTACAAAGAAGGAACAAAATCCCTTCACACCCTTTACTATCTATTGCCCTAAATGAAGCTGTAGAAGAATACAACAGTGACTGAGCAAGAACTCCTTGCCTAGTCTTTGCTTTGAAAAAGTTTGGCTCCTTTTTCTAGTAACTAGAGTTATAGTGCCATACTGACCATGTCACATGAAGATAGTGTGTTTAGAAAAGAAGGATGCAAACCGAGGTTTATTCGTTGGGTATTACTACTACAAAAATTTTACTTGAAGTGAGGGAATATAAAAGAGACCAAATCAGTTGCCGATCACTTGTCCCGTCTAGAAGATGAATATATGAAGAGAGTTAGGGGAATAGAGGTGATATTGATGATACTTTCCCCGATGAGCAATGTATTTGGCTGCTTTCACAAGACTTGATTTCGTGGTTTTGCCGATTTTTTGCGAACTATCTAGCTAGTGATATTTTCCATTGGACTTTCCTTCATCAAAGAGAAAAATTCATGTTCCGATGTGAAAAGTTCTTTTTGGCTGAACCTACTTATATACGAGTTGTGCCGACGGCTTATTCCGCGTTGTGTGCCAGAATGTGGAGATGTTTTGAGTGTTTTAGAGGCATGCATGCCTCACCCATTGGTGAAATCATAGTGGTACCGAAAACCGCTCATAAATATTCCAATGTTGGTTACTATTGCCCATTCTTCATAAGATGAATCATGAGTTGCTAAAGCATATGAATAGAGCCAAAGAGAATGGCGGCCATTTCCAGAAAGTAATGAGCTCCCTCTAAACCCTTCTTGTGATTGAGTTATTTGATGTTGGGGTATCTGACTTTATGGTTCCTTTTTTGTTTCTCATGAAAGACGTATATTGAGTAGTGGTTGATTCATGTATCTAAATTGGGTGGAAGTTAATCGCCCTCGCAAACAATGAAGGAAAGAGTGCACTGTGTTCTAAGAAGAATATATTCTCCGAGTTTTTGTACCCCAAGGGAAATTAGTGGTGATGGGGGAGTCCCACTTTTGCAACAAATGGTCAAGGAATTATTGGAAAATATGGGGTTCTCCATAATTGCCCTCCTTACAATCCTCAACCTATGTGGGCAGTTGAGTGTGTCACAATAGTTGATCAAACAGATGTTGTCAAAAAGTTGAACGCTAGTAGAACAGATTGGTCAGGAGGCTAATGATGATCTCTTTGGGCATACTTGAAACGTATAGACTCCCTAGTATGTACCCATACCACTTGTATATGGGAAACTTGTCATCTTTCGGTTGAATTAAGCAGCAAAGCCATGTGGCTATGATGAAGTAGACAATTGTGAGTGGAACGAAGCTGCAGAACAATGGTTAACTGGGTTGAATGAACTCCATGAATTTCGTCTAAAAGCTTACGAAAGCTCAGCCCTCTACAAAGAAAAGATTAAGAAGTACCATGACCTAAAAAATGAAAAACGAGAGTTTAGGATTGTGGATTTGGTGCTTTTATACAATTCTAGGTTGCGTTTGTTTCCGGGCAAGCTCAAGTCAAAATGGACTGGCCCTTACTTGATTACTCAACTATTCCCTCATGGAGCAGTTCAGTTGGAAACCTTGGGTGGTGTGCGGTTTAAGGTGAATGGATAGCGAATAAAAATCTATTTCGGGCATGCTGAATCAACAAATGAAGTGATCGAGGCATACCATCTTGATGAAGTCTAAGTAATCAAGTGTCTTCAGTCGTGCCGCAACGTTAAATCAAGAGTTGGTTGGTAGGAAACCCAATACTTATAGTTTTCGTTCTAGTAATGGTAGCATTTTCTACTAATGGATTTTAAATTTTCATGCACATCACCAGGAAATTCTGTAGAAAAATCATTTGTCAACCGTCACTGACTGATGCATCGACGGCTGTCACGCCTGAGGACGGACCGCACATGAATCCCGTGTGCCAAGGTATCTCTTTCTTAACTTTCAAAAAATAGGCACCGCAACGGACCCATGACGGCTGTCCGCATCTACGACGGACCCGTCGTCCGTCGTGGACTCTCGCATCATTAACCAAACCGCATACCCCCGACCCGACCCGGCTGGGGTATTTTTAAAATTGTCAACATTTAAAAAACCCACACTTCATTTTAAAAAACTAACCATTTCCTTCCATCTTTCTTTCAGTTCCTTCTCAATTCAAACTTCCACTTCCGATCTCTCTTCTCTATTACCGATCACTTCCCCAATTCCTGAAATCTCCTTTCTACTGGTCCGTAGCGTCTGTCTTGTTCGTGGTTCTGCTCTTGATCACCAAGTGCCTCATTTGCTTGTTGTTCTCCTCTTCTGAGGTATGTGTCTTTGATCTCTACCCATTTACAATGAATTTTTGTTTTAATTAGTATTAGCCTATTCCTTTTTAGTGGGTCTTCATTCTTTGCTCCAATTTTTTCTGACCTAGGTTTAGAATCCTCGAATTGCCTTGTTAAAACTCAAAAAATAGGTGGCTTAGCATTGCTAGTTTGCTAGGTATTTGGGTTAGGAACATCTCGGTTAACAGTAACTATTCCATGTGAGTCACAGAGGATGAATGTGGCATCCTCAGTTCTGGAACTGAATGACAGAATGAGACCCCGATGATGGACCCTCGTACCCACGACAAACCGTCATAGGGTCTGTTCCAACACCCCAAGACCCCACTGTTCGTTTTCTCTAAGTGTCCACCAACAGACAAATGCGACGGACCATCTTCCCCACGAAGGACTGTCTTGCACAACCGGTCTGGTTGTCAGAGACCCTATTCCTAAGGGTCTCCAACTTTTTCTAAGTGTCCTCTAACGGACATTTAAGACGGACCGTCATACCCGCGACGGTTCGTCCTGCACAACCGTTCTGGTTGTAAGAGACCCTACTCCTAAGGGTCTCCAAATTTTTCTAAGTGTCCTCTGACGGACATCTACGACGGAGCGTCATACTCTCGACGGTCCGTCCTGCACAACCGTCATGACGGTCAGAGACCCTTGTCCTAAGGGCTCCATTTTTTTCCAAGTGTCCTCTGACGGACATCTACGACAGAACGTCATACCCTCGACAGTCTGTCCTGCACAAATCGTCATGACAGTCAAAGACCCCTCTCCTAAGGGTCTCCATACTTTTTATAAGTGCCCCACGATGGACATCGACGATGGACCGTCATTATTACGACGGTCCATCGTGCTTATCGGTCATAACTGTCAGAGAATTTTCTTCAGGGATCTCCACATAAACATAGTTTTAAGTAAGACATGACGGACCCCATGACGGTCTGTCCTACTCAGGATAAGCCGTCACCTGGTCCGTCGTGTTTCACTGTTACTGCAGAAATGTCACAGCTTTGCTCTTATATTTATTTTGTGTCATTTTTGCTTGTCTTGTTTGCTTCTTCTAGTACTAATATTGATTCTTTACATGTACTATCTCTAATGGCACCAAAACAAGATCAAGTTTACGCACGTGGGCGTTCAAAGTCTGTCGCTCCATCTACCCGACTGGTTGTAGGATCTGATGATGAGCATGATACCGAGTACGTGCCCCTAGGCACTTCCACTCCACCACGAGTTGTACGTGCAACCAGAGCTACGCCCAAAAAGGTGGCGTCCGGTGTAGTCACTGCCTCCCAGTCTGATGAGGAGCACACACTGACCGACACACCTTCTGGGTCAGCTACACATGAAGAAGGAGCGTCTGACTCCTTAGGAGTTTCGTGGTTGGAGGAAGCCTCCAGGTCCACAGAAGTCCCAGCACCCGCTACAGCTGCACAGTTTGCCTCGTCTGATGAGGCTGACAGTTCTGATTCCACTCCAGGCTCACCGACTGGTGCTCTCACCCTGGTTGTCGACCAGCCCAACCGATGGTGTGTCGACGGGCAATACCAAGTGTATTCAGACGCCAAGTTTCTAAATGATAAGGGCGTCATGATACAGACCCTTACACTGGAGAGACGGGCTTTTACGGGAAGTCTCCCCACCATGCCAGAGATCCACAATCTCTTCACTATACACCGGCTAGAGTGGACTGCTCGTTCTTTAGGCCTCTAAGGTGTGGAGTTGGTTTGAGAGTTTTACGCCTCTTACATGGATACTCTCCAATAACAGATAGATAGGCGGGATGCCCCCGCCAAACTCCACTTTAGCATGTCCAAGTACGCGGTATACAAGTCGACATCTCCCTTCCTCTATCCGCCGGTATCTGTACAGCGAGGATGTTGATGCCAATAGGACCCCTCTCACCGCCGAGTTCGACTACTGGTGGAAAATTGTAAAAGATTGCCAATTCTTACGTGAGCCATCCGCTGAGAGAGACCACCAATAGGTGGATGGCCTGCACTTGTCTATTGATGAAGAGGGTGCCGACTGGGTAACAGAGCCGAAGGGATCCATCAAGAAGGCTAACTTGACCTTCACGTCTAAGTTCTTATGGTTGATTGTCCGTCACTACCTTTCTCCCACGACTGCTGATAATATAGTCCCATGGGATCGCGCAGTTCTACTGGCGGCGATGATAGCCGGGTTTGAGGTGGACTTCGCTTGGATTCTACAGGAGGCCATGCACGAGAGGACTTTTAAGGTCAAAACTACTTATCCATTTTTGTTCATGATATTTTCATTATGCAGGACTGCAGGTGTGCCCATCTGGCACATTGATCAGCTCAAGACTCCATTGGGCACTGTTGATATCGGCCTCATCCCTCATCAGGGATGAGGCCAATGAGTTGTCTCCACGCAGAGGGCCCCGTCCAGAGTTGCCTCCACTTGGTGAAAATCTAGTTGATACGGTACTCGAATGGCTACGCAGGCTGATTCTGAAACCACTGACACTACCCCAATCGAGTCTATCCCGGGCAGTAGCAATGCCCCTAGCTCCTCTTGCTCAGCCCTGTTCCCCGCTCTGGTCCCGCTTGCTAGGGTCTAGAAACTAGAAGCTCAGATGGTCACAGTTCTTCATCACATCCAGCCTTGGATGCAGAGGTCTATTGCTGAGGCGTAGGAGCGCTTAGAGTGTAAAATGGTCCAGCACACAGAGTGGAAGATCGCTGAGGTTCATCAGCGCTTGGATGCTTTGGAGTTGCAGGTGCTCGCCCGGCCATCCCCTCAGGTGGACGTGTCGACCCTTCAGGCTGCGGTTGAGAGTCTGCGAGCGGATATTGATATGATCCTAGAGGCTAGTGTGACTGAGTCTGAGGCCCCTTCTGCAGATCCAGCTGAGGAAACTCGAGAGCATGCCAAGAGGCGCAAGGGTCGAGAGGAGGATGAGGCTAGAGCACGGAAGAAGGAGTGCCGTGAGATGGAGGATGTGAGGAGAGCCTCGCTTGCTGACTCGGAGGCGCATCGGATCAGGGCTGTAGAGTCAGCTGCTGGGGCATCTTGCTCCAGAGATGTGGAGACCGCGGGAGGAATAACTGATAGGGCTGTTGCTGATGAGGAAACTAATGAGGGTGTCCAGACTACAGAGGTAGTGGGTTCCGGGGAATCGGACCCACCAACTTGTTGATCGTCGGCGCTTTGCGCCCCAAGTTTTCTTCACCTACCACTATCATATTTCATTTTTTATGCATTGGGGACAACTGCATATCTTTTTGTTGGGGGTGGGGTAAATGGAAAGTGATTGCTAGGGTGAAGTCTGAGTAGCCCAATTCACGATCCTCTTTTGGGGTTTTCTTGCCTGTTTTCTTTTCCCCCAAGAAACTGATTATTTTTATTGTTGAACCGGCATGTCTATATCTTGTGTACATAGTATAACTCTGAAGCATGATGGCTAAAACAAAAATAATATCCTGATGTAATGAAAATGATGCATGATTAGGCATAGTAATTGATAAATGTGTGGCTCTAAGCATGACATAGAGATACACCACTGCATGATCCTAAGTCTATAATTTGAACTAGGTGTCTAATAATTAGGTAGAGTAATGAGATGTTAAGTGAGTGTGAGGAAGATTTGAATAGTCTATTATTACTGAGCTAGAACTTGCCTGGTTATTCCTGCTAAAAGTAAGTTGTAATAGACAATTAGGAAAGGATCATATACCCTTATTTAATATAGCCAATTTTTAGCCTAAATAAAAAAATCCGAATGAAATTAATCCCTCTTTGATCTAAATGATTTGAGCTTAAACTAGACCTTTCTTTTTCACCCTCCTTGGACATGTGAACCTCAGCTTATGCCAAAGCATAAATTGAGGGTGGCTACTGCAGTAAACAACCTTTCATGGACCTGACCAAACTCTCCGGTGGGGTTGTGTAACTTTGTTCATGGCAAAGCCATGCTTGAGGGTGACAATTATGAGGATTGACTGGAAAGTGGGTTGAAAGAAAAACAGAGAGAGAAATAAAAAGTAATGTGACTCAAGACCAGTTGAAAAAGGGAAATAAAAAAAATATAGAAAACAAGACAGAAAAGAAGATAGTCACTTACACAATGAAGAAAGAAATAGCAAGGTGAAAGAAATATGAGTAATTGAGCAAAATAATATGATAACAAGTGGATGTTAGCGTATTATATCAAGGAGGGCAGTGAATTTGTTCAAGATTGTGGTGTTGAAAAAGTAATCCTATACTCAACTGAAATCATTGTGTGACAAAAATGAGGATGTTGTTTGACGTGAGGACATAGTTGCAATATCGGACAAATATTAGCACCTTAGTGAGAAATGAATAGGTAGGTGTTACGTGACTTGGTGAGTCTGTGTTCATGTATGATTCCACAAATTCAAGCCAAATAGTTAGAATTAGCCTTAACTATGAGAGACGTGATCGGGATGATACCAAATATTGCGAAAGCTAAAGTGGATACTATTGTACAAAGATTTTTGAGTGAGTCATAGTGCGTCACCTTGAGGACACAAACGAATTTAAGTTGAGGGTGTTGATATACCGTGGTTTTACGGTATTTTTAATGATTTTTCCTTAAGTTTAGGTGTATCCATAAAGCCTTTTGTATTGATTTTTATGTAAGTTCTCTTTATTGCAGGAAACTGTCAATATGAACGCGAAGTGGTTTTGAGCAGAAATGCAGAAAAGTTATCACTACGAGCCTTATGACGTCTGCGATTGCGACGGCTGTAGGTTGGAAACGTAGTGGAAGCTGTTGAAGGAAGATGGGTAAGTCTGACGAAGTGGGGACTACGTAAAGTCCGACGGACCGTTGCTGGTTCGTCGCGAGATAGAGAGTAGTACCAGTACCCAATTTCCAAACCGAAGTTTAAGGGTTATGAAATGAAGGACCCTACGACGGGACCGTCGTGCTGTGAACGGTAACGAAGAGAGAAGCATACTAGAACAAAACTTTGAAACACCTTGTAAGAAAAACAAAGTTAAGATTTTCACAACTAGAAAAATTAAACTCGTAGTGAAACAGAATCAGAACCAATTTAAAAAATATACGAAAAGATGTTTTTAAAGAAGAATTCTTGTTCATATGTGTCTAAAGAATCTTACTAATTCCAACAAACTTTGCGACGAGGAAGTTACCAAGTTAAGGAAATCAGTAAAGGACAAAAGAATGAAAGAACTAAAATTAAGTCACAAATCTAAAATTTGTAAACAACACGTACAGACTCTCCAAAAAAATTAATAGAAAAAGATCAATTCAACTGAAACTCACAGTGTCCTCTTAAGGAAATATTAACTGTAGTATTTTTGTATTCCACTGATTGCAGAGAATCTGATCATGGAAGTAGAGATAAATGCCATTAACTTCTCATAATTCTTGCTTTGTTTTGCACGGTCGAAGTGAGAATCTAATATCAATTTTTATGGTATTCCGTTTAACGATACAGGTAATCTTCTTATTAAAGCTATCTAAGGAGGAAATAGTTTTTTGAGTATTACCTGTGAGTTGTTATTTGTTTATTATGTGTATCTTTGGAAAAATCTGCAAACCATATGTTGTGGAAGAATTTTAATCGCAACTATTGTGCTTTTAAAATTATTTAGTTGCAAACATGAGAGAAGCATATTTGTTGATAACTGTATGTCAAATTTTATAGTGAAGACTATTTGAAAGAAAAAACATTTCTAGCGATAAAGGATATGGGTTATTTTGGGAGAAAAAAAAAAGACTTTTGTAGTTTGCTACTCCATCAGAAATGTTAGTGTTCTTATTTTGTAGACTAAAAACTTTGTGATTTATACTCTGATAATTGGATATCCATTGGTTTGAATGATATGAAAAATCCACATAATAAGTCAGTGTTGTACTTTTGATTTTCTATAACTTCAATATAATCAATATATTATAAGTAGGACGCACCAAGTAAAAAGTTAAATTACCATTTTGTCCTTTTATTAAATTAAAAGTGAATTCTCATTTAAATTAAATACAGGAAATTTTAATTACATAATGACATACTTTATGTCCTTATCCCTGTAATAATTAAATTTATTTTTCTTGATAAATGAGACATTAATATTGTTTTATCTTATAAGAAATCTCATAAACGGAAGATTTGAAAAGTTATGTAAATAAAAATATGATCCATCATTCATTCATAGTCCATATATTCATATTATTATTATTTTATTTTTTATTATTATATCATTAATCATCATATTATATAATTGTTATTATATTTTATATTATAAGTGGGAGATGCTTTGTCTAAAGTAGATTAAGAAAAGACCCTACAACTTTTTAATTATCATTATAATAGTATTAAAATAATAATTAGTTCTTATTCATAAGTGTGAAACTCTTGAAGTCTAATGAATTTTTAACTCTTCAAGAAATCGCCATTAAGTGAATAACTTTTACATTTTATAAGAAATCACCTTAAAGTACTTACTTTTGAACTCTCAAGAACCACCATAAATAAGTCTCTTAACCACTTTGTCTTCTAATGACTATTGTACATTTGATTGGTTTAGAGGGCATAAAAACTCTTCTCATACGATGTTTTTTCAAGTCTTCTTTTACATTAGAGTTTTCATTTTGTGCTATAAAAATTCAAATTTATTCTTAAATGAGATCTAAAGTTTGATTCTCATATGAAAATACACTGCTAAATTTTTTTTTATGAAGTTATGATTGTAATTTTTTATCATGGTATAAATTAGAGGTGATTCGTTTGCCGACTATTGCATAGAACTTTTAGTAGAAATTGCGCCAATTAAAATGAGGTATGCAACATGTCTTCAAACAATTTTGCATTTTTTGCATGATTACTTTTAAGTAAATTTGAATAACATACCATTATTGTATTTTAAATTAGATTTTAATAAACTTCATGATGTGTATTTTACAAAGTAGAGCCTCTTTGATAACTTTAGTTTGAAACAATGGACTTATTGAAATTGATTTTTCTTCATTCTCCCTAGCTTCCGAGTAAAAAGGGATAAACTAATGTTTCCTTCCTCAATAACATAGAAGCAGAAGAAATCGAGCAGAGAAATCGAGAAAATATTTGAGAGAAGAACTATTTCTAACATATGATGTAATTTAAATGTAAATCTGAAGGAGTACTTAAAAGTCCAAGAGAAATAAAAACGTGAAGGAGAAAAAAAGGATCAACAAAATTAAAATATGATAAAAAAGTATGCAAAATAACCCATGAACAAACAATTGAAATTTTTTTGTCAGGCTACAAAGAAGAATAAACAACTTATCATTGAATTAATATGGAGAAAACATATATACTTGTTACAAGTACATATGGTAATTAAACTTTGGTACAAATTGGAAAAGGTTTATTGGTGTGAAATTCTTCTTAAGAAAAGTAACAAACTAATATAATATACAGTTTCGACTATAATATAAAAAGGTAAATATCTATCACATTAAATTTTATTCTCCAAATTTGACGATTATAGGAAATATTAATTATTTTACAATAAAGAATACAGGTGATTGTTCATTTATTCATTTAATATTCTTCATACAACTCTTTTCAAAATCTTCAAAAGTGATTTAATAGTTTATTAAAAATACATTTGTTAGATGTATTTTATATACTCTATAATATATTAATAGTTGTAGGATCACGTGCCAAGGCAACGTGTGAATGACTAGTATAGAAATAAATTGTACAATTTTGTTTGTCTTTATTGGTTAGTATTTAATTGTACTTATTGTTAGTATTGAAAATACTAAGGTGATGTCTTTTATGAAGAGAAAATATACCAGTGACTTACAATTTGTAGTTTGTGTCTTTATGGAATGATCTTTGGACAGTGGTAAACATTGCTGAAAGAGACTTGCAGCACTATAATTCTTTAGTAGAATAATGTTTCCGACATTAAAATATGTGGAAAAACTATTTTCAAAACACTTGAAAAATATTTTGAGGCAACATTTGAAATGGGGAGTATTTGCCTATAATGAGACTTGAGGGTCGAATTTAACTTTGGAGCAAAAGATATGAAATTCAATGATTCTTTTGTATTATGTTATACCCCACACAATTCTTGAAAGTATATTATTTGGTATTGTGGTTGTTGAGTCGCTCTATTATATATATAGTTTAAAATGTGACTAGTATGAAACATCAAATTATATATATAATGGTTCACAAAATAATTGTGTCTGTTACTGATGAAAATAATCACTAAAATATTGTGATTTTTATTGAAGAGATAGTCTATTATAATAAAAGTCTTGCTTAGCATGAATATTTGTGAATAGTGATATACCGTGGTTACACGGTTTTTTAATTATTTTTCCTTAGAGTTTAGGTTGTGTGTCCAAAAGCCTTTTGCTACTAATTTTATGTAAGTTTCTTTTATTTGCAGAATCTATCTAAAGATGTATTGCGGAGGTTCTTGAGTAAGAAAATGCCGAAAAGTACACCTACGGGACCCTGTGACGGTTTGTCGTTGTCGGTGACGGTCCGTGAGGTGGCATAGTCGGACGACGCTGAAAGAAGTTGGGGAGTACTGAAAAGTGTGGAGTACGGAGTGCGTGACGGACCGTAGTAGCCGATGAGGTCCATCCTTGCTGTTCGTCATGAAGATCAGAGAAGTAGTCCAGTACCCAAATTCCAAGAGTTCAAAGGGTTATGGAACGTAGACCCTCGACAGACGCCATGTTTGCCCTGTGACGATCGTCATACCTCGGCCGTCGAGGAGGTACATGAAGAGAAGCAGCAGAGAATTTGCAAGTATGGGCGACGGAGTCCACGACGGACCCATCGGCCAGGTCCGTCGACCCAGCCGCGTTTTTAATGAGTTCCAGCAAATAGGTCCTTTAATTGGGTTTTGTTTTATAAATAGGTGATTCAACAAACCTCGTTTTTTGGGTTGACCTCTTTGGTGATCAGACTTTCTCTACAGTTAGACTCTTGGTTATTTGCTTCTTATGGATTAGACTTGTGCCCGCACTTATAATTCCCAAGAGATGGGGGGAAAAGTGTGGAGAATCTTTAGTCTTCAATTAATTCAGAATTGCTTGTTGGTGATTTTTTTGATGAATCAGTGAAACTTCTGGATTTTATTTTTCTCATGAAGTTAAGTGCATGAATTCATATATTAAATATTTGAATATTGTGAATTATAAATATGGGTAACTAAACTCCATAAACTAGGGTTCGTGGGAAACCATAGTGAATAATGAAGAAAACCGAACTAAAATACAATTCTAGAAGACAAGCTGGAGCGGGAAGGCGAGGGAAGAAGAAGGGATATTTTAAGTTCATTTTACCCCCCTATAAACTACTTTCGAATTTAGCACCCCAGCACCCTACACCCAGTCCCTGTGAAAACCAGCACCTTATACGCCACCTCTTCCCCCATTCCTCTTGGATCTCCCCCTAATGGACTCCAACCCCCCATCAAGCAGCTCCCTCCCCTTAACCACCTTCACCTCCCCTTTCCCGCTCTCCCTACCCTCCTTCTCACAGCTCCGACCCATACCCTACCCCATCCCAAACCCACCCCTCTCCTCCCCCCCCACATCCCTCATTCACCCTCTCCACTACTGCCCTCACACCCCCCCGTCACCCACCAGTTACCAAACCGATCCCTGCTCCTACATACATCAAAAACCCATCCCCCATCCTAATTGCAACCACCTTCTCATCCTCGACATTACATTTTCGTTCTCACCAGCTCACGCCCTGTCATTACCATCCCCATTTCGCTCCCAGTCAACTTCCATCTCCCTCGTGCCATCACCACACCCACCCCACCTTACCACACCATTCTAGATTCCCCCCGCCTGTGCCCAACACCCCCTCCTTCAACTCTACACCAACGCACCCACCAATCCATCCCTCCCCCCAACTCCCCCACCCGCTACTCCCCCCCCCCCCCCCACAACCTTTCGGCCGATGAATTAACCACACATACATTTTCTCCCCCTTTTCTCTCTCCCCTTAACACCCTATCCATATCTCCGCTTACAGCGAATTAGCCACATACGCCTCATCTTTCCGATGGGCTTTGGAACACCCTCAAACCCCTTTCACCCCCACGACTAACGTACTTTCTCCGCTTAGAAGTCTTTTTAACGGATGGCCAAGTTTGAACTCGCCTTAATGCTACTTGCGGACCAAGGAGGGTAGAGTAAGAGAAAAGAATTATCAACATAGATTTAGTGTATACTCTCTATAGGATAGTAGTGATTGGTACGATGGTAATAAATTAGTCAAATATAACAATATGATGTTTAATATAAGGCTAAAGGTACGGGTAGTATAGCACACACGTAGCGGACAAGGTGTGGAGTGAAATGTTTAGATGCGGACCAAGGATTTAGAATACATAACTTATCACTTTACATGCAAGATACTAGGAAATAATTGTTATTAGTTAGAATTATCCAAGTTAGGAAACCTGTGGGGAACAAGTAAACTAGTTACTTTTATTACGATTAAAACTCCAACATTGAATCTGTTAGTGGTCTATTTTATTCAGCTAAGTATTTTCCATTCATTTAGAAAAAAATCCCTTGTATTGACTTTCCTTTCCAAGGAAATACTTGACTAAATAGTCGTAATAATAGATTTACGTGAGTTTTAACTATTTTTCCTAGTGGAACGATCTTCAACCCATAGTTGGGTCTTTACTTGAATACGACCTCTTTAAAGTCTTATTGAGAGTTAGCTGAGCGTATCAAGATTTTGGCGTCGTGTCGGAAAAATTAGCTTTTAGATTAACTTTAAACCGTCATTACTAATTAGTCAATATTTTCTTAGTTTGACTTGTTTATGTTTTGATTTTTTTGCAGAATGATCTTCCTTGTATGCAAATACACGAAGAGGAAGCGAATCCTTGTTTCCCTAACGATCACGAATTAGACCGTACACTACGCATATTAATCACAAACTTGGGTATTAATGATGATGATTCCAAAAAGAACCATCCAGCCTCAAGGATGTTATGGTCAGTTATTACCGATATCAGGGGAAAACCAACAAAGGGACAAAATTCGTCTCCACGTTCAAAAAATACACAGAGGCTTGATAATATTGACAGACTCTGATGGGCCACTTGTCTTGCCCCCTCTACACAAGGATACACTTTGTGGTAATAGTAGTCTAATGCAAATGTTCACTACTAGAGGTTTATTTTCAGGGCTTACCTTATGAGGACCCACCATGCCCATATAGTTAAGGTAAGGGCAGTGTGTAAAAAGCTTTGGAGGAAGGCCTGATTGGATTTGATGTAATAGGATAAGAGGATTCTCCTTATTGACGGAGAGGTTGTCTATTTTGGTTCACTGGGCTCCCTTATAAACGCAATTTCACTTGAACCAACTAGGGAGGTTTTTTCTTAGAATCTTACTACCCGCTCTCAAGAAACTAAACCACAAAGACAGAGTGAACAACTTTGTGCCACTACCAGGAGAGTCAGTTAGTAGTTCTTGGGATAGATTCACTTCATTATTGAGAAGTGTCCCCAACCAGCGCATAGATGATGAGTCATTGAAGTAATACTTCTATCGGGGACAGGATGATAATAATAAAGCGGTATTGAATACTATAGTTGGTGGTTCTTATGGAGAGTGTCCTTATTCTGAGATTGCCGAGAAGTTAGAGAAAATCTCCCGGAATAATAAAGCTTGGAGTACTAGGAAGTCAGATACTGGGAGAAATACCTTCACAATGCAATCCACTCACAACCCAACCACAAATGAGATTCGTGAAGAGATGGCTCAGATGAGAATTGAGCTTGGGTTGGTATCAAAACATGTCACTGGGGTGCAGAAAAGATAAATGCAGTTAACTACTTGTCTAAACCACCACCACCAAATGATGAATGTTATTATGAGGAGGATTCCTATGCGGTAAATGAGGAGATAGGGGATTTCCGACCGAGTGCCCAAGGCTCAAATCAGGGGAATTGGCACCAAGGTCAAGGAAACTAAGGTCAGATCTATGGTAACTATAACTGTGAGGGTCATTATGTCTTGTATATGGAAATTACATCGCGGACAACCCACTAGTCAAAACCCCCAGGGGTAACTATGGGTAACAGAAAATGAAGTAAAGGGCCCTTTGTTCCTCATCAAAATCGTGAAGTTACTCCTAGGGATGGTGGAGGTAGTATGGCGCGAGTTGAGGATATGTTGCACAAAATGATGAGGAGGTTCGAGGCTGTGATGAGCACACTAAAGAGTTGAGGAGTGATTTTAGGAGGGTAATTGGGCCAGAAAGTCGATACACATGCAATATCGATTAAGGCAACTTGAGTTACAAATGGCCCAAATTTATTGCGACTGTTGAACATACGGCAAAACCGAGCACCTTCCTAGCAACACTGTCAAAAATCCAAAAAAAATGATGCACATTGTATGGCCCAATCAACTATCAGGCGGTGGTAAGGAAAACCATGACCCACCTATTGCGTTCTAAGAGGAAAAAAAGGTGGAGAAAGCGGATAATGATAGGTGGTAGAGGTAGTGGTGAGTAGAAGATAGCATGGAAAAAGATGCGAAAGCACGATAAAAGGTAAATGCCCATGCCTTATACCAACCACCTTCCCTTTCCTCAAAATGTATTAGTGAAAAAAAGACCGAGGATGGGAAAAGCATCGGTGTTTGCATAACAATGTTGAAGCAGATTTCTATTCAAAGTCTCTTTGGAGAAGCTCTAGAACAAATGCTCGGTATGGCCAAGTTTATAAAGCATCGGTTACAAGAAAGAAAAGATCGGTCACTTTCGAGGATATGATAGAATGCAGCATGGTAGACTGGTGATTGCTACAAGATCTCTCGTACAAAAGAAAGAAAGAAGATCCGGGTGCGTTCACTATTCCTTGTACAATCAAATTCATTACCCATTTTGCGAAAACATTATGTGATCTAGGGGAAAACATAAATCTCATTACCCTTCTCGATTTACATGAAGTTGGGTGTGGGTGACCCAAATCCACTGCGATGCTGGCTATGATGGCCGATTGAACAATGAAAAGGCCCTCTAGGATACTCAGGATGTGATCAGTAAAGGTAGAGTTGTTCATTATTCCAGAAGATTTTGTATCCTGATTTGTGAAGTCGTTTTAAGTGTCTATTATTTCTTGGGAGGCCATTCCTGCTACGAGTGAGTCTAGTTGATATGGAAAAAGGGTAGATGAAATTTTGTTGAACATGTATGAAGAAAGCGACCTCAACATTTGTAGGTCCATGAGGCAGGCAAAGTGGGAGCTCCCAATCGGTTATATGTTTAGATCCTACAAGAAAAGATAAAGAAGGATTATTGGACCAAAAGTGAAAAACGAGAGTTTATGGTTGGGGATTTGGTGCTTTTAGACAGTTTAGGTGCGTGCGTGGCTTTAGGCAAGCTCCAAGTCCAAATGGACGGCCCTTACTTGATTACCAAATTATTCCCTCATGGAGCAGTTGAGTTAGAAACCCAGGAGGGAGTGCGGTTGTAAGGTAATGGCGAACAATAAAATAATAACACGTTTTGGGCATTTATTGAATAGGAAATAAGGGATTCGAGGACATACAAATCCCCCTTTTTTTTTGGGGGGGGGGAATGACGGCTGCGTAATCAAGCGTCCGTAGTCGTGCCGCGACATTAAATCAGGCGCTTGTTGGGAGGCAACCCAATACTTATAGTTTTCTTTCTAGTAATGGTTAGCATTTTCTACTAATGGTTTTTAAATTTGCAGGAACATCACCCAGAAAAATTCTGCAGAAAAACACTCTACAGCAGTCACTGATGACCCCTCGACGGCCCATCATGAACGTTCGACGGTCGTCGCTGAATCGGTTGCCAGAGTACGTCTTTCAGTTATTTCAAAACTAAGACACAACGCGATGAACCAATGACTGACCGTCACAATTGTGGGTGATGAACCGTTGTCGAGGATGTGGGGGGTTGCGTGATTAATGAAGCGTATGATACGCTCCAAACTACTTCTCAAATAAGAAGTAAAAGCCCGGTCGTGTCAAGTAAATAACCCAGCAGTGAGGTTGGGGATCGTCCCACGCAGGAAAATAGTCTATACTTAACTTCAACCTGTTACTAATATTGTTTGATCAATGAATTTTTAAAGTAAAAACATTAAAAATGGGGGTTTCTATTTCTAAATGCGTGAAAAATAAATAGAACAAACTTGAAAGAGGACAACTTAACAGCCATATGGGACAGTTGATTTTTTAATCAATAACAAAAGTAATAGGGTTTACGTGTTATCCACAGGTTTTCATTAACTTGATAGTTCTTAACTTGATACAACAATTTCTTTCCTAGCTAACTTCATGGCAAAAGTGATAAGTTATGTATTTCTAAAAAATCCTTGGTCCGGAATCTAGCGAAAATCCACTCCGCACCTTGTCGCTACGGTGCGGTGTTGCTATCCAACCCTTTATCCTACTTACCTCATATTAAGCATCGTAGTCGATATTTGATAATTTATTGACCTCGTACCAATCAATACTAGCCTAGTAGATAGTATTACACTCAATCTATGATAATAATTCTTTCCATATTATCTACCTCCTTGGTCTGACAAAGTAGCATAAGGCGAGTTCTAAAGTTTTGGCCATCCGTTAAAAGGAGTCTAAGCGAAAGAATTATTATACATGCAAGACACTATTCTAGAATTGTTTTATTTTAGTGAGGGTTATCTCATTATTTGCCTATGGTTCCCACAACCCTTAGTAATGGAGTTTAGTTACTATGGCCATAAACACAATATAAACTTATATAAATAAGAGCATGTATTTACGGCAACTGAGAAAGAGGAAAAGCCAAAGGATGCTGGGGGAGGAATTCAACCAAAAAGCAGGGCAGAAGCGCAAAGGAAGGCAAGAAGCGCACAGGAACAAGGGGGGATCCAAGACGGAAGGGGGAACAAAGCGAAGAGGCGTAAAACACGGAGGGCGGAACCTGCAAAAAGGAGGGGGGTCGAATACCGAGGGAGAAAAAAGCAAAACCGAAGGAACAAGAAGGCGATATACTCTAAACTTGCTGGAAATTGCCAAAACGCGGGCTGGGTCGACGGGAACCTCGCGACGGACCGTCGTGGTCACAAGGGACGTAATGGACTCAATCGTACCATTACTTGTGCAAATTTCTTCTGCTGCTCTCTTCATTTTCCCTCGACCGTCAAGTATGACGGGGACAGGTCATAGACACAACGGTCCGTCGAGGGCTCTTCGTTCCAAAACACTTCAACTCTTGGAAATATGGGTACTGGGATCACTTCTCTGAAACTTCATGACGAACCTGTAGGGACGGACGTCATAGAACGAAGGACCCGTCAAAGCTTCGTAACCCCACACTTGGTCAGGACTCCCCATCTTCCTTCAGAATTGCCCGACGCCTCCCCTACGGAACGTAGCGAGCACGACGGACCGTCATAAGCTCCGTAGAGTGGTCTTCTTCTGCATTTCTACGCTCAAAATCTCCGCATTCAGCTTGGACAGATTTTTCCTGCAAAAACAAGAGAAGAAACTTATATAAAAAATTAGCACAAAAAATACTACAGACACATAAATTAAGGAAAAAGTGTTAATTATTACCGTGGAAACCATTGTCTATCAACACCCTCAACTTAAATTGTTGTTTGTCCTCAAGCGGGGGGGGGGGGAACGCACTATGACTCACTACAAAATCTTTGTAAAAGAGTATTCCAGTTTTATCCTTTGCAATAATTTTGGCTATCAATCCCGAGTAATCTCATTTAAAAATATATGCATGCTTATCCCTAATAGGCTTGAGTTTTGTGGGAGCAGAACATGGACACAGACTCACCATGGGGACTAACACCTATCCTCTTTTCATTTCTCACAGAGGTGCTTAACAAATTCTGGAATTGCAACTAGTTGTCCTCAACTTTAAAAAAAAAAAATCCTCCTTTTTCACCACATGATTTCAATTTGGGATACGGATTACTTTTCAACACGCGCTCTCAAGGAACAAAGTCACACTCATTCATACCCTCTTGCCATTTTAAAGCTTGCCCTTTTATTTTCAATGCCTTAAGTTCGCTATACAACCCTTAGGATCACGATAGGACTTTTAGCTAGTAAACATAGGGCTCGGGGGGGGTCAGGTAATGTATTATTTTAGGTATATTTTAGTGACTTTTTGCCCTCCTTGACAGCATAGGCCTACTAAACCCTTCCACTTTTCTATCATTTTTATCTCGCCCAGTTTTTATTTCTTTCACCTTGATATTTTCTCTTCTTTCTTTATTGTGTAAGTGAATTCTTCTTTTCTTGCTTGGTATTTCTTGTATATTTTTCTTTGTCTTTATTTTCTTGTCAAACTATTTCTTGAGTCACTTACTTTTTTCTTTCTCTCTCTTTGTCTTTCAACCCCAATTTCCAGGCGATTCCTATAATAAGCCACCCTCAAACTATGGCTTTGCCATGAGTCAAGGTACACATATTACCCAAAAGTGGTTCAGGGCCATAATTTACTGCATTAGCCACCTCAACTTATGGCTTTTGGGCATAAGAAGAGGTGCACATGTCCAAGGAGGACCACGACCAACACAATGTTCCACAGAAAAGATCAGGTGGGATTGAAAAACAAAGGTCTTATTTTAAAGCTCAGTCATTTGGATCAAAGAAGGATAAATTTATGGTTGGTTTTCTTTATTTTAGGCTTAGAACTGGGCTATTGAATAAGGGACTATGATCCTTTCCTAATTGTTATTATACACCTTACTTTTAGCAGGACTAAAACAGGCAAGTTCTTAGCATCAGTACCAATAGGGGACTATTCAAATTTCCTCACACTCACTTGACATCTAATAACTATACAGATTATAAGCCAGCATAGTTAGAAGTTTAAGACCTTGGGGATAATGCAATGGTTTGTAACTCGATTCAGCTTAGGAGCCACACAATTATCAGTTATATGCCTAGTATGCATGATTTCAGTTTATCAGGGATCTAATTTTAGCCATCATGCTCCAGAAGTTAAAACTAGTTACAATAAATATAACATGACGGTTCAAACACGAAAAGAAGTAATCAGAGTTCTTTTGGGGAAAAAGAACCACAGGCAAGAAAACCCAAAAGAGGATAGTGAGTTGGGGCTACTCAGGACTTCACACCTAACACTCATTTCCATTTACCCCAACCCCAACAAAAAAAAACATGCCATTGTCCCCAATGCATAAGAAAATATAAATATAGAGGGAGGTGAAACAAACCTGTGGCGCAACAGCGCCGCGATCCAACAAGCTGGTGGGTACGGTTCCCAGGGAACCCACGTCCTCTGCACATCTGGACACCCTCAGTGGGGACTCTCGAGCAACAACCGCACCCATCATAGTGGATCCTGGCTATATCTAACAGTGCGGGAGCTAGGACGCCCCAGCCACTAACTCTGATGCTCTCATTGGGTGCATCACCTCCTCAGCAAGTGAGGCTCTCCGCGAAGCCTCCATTCCAGCGCTCCTTCTTCCTTGCTCGCGCCTCGTCCTCTGATCGTCCCTACGCCTCTTGCCACTCGTTCTCGAGGGAGGTTTGTGGGTGGATTTAGGTAGCAAAAAAAAGGGCTGCCAACACCGGTCCTCAGGCAGGCCGGACAGAAGGGGCCTCAATCCGGCACCCTAGCCTCTAGGATCGTGTCGTGTATGCACGAGAAATGTAAGACTACAGCCTTGAAGACGTCGACAAAATCACCGGAGGGATGGGTCGGTCTAGCACTCTCAACTCCAAAGGCGTTCCGTAGGCGCTATTAACCTCAGCGGATCTTTCCGCTCTGTAAATGCACCATTTTCCTCTCTAGGCGCTCTTCGGACTCAGTAATCGACTTTGCATCACGACTGGATATGATGCAGAAGAGTGCCATTTGTGCCTCTAGTTATTTGGGGACCTTGCAAGCGGGACCAGTGCCGGTAGAGGGGCTTCTGTGCGAGAGAGGAGCTCGGGGTTGTTGCTTACTACCCGGGATAAACTCGACCAGGTAGTGTCAGTGGACGCATTGTGTAGCTGTGCGGCCTGGGGCTACCGTATCAGCGAATCATCAGCAAGTGGGGCTAATCTGGACGGGGACCTCTGCGTGGAGCCAATCATTGGCCTCGTGCTCTGATTAGGCGACGTCAATAGTGCCCTGCGAGGGTCTTAAGCTGATCACGTGCCCAGATGGGCACACCTGCGGGACCTGCAAAGGGCAAAGATCATGCACGGGAAAGGGTAATAGTAGTGACCGTTAATGCCCTCTCGTGCATGACTGCCTGGAGAAAGCCATGCGAACGTTCCACCTTGAATCAGGCTATCATCGTCGCCATCAACACTGCTCTGGATCCCAGGAAGATATATCAGCAGCTGTTGGGGAAGGCAAGAGAGAGAGGGTGACGGAAAAGCAGCCACCAGAACTTTTTTGAACGTGAGGTTTGGCCTTATGATGGGACCCCCTTCGGTTCAGCACCCAATCGGCACCCTCTCCATCTAGTGAACAGGGCAGGGCCATCCACCTCTTGGTTGGTCTCTCCGCAGTGAGGCTCGCGCAAGAACTGTCCATCCTTCACTATCTGCCTAGCAGTAGTTTCAAAAAACTAGCAAGTGAGGGGGGTCCGAGTAGCATCAACACTCTCGCTTGTATAGAAACCGGCGAATGCTGGCAGGGAAATTGTCCACCGGTACGCCCAAGGGACTCGGACCTGCTCCAGTGGGGCGGTTTAGCGGGGGCAGGCCCGCCTACGATCTGTGATCGGAGAGTCGGATATCGTAGGATGCGGTTAGAACTCTCAGACCATTTCTTTGTTGATCATCCCAACGGAGTGCCTATCCACTCCAAAGGATGCCTGATTGAAGAGGGTGTTGGGATCTCAGGCATAGTCGGGAGACTCCTGTGTAAGTACCCGCCGCTACAAGTTGAGTGTTTCGAGTTAACCACTCCTTATCAGTCAGGACCTGGCGTCGGAGTAGACTTTAAACTAACCCGTCGGACACCACCCACAAGTTAGGCTTGGTCAGTGGGCTGGGGTGGGACCTGAGTGTTGAAGCGAATGTTAGAGTCTGAACTGTCAGTCTCAAGTAAACGTGGCCGACGCATTGCAGTGGGCGGTGGCGGGTGCGGCCCCTCAGCAGCGCCAGAGGCTTCCTCGGACCATATTGATTACTCCTAAGAGACAAACACCTCCTTCCTATTTGTGGCTGACCCAGAGGGTGTGCCGGTCAGTGTGCGCTTCTCATCAGGCAGGAAGGCAGTGACTACGCCGGGACGCCACCTTTTTGGGTATGGCTCTGGGAGCACGGCATCCGGGGGAAGGGGTGGAGGTGCCGGTGGGAACGTAATCAGGGGTCACGCTCATCATCAGAAGCCGAGACCATGTGGGCAGAGGCGGCGGACAGACTTCGATCGCCCGCGGCGTGATGCGGTCTTCCTTTGCCTTGGGGTGCCATAGTAGATTAGTAGATAGTACCTGTAAAGGATCAAACTTAGTACGAGTAGTAGTGGTAAACAAGACAAGCAAAACCATACTTAACAAAACATTGAAAAAGTAGTAAATGTCTATAGAAACAGTGGGCCACACGACGGGCTGGTGGGACGTTCCCTTCGTGCTATGACGGACCGTCATGAGGTCCGTCGTGTATTATTGGACTGTGTATGTATATAGAACCCGGAAAGAGAGTCTCTAGACGAGAGATGGTCGGTGCAGGCCGGACCCCCATCAAGGTCGACGGTCCGTCGTAGAACACTTGAAAGAAAAAGATGGAGACCATTAGGGGAGGGGTCCTCCTGACCGTCATGACCCTATCGTGCAGGACAGGACCGTCGTGGGTATGGAGGGGTCCGTTCACATGTGACGTGAAGGAACGTGAAAAAAAAAATGAGGAGACCCTTAGAAAAGGGTCTCTTGGGGACAACCATAACTGTTGTGCAGGACGGACGTCGTGAAGACGACGGTCCGTCACATGTGTCCGTTGAGGAACACTTAGGGGAAAATGAGAGACCCTTAGAAAAAGGGTCTCTTAAAGAACAGGAACGGTTGTGCAGGACTGACCGTCGTGAGTACGGACGGTCCGTCACAGGTGTCCGTTGTACAGGAGTGATAGGGCTTTTGCAACGGACCCTACGACGGGTACCATCATCGGGGGTCTCGTTAGGAAATAACCGTGACAGGAACTGAGGGTACCCTACGCATTTCAACCTTGGAGTCTTGTTGACCTAATGTGTCGAACCAAACTAAACTAGGAAAACTAGCAATGCAAAAGCACCTATGTCTAGGTGGTATAACATGGAAATTTCGAACATTTGTAACCTAGATTAGACCGAATAGTTTTAAACTAAACAACATCGACACGGAAACTAAGCCTTAATACTAACTAGTAAACAAAAAAGGCAAGGATAAATGAGTTATAAATTTAGAGACACAACCTTTAGAAATGAGAAAAGCAAATGGACAATGTACTCAGTTGGCAAGTAGGACCACCCACAGAAAGCAGTCCGACTAGTAGATGATAACTCTAGGGCATTGGAGAAATTTTTAGGGGGCATTATCGTGGGAGGGATGCGGAAGTGAAAAGAGAGGGGATATACGGAAGAATAATGAAGGGAATGGGGTGAAATGAGGGGTGTGTGGGGTTTTTTAAAAACGGTCTGATATTTGAAAAAGGGTTCGAAGCCGGGTCGGGTTCAGGTATAACTCATTAATTCACGCGACGGTTTCCCCCGATGACGGTCTCGTCGCAGTTGGGAGACCCGTCGTTGGTTTCGTGTTGTTGTGCCCTAGTTTCCAAAAATAACAGGAAAAAAAAGTACCTGGGTTACGACGAATGCATCCGGACGGTCTGTCGCAGGAGCAACGGTCCAGCGATTGGGTTGTCCATCAGTGACTGCTGCAGAGTAATTTCCTGCCGAATTTCCTGGTGATGTTGCCTGCAAAATTTTTTAAAAAACCCAGTAGTAGAAAAGGCTACCATTACTAAAAATACGATTAAAAGATGGGGTTGCCTCCCAAACAAGCTCCTTATTTAATGTCGCGACACCGACTGGGACACTTGAATTAACTCGGGATTCATCAAGAGTGGTATGCCTCTATCACTCATTTCCCCGATGCTTTTTGCCCAAAAAGGGGTTTTAGTTCTATATTATTCCTCTTAAAACCGCATCCCTCCCCTTGGCTTTTAACTCAACAGCATCATGAGGGAATACTTGGGTAATCAAGTAGGGCCAGTCCATTCTCTGGAATTCTTGAGCTTGCCCAAAAGACAAGGCCACCACAGAACTGTCTTCAAGCAACAAATCCCCAACCATAAACTCTTGTTTTTGTATTTTCTGTTCAGTCTCCTTCTTTCCTTTTTCTTTGTGGGAATGGCAGTTACCGATTGGAGCTCACCACATCTGGCCTCAGTGGTCTAAAAAAATGTTTGAAGGACGATTTTCATATTCAACCGAAATGTAATCTTTCCATTATCCATATCAACTAAGCTCTACCTGTAGCAAGGAATGGCCTACCAAGAATAATAGGCACTTTCAAAAGCGAACTCATAAATTCAAAAATTAAACAAAAATCAGCCGGAAATATGAATGATTCCACTTTTAATAGCCCACCGCATGGGAGTATCCCTATGGGCCGTTTCACTGTCAGGGATCAACCATCAGTAGCAGCATCGCAAGGGTTTGGATCCCTCAAACCCAACTTCTTGTAAATTCAGAGGGGCAGGAGATTTATGCGTTGCCCCCAGATCAACAAATCCTTTCGCAAAATATAATGAACCAATGTAACAAGAATAGTGAACACACCCGGATTCTTCTTTCTTTTGTACGAGGGATCTGTAGCAATATAGAAAATACAAATTGCTTCCGTCTATCATTCTCCTCGAAAGTGACCGATTCTTTCTTGGTGACCAATCTTTTCATTAAAATTTTGGCAAACCGCGGAGGGGCATTTGTTCTAGAGCTTCTACCAAAGGGACATGAGAGAAAGCTGCCTTCAAAACACACAAACATTGTTATTGAAACGCTGGGTATTTACATTCCTCGGTCTTCTTAAACTAATCTATGAGGGAAGGGGGGGGTGGTGGCCTAGGCATGGGAATTACCTTGATAGTTACTTCTGCATCTTTTCCATACTTCCCTCTTTGTTCACCACTACCCGTTACCACATTATCATTACTCCTTTCTCACATTTTCCTAAGTATATGGCATAGGTGGGTCAATGGTTTGCTTACCACCCCGAGTAGTGATTGCCATACAGTGTGCAATCATTCTTTTGGATTGTGGATAGTGTTGCTAGGAAGAGTGCCACGGTTGACTGTGTGTTCTCTGTCGACAGATAATTGGGCCACTTTGCAAATTCGATCTCTGGTTAAATCAAAAAAATTGCATGTGTATCAACTTTTGCCCAATACTTAAAAAATAAGCTTAAATCACCCCTAACTCTTTAATGTTGATCCTCTCACTAGCATCGAAAACCTTCCTCATCATTTTGTGCCAACATATCCTAAACTCCGCCAGACTATATCACATCCATAGGAGTACTTACTTCCAGATTTGAGGAGGGGAACATAGGGCCAATTCAGGTCATTTATATTCGCATAGGCTACCCCTCGTTAAAGTTGTTGTCGCGATTGTAGTTTCCCATCTAGGGACATAGGACCCTCACGATTTTAGTTACCATAGTTCCGAACTTGGTTACCTTGGACCTTGGCGCCAATTATCCTTATTAGAGCTTGGGGCCTTGGTCGGGAAAACCCCCAATATGTTCATTTACTGCATAAGTTTCCTCCGACTAATAACATTACATCGTTATGGGTGGTGGTTTAGCCAGGTTATGTAAGGTTGACTGCATAATCTTTTCTGCACCCCAGTGGACATGTTTTAGTGCAACCCAAGTCAGTTATCATCTTAAAGCTTTTCTTCTCGAATCTCATCTTGGCTGGTTTGAGTGGACTGCACTGCGAGTGTTTCTCCATGTTCAGACTTCCTAGTACTCCAAGCTTTGTTATTCCGGGAGGATTTTCTCGAATTTTCAGCGATCTCCTCAGCATAAAGGCATTCTCCATAAGATCCACCTGCGATAGTGTCCAACACCGCTTTGTTGTTAACATCCTGTCCCGATAGAAGTATTCCGTCGTGACTCATTCCATTTATAAGGTGTGATTTGGCACACTTCTCAAGAATGAGGTGAATCTTATCCTAAGAAACTACTAACTGATTCTACTGGTAGGCCACAAAGTGTTCACGCTGTCTTTGTGGTTTAATTTCTTGAGATCCGGATAGTAAGCGTGTAAAGAAGGACATTACCTTAGTTGGTTCCCAAGTGAAGATTGAGTGTTATGGGAAGTAAGTGAACCATAGCAGGCCTCTTCCCGTCAGTGAGAGAGAAAACACTCTGAGGCCTATTACATCTAGATCCAAATCAGGCCTCCTATACAACTTTACACATCTGCCCTTACCTTAGCTCTATATGGGCATGTGGCTCCTCAGAAGGTAACCTGAAAACAAAACCTCTGGCAGGTAAGCATTTGCATAAGGCTTACTAGTTACCACAAAAAGTGTGGCCTGTGGGTAGAGGGGGTAAGGCACAAGTGGCCCATCCGAGTCTGAATGTTATCAAACCCTCTTTAGTATGCTTGGGGCGTGAAAACGGGATTTTGTCCCGCTTGCTGATGTTCAACCCGGCAGCATCGGGATTCACATTGACCATGAACATCAAACGGAGCTGGATGTTCTGGTCGGATCCTCATCATTTATTCCAAGTTTCGAGTCATATTGACGAAAGGAAGCTGCTTAACTCGTGACGTAGGGAACAGGTTCCCCACAGGTTTCATAACTTGATAATCATAACTATAACAATTTCTTTCCTAGTATCTTGCATGCAAAGTGATAAGTTTATGTATTTCTAAGTCCTTGGTTTGGCAATCTAGAAAATCGCACTCCGCACCTTGGTCCGGCTACGTGTGTTTGTTATCCCTAACCCTTATCCTTACACCTCATATTAAGCATCGTATTTGATATTTGACTAAAGTTATTACCTGTACCCATCAATACTAGCCTATTAGATAGTATACACTAAATCTATGTAATAATTCTTTCCTTATTATCTACCTCCTCTGGGCCGGCAAGTCGCATAAGGCGGAGTTCTACGTTGGTTCATCCGTTAAAAGGACTTATAAGCGAAAGAATTATTAATTTACATGCAAGACACTATTCTAGAAATGTTATTTGTAGTTAGGGGTTTTATCTCATTATTTTGCTATGGTTCCAACAACCCTAGTTATGGAGTTTAGGTTACTCATGGCATACCACAATATTCACTATATAAATCAGAGTTCATGTACTTACTTCAATGATTAAAGAGTTACAATCCAAAAAGTTTGCTTGATTAATCCCAAAACACTTGCAAGGATCTCAATAATCAATTAATCGCACAATATAATGTTTAACCACTACGGAGTTTTAACAATCTAAGAGGTCTAACAATACGGAGTCTAACCTCCCCCCCCCCCCCCCCCCCCCCACAACGAGTTGGTTTTGAACGTTAAAAAAAAACAAAAACCTAATTAAAAAAGGATCTAAATTGATAGAAATCTGCCAAAACAAGGCTGGGTCGACGGACTCGCGAAGGACCGTCGTGGTCACAAAGGACCATCATGGACGGCGTCGTCCATAAACTTGTGGCAATTCTTTATGCTGCTCTCTTCATTCCCCGCGACGGCAAGTATGACGACCGTTCAATAGACACAACGACACACTTCTCTTAAAAACACTTCAACTATTGGAATCTGGGTTAATGGGATCACTTCTCTTTGAACTTCATGACGAACCTACAGGACAGACCGTCATTGACACGACGGACCGTCACAAGTTTCGTAACTTCCACACTTGGTCAGACTTCCCTTATCTTCCGTCAGCAGCTGCACTACGTTTTTTTAAGCTGCTGCCACCTACGACCGTCGCGAGAAGCACGACGGACCGTCATAATCTCCGGTTTTAGGTGGTCTCTTCTGCATTTCTATGCTCAAAATCTCCGCATCAGCTTTGGACAGATTTCCTGCAAAAACAATGAGAAACTATATAAAAAAATTAGCACAAAAGACTTTCGGACACATAAACTTAAGAAAAAAGGTTAATGTATACCGTGAAACCCGGTAGATTAGCGTACACGACCCGACACGGCTAGGGGTTTTTTAAAATTCTTAACATTTAAAAAACCCCACCCTTTATGTTCACCCAGTTCCTGCCTCTTTCTCCAATTTCCCTCCTTTTCACTTTCAAACTTCCTACCTCTATTTCAAACCGATCACTTTCTCAAATTCATTACAATCCACTCTCTATAGTCGGAGTATTCTATTGGCGTTCTCTTCTTGATCACCACAAGTACCTTCCTCACTGTTTTTCTCAAAAGTCTTCAGGCATGTGTCTCTGAGTTCTACCCATTTACATTGCATTTTTTGTTAGCAATTAGTATTAGCCTATTTCTTATTGATGAGTTCTTCTTTAATACATATTCTTGTCTGCAACCTAGGTGAGAATCCTCAAAATGCCCTGTACACACTCTCGAAATAGGTGGCATTTAGCATGGCTAGTTACTAGTTCTTTGGGTTAAAAAAATTGTAGGTTAAAACACTAAAAAATTCCATTGGGTGTTATGGGGATGCATTGGCATCCACAGTTCTGTACATTGAATGACAAGAACGCGGGACCCCGATGAGGGACCGTCGATCCATGAGGACCGTCATAGGATTCTGTCCCAACATCCCTAACACCCCACGTCCAAATTTTTCTCCAAGTGTCACCAACAGACACATGCACGAACCGTTGTTTCCCGCGACGGTGTGTCGGTGGCACAAACGTTCTGGTTGTCAGAAGGGACCGTGTCCTAAGGGTCTCCAACTTTTTTTAAGTGTCCTCTACGGACATCTACGGCCCGTTACGTTCAACCCTCGACGGTGGTCCTGCACCCACGTTCGGTTTGTCAGAAAAACCCTGGTTCCTAAGGGTCTCCAAACTGTTTTCCTAGTGTTCCTCTTACGGACATCTGAGACGGACCGTCATACCCTCGACGGTCCCTCCTGCATAACCGTCATGACGGTCAAAGACCTCTCTTCTAAGGGTCTCCATACTTTTTTCTAAGTGTACTCTTACGGACATCTACGACGGACCGTCATACCCTCAATAGTCCGTCCTGCACAACCGTTCTGGTTGTCAGAGACCCTGTTCCTAAGGGTCTCCAACTTTTTCCAAGTGTCCTCTTACGGACATCTACGATGGACCGTCATACCCTCGACGGTCCATCCGGCATAACCGTCATGACGGTCAGAGACCCCTCTCTTAAGGGTCTCCATACTTTTTTCTAAGTGTACCACGACGGACAATGACGACGGACCGTCATCATCACAACGGTCCATCCTGCTTATCCTTCATACTTGTCAAGAGACTTTCCTTCAGGGGTCTCCACATAAACATAGTTTAAGTAATACATTACGGTTTGTCATACTCATGACGAGCCGTCACCTGGTCCATCGTGTTTCATTGTACTATAGAAATGTCATAACATCTTGACTCTTTTATTTATTTTCTGTCGTTTTGCTTGTCTTGTTTGCTCCTTCTAGTACTAATATTGATTCTTTACAGGTATTATCTATTATGGCACCAAAATAAGATCGAGTCTACGCACGTGGGCGATCAAAGTCTGTCGCCCCGTCTGCCCTCCTGGTCATTGGCTCTGATGAATGACGTGGGGACCCTGAGTATGTTGCCCCGGGAAGTTCACCCAATCCGAGTGGTAGTGCTGCCAGAGGCCACAACCCCCGCTCCCCCCCCTCACCCCCAAAAAAGGTGGCGTCCGGGCGTAGTGCACTGCTTCCAGGCTGATGAGGAGTTCCACTTGACCGGCACACCTTTGAGTCAGCTACTCATGAAGAAGGATGTCTGCTCCTTAGAGTTTTTGTCGGAGAAAGCCTCCGGATTTAATGACAGATCCCTGCACCCGCCCACACCTGCAACAATCTGGCCTCGTCTGATGAGGCCTAACAATTTGAATATTAAACCGGGCTCCACCGACTCGTTCTCCACACCGGTCACCAAACCGGCCCAAACCGGGGGTGTTGTGTCGACGGGCAGTATCAAGTTTATTCAGGACGCAAAGTTTCTGAATGACAAAACGAGTGTGACCACGGACCTTTACAGTGGAGAGGCGGGGTTTCTTAGAGAAGTCTCCCGACTATGGCAGAGAATCCACATCTCTTTCCCAGCATCGATGGAATGGACAGCGCGTTCGTAGGCCGTGTAAGTTCAGAGTTGGTCCGGAGAGTTTCTATGTAAACCTTACGTGGTTACTCTCAGATCATTAGATTGATAGGCGGGCTGCCCCCCTGCAAACAGGACACACTGGAGCATGTCCGAGTACGTGGGTATCAAGTTCATATCTAACTGGCCTGCCTTATGCCCGTTATGTATAAGGCGAGGATTATTGATGCCAAACGAACCCCTCTCACCGCCGGAGGTTTTACTACCGGTGCAATATACAAAGATGACCCAATTCTTGAATGAATCATTGCTGAGGATAGACCACCAAGATATAGCTGTTCCTTGCACGTGTCTATTGATTTTGGAAAGGGTGGATGATTGGGTATTAACCTAGTCGAAGGGATCCACTAACGAAGTCTAACCTGACTTCACGGCGAAGTTCTTATGCTTGATTGTCTGACACGGCATTTCCCCAACCACCGCTGATAATATAGTCAAAGCGGGGATCGTGCAGTAGTTGAGTACTGATGGCGGCGATGATAGCCGGGTTTGAGGTGGACTTTGCTTGGCTTCTACAGGCGGTCATGCACGAGAGGGATTTTAAGGTCACAACTACTTACCCTTTCCCGTGCATGATATTTTCATTATGCAGGTCCGCAGGTGTACCCATCTGGAACATTGATCAGCTCACGACCCTTCTGGGTACTGTTGATATCGGCCTCATCAGGGATGAGTCCAATGAGTTGGCTCCTCGTAGAGAGCCCCATCAAGAGTTGCCTCCACTTTGTGACAATCTGGATGATATGGTAGAAAAGGCTAGCACGGATGCGCAGGCTGCTTCCACGGACACTACTCTGGTCGAGTCTATCCCGGGTAGTAGCACTGCCTCGATCTCCTCTCGCGCAGCCCTTTTCCCGCTCTGGTCCCGCTTGCTAGGGTCTAGAAACTAAAGGCATAGATGGATATACTTCTGCATCACGCCCAACCTTTGATGCAGAGTTCTATTGCTGAGGCATAAGAGCGCTTGGAGTGGAGAATGGTCCAGCACAGAGAGCAGAAGATCGCTGATGTTCATCAGCGCTTGGACGCTATTGAGTTGTGGGTGCTAGCCCGGCCAGCCCCTAAGGTGGATGTGTCGACCCTTCAGGCTGTGGTCGAGAGTCTTCGCGCAGACATCGGTATGATCTTAGAGGCTAGGGTGCCTGAGTCTGAGGCTCCTTTTGCACCGCCTGCGGAGGATACACTGATGGCAGCCTTATTCGCCACTTCTGACATTCTGCCACCTCCCCCTCGAGAGCATTCCAATAGGCGTAGGGGCCGAGAGGAGGATGAGGCTAAAGCACGAAAGAAGGAGCGCCGTGAGATGGAGGCTGCGATGGAGAGCCTCGCTGCTGATTGAGGAGGCGCGTCGGATAAGGGACGTAAATAAGCTGCTGGGGCATCTAGGCTCCACAGAAAAGTTGGAGATAGCGGGAGGAGGCACTGCTGATAGGTTGTTGCTGCTGGGGGACATACTGAAGGTGTCCAGATACAGAGGTAGTGGGAGTGGTTAGGTCCGGGGAAAGGGGGACCCACATATGCTGATAAGCGGTGCTTGCGCCACATGTTTGCTTCACCTACCACTCTTGTATTTAAATTGTTGATGCATTGAGGACAATGCATTCTTTTTTTGGGCGGTGGGGCAAAATGGAAATGAATGCAGGTGAAGTCTGAGTAGCCCAAGTCCATATCCTCTTTTGGTGTTCTTGCCTATTGTCTTTTTCCCCAAGAGACTGATTATTTGTACTGTTTTGAATCGGCATGTCTATATCTGTTCACTTGTTTTTTTTAATTCTGAACGCATGATGGCAAAATGATATCCTGTGATGAAATGAAAATGATGCATGGGGACTAGGCGGGGGGGGGGCATGATTAATTGATAAAGTGTGGCTTTAAGCATGTCATAGAGTACCACCAAGGCATGACTGTAAGTCTAAAATTCGAAAACTAGATTATTTGGATAATCTAGTAGAGTAATGAGATATCAAGTGAGTGTAGGAAAGATGTTGTTTGAATGTCCACTATTTGCATGATCTCGAACTTGCCTGGTTAGTCCCTGCTAAAAGATAAGTTGTAATGGACAATTAGTGAAGGATCATAGGCCTTTGATCAATATAGCCCATTTTTAGCCTAAATTAAAAATAAACCAAATGAAATTTAATCCTTCTTTGATCTCAAATGGATTTGACCTTAAAACTAGACCTTTCTTTTTCACTCCAACTTGATCTTTCTGAAATGATGTGTGGGACCTGGTCCCTCCTTCGGACATGTGCACCTCAGGATTTATGCCAAAAAAGCATTATTTAAGGTGGAAATGCAGTAGTTAGTAAAACAACCTTTTTATGGGCTGACCCAACTGTGGGTGTTGGAACTTTTATCATGGCAAAGCATGAGTGAGGGTGGCTATTGGCTATTTGAGCAGTGCGTGGAAAGTGGGTTGAAAGAACAAAAGAGAGAGAAAGAAACACAAAATGTAAAGTTGACTCAAGAATAGTTGAAAAAAAAGTGAAATCAAAAAAATCACAAAAATTTCTATACCAAAGAAATACAAGCAAGAAAAGAAGAGAGTCACTTACACAAATAAGGAAGAAGAAAGAAGGGAAAATAGCAGGTGAAAAGATATGAGAAACTGGGGCAAAATAAAGTGGATAAAAGTGCTATTGTTTAGCCGATATGGTCAAGGGAAAAAAGTCACTAAAGTATTACCTAAAATTATACCCTAACCTAACCCTGAGCCTATGTTACAATCTAAGAAAGTCCTATCGTTGATCCTAAAACGTGTATAGCGAACTTAAGCAGTGAAAATAAGGGCCAAGCTTATGGCAATATGTATTAATGAGTTGTGAATCTGTTCTGAGAGTTGAGTGTTGAAAAGTAATCCTTATGCTATAAACTAATAAATCATTGTGTGAAAAATGAGGGGATATTGTTTTTAAGTTAGAAACACTAGTTGCAATACAAGGAAATATAGCACCTCGGTGAGAAATTTGAAGAGGAGAGCGAAGTGTTTTAGAGATGCGTGGTGATCTGATGTATGGGTCGGATTCCACTATTCAAGGCCTAATAGTGATAGAATTGCATCAATATTATGAGACAGATCGGGGATGATAGCCAAATGATTGCGAAATATTAAAACATGGATCTAGGGTAAAAGATTTTTATAGTGAGTCATAGTGCGTCGCTTTGAGGACAAACAACGAAGAAAGTTGATGGGTGTTGTATACAGTCGTGTTTCCCACGGTATTTTAAATGCTTTTTTCCTTAATTTTAGTGTGTGTACAAAAAAAACCATTTTGTATTATTTTTTATGTAAGTTCCTTTATTTCCAGGAAATTTGTCTAAAAAGATTAATGCGGAGGTTTTTGAGCAAGAAATGCAGAGGAGAAGAAAAAGTACCCCTACGAAGCTTGTTGACGGTCGTCGTGCCCGTGACACTCCGTACGGTGGCATCGTAGTGAAGCTTCCTGCTTGAAAGAAGAGGGGGAAGGTCGGAACCAAGTGTGGGGTTACGGAGGAGTCGTTAAGGGACCGTGTAGCCATGACGGTCCATCCTGCTGGTTCGTCATGAAGATCAGAGAAGTAGTCCCAGTACCCAAATTCCAAAGAGTCAATTGTTATGGACCGGAGACCCTCGGACGGACTGTTGTGCCTGTGTGACGATCCGTATTACCTTTGCCGTCGAAGATAATTAAGAGAGCACCAAAAGATTTGCCAAAGTAGGGGGACGACGGGAAGTCCACAAGACACCCCGTCGTGACCACGATGACCATCGCTAGGTCCGTCGACCCAGCCGCGTTTGGACAGAGTTCCAGCAAATGGTCCTTCTTTATTAGGTTTTTGTTTTTTATCAATAGTTCGAAAAAACCCGTTTGGGGGTTATACTCTTTGGTGATTAGACTTCTTACAGTTAGACTCTTGGTTATTTTGCTTCTTTTGTGAATTAAGGACTTGTAGATTATTATTACACTTTGAGACTCTTTAGTCTTCAATTAATTTCAGGAATTAAGTGTTGGTGATTTTGTTGAGTAATCAAGTGAACTTCGGGATTGTATTCTTTCTTCATGAAGTAGTGCATGAATTATATATTAATATTTGAATATTGTGAATATAACTAGGGTAAACTAAAACTCCATAACTAGGGTTGTGGGAACCATAGAAGAAAATGAAGTAAAACACCCTAATGAATAAACAATTTAGAATAGTGTTCTTGCAGGTATGATATTCTTTCGATTTAAGTCTTTTTAACGGATGGCCAACGTTGAACTCGCCTTATGCTACTGGCCGGACCAAGGAGGGTAGATAATAGGAAAAGAATTATCACATAGATTTAGTGTATACTATCTAATAGCTAGTAAGTGATTGGTACAAGGGTAAATAACTAGTCAAATATCAAATATGATGTTTAATATGAGGTAAATAGGTAAGGTTAGTATAGCACACACGTAGCCGGACCAAGGTGGGAGTGAAATTTTGATAGATGCCGGACAAGGATTTAGAAATACATAACTTATCACTTTACATGGCAAGGAGAATACGGAAATTAATTGTTATAGTTAGAATTACAAGTTAGGAAACCTGTTGGGGGGGAACACGTAAACCCTATTTACTTAACTGATTAAACTCCCTAATTTGAATCTGTTAGGGGTCTACTTGGATTGAGTAATATTTCCATTCATTTAGAAATTAAAAAATACCCCGTTATTGACTTTGCTTTCCAAGGAAAATAATTGACTAAATAGTAGTAATAATAGATTGAAGTTAGGATCTGAACTATTTTCCTCGTTGGAAACGATCCAACCTCATTAGTTGGGTTTCTTTACTCGATACAAACCGCTTACGTTGAGTTTAAGAAGTAAATCTTGGAGCATATGAATAGTCATTTGTTATGCTTTTGAAAAAATAACATTGGGGGGACTATAATGATTTATGAACCCGTATGAACTTTGTTCATGGGTAGTTCTATAACAATCATATTGAATGTTATGGAAAATGGTCCTTTCTGAAAAGGACCATTGACAATAACAACAAGGTTTGTATAAAAAAAGAATTATAAGAAAGAGAACAAAATATTAGTGAGGAAAAAGCTACTCGGAAGTGCTTTCAAATTCAATGTTTTATTTTTTCTTACTGCTGAGTCCAATGTTTTGTGACATAAACATTGGGGGTATTCAAGGACAAAACCTTGTAAGGAAAAATTAGTAACTTAGAAGTTTTGCCTAACTTTGAGGCCAATAAATTAAAAATGTAAGTTTTGTGGAATCTTAAGTATATTGAGCATCTTAAAATCTGTTGAAAGGAATTCTAATCCATAGAATTGATTTAACACTGACATTTGTGAATGAAAGTTAACACCAATCTCATGGTGGAAAAAAAGTATTTGTTACTTTTATTGAGAAGTGCATTTAGAAATGGACTAGGTCTATTGCTGAATAATAAGATAAAGGCAATATAGAAATGTCTAGACAATGAGCTATCGAAGTCTGAAAATTAGTGTTGAAAAATATAAGAGTGATAAAGAATTGAGAGTATATATCTATTGTGCAGAAATGTTGGAAAGTGAAACAATATCCATCAAAACTACTGCCATATCACCTCAAATCTAATGAAAAACACCGAACGTTGAAAGAAAATGTGGATGCATTATTTATAAGGTTGGGTTTATACAAAACTTGTATGGAGGAAATATTCCAAACTGTAAAAGGGAACAATCAAAAAGTTTGTATTTTTTAGAAAGAATGCGATTTTGTTTTGATCAGAATACAATATTTTCCTATGAGAAAAGAAAAAGAAGAAAACAACTTGAAATATTTCAAGTGGTGGTGAGTGTCTAGGTCCAAAGTCCAAGTTCCTATTCTGAAAGAATTAAAATAGGGACTACGAATGTGGACTATAAAATTAGAGTTGACTATTCTAGAGACGGGTAAAAGGCCTAGGAAAGAAAAAGGATTAATGTACTTAATAAAGAGATTGCAGAGGCTTAAGAAATGTTAAAGGACATTTACTTACTGCGAATATGATTTGTAACATTTCCTATGTTTTCTGTAGAGTAATTCTTTGGGAAAGATGGTGTCAATAACACAATTGGGAAGGTTAATTGATCTTCTTCAAGAAAACAAACAAAATGTAGGTTCAAGTGAATCTTTGAAGGGAAAAGAACAGTTAGTTAATGGAAACTCTTTGAAAAATATAAAAGCAAGGAATTCGTCAAAGGCTTTAGACAAAAAAATATATAAGGGTGATCTTTGTCATATATATATACTCACGTTCAGTAATTAGAATTAATCCATTTCGGATGCAAAAAATTATTAGTGTGGTATAGACCTCCAAATTCATCAAGATTGAATGTGAAAAAAAGAACTTCTTAAATGTGAGAATGGAGGAAGAAATTTACATGGAACACCCAAGGGTTTTGTGGGTCATGATAAATAAAAAAAAAAAATGTGTGAAAACTTGTACGTCACATTATGGAGCACTTAAAAGCAATGACATAATTTAATCAAAACATGTCGACAAATGAATTGAAAAAATGATGGGAAGTGATAAATGTGTCACATTTAAAATAATAAGGTCATTGTTTGTTTGTATCTGGTGGAGAGTGGATTCATCAATAGAGAACACTGATGACTAAATGATATTAACGTATGCTATAAAGCAAAGTGGAAATGAAAATTATTGGAGTTTTTGCTAATGCGATCAGATATAAGAATTTGTAGAAACTCATCATGTTTAGCATTTCAAGGTCTCTTGGCATTGAAAAGGTACTTAACAGTTAAAATTTTGGGAATGTCAAAATTGTTCAAAAGTCTCATAAATGTTTAGGTTTGCATTTTCGAAAAGGTGAACACAAGTTTGAATAACAATCGAATAGTATTAGAATTTTTGGGAAGCATGAGGTATGTCATATAGTGTGTGCGGTCAGATTATAGAATTGCTATTTTAAGCGAGCGGTTCAACAAGTGTCCCAAAAAAATTTATTTAGATGAGAATAAAATAGAGGTTTGGAGTATTTAAATTAATTACTTAAACTATGTCTTGCATATAACAATATCCAATAATAATTAAAAATATAGTGATGCAAAATTGAAATCATTGGACGAATGAGTAACATTCACGAGTGGTATGTATTTACATGTATTAGAGGAGCAGTCGATTAGAAATATTGCAAAAAGAGACATTATATCGCTAGCTCGATATGATCTTTGAGAAGGTTGCTCTAGATAAGGTCTGGTGAATAAGTGAAAGACTCCGGAATTTCTTGATATATATTATATTTTAAACCCAAACATGGCATTAGTATGCATAAACTTTCCAATCAAGATGCCATAGGATAGGGCATGGAGAAGACATAACGGAAGTCCGTCATATACGACCCTCGACATGATAGTGTAGAAAACTACTCTCTAGTGGAATATCAGAATTGACTATGTTAAAGTCAAAGGGATTAATGTGTGAATCACTTACAAAAAAGGCCAAACTAGACGAGGGAAGTTAAAAGATCATAATGGAATGCAATTTACGGCTTAGGAGAAGTCAATCATGGCGGTACTTCTATCTAGCAGACTGAGATCCCCAAGATCTAGATTCAGAAGGAACAAAACAAAGTTGTGAATGACGGGTCAGCACTGTTAACAAAACTCAATTCATCTATGATGAAGCAATGCGCAGGGACAAGGATACAACATAAGTCTGTTAATAAAGTTAATTAAAGCTTAATGGTTTTAATGATTTGCTAAGTTTGGAAAAAGCTAACCAAATAGTGTATCTCGCGATCACACGGTTAGGAATCAACCTAGTGAGTGTTGAAGTTGTAAGCCGCTTTAAAGAAGTTGATTGTCAAAAGCCCAATCTCTCTATACAATCGTGAAAACCCAGGGCTGTGCTCATGGCTAATAAAACGAAAACAATCGTAAGAACCATAAACGGTCAAGGATTAATTGTTTGTGACCATATGGTTTGTCTAGGTTATACACCCAAAGTTCGACGATTCAAAGATTATCGCATTCTACCGATTGATCGAAATAATCCGAATATGTTTCACTACGGAAAGTACCAAGGGGAAAACCTCCTTATCCAGAGCAATAATTCTCTCTGCTAAAGTCACATACTTGTCTGTTTCTCTGTTTCGAGTCATTTTCCCATTCATGCGGGGGATTGTTGGATTTTCTAAAAAGTGTTGAATGGGAGAAAAATGAAGAGTGCGACTTTTATGAAGAGTTGTGACTTTTATGACATGTTGCGACTTTATGACAGTTGTTGACTTTTATGAAAAGTTTACGACTTTTAATGAAATTTGACTTTTATGAAAGTGTGACTTTATGAAAGATGACGACCTTTTCTGAAAGATTGTGACTTTTTCAAAGGTTTGTGGCCTTCCGGTTAAGGCACCAATAAGAACCTTTTTGCATACCCATTGTTTTTTTTATAAATTGAGGGATTTCCCTCTCATTTTAATTAGAAGCATTAGACTTCTTCTTCAACTACTAAATGAGTATTCTTAGGTACTTTACTTCCATTGAGGGTCGCTGACACCGAAGTTTTTTGGTATCTATACCAAGGTGATTGATATCATTTTACCCTGGGAAGGTCCTATTCCAAATCAAACCTCGGATATTTAGAGGGGAATAATGTCCTTTAGGGGACACTGTTGAGTCAGTGGACTTGATCTTTTTTCCAAATTAAAAAAGTTGCAGGATTCTGGTACGTGTTTTATAAATTTTAGGATTGGTGAATTAATTTCACTTTCGTTCCTACTTCTTGTGTTCTTCAATTGTTCAAAAATGGTAACTTGTTGTTTCTGCAAAGTTTGTTGGAATAAGTAGAGTCTTTAGACACTATTAACAACAATCTTCTTTAAGAAAAATATTTCATATATTTTTTTTGTAAATCTGTTTCTGATTCTAGTTTCGCTACTAGTTTTATTTTTCTAGTTGTTAAAATGTTCTTAAATTTTGTTGTGTTCAAAGATGTTCAAAGTTTTTTGTTCTAAATATGTTTGAAATACAAAATGAACAACAAATAGTACATAGTTGCATACAAAATCCATACCAGATGGATCAACTATTTTAAACATATCTAAAGGTACAATGAATCCCCATTGAGACAAAACTCATACAAGTACTAAATACAATAAATCATATATCAATTCACATCTCATCCATATATATAAAAGTACATATAGCATACATGATTCACACAAGGTTCATACATAAGGAGAAATTATTTTTAACATATTTTGGTACATGAATGTATTGTTAAACTAGTTCATATAAAGTTTAAATATATTTCATACAATATGAATACATAGTTCATACATTGTTTATACAAAAGTTAATATACTTGGATCAAAAAATGTATGATATTTGTCGTACTAGAAAGATAAGAAATCAAAAGTGTGATGTCATGTGTATAAACATAATAATCAGACTTAATACATAGTTCATTTAAAATAAGGGTAACATTGATAAAATATATAAACCAATCTATAATTCATATTAAGAAGAAAAAACTGAAAAAAAAGCATAAAATTGTTTCATAGTTAAAAAAGAATTTTTAGTAAAAGAAGGTAAAGGGTGCAATTGAACTTTCTAATTTCTTTTTCGTGGTATTGGAAGTAGGATAATTGTAGTGTCAGAACTTGTTTTTGGAGTGCGAGGGTCCACCATACTGCTAGCAACTGTACCATGTAACACTATTGTTCACTCTTCATCTTTGTGAATTTGCAAATGCCCAAAGTAATGTGGCATACCTCTGACGATTATATGTTGCATCGATATCAATATCAGACACATCAAAAAACCATTGATGATATATTCAGCAAAAACAGATGTGCATGAACCGCTGTAAACAATTTGAAAGTAGAAAATTTTTATAATAACTAAATAATGATGTCACTTTAGATGAAATAAGTAGAGTATAGTAAATAAATACTTGAAAATATCTTTTTGTTGAGGAACATCTGTCACATGCTTGATGTCGAGAGGTTTAGATTGAGACTTGTGTTGATATTCAGGGAGATTGTTGGCATACAGATCAAGCATTTTGCCATAAAACTCTGTGCTTGCCAAAAATAATGGAGTCATGGTTGCAAGTTTATCAACGGCTTCTTTCACTTTTTTGTTTTGGTCAGCTCCTCCCCTCATTAAATCGTATACATGTAGACGTCTAAGCTTGATTTCGAATAGAACAAGCAACCAATGGAATTTCTCATTAATATTGACAGGAATAATGACTTCGTCAACTCTGTCTCAATCAATGTTAGCAAGCAATTAAATCCTCTAATGCACTGTCCAACATCGTGGTCGGGGGCAATGGATCTCACGTCACAATCTGGCTGTCTCCATTGTTCTCAATGTTATCAATCTTCAAAGTCAACAGTCAACCGTGCTATATGAAATTGATGTTTGGGAGTACTTTGCCTTTTTTCGCATATAATACACAATTGTATTAATATGCTGTTATAAATAAAAAAGAATAAATAATACACAATTGATACTTCATACAGTGTCATATCATAGAAACAACTACAGCAATTCATAGACAAATTATATAAAAAATGTATAAAGATATTTCATGACCAATTCATACACAAATCATACAAACATAATAAATTATTTCATACATAATTCATATAATATTAATACATTAATTCTTACTTTAATGAGAAAAGACGTAAAGTCAACACTGAAGTTGTCCAGAATTTCAAAAAGACACCTTAGCTTTGCAACCGTCCTATTATCTCATTAAACAATCTTAAATAGATATAATTATATCATTTTTCGTCCACCTAACATAGAGAGTGGTGTGAACTCTCTCAAAGAGAGTGAGCAACCTATAATAAATAATATAATTTATTTTTAGAAGTATTTTATTATAAAATATATTCTTATTTGTCATGTTATTTTTAACTTGTCTTTACTTTTTATTTTTTCTTTATCTTTGTTCTTTGTTCTTCTTCCTTTCTTCTTGGTTCTTCAAAAAATCCATTCTCATCTACATCCATTAAAGTTTTGTACTTTCAATGTCGTTCATATTATCACAACTTCAGCTTCCTTTTTATACTATTAATTGTACTCTCTTTTAATTTTAGATTTTATCTAAATATTTTCTTAAATTTTGAACAATTTGATTAAAACCATTAGTTTCAAGAAAGATGCTGGGAAAGTATCATATAGGAGGTTCGTTTATCGATTTCAATTAAGTTTCTTCCAACATTTTTGAGGAATGAGAATTAATGATTTTTTAAATAATATTCTAATTTGAATTTATATGGAAAATGAGTAGTTTATGATACCTTCTAAATTTTTAGAAAAAATTAAATGTTATCAATAATTCAATAAAGTCTAGAGTAAAAATAAGTATGATTTTATAAAGAATTCGGACAAGAGAAAAAGAAAAGAAAAAGAAATAAAAAAAATGGGGAGTAGGACTCAATTTGACCTGGAGTGTAGGAGGTGAAGAAAAACAAAAATATAATGGAGGAATGTGTTCACTTGCAATGGGCGGGGGGAGCTGATGTGGGAAATTTAAGATAAATTAAAGTAAAAGTTCAACAATTTAAGAGACCGCGGCCCTCCAAACTTCACCCCCCGATACTTCAGCTCCAAAAAAAATCCATTTTACTTCACTTCACTGTGTCCTATAATACTTGGCATTTGTGTGAACACATGGCTTCTTAAAAACTTGGGGCTGCTCGAAAAATGACATATATTAGTTCAAATTGTTTAATGGGGGGTGGTAATAGGACAGTTGCAAAGTTTAAGATTGTTTTTTACAAATTCGAGGAACAACACCAGGGATGGTTTATGTTCCTTTCTCTACTTTATCGTAATCAATAATATACTCGTAATCATACAATACCAAAAATAATATTTCATACATAAATAACATAAAATTCAAGTAAATACTAATACAAAATATGGTTATAAAAAATATACATTGTGACTTTACAACTAAGAAATTATACTCACATACATAGAATATTTTACTGAAAACTATGTCTATTAATACTTTAATATATACATCAATGCATACATTAATCATACAATACTAAAATACAACAATGCATACATTAATTAACATAGCATTCAGACAAACACTAACCTACAATATAGAATTGTTCGTATGTTATATACAAATCATTCAATATTGATTTAAAGTATTTCTTACCCCATCCTCCCAAGGTTGGCTTGGTTAACACAGTATATAGAAAAAAAAATTATGTGATTTTGACTACGCCAAAGTCCATTTGAGGTTGAAAGGTATTTTTCACCTTTAAATATGTTGCTTTCCTGTGAATATTGCAAAATAGATTGTATAAATTTGATATTGTGAAATTCAAATAAAATAAATTATTTTATTGACATTTATACCTGCCACGCCTTGTTGGAAATTCTTTGATAACCCATTGGTTGAACTCCTCGATGAAATCAGCTGGAACCTCAAAATCATTATGACTTTCAAATGGATGTTTGAGTGGGAAGAAAATAAGAACTCTCTTTGAACTGATTTCGCCTTTCGACAGTCGAATATAAGGAGAAGATTCGTATTTGCTGGGATTCCTATATCTTGATTGCACGTTTGGAGTTGTGGTAGCATTTAGAATTGGATCAAGTACAATAATTTGTGTCATAATAAAATCAGAATAATCATCCAAAATTGATGGTTTTGAAGTTGAAGATCTAGGTACGTCAACGTTGAAAAAATCACCAGTTAACTTTTGAGCTTCATCTACATAAGAAAAAAATCGTAAGGTCAAAATAAATTCGTAAATGGAAACACATGTTATAATAGTGTTTATATCATACCATCGGTGTTTGAAATGTGAACGTATTCACTCATTGAAACAGAAAGCTGATCTGATGGAGCTTTATCATATTGTGCAACATTTTGAGTGACGTCGTCCTAATATTTGTTTTCAGACGACGTCAATATATTTTGTATGAATTAAATTAACATTAGTATAAGAGTTTCATTAGTATACAATTTCACATTAATTTATAGAATAATTAAACTAAATGTAAAATAACGCAAACCAATAAAACAGTTTCATTAGTATACAGTTTCACGATAATTAATATAACATTTATACAATGTTAATACATATAGTAAAAATAAAGTTTTATACATTTCTATTATAACATTTTTACATTATTCATACATATATGAAAAACAAAGTGTCATACATTTCTAATACAATATTCATACATTATTCATATATGTATGAAAACACAGTTCAATACATAATTAATACAACATTTTTATAATATTAATACATATATGAATTTTTTTCAATTAGTCATATAAAATTTGTACACTGAATCATAAAACATAACAGAAATACAAATACATACTATGATCCAACAACATTCATACACAGAACACACATTAATCCATACCTGTTGTTGTGCATTTGATGTTGGTTGACCTCTTGACAATCTAATCTCTTCAATTGTCAACTTAGTCGAGTTATCGACATAAGTTTTTATTTCATCCATGTGCTTGTTAACCTTATCAATATATGAAAAAATATATATTAAAAGAATAAAATAAACATACACTAATTATATTAGTTAATTCAAATGTGATTGAAACTAATATTAACTTTGAGCTCTTTCAACTCCGCCTTATTCTGTTCATTAAACAGTAAGAAGTTTGATATGTATAATGTAGTATCTTAAAACTATTTTAATTGTAAATTTTTATTTATACTTTTGCAATTTCTGCATTCAACTCTACATATTTTTGTTCAAAATCAACGTGATGCTTTTTCGAGATTTCTTGCTCTTCAGAATCATGGTGACTTGGAGATTGATTTAAAATGGTTTCATCCATGACATTTAACTCTTATTTAGTAAAAATCATATTTTTGAATTTATTCTGCAAAAAGAAAAATATGAGAACGTGTAATAATTTATAATTACTTTACTAACATTCACTAAAAAATTACCTGATTGTCATGTGTTCTAAATATCATTTTCTTCAAATCATTAAAATAAATAACGTCATTGTTGTCTTCCAGTTCACGATATGCGGTGTGCGATCTGAAGCATGGGTAACAACAGTGTTGTCAAATGGATGACAACACTCATAAAACCATACTTGCAATGCTATATGTAACTGGCTAAATTTGAATGATGAAGGATTTTTTTGAAACTTATAGCTGCACGCTTTAAGTGTTAGTTTAAAACACTCAACCCCCCATGAAAATTTGACATACTAGTCAAACTCAACTAAATAAAAATAAAATTTGGGAATGGTTGTTTCTGACAGTTCTGAAGCAGTCAGAAATGACGAAACGAAGTAAAGAGTTCCAATTTTAAAAGGTCGTTATCCTCCCAAAAGTTTTTCAGTTTAAACTTATGGTAGAAATCTGACTTGGGTTATAACGATAAATTTTTTTAGATCGGTTATAACGATAAAAATTTTTAATTCAAAGGTAACACTATAGCATTTACGTTGATAACGAATATGTCATCTCTGACGTTTTCAGATTCCAGAAGAAAAATATGACACAACAATTGACATTAAATTTTTATGTTATGTAATTCATAAAAAAAATCAAATGGTGTTTCTTGTAGAAATTGTTGAAACCTATCTTAACCGAGAAAGATCAACAAATCAGCGAATACGTTCATGTTGGTACATGAAGACCAATGTGTGTATACCTTCTTCTCTTATAAAATTTGTAACACTGAATTAAGACGTTTAACGGAATATATAATTTCATATAAACATCATTCATACACTGCCAAATACATGGACAACCAAATCAATCATACACAACGCATGAAATGAATTTCTAAGGTACTTTAATACACAAATCATACAACAGTAACGCATTAACTTATATATCAATTAATACAACATTTATAAACAATTCATAAAAACAAATACATCAATCCACACAGAAATCAAAAAATATTAATACATATTACAATTGTTAAAAAATTGATTTGTGACTTTCAAACTACAAAATAATGCTTATACAGGACTAATACATCAATTCATATACCAAAATCATACATAAATTATACAATGGTATTACATGTTATAATTGTAAAAATTCTACAATGTGACTATCAAACTCATAAATTGTTCTCATACAATACTAAAAATCAATTCATACATAACTCATACATACCTCATAAAAAATTCATACAAATACGATTGTCAAATAAAATAAAAAAATAAACTCATATACAATACTAAAAAAAGCAATTCATACATAACTCGTACAAATTTCATACAAATACGATTGTCAAATAAAATAAAAAATTATATTCACATACATATAATATTTTACCCAGATTTTAAATTAATCATTTTACTGACCTTAACAACTTCTTTGACTTTCTTGGTAGTTTGTATCTCTGATTCCTATTTTTATGATGTTCTTTTTGATGGACCAAGTTCAACATTTGTTGATATTTTTGATTTTTGATTTTTTATTTCATCAACTAAGTCAGAATCAGATTCTAAAGAGGTTCGAATAGATTTTCCCTTCCTCTTCTTTTCTTTTTTGGAGAACTTCCTTCCTTTGCCTCATTTTTTTTGTATTTTTGAAACTTCGATATAAAAGAACTACCCATCTCTTTTCTAGTGAATTTGTGCGGTTGAGTTTGAGTCAAAATATTAAACGAAGGAACATGAAAATCATCAGATGATGAGCCCCGATAAATCTTTGACTTTTATTGAGCGTTCCACTGACTTTCTTCGACATTGTATGCGAACTTAACAGAAAATACTTTATGATAATTCTAAAAACGTACAATATTTTTGAATCGTATTGTAAAAGAGTAATTGTGGATCTTTGAATTGTGGGTGTTAGAGAAGAAAGTGATCTGGTGCGTGATAACTGAGGTGTGAGGCGTTAGGAATGAGGCGCTGTTAGGAGTGAGGCGTGTTGGGAAGATGATTAATGATCGTGTGTAGGCTGTGATGGGGGTGGGTTATTTATGGGTAACGGTAAAGTAGAAAATTGATTAAAATAAAATCTCAAAAATTTGATTTTAAATTTTAAAAAGGTAACTGTACTATTAATATTAATTTAGAAATTTATTTTAAAAAAATGTAACATTAAATTACTAATACTTATAATCTGTTTAAAAAACTTAAAGATTTTATCTTAAAAAATGTAACTCTAAAAATAAAAATAAATATTTAAAGTCGAAAATAATTAAAAATAATTACTTATAGCATATTAATGAATAAATTAGATTATATTTTATTTTTAATTAAATATATTTTTAATTGATATGCTACAACTCAAAAATAATCTGCTATAAGTAATTATTTTTAAAAAGTATATTTATAACTCGTTATATATAGCCTTAAATATGTATAGGGTGTTTATTTTTATTCTATTTTATAGTGTTACATAGGAACATAAAAAAAAGTCATAAACATTGCATTCATCCTTGAAAATATGGAGAAGATTAAGAATTATGAAAGATAAATGAGAAAGTGGAGAAGATGTGAGTTTTACACATAATGAAAAGAAATAGTAGATATATTATATCTAATGGAGAAAAGAAATAGAATGAGATCTGAAGTAGTCTCAAATTTTTAAAAAAATGTCTTAATTATGTGGGCTTTCTATTACCTCCTAAATATTTTCGAATTTATATAATTGAATTATTTTTTTATTACAAAATTTTCAAAAAAACACCTTAACCATGTGGACGTTCTTTTTTAATTCTTTTCACTATGTAAAAAATACAGACTTTAACATTATTTATTTCTTTTTTTTAACTTTTATTTTATGTCACAAAAATCTATTAAGATTTATACTTCTAAAAAATAAATTTATTTGAAACTATTTTAAATTTTTAGTTTGCTTATTGATTTTAAAATTATTTTGGCATAATAATTAATGGTTGATGATGTTTTTAAAAATGTTATGAAGGGCATATTTCGATGCATTTTTTTAAAAAAATAAATAGAAAAGTAATACTTTTGGAGAAATATATTCGTGTTTGACTAATTCGTTATAAAAACATTTTTAATATTGTATTTGACTAAGCTTTCTAAAAACAATTATTTTGTGTTTCAGAATATGAAAAATGACAAATGTCAATGCATATTACTTTTCAGATTTATTTTATAGAAAAATTTTGTTAAGTAATTATTAGAAACTTAATTTAGTTTTTACAGTATGTAATTAACCTAAAAATTAAATATTAAAATTTTCAACCAAAATGTTATGAAATTAAGGTTAGAACAATATTAAGATGAAGACAATAGAAACAGAGAGATTAGAGAAGTTATTATAATAATAATTATTCAAATATATTCAAATATGTACAACATAATACTCAAGATCTCTATTTGTAATTTTACAAAAGGCCATAAAAAAAAGCCATAAATATTATATTGATCCTTGAATATGTGGGAAAAAGTAAGGAGTATGAAAGATAAATAAAGAAGTGGTGGAGACTAAGGCTCGCAAAGGGATCGATTTTTGTCAGGTCCGGTCTGATTTCGATTCCCTTTTCGTGTCGGTTCATCCAGTACCGATTGAACCAATAAGGAACCGGTCTTGTAGGGTACCGGATCATGTACCAAAACAGAACCCGAATTTCTATTCGGTAGATCCGGTTCCGGTCCGTTCCTCTCCGATAAGAATCGGTTCAGCGGGTTTTTTTTTATTTTTTTAAATGTTACCGTTTGATTATATCGTTAGGCCCTTGTAGCCGTTGGACTAGGGCCAAAAACGGCTCAAAAAATCCTCAAGCCCTCTCTAACCCCTTTAAACTATAAATATACTATTTTTTTTCATTTAAATCACAAATTCACAAACTCTTTCATTAACATCTTATACAGTCTCTCAATTTTAAATCTCTCATAAATTCATAATTATTATTTTGTGATATTGACTTGAGGTTTGGATTTTGGAGATTTATTTGAAGTAAATCGGAAGTTTCAATTGGCATCTCTCAATTCCAGCTTTGGTTATACGTCTACTTTTACGTAGACGTTCGGTACATTCTTTCTAGCTTTAATTTTTTATTTGTTTGTATATTAAGTTATTTTATTTTTTTTATCATATTATCTTGCTTTTTTTTCTTCATAATATTTACTTATTTTAAACTTGAACATGAATTTGGAAATAAATAGTGGTAAAAGACCAATATCGGAAAGAAAAAAATACTAGGGGAGAAGTAAATAATTCTAGTTCTAAAAATTTGTCACTTAGATTTAGAGTTAATACTAATAATTATACTCATGTTAAAGGAACTTGTTTTATATCACCAGGACCTGTTGAATTTAACTCCGAAAATGAAGTAGATCATGAGATTTTTAATAGATGTTTTACTAATTTTGAGGAAGAATTAGATGAAGTAGAAACAAATGAGGAAGATGAAGAGACTCCTACCCCTACTAGTCTGGTTACCGAATTACTGGAACAAGATGAAGTCCCTTCTTTACCTACTTTTTCAAATGTCGTCGTCGTACGTGTTAAAAGATCTTTAGTATGGAAATTTTTGATACAAAATGAGGAAAACTGTTACTTGCACTAAACGTAAATTGATCATGAAACATGTAACTACGAGTACACAAGGGGAACGGGACGACTAAGAACACATTTACGAAAGTATAATAGAGAATTTGCTCGCCTAGATGATATAGAAAAGAGTTAATAGAAATAAAACACCCATAACCGAAAATTCTATGGGAGTTGGAGGTTCTAATATGGTTTAAGGTGTATTAAATATTTCTAATCAGGATAGTCGAAGTACACACCGCACATATAGTAAAGAAAAAGATTGTAGAGAATTAGCTAAAATGGTTGATGTTTGTAGTTTGTCTTTTTCATTCCCTTCACATCCTAGTTTTGTTCATTGTATTCGAGAATTATATAATCCAGATTATGAAGATATTCCAAGAAATACAATTAAAAGTGATCTTTTAAATATAAAAAAGAATATTGTCATTTTCTTTGTTGTTTATTTGCTTATTATGATGATAGTTTATCTATTACTTCTGATATGAGACATAGTTCTAATGGTAATGATTATTTACATTTATGTATTGGATTGACCAATGAATGGAACATGAAAAACGAATAGCGTTTATAACAGTTGAAGAAACTAAAATTGGGTTCTTATTAACAACAAAAGAAGCTCATATTTTACAATATTATGGAATATGTGATAAAATAAAATTGAGTCACTTTAGATAATGCTTCTAATAGTTTAAAAGAAGGTTGATTATTTTAAAGTAGAATTTGGTCAATTGATAATGGTTCTTTCATATGTTGTGTTGACACCTGGTATAATACAATAGTAAAAACTGGTATATTTCTCAATTTAGAGTTTCTTGTGAAAAAATTATACTTGCTTGTAATTGGATATTTAAAGCTAAAGTAAAAGCTAGAATTATAGAATTTAAAAATCGTTGTAAAGAATGTGGACTTGCATATAGAAAAGTTTCAAAAGAAGTATACACTAGATGAGCATTAAAAACTAATGATGATTTTGATTTATATTCCAATCAGTCACCAGAAAATATTAGGCATGAAGAAGGACAACTTCAACCTACAATATCAGTATGGTGGAAGAATCGTGAAAATCAATTTCCGACACTTGTTAGGATTGTTTGAGATGTGCTAGCTAGCGACTGAAGCATCATCGGTCGCTTCAGAGCAAAACTTTAGTGCGGCGAGATTAATGATTGGAGATCATCGATATCCATTAGCAAAGGATAGTTTTGAAATATCGGTGCTGTTTCGAGATGGATTAATGCCGAAAGAAGAAATATCGGACTACCACTATTAAGTAGCCAAATAGAAGTCCAAATAGATGAAATATTTGGTGAAAATAGTGATGATTACATGGAAGCAATGAAAGAAGAACGACAAATACAAGTTTCAAAAATCTTTCTTTTGAAATGATACAAAATTTACGAAAAGAATTTAAAAAAATGCAATTGTTAGTACAATAAGTAGTATTCAACATAGTTCAAGGTAATGATTATTTAACATTTATTGTTAATTGGGATGACCATTGAATGGAACATGTAAAAACGATATTACGATAACCATGTTTGAAGAAACAAAAACAAGTGGTTCTCTATAACAACACGGTAAGCTCATTTTACAATATTTGAATAGTGATAAAATAATGATTGTCCTTTAGATAATAATCGCTTCTACTAGTTTAAAGAAGTTTATTATTTTAAATGTACTTTGTCCAAATGATAATGGTTCTTTCCATATTAAGGGTTGCACATGTGTATACATACAAATAGTAACACGGGTATAGTTCTCAATTTAGAGTTTCTTGTGAAAAATTATACTTGTCTTGTAATTGGATATTTAAAGCTAAAGTAAAAGCTAGAATTATAGAATGTTAAAAATCGTTGTACATAATGTGGGACATTGGCATATATAAAGTTTCAACAAAGGATACACTAGATGAGCATTAAAACTAATGATGAGTTTGCTTTATCTCCAATCAGTCAACCAGAAAATATTAGGCTGAATGAAGGACAACTTCCAACGCTACACTATCAGTAGGGTGGAAAATCGTGAAAATCAATTGCCGACACTTGTTAGGATTGTTTGAGATGGTGCTAGCCGAGCGACTGAGCATCATCGTTCGCTTCAGAGCAAAACTTTAGGTGCGGCGAGAGTCATGATTGGAGATCCAATCGTGATATCCCATTAGCCAAGCCAAGGAAGTTTTGAAATATCGGTGCCTGTTTTCGAGAGGGGATTAATGCCGAAAGAAGAAATTATCGACTACCACTATAGTAGCCCAATAGCAGTCCAAAATAGATGAACATTTGGTGAAAATAGTGAATATACATGGAAGCAATAAGAAGAAGACAAATACAAGTTTCAAAAATCTTTCTTTGAAATGATACAAAAGTTTACAAAGAATTTAAAAAAAGCAATGGGTTAGTACAATCAAGTAGTATTCATACCTAATTATGTACCTTTATCATTCTTTATAATTTTGTATTATACAATTTATTTATTTAAATAATATACGGATATTCGCCCTGATTTTCTTTTAAATATTCTCTTCTATTTAATTCAGTTTATTTTACAAATTTGAATGTCAAATTAATATCTAAATATTAGTCTAATTTTTAAACATTAATATAAATTGATTTAAGATTTAATGTTTAGACTTTAAATTCAATATAAACTTTAAAGTCAATTTCAAACTTTAAATTCAATATAAACTTTAAACTTAAAAATTTAGCTTTAAGTTAAAGTTTTGAACATTGAGTTTTAATAATATATATTGTACAACATTAAATTAATCTCAAAAATTACCGTATCGGTTTGAACGTAAGACCCATTCCCCGCCATCCGTCCGATCCGGTTTCTATCCGGTTACTAAGGAACAGGGTATAACCTTTGCGATTTTTCGGTAAGACTCAGTTTCGATAAAAAGATCCGATAAAAATCGGTCCTGTTGATCTGATCCTGCCCAATTGCCAGCCTTAATTCAGATAGTGACAACTCTAAGATTTTCATTCAGGGATTCAAAAAATTAAAATATAAGTGTGTGAATAAGCAAGAATGTTTAATTTTTTTTTGGGTTTAAATCTTCTCTTTTAAAAAAATAAAAAATTTGAAAAATTGGTCATGGAACTAAATGAAGAAGAGGTAAAAGAATATAAAATGACCACAATGGCATTCGAACCCTAGATATGAGGACTAATTTAAAAAGAAACCTACCGCTATGCTATAACTAAATCTTAGTTACAAGAAGGTTCTAAATTAATATATCTACATAAATTCAAAAAAATTATCTTATATATAATGTAATTTTTTATCGAGCGGGTTCGGATGAACCCCGTCGAGACCAAGTAGGTTCGCCCCTGGGTGAAGATGTGGGTATTACTATACATAATGATAAAAATAAATAAATAAATAGGGAAGATATTAACATTTAATCACATCCTATATTTCATAACATAATATATATATATATATATATATATAGATAGATAGATAGATAGATAGATAGATAGATAGATAGAGAGAGAGAAGAAGTAAATGTGACACCTCTCTTAATGGCCAAAAGTTCTATTTGTTTTTGACGTTTTCTCTAATTTTTTCAGTAATTTATATTATAAAGTCTTCTTTTTAATCCACGCCTCTTCAATTACATGAATTCAGCTCTTAACTAATTTAGTAATGTCTATAACTCCTATCTTTCATATATCTAACCTTCAAATTATTTAATATACAAATTTATAACTTCTTAAAATCATATTATAAAAAATTATTTTGAGATTATTTTATTTTCATGTTTCTTATTCTCATTCATTTGTCTCTTTGGTTGGTCATTTTTTTTGCTTCTCTTGTGTTGTTTTATTTTACAGAAAAAAATCATGTTTAGCTCTATACTATAAAAATAATTTAAATACGTTTTCATTATACATTTAGTCCAAATATATCATTATAATTATACTTTGAGACAAATATATACACCTCTTTAAATCTCAATCTTAATATAGACAAGTGGAGAGTTGAGATTAACTCGAAGGACCCATATCGTTTCTGTCCTTGCCAACACCCAAAATAGCTCAAAACCTAACCCAAATAAAGATTCTAATATCAACAAACAACAATGGAGTAATGCCACAAAAATAACAATATTCAATTCAATTTTGACCCCTTCAATAATAACTTTATTCATCTAAGTTGATGATTCTCAACATCTAAATACACACATTCATTTGAAAATCTTAACCACTTGAAATTTTTGATGAGTTAACGGTGAAAAACTATTGAAGAACTTTGAATTTTTTAAAGCTATTATCAAATTTAAAGAACCCAAAAGGCTAAAACTGAATTTAGCTCAATACTACCAGGCAAGAGAAAATCTCAGCTAAGAAAATAATAATTTCCAATATTTCATTGATTTACAGCAACTTCCATTCACAAATTTTAGAAGTAATTCGGCCATAAATATGAATGTCGATTCAAATACCCAACAATTTTGTTACCAGCTTCTCCACCCAATGTGCATTATAATTTTAGCGGCTGAATCGAACCAATGAACTCTCAAACATCATATCAGTTGAGCTTTAAAAAATTTCAGAATTAAATCCAGCCAATGAACTTAATAAGAACAACATACAATGAACTATTTTTAAAAGTTTGCAATTTTTTTTCAAGATTTTGTATTTTTGATTGACAAAACAAATAGAAATAACGGTGATTAAAACCAAATTCATGTACTACGTGAAGCTTACCAATTAGTAATGTTGTGGAGACAAACAATTGAATTGTGGCTTTTGTTTGCCTTATAATGGGTTTTTGGTCAAAAAATGTTTTAGTGGTTAAGTTTGGGTTGGTTTGGACAAAAAGGATATAGATACTTCAAATTAATCCCAACCCTCCACTTGTCTATTTTAAGACCGAGATTCAAATATTTATTGGAGAGGGATATATGTTGTCCAAAATATAACGACAAGGATATTTTTGGACCAAAAGTATAACGAATGACATATTTAAACTAGAAAAATCATAAACCCCCCTTAAACTACACAGACATTTAAGTATCTCCCCTTAACATTTTTGAAGTGAACTAAATGCAATACAATGAAGGGTTTGACAAAGAATTGAGTTCACTTCACCAATATAGATGAGAGAGGAGTTTAAGAAAGATTTTTTTTAAATAAATGAACAACATGCTATGTTGTATAAGTCAATATATGATTATATTTTAAGTATTATTTTCTTAATACATTACTTTTATAAAACTATATAAATTTTCCCATTGACATAAAACTTTTAATTTTTTTTCTTTTCATTTTATTGTCTTTCATAAGCTTCTTCTCCACATTTTTTTCCTCCATCTTCATCTTCAACTCTATTAACTACTTCAATTTCACTATCTCTTTAGTAATCCACAAAATCAAACATCAACATCGTATTACTGGCATCAATTTCACACATATAAATTTTGTTGATACTCATGGGAGCTAAAAAAAATTATGTTTCACCGAATAAGACAAAGAAAGGAATATAAACAAGAGGTGTGGTTGAACTCATTGAAAAATATGAAGAGGAAAAAAATGAACAATTAAGAGGTAGAAATGGTGAAGAAGAAAGAAGTTAAGGAGGTGGGTGTGGGTTGGGTAGGGGGGGGGGCATAAAAAGGGTGTGGGTGGGGGTTGTATGAGGGAATAAAATGGATCCACATTTTAAATTTTAATTTTAGAAAATTTGTAATTAATTACTTAGTGTAAATTATTTTTAAGAAGTGTTAAAGAAAAAATAGTGAAAATAATTAATAAAAAAATAATTAATAACATGGTGCTGATATGACTATGTTGTGGCACTTACATGACTATGATGTGGCAAGTGAGAGTGATATAATTATCTCAGGGTGACTTTTATTTTAGAGTAGAGTAGTACCTGAATCATCGAATAACTGGGGATACTTGTCTCGCATGTCCTTCTCAGTTTCCCAAGTAGCTTCCTCAACCGTACAATGTTTCCGTTGAAATTTCACAGACTTTATCTACTTGTCCCTAAGCTTCCGAACATCGCGATCAAGAATTGCAGCTGGTTCCTTCTCATACTCAAGGTCTTTATGATGTAATCTATGTCCCCATGATACTTCTTCAATATGGACACATAAAACACTTGTGACTCTAGATAGGCTATGCGGTAAAGCCAACCCATAAGTCACTATCCATACACAACCAAGAATCTCAAATGACCCGATGTATCAAGGACTAAGTTGACCCTTCTTGCCAAATCTCATCACCCCTTTTATGGATGACACTTTTAGAAGAACTTCCTCACCAATTTGAAATGTCATGTTCCTTATCTTACGGTCCACATACTTTTTATGTCAACTCTTGGCTGGTAAAAGCTTATCTTGGATGCTTCTCACCTTTTCATGAGCATCATTCACCAAATCAACCCCTAAAGGTTTCACCTCCCATAAAGTTCCTCGAACGGTGCAATGTCAATGTTGGAGTGGTAACTATTATTATAGGAGAACTCACACAAAGGTAGGAGATAATCTCAATGCCCTCCAAAGTCAATCACTAAGGCCTTCATCATGTCCTCCATCTGTGGATGGAAGGTTGTGCTAAAAGTGAGTTGATTACCCAATTCCTCATGCAATATTCCCAAAACTTTGGATGTGACCTGCATACCAAGGTCGAAGATGATGAAAAGGGGAACCTCTTAGAGCCCTCAGTATCTCCTACACATAAACCTTAGCCAATGGCTGAGTATTATAGTATACTCTAACTGGAATGAAGTAGGTGACTTAGTCAGTCTGTCAACCACCACCCAAATGGAGTCAAACTTCCTAAGGTCTTGGGAAGACCAACCACGAAATTCATAGATATCTTTTCCAACTTCTATTCCGGAATTGGCATTCGCTCAAGCAAACCTGCCGGACTTTCGTGCTCATACTTTACATGTTGGCAGTTTTGGCACTTAGCCACAAACTCACCTATGTTTTTCTTCATACTGATACATTCGAATTATATCTTCCTAAAGAAGCATAAGCAATCGTTATTAAGTAGAGAACCCAACTAGTAGGTTGAGGTCGATCCCACAAGGAAAATGATTTAAACTTAGATTTAATTAACAATTATGTCTGTTTAGTCAATGTCTTTCTAAAAACAAGTAAATTAAGGGGGACGGGGTTTGTGAAAAAAATTCTTTAAACAATATAATTTTATGAAAGTAGACTTTGAGTTTTTATCAAGTGGTGAGAATAACTAGGGTATATGTGTTCCCCACGGTTCATAACGCCGTATTACTAGCAATAGCAATTCTTTCTTAGTGTTTTACATGCAAAGTGGTAAATTAGGTATATCTAAATCTTTGGTCCGGAATCTAGAGAATTTCACCACGTACCTTGGTCTGGCTACATGTGTATAAGTTACTAACCCTTACTTTCACCTCATATTAGACATCATAATCGATGTATAACTTATTTTATCACTTTGCACCAATCGACACTAGCCTATTAGATAATATCACACTAAATATATGTTGATAATTCTTTTCCTATTACTACCTCCTTGGTACGGCAAGTAGCAACAAGGGGAGTTCTAACGCGTGCACTCGTTAAAAAAACTTTTAAGAGAAAGAATTATCAATGCATACAAAAACACTATTCGAGAATTGCTTAATTTCTAGTTATACTTTGTTAATTACCCATGATTCCCACAACCCTGGTTGTGGACTTAGTTACCCATGCAAGAAAGATCACAATTCATAGTTTTGAATGAAGAAATCATGAACTTACTCAACAATAAGAAGAAACCCATTCAACTTGAAATTTCAAGAAAATCATTCAAACCAAATCCAGAAATCGGTTAATTGCCAAAGTTTGCAACCAACAATCTCCACTACACAAAATAGAACAATAACAATAGTATCTAACCCCAAAAAAGAGGTTTTAATGCCCTATATATAAAAAACAGAGTCCTAAAAAATGAAAATATGGAAAGTTTGTTAAGTTGACGCGACTTCGATCTACAAACTAACGACGGACCATTGATCATCGACGGTCCGTAGACTCCTTCCGTTAGTCAAGACTTCTAGAATATTTTTTCACTCTTCGGATGGAACCCTCTCTGAATCAATCGATGGACCAACAACACGGTCCATCAATCCATCTACGGTCCATCGATGCCCCTCCGTAACTCCACACTTAAATTTTTTCCAAACTCGGATACTGGAACCTTCTTTGAACAAAACAACAGTTCACCAGTACAGTCCTTGGTTATAATTCCTCGATTATCCTCCAATTTCCTGAGCTTCTCATCTACGGTCGCCACCTACGGTCTGTTAATTGAACGACAGACCGTCGATTGCATTCGTAGTCTGATTACACTATTTTTCAGTTTTTTCTTATCTTGCCGCCTGAACATCTTTCCTACAAAACAAAACATAAAACTTGTAAAAATCACTACAAAAATGCTTTAGACACATACAACTCTTAAGTGAAATGCATTAGAAATGCCGTGAAATCATGGCACATCAACACCATCAACTTAAATTTATTGTTTGTCCTCAAGCGACACATCTACTAATCACAGGATCGACAAGATAAATCATGTGGATCACATCATGACACAAATTCACCATGCAAAAAAAACTTCTACTGTTTTTCCTCTCACCAAGGTTTCAACTTTCTCATAACGCAACTACTGCCCTCACTTCAAAATAAATCCTCATTTTTAACACAGTGATTATGCATTTTAGGTAAAAGGATTTTTGATTCAACAATTGCGCTCAAGAACAAGTTCAAATACAGTTAGTACTCTTCGCCATAGGCTTGCCCTTATTTTCACTGCTTAGGTATACCACACTATACTCTAGGAACAGAGTAGGACATTCTTGGCTTGTAACGTAGAATCAGGGTCAGGACATTTGGGTACATTCAGTGACTTTCTGCCATCCTTGACATTACCGCTAAGATTTTTACCTCATTTCATTGCCTTTGACCCCCTATTTATATTCTCTTCTCTTCTATCCTTTGCCTTATTTCCCTTTTTGGATGTAACTTTCACTTCTTTTGCATTTTTTTCTCTTAAAACTCTTTCGTCTTTTTTTTTCATTTTTTTCTTCTTTTCTTTTTCAGTCAATGCATAATTTTAACAAATCACATCTTTATTTTACTTAGGCTATTCTTTTCAACAACCAACTCTTTTCATACCCATTTTTCGGTCTATACTCATAATAGCCACCCTCAACTTATGACTTTGCCATGGGTTGAGGTACACAATACCCAAAGTGGGGTCAGGGCCAAGACAATGTTACTTTCTGCATTAGCCACCCTTAACTTAAGCTTTTGATCTAAGTCGAGGTGAACATATCCAAGGAGGGACTAGGGCCAAAACATTTAACCCTAGGAAGGTGAGTTGGTGAATAAAAAATGTTTGTCTACTAATGGCTGAACATATTTGGATAAAAAACGGACAGTCATTTCATTTCTTTTAGGGTAGATATTGACAATTTCGAACAAGGGCCTATGATCACTTCCTAGTTTCTATAGTTGACTTCCTTTCCCAGGACTAACCGAGCAAGTTCTAGTTAGGCACCAACTATTTGAACACTCAAATATCCTCACACTCTCATGGAACATCGTCGCACTATCAGATTATCATATTTCCCAGTTCAGGTTTTAGTTGAAGGTAATGCAGTGGGTGCCTATTTATGTCATGCTTAGAGCCAATACATTCAAATTATCTTAACCTATACATGCAAGCACAACAGTGTACCGAGTATCATTTATTATCCGTCATGCTTCCTTTTTCATGCTTTTATACTTGGACTTCCTAAGACATGCCGGTTTAACAGAAAATTAAGCAGTCTCTTAGGGGGGGAAAACACAGGTAAGAAAACCCCAAGAGAGGATTGTAAGTTGGTTACTCAGACTTCACCCTACCACTCAATTTCCATTTACCCTACCCCCAACAAAAAATATTGCAATTGTCCCCAATGCAATAAAAAAAAAAGAAACAGGGTGATCGGTGAAACAAACCCATGGTGCATAGCACCGTAGAGCTCTCAACAAGCGGGTGGGTATGGTTTCCCGGAACATGCATGATCATCAACTAGGCCACCATTAGTATTTCCCACACCTCTAATAACTGCACCATCATAGTGCTTTTAGATCTAGAACTGGATTCCCCAGCAACCATCTCCAACGCCCACCTATAACGTATCTCCTCATCTTCTAAAGAGGCCCTCCTAGCATGCTCTAGCTTCATCCGCTCTCTCTTTCTTGCACGTTCCTCATCATTTGCCTCAGTGGTGTGGGTGGAGCGGTGCCCCTTGCTACGAACTCAGTGCTCGGACTGTGGCTTAGCAGGGACCTTGAATAAGGTTCTAGCACCATGTCCTCTGCTAGCTCAATGAGATCCCTCTTTTGCTCAGCCCCCCGCATCTCCAACATGTTGTCAACATCGACTTACATGCTGGCAAGCTCGGCCTGAAAGGTAGTGAGGTCAGTGGCAGGGGGTTGGTCCGGCTAGGCCCACTAGTTACAACCGCAACTATAAAGTCGTCATCGTTTTGGTGAAACCTCCATCATCTGCTGTTCAGTCCTATTGGCCCGCCCTTCTTTATTATGCGTCCTCTGGCCTCACAATGTTTTCTGCTCCAAGGCTGAATGTGGTTAGATCGAGGTATCCATCTGTGTCTCTAACATCTAGACTCGTGCTAGATGGACTAATGCTGCGGATGGGGGTGTGGATAGAGACGAATTGGGGGCCCTGCTGGCTGCATGTGAAGAATATGCCAAAGCGGGGTCAGCATGCTCTAGTGAGGCAGAGTCAGTCCCTTGGGCTAGATCCACCGTATCTACCAAGTTCTCACTTAGTGAAGGAACCTCATTCCTGGGCCTTCTGCATGGTGCCGCTACATTGACCTCATCCCTGATGAGACCGATATCCACTACCCCTGTCGACTGACAGAGTGTATCACAGTGCCAAATTGGCACTGCATCCCTGCACAACGGAAAGATGAAGTTTGAAAAGGGGTAGGTGTTAGAGGTCTTAAATTCCCTCTCATGTATCACCGCCAACAACAACTTGGCGAAGTCAATCTCTAGCCCAGCCAGCGTCGTTGCTACTAGTATCGCCCTATCCCAAGTGAGGACGTTATCCACACGAGTCAGTGACACTCTATTTCAAACCAGAAGCCAAAAGAATTTGGCCACAAAATTCATTGTGGCCTTCCTGATTCTCACTCAGTGTGATATGATCAATAAGCTCTTTCACCATCTGTCGCTATGCATTGGGCCAACCATTTCTTAATCGCCTGCAGTCCACTGAAATGCAACACTCTGCACAATTTCCCACATGTTATCAAACTCTGATGTATTTTGAGTCCACTATGAATCGGTTGTGGGGTCGTATAGGAATTGGCATATGGTGGTCTCTAATATGTTGACTCTGCAGCCCTGGACAAGTGTAGAGGTGAGAGGGGTTTGTTTTTCATGCCTTGACCGCCTATCAATTGACCCTCGGAGAGTGACAACATAGTACTCATAGAATTCCCGCACGATCTCCTCATTATATGTGCCCAAGTCCTAGGCCATCCATTCGCACTTGTAGAGATCAAATAGTTTGTGCACGTCGGGGACTATGAGTAAACTCCTTGTGAGAACTCGACGCTCCTTAGTCACCAACTAGGTCATCACCCCCTTCTCATTAAACATCTTTGCATCCCAATACACCTGCCACTGTCCATCGATACACCATCGGTTTGGTTCATCAGCAACCAAAGTAGGGTCATCCCTTTGGGGTGCGGGTGCAGACTTTGAATTAGTAGACTCATCAGACGCGGCTTGGTGGTCTACATCTCCAGATGTGGTGGATCCATGATATTTGGAGCAGAAAGTAGTGGTTGTATTGGACCTTGAAGACTAGGCCGATTTTGAACCCGTGGAAACCTTAGAGCAGGATGTTGAGCTCTTTCTAAACCAGAAACAGCCCAGTCGGTGAATCGATTAGTGTGCTCTCTTCATCAGACTGGGGGGCAGTGACTACGTCCGAAGTCACCTTCCAAGGGGGGGTTTCCCTATTGACTCGTGCTGATGTTGTTGGCATTGCAGAACCTGGAGGGACATAGGCGGCATGTTGATAAATATCCGTGTCTTCATTGATCAACCGAAGATAGAGGGAGACCTATTTAGATTTTCCCCTTTTGGCATCGACATATCCTTTATGGGACTATCGGGGTACCAAGTGGTATTTTTATGTAGTTGTTTGTTGCTTGATAACATAACAACAAAGTTGCAAGAAAAAAGAAACTTGGAAATCTAGAACACAATTCATTTCTACTGAGTTAGATCGACATACACCATCGATGAACCATAGATCAATCGATGGTCCTTAGACTCTATAGTCTGAAACTTAGAATTATTCAAGGATGGGTGGAAAAAAGACTTCTTTGATGGAAACAACGGTCATGCAAATCAAACCATCTATGAATCAATAAACCGTAGTCCACTTCTGTCGTCTAACACTTAGACTTATTTTAGAATGGGATAAAATCAAAATCTCAGATGAAAACGACAGACGTGCAAAACGGGATGTCGATCAATCGACGGACCATATTCTACTTCCGTCGTTTTCGACTTAAGCAAGCATTTTTTCTAGGTGTTTCAATCAATGGACCCATCGACGGCCCGTCGACTGATTGACGGTCCATAGACGGGGTATCGTACTGTCAGCCTGAGACAGAATTCAGGACTTTTTTTCATGTTCAATTTTTAGTTTCTTTAGTGACCCCTTTTTACACAATTAAGTTAAACATGCATTTTAACACACTTTGGTAATGAGAAATGGCCCAGTTCACTTGGACTTGAGTTTGCCCGGAAACAAGCACAACGTAGAGTTCATCAGAAGCACAAAATCACCGATCGTAATTCCTCGCTTTTCAATTTTTTGGTCGTGGTACTTGTTCATCTCCTCCTTGTAGATGGATGAAATTCGTAGGCCTTTAGGAGAAACTCTTCAAGCTCATTCAACTCTAGCTCGACCGGTAAGTAACAAGCCTTCCAATATAAAAGTTGGTATGGGGACATACCTATAGGATCCTTATATGCAGTCAGTAGGCCCAAGAGAATCATCTAACCTCCTTGAACAGTCTGTTCTATTGCCATTCACCGTTTTTGCCAAAATCTGTTTGATCTCCCGATTGGACACATTCTAGTCTGTGGGTGGTAAGGTGTATCCACATTGTGACGAACACCATATTTTTCCAGCAACCCTTTGAACATTCTATCACAAAAATACAAGCTGCCATCACTAATAATGGTCGTAGATGTACAAAATCTTGAGAATATATTCAGCTTAAGGAATGAGTTGACACTCTTTCCTTCATTGTTGGGGAGCGCAATTGCTTCCACCCTTTTCTACACATAGTTAAGCTCCACAAGTATATATTTCATCCCAAGAGAACTGACAAACGGGCCCATGAAGTTAGTTCTCCATACATCAAATAACTCTATCACCAATGGGATTCAAGTGGCGATCTTGCCTCTTCGAAATTCCTCCATCTTTTTGTCATCAATCACATGATTTGGCAAATCGTGAGCATCTTGGTGAATGGTTGACCAATAATACCCACACTATATGATTTTATACGCAGTTCGGATACCACTAGGTGCCCACCAACAGGAGAGGAGTGACATGCCTGCAAAACACTCAATTCTCAACCTAAGGTACACTACGGTGAATTATACCATCAGCACAACTCCGATATAAATAAGGCTCATCCCCAAAGAACTTTTTGACATCATGCATGGACTTTTTCCTTTTGTGGAAGGTAAGATCTGATGGAACCACATCACTTGCTAGATTGTTTATAAATTCAGCGAACCATGGGATTAAATCTTGAGAAGCGGCTAATACATTTTCATCTGGAATGCATCATCAATTTCAGCTTTTTCTCCTAATTCACACATAGCTTCATCCTCTAATCTAGACAAGTGGTCGACAACTTAATTCTCAGTCCCCTTTCTATCTTTCACCTAAAAATCAAACTCTTACAGCAACAATGCCCATCTGATCAACCTTCGCTTCGCATCCTTCTTTGCCATTTACCTCAAAACAGAATAGTTTGTATGCACTATGACCCTCGTGCCAAGCAGATAGAAAGCAAAATTTTTCGAATGCAAACACCACCGCAAGAAGTTCTTGTTCTGTTAACGTGTAGTTCTTCTGCGCTTCATTGAGGGCTTTACTTGCATAGTAGATGGGAAGAATTTTGTCCCTTCTCTAACCCAATACCACACCAAGTGCAACCCCACTCGCATCACACATCACCTCAAATGTGTCACTCAAATATAGTGAAATAATAATGGGTGCAGACACCAACTTCTGTTTCAACTCTCCAAATGCTTTCAGACAGGATTCATCAAAATAGAACTTACATTCCTTCTCGAGCAATTCAAACAAAGGGTGTGCAATTTTTGAAAAATTCTTAATGAACCTCCAATAAAAGCCAGCATGCCCAAGAAAACTCCGGTTACCTTTAATAGAGATTGGTGGAGGAAGCCTCTCTATCACCTCCATATTGGCTCGATCAACCTCTATCCCCTTCTCTAAGATGCGGTGGCCAAACACTATACTTTTTTTTTTTACCATAATGTGACATTTCTCCCAATTTAGCACCAAATTACAACCGTCACTTCTCTTGAGCACCTCAACCAAATTATTTAAGCACCGATCAAAGGAGTTGCCTACTACAGAAAAATCAACAAGGAGCACCTCAATAGTGTCCTCCATCATATCAGAAAATATCGACATCATACGACGGTGGAAGGTCGCCGGTGCATTACATACACTAATGACATCTTTTTGAATTAAAAAGTCCCATAGGGACAAGTGAAGGTGGTCTTTTCTTAATCTTCTAGAGTGATAGAGATCTGATTGTAGCCCGAATAGACATCAAGAAGGCAATACCAACCCTTGACTGCAATTCTGTCTAACATCTGATCCATGAAGGGCATAGGGAAATGGTCCTTTTCAGTCTAAGCATTCAACTTTGGGTAGCCCATGAAAACGTTCCAAATGGTCATTGTCCGCATCGGAACAAACTCGTTCCTTTCATTAGGTACCACAATCATCCCACCCTTTTTAAGCACACACTAAACAGGACATACCTAATTGTTGTCTGCAATAGGATAAATGAATCCCGCATCCAACCACTAGATGATTTCCTTTTTCACTACATATTGCATAGGTGGATTCAACCTTCTTTGGTGCTCAATACTTGGTTTGTGATCTAGTATGAGTTGGATTTTGTGGAAACTAATACCGGGAGGGATCCCAATAATATCCGTAATAGTCCAACCAATGGCTCGCTTGAACCTCTTCAACACCGCCACTAAGCACTCTACTTGTTGTCCATTTAACTTTGATGCAATTATTACGATAATGTATCATCTCTACTCAAGAGCAGATACCTTTGATGAGGTGGTAGAGCTTTAAGCTCTAATTTTGGGGCCTCCATAATAAATGATCTCGAAGGCGGAGACTTTGGATGCTTCATATTTAACTCCAATTTCTTCGTCTTTGATCGATACTCGTTTCGTTCAAATGCAGCCACCAAAGAATTATACTTTTCAATACCATCACTCTCAAAATTCATGATGACCCTTCCTAGTGCCCCAACACCTAGTCGCTCTCCGATTGGAACCTCATACACTCTCAACATTGTAGGATATAACAGATATCGTTTGGAGTTCACTACTCTACTTCATGGACCAACAAAATCTTGAAAGTTGCTTCTTCATTGTTCAACCTAAACGTCATCTGCCTCTTTTCAATATCAACTAATGCACGCCTAGTGGCAAGGAATGGTCTTCCTAGAATGATGGGGATCTCAAAGTCAAGAATCACAAAATCGACCAAAAAAATGAATGACTCCACTATCATAAACACATCATGGAGTATATCTAAGGGCCTCTTCATAGTTTGATCGACCATAAATAACCGCATCGTAGTAGGTTTTGGGCCTCCCAAATCCAACTTCTTATAAATGGACAATGACATGAGATTTATGCTCGCTACAAGATCACATAATGCCTTAGCAAAGTGGAGCAACCCTATAGTACATGGAATAGTGAAAGCATCCATATCCTCTTTCTTTTGCATAAGTGACCTCGTAGCAATATCACTACAACGCTGCATTATGTTATCATCTTAAAAACTCACCGACCTCTTCTTTGTCACCATATCCTTCATAAACTTAGCATAACCGCACATTTGCTCCAAAGCCTATATCAACGGGACATTTATGGAAAGCTATTTTAACATAGTGATAAATAGCCGATATTTACCCTCTTCTATTCTTCTCTCTATGAGAATGGTGGTGGAGGTCTAGGGATGGGGACCACTTTCCGAGATAACTCTGCTTATTTCAACAGTGCATCACCCAACTCTCCAATACATTCTATAACCTCATCTTCCTTTCTAACATCTCCTTCATCTACAGACGACATGGGTAGATCAATAGTCTGCTTACCTCTTCGAGTAGTGACTGTCATGCAATGCCCATCATTTTTAGGATTTAAGATAGTGTTGCTTGGGAGAGTTCCAGGTTGTCGTGAGTTCACAGTAGTGGACAATTGATTCATCTGTAGCTCAAGGTGTTTTATCGAGACTGCATGTGCATCCATCTTTTGTCCAATGCCTTATAGTTCATCTCTTACCTCCTTGAAATTATCATAAGTTGCATCAAACCTCGTCATCATCTTCTACCGCATATCCTAAACCCCCTCCATATTACCTCTACCGTCCCTAGGTGCAACTTTCCTATTTTGAGGTGGAACATATGGACCACCCCTTTCATTCTTGTTACCATAGTTGTTCTAGTTGAAGTTGTTGTCGCAATTATAGTTCCCATCCCGTACATAGTGACCACCTCGTTTGTAATTACCATAGCTCTGACCTCGGTTACCTAGCCGTTGACGCCAATTATCCTGATTGGAACCTTAGGTTTTTCATAAAAAAAAACCCCATCTGATCATTGACTGCATATGTATCCTCTTCATAGTAGTATGCATCTGTCAGTGTTGGTGGTTTAGGCAAATACTTCACCGCATTCACTTTTTCTATGCCTCAGCTCACATGCTTTAAGAGCAACCTTAATTACGTTCTCATCTGCGTCATCTCTTCCTGGATCTCATCAGTGACTGAGTTGCTTGTAGCTTGTATCGCGAAGGTGTTTTGCCCAGTTTCCGACTTTCTAGTGCTCCAAGCTTTGTTGTCTCCAGATATATTCTCCAACTTCTCTGCAATCTCAAAATATGTGCATTCCCTATGGGAGCCACCAGCAATGGTGTTGAGCACTGCCTTGTTGTTATCATCTTAGCCTCTATAGAAGTACTTTTTCAGTGACTCATCATCAATACGGTGGTTTTGGACGTCTCTCACGAACACAGTAAATTTTTCCCAAAAGATACTCAGTGACTCACCAGCTAATGCCACAAGGTTGTTCACTTTATCCTTGTGGTTGAGCTTCTTGGGAACTAGATAATACCTCGCTAAGAACACATCTCTTAACTGATCCCAAGAATACATAAACTTGTAAGGCATATTAGTGAACCATATAGCAGCATCTCCTGTCAGTGATAGAGGAAACACTCGCAACCTGATGATGTTCATATCTAAGTCCGCTCTAACAACACAACTTTTGCACACAGACCTCACTTTAGCTATATGGGCATGTGGGTCTTCCGATGGCAGTCCTGAGAACAAGCCTCTCGCTGTGAGCATATGCATCAAGCTACTCGTCACCACGTAAGTGTGCACAGGGGAGTGGGGGTAGGACAAGAGGTTAACTGGAGTCTACAATGTTCATATTGGCCCTATAGTAATCCTGAAGTCATGGGGATACTGGAGGTTGCACTCCCAAGGCATGACCTAACTGATTTTCAACGTGTTCCTGGTGGTTTGCCTCAACTGCTAAAGGAGGTTGACGACTTTCTCCATCACCTAGATTCCCTCTGTTAGGGTTAGCTGGAACACCTTGATTCTCCCTTCTTCATAAAATTCGGTTGAGTTCAGGATCGTATGGAGTGAGTGGTTCTCTTTGGCTCCGTGTACTTACACTAGATTTAGACCTGAGAGAAACAAAAACAAAAAAGTAAAGTAAAATCAGGAAATAGTTGACTAAATTTCAATAACGTTATTAAAGTAAATATATGCATTTGAGGACACTAAATCTACCAAAATATAGACTTTAGTGAGTCCGAATCGTGGACTCATCAATGGACTCATCATATCACAAAGGAAGTTTATTCTTGACATGTTAAAAACCTACAATGTTGAAAACATGAACAACTGCACATACCCACTAGACCCTGCAGTGAAGCTTCATGCCAAAGAAGAGCTCTTTTATCAGATCCTTTATTTTATAGAAAGCTCATTGGCAAGTTGAATTTTCTGACCAATATTAGAATGGACATATCATACAGTGTATGACACATTGGTTTATTTATGCAAGATCCTAGAGAACCACACTTCCAAGCTGCATTCCACTTATTGAGATACATCAAGACAGATCCTACTCTAGGCATTTTCATGTCACATGATCCATCATACAATGCGAAAGCCTATTGTGATTCTGATTGGACTGCATGTCCTGATTCTAGAAAATTAGTGAGTGGATATATTGTGTTGCTTGGCAATAGTCCCCTCAGCTAGAAATCCAAGAAACAAGAGACTATATCTTTATTTTAAGCAAAGGTAGCGTATAGAGCACTCAAAAAAGTTACAGGAGAATTGATTTTGCTAAATAGATTATTGGTGCAGCTTACAACGTCAATGTCAACCCCTATGGAGGTGTATTGTGACAGTCAATCAGTCCTTCATATTGATAGGAATCCAGTGTTTCATGAACACACCAAACACATTAAAGTTGATTGTCACTTTGTGAGAAATTTTTTCCAGGAAGGACTCATTGCATTGCATCGCATAAGCTCAGACAATCAATTAGCAGATATTGACCAAAAAACTAACTGACATAAAACATTCTGCAACATTGAGCAAGTTGTCAATGTTTTCCACACGTCTCACTTGAGAGGGGTGGTGTTGAGATCAATTAATCCTAATTATAGTTAGTTTACTACTTCAGTCGGTTAGTTAGCTTAGCCAGCTAGATCAATTACTTAGAGTAGGTAGTTAGCCTAGCTTGAATTCTGTTATTTCTGTAGTGTAGATAATTTTTTTATTTCCCTGTATAAATACATGTGATCTCATAATGAAAATCAGTTGATAGATTTTCCCCAAATGCATTCTCTCTTCTCTTGTTATTTCCTTGCTTCCATGGATGATTGTTAAGCTTCCACTAGCGATGCTCTCAAGAGTATCTTTGGTTATGATTTTAATGCATTACGGTGTCAACTATTTGAATACTATATCACTATGTCTTTGTTTCCTATTTACTTCTTGCTTTAAATCTCATGTGTTATCCAGTTTAGTATCATTGTTTTGCTTTCAATCGTATTTGGTGGTCCTGTTGATCTCAAATGTACACTAAGACTACTCCTTCATATGATTTAAGTCTCTATTCTATTCTGGCCTCACAATTCAACATATCTATTATTATTCTTATCTGATCTACTCATTTGCAACAAATTATAACCAATAATATAGATATTTGATTTCAACCTTTGTCATCTTTCATTTAAATTTAAAAGAAAGAACATTAGTCTTTTATGGGTAATATTTAGCACTGTGATAAAGTTTTCTATTAAAAGAAACGATGGCGTTGTGTATAATTATAGATATATATATATTAATATATATTATATTTAATGTATTCAATTTGTTGTCTGCGTCGTATAGTCATAGTTGACCTAAATTTAGTTCCAATTGGTTGATTTTGGTTACTGTCCTTGTCACATGATTGTTCATATTTATTCATAATATCCTTGTCTTTAGCATTTTTTTAAAATTTGTCGTCCACTGCATCTTATAGTCCCATATGGGTATAGACATTCACATAATCTGTGGGAAATTTATTGTGGACATACTAGCGGAGAGCATCACTATTGTTATGCATCTTACTACTTGTTAATTATGAAAACTTTGAATGTGTTATGCCGTGTCATTTTCTTTTTATGATAGCTGCTGAATTAATTCAAATCCTTACTAATCCTTATCTTGTTTTCTTACACAAGTGCTCCCATATGAGTCCACTCCTCCCTTGCATATTCTTGAGTTGTCTCGAGTCAGCCCCTCTTTTATTTAGTTCGTTGGAAGCTGAAATACAGGACAGGGAAACTGAAATACACTTCGGAAAGCTCTAAACAGTGTGTATACACAATGTATACACTAATATACAGATCTAGTGAAGTAAATACGTGGCTAAAAACGAAAATACAGGTTTCAGGGCTCAAAGTGGACGGTCTACAGTTGGTATACGGTTCAATATATAGGAACTCTAGTCAAGACACGACCCATATACAACTGTATACACTTGGTGTATATGCAGGATTTCAAAGGCCTAAATGTGGCCTATGTCCAAATTTAATTTCTCCTTTACCCTTAAATTATTTATTATTTACTTTTTAACTCTAACTTTAGAATTTTTAATTAACTTCATAGAATTTCCCAAAATATGAACTGTTTTCTTTATGTTGGTATACTGTAACACATTCTATTTTATCAACTCTTTCTTCTTTACTGGGAAACTTGCATAAATATACTATATTAAGAAAATATTTAATATTTATAGCAATAATATTTTGTTTCATTTGATAACCTTTAATACATTTATAATATAACTTTTATACATATTACAAAGAACAATTTATTATTCACATATAAGACAAGTTTTATTGATGGATAATACATTTATTACACATTTTAATACACTTATAATTCAATGTGTCAATTTTTTACCAAAGAAACATAATATATTTTACAAACAGTTGTAATACTTATATATTGCATGCATAATTCACTTTTAATACACATTGCAGATTTAACATATTATTATTATACATTACTGTAAATGGTAATAAATAAAAAATATCACTAAAATTGATAATCATTTATTAAAAGGTACCAATCCATGTAATTTTATCCTTCTTTATTTACTTAATCAAAATTCTTAATTGAAATCTTCACTTGTTTTTAATTAACCCAAGATAGCTTCTTGTCTTTATTTGACTAAATTAGTTTAAGTTATTACTTTTATAATGATTTTGCTAAATTTTTAGGGAAAAGGGTCTGAAAAATTACTCTAACTTTGGTCGAAATTGTTGTTAATATCAAACTTTATGGAGGATCTTTTACCCTCTGCACTATTTAATAGTGTATTTTAAGGGTATATATGTGTCCACGTGAACACATTATTATTTATAATTAAGCAACATTTATGTTGTCCTCGTGGGCACATATATATACCTTTATAATATACTATTAAGTAGTGCAGAGAGGTAAAATGTCATTTCAAGGTATTGTGTCGAAAACTTTGATCAAAGTTTGAATATATTTCAGACATTTTTCCTACAGAGTCTATTATTAAAGTTATAGTTTATTATATTTAGTTTGAACGTTAATTTTTATTTTATTATTTAAAAAAATGAGTCATTCTTTTAGAATAGTTTAATTGCCTCTAATTTATTTCAAAGGTTTAAGTTATATTTCATCCCTTTTCTAAAGACTCAAAAAGTACAATAAATGAACATCATCAATTTCTCAAAAAAAATCAAATTTTTGTAGTCAAGTCATTGGATAATCGCTTGTTAGCGGACACTTTAAATATTTTAAAAAACCTTTTTAAAGTGAAAATGTGAATCGCTTGCCTATTTTCTCTAAATTCATGAAGACTGAATCACTTGAAGCCCTTTAAATTAAGTTTTCTTAATTTTTTTTAAAAAAATTAAGTGTCGACTCTTTTTTTAAGTATTTTTCTCAATTGTTTTATATTTGGAACATTTCAAAAAGTAATTTTTCTAAAGATAGTAAAATTACGGCATAACAATAACATTATAATTTAAGGTACCTCCGAACTCTTAAAATATGATTTGGAACAATGCTAGTGTTGAAGGTTCCATTTGTGAAGCATACTTGACGGTAGAGTCAAACACAACTGTTTTCTCATTATTTTGAACCTCATCTTATGGCACGTCATCATATTGTGACCCATAATGATGATGTTGGTGCTATGAAAGATGTTTGAAGGAAATTTATCCATATTTACCCATCCAAGTAACCGGACTAAGAAAAAATAAAAGAGATTTATCCCTTGAATAACTTAAGGCTGCCCAAACTTATATTCTATTAAACTGTCAACATGTTGAGCCGTTTGTAGTGACAATTTAAGATTGTACCTGTTAAAGATAAAAAAAAATTGATCATACATTATGATTTTCTATATAGCTTATTTTGTTGCAATGAAGCATGTACATACAACGTTTGCAAGAAGACTTTCCGAATCTACCTCAAGATCAAGTAGATGAGAGTTCCGAATCATATTTTTCTATATGGTTCAAGGAATATGTAAGCCTCAAACAATCATTATTCTTTAATAAAATGATTTTTTAAAATTATCTTTTGAATTTAGACTAAATTTTATAGTATTTTAACTAGGTTCGATCCAACCATATCAAAAATGAATATTTGAGTAGTCTTGCTCATGGATCATTAATAATTGCATGTGCTTATCCAATGTGTTTTGTCAATGGATTCAAGTTTCATACAATACATCACGGTAGTATAAGATTAACAACGAACAGTGGAGTTTGTATTTCATATCCAAATTTTGTTGATTACTATGGAAGGATACACGAAATTATACAATTGGAATATCATATAGCATCTTTAAAACAAGCTATATTATTCAAGTGTGAATGGTTTGATCCAACAATGAATGTTGGTTTTAAGGAGCACGATCGATATAAATTGGTAGATGTTAATCATTGTCACCGATTTTAAAAATATGAACCTTTTATTCTTGCAATGCAAGTGTGTTATATGTCTTATCTTAGCACAAAGAGGGGCACAACTGATTGGTTAGCTGTATTAAGAGTCAAACCTCGAGATGTTATCGAATCACTTGATAAGGGAGGGATTATGATAGCTGAATCAAATCTCCAATTCCAAGTTGTAAAATTTGAAGTCCATGAGATAGATTTGAATGTTATTGTTGATGAAAATATACCTCTGTGTGGTTCAAATTGGGAGGCAAATGAAATGGTTGAGCCAATATATGAGAATTTGTTGTTAGAGCGCCATGAATTAGAAGAAGACTCTAGAGAAGATGAAGGCGAAACAGATGATGAAACTGAATAGGAGGACGATGAGGGGTTTAAAATAGACACAGACTAGTATATGAAATGTGCTACTTTATCTTCAGCAACTTTTGTTTATAGTACTATGTTTTGGATGCAAATTTCTGCTCACTGAATCGTACTAAACTTAATGCTTTCACTGACTTTTTTTAAAAAAAAATATGCTTTTGTACATATTTTATATGTGACTACTTACTTTACACAAGTTCTTATTCAGGTTCTGTTAGATGATTGTTGTATGTAGATTTTTATTTAGTTAACTCGATGTGTCTCTATTTTTATAAATCTCTTTTATGATGTTGTAATAGTTGGTTATGAGTCAATTCCAACAGTAAAAAAATGTCGTGGTAATCATATGATGAAAAGGAAATTGCTTCTTTTGTACTCTGATTCTGAAAGTTAGTGTAACACCCCGAAATGTTTTAAGCTAAGGCCCGAACTACTTTTTGTTTGCATATACCGGGTTATTCTTAAATTGCTCATATTGTTAATGGTAAATTCTTTATTATGGGAATGATTTTGGATATCAATTAATGTCAGTGAAAACTCTTAGCACAAAGTTTAGTTGAAAGTTGTTGGGTTTTATTTGCCCTAAATTTCTTACCATAAATAGGTTTTCCTTGTAGGAAAAGGTTTTGAATTGACTAATCCTTTTCTTGTAGGAAAAGGTTTAGGACTCTATAAATAGGGCTTGTTCCTTCAATTAAATCAGCATTCACAACTGTAGTCTTATGGATTTGAGAGTTTCGGTGTGGGAGAAGATTTGTGGGTCACAAGCTTGATACGTTATCACTGTGTGAAATTCTTACCATGATTATGAGTGAATTGGTTGAGGTTGTTTCTCTTGTATTTGTACTCTCATATTTATAGTGGATGTATCTCCTTTGTGGACGTAGGTCGATTGACCGAAACCACGTAAATATTTGTTCTTTTGATTATATTTCTCGTTTCGTGTCTTCAACTCGTTGGTCTTTTGAGGTTCTGCGATTGCTAAGCTTCCGCATTTACACCAGCTTTATTCGGTCCTAACAAGTGGTAATCAGAGCCAGAGATTCAATGATTGGAGTCAGGTTCAGTGGTCGATAATCGAGTATTAAACCAGTTTGAAAAGCGGTGGTGTTCATCTTGACGGGTGTTAAGTTCTAGCCTCCACCTTTTTGACCAGTATTGAAGATTTTGTTGGAGAAATTGTTTCAGACGAGGTCTCTGTGTTGACACATAAATCTTTGCAAAGGAGAGTATGGAGAGGAGGAGCAAGTTGTTGAAGATTAAGTAAAAAGGTGGGACAACAAATTTCTTGTCAGAAATTTAGGCCAAAGGGGGGAGATTTGTTGGGTTTTATTTTCCCTTGATTTTTACCATAAATAGGTTTTCCTTTTAGAAAAGTTTTGAATTGACTAATCCTTTTTGGTAGACAAGGTTTATGACTCTAAAAATAGAGGAATGTTCCCTTCTACTTAAATCAGCATCACAATGAGTCATAAGGCTTTGAGAGTTTTGGTTAGGGGGGAGAATCTTAGGGCACAAGCTTGATACGTTATCACTTGTGTGAACCTCCCATGTATGTTGGGTTTTTAGCTCAAGGCCCCGAACTATTTTTGTGCATCACCGGGTTATTCTAAAGGCTCATATGTTAATGGTACAATTATTTATTATGGGAATTGATTTTGGATATCAATAATGTCAGTGAAAACTCTGCACAAGTTTAGTTGGAAAGTTGTTGGGTTTTATTTGCCCTAAATTTCTTACATAATAGGTTTCCTTGTGGAAAAAGGTTTTGAAATTGACTAATACTTTCTTGTAAGGAAAAGGTTTAGGACTCTATAAAATGAAGCTTGTTCCTTCTAACTTTAATCGCATTCACAATGTAGATCATAAGGGCTTGAGAGTTTTGGTTAGGGGGAGAATTTATGGGTCACAAGATTGTACGTTATCAATTGGTGTGCACCTCCATGTATTCGAGGAATTGGTGAGGTTGTTTCCCTCTGTATTTTGTTACTACTCATATTTATAGTGGATTGCCTTCATTACTTTGGGCGTAGGCTCGACTCGACTGAACCACGTTTAAATCTTTTTGTTCTTTGGTATATTCTCGGTGTCTCTTACTCGTGGTCTTTAGAGGTTTGCTTTGCTAGCTCCGCGTTTACACCTGCTTATTTTCGCGTCCTAAAAGTGGTATCAAGAGCCAGATTCAATGATGGATTAAGTTTAGTGGTTCGAAATCGATGATTGAACAAGGTTAGAAGGAGGTTGTTATCTTGACGGGTGTGTAGTCTAGCCGCACTTTTTTGGACAATAATGAAGATTCTGTTGGAGAGAAATTGTTTTTAGAGAGGTTCTCTGTGTGAGACCATATTTTTGCAAAGGAGATTATGGAGAGAGAATAAACTTGTTGAAAATAATAAAGAAGGTGTTTACTGTGTAAAATTTATTTGGTCAGAAAATTCAGGCCAAGGGGAGATTTGTTGGGTTTTATTGCCCTAAATTCTTGCCCCATAAATAGGTTTTCCCTGTAGGAAAAGGTTTTGAATTGACTAATCCTTTTCTTGTAGGAAAAGGTTAGGACTCTATAAATAGAGGACTGTGCACTTCTAACTTAATCAGCATTCACAATGAGTCTTAATGGATTTGAGAGTTTCGGTTGAGGGAGAGAATTTGTGGAGTCACAAGCTTGATACGTTATCCATTTTTGGGAACCTCCATGTATTCTGAGTGAATGTGACTGGTTGAGGATGTTTCTCTTTGTACTTTGTACTATCATATTATAGTGGATTGCATTCTCTGGTGGCCGTAGGTCGATTGACCGAACACGTTTTAAATATTTGTGTCTTTGGTATCTTTCTCGTGTCTTCATACGTGTTCTTTTGAGGTTTGCATTGCTAGCTTCCGCATTTACACCCGCTTATTTTCGGTCCTAACAAAAGTTTCCTTACCGATTAAGTTCTGATGTAAGAGTTTATTTGAGTAAACTTTAAACTACCACATCTCTTAGAATACAAGGAGTTACGTGGACCATAGTCTATCAAATTAAGTATTCAAATCTTCTTTCAAATGCCACCAATTTCGTGTTAATCATAGTTTCGAGTAAAATGTTATGATCATTTTAGTAACATGATATAGTGCAGTGGCGAATTAATCGATGGGAAAACATTGAAAACGTTTTTTTATGTCTTTTTACCTCTATAGACCCTAAACGAATCTCTTGACTAATTATAGACCCAAAACAATCAGATTTTCATCTCTTAGTTCATTAGTCTCTTCTCTCTCAAACCCTAAGGCAAAACACTAAGGAAAAATCAAAAGTATAAGATTCCATTCAGATTTTTTCAATCTCTTTCAAGATTCTTTTAATCTTTTTCAAGATTCTTCTTCAAGATATGTCTTTCTCCAAGAATTCCATTCTTTCCAACTCAAATTGCTCCATACAATTATGAATCGCTAACGAAAATCATAATTCTTAGACACTGATATTTCAAGAAACCAATTCAAGAATCTCAAAAAAAAAATCTTGATTATTTACCTTCAAGTTAAGATTTAAAGTCTTCTAATGAAGTTCTTCTTCAGAATTCTTTAATAATGTGACATCTCATTGTTTAAAAGAACTAGAAAGAAATCATTTTTTGAAAATAGTCAAATTTGGAAAGTTTGACAAAGTTAAGAAAAGTATGAGTTTTGGATCAACTTCAAATGACCATAAATCCTAGAACATGATTAGTAAGGTGTGCTACAAGATATCGTAGGAATGGTATTTGAATTATCTTTCCAACGCCACCAAAATTTCTCATTTTCAAGTTTGTATGAGGGAGATATGCCCATATGAAGTGGGGATATCTAGATAAGGATAGGTAAAACCAAATGTTAGAAGTGGATTATGGTCTTTTCCTTATCCAATTAACTAAATTCGTTTTTGATAATTAAGTTGGGGTCTAAATTGTATTAGTTCATTTAAGGCTTCACAATATTAAGTTAGGATTTTGAGAGAAGAGAAAAGAAGAGGAGAAAAGAGAGGAAGAAAGCAAGGATTCATCGCGTTCTTTAAGTTAAGCTTGTGGATTCCTCCAAGGGTTGATCCCTGCGAGGTATGTGACATCACATAACATTAGTTTAGTTCACCTACGCACCAATGATGATTTAATTTAGCGAAATTATGTTCTTGAAAGTATAGAAATTGAGTTCTTGATGGATTGTGTTGAAGTTAGAGAGTTTATAGTTGAAAAACGACCAAGAAAATTCATCAAAAATCTTGGAAAAGGCATGGGGAGTCGCGCCACTCAGAGCGCCAGGGACGCCAAGTCATCTTTGACATGAGATTATGACCTTTGAATCCATAAATCAAATTCAAGGTAGAGTTAAGAATCAAGTTAAGAGAGTTCTTAAATCTTTTCAAAGTCTTCTATAATCATTTTAAACTTGTTTTAAAAGACTTAAGAAATGAGTATGGGGACTAAGTACACCCAAAGATAAAATATTTTCACATTTAAGATGAGAGAACACCGATTTTTAAATGAATTTTCATGAGTAGCTTTGAGTTCAATATCTTTATGAGATAAACTTTTTGAGTAGTAACCTCAAATTACAGAGAAAAACTTATGTTTTTAGACATATCAGGTGAGTATTTTAGGAGTAGTTTTGAGCCTGATACAGGGATGAGTTCATAATAACTCAATTCTCTATAAATCATGTAGTCAACATGGGTAGAATAGGTCATACTTTTTAGGTTATTCCTTAATACTTTTTAGCATAGACTAGTCGATCCACTTAGTTGAGGCGTTCTACACCCTGGCAAGTTATAGGAATGTTCTAGCAGCGTGAGCGAGATTTTGTATCATCACACATATCATAGTGATGATTTTTGATTAGAGAAACTCCCACAAAATTATATTTATTTATAACATAAATACATTGAGTTGTTATTTACTATTTAAATGCTTTATATAAACTGCACCTTAACTTTTGTTTAATTCTGCATTTGAGTTGAGTATCCATGAGTTGAGCCGAGCTAAGTGTTTCTTTCAGAATTCAGCTCAAGCTTATGCCGTGTTTAGTTTTCCCCTCACATGCTCTTACATTCAATAAATTGATGTCATTTGACTTGCTCCATTTTATGTTGCATATACATGTAACCAGGATCAACATCCAGCACCTCGTTGATCTAGTTAAGCATTTAAAGTCAATTGGTGAGCCTCTTTGCTTTCTAGAGGATTCCCTTTTTATTGCTTTGTTATTTCAGTTTTTAGAAAGATCAACGGTATTTTCTCGGCATCTCTCATAGTTTTAAAGGCTTCATAGACGGATAGTTATAGTTCTCTAGTCGTTCCATTTTTAGTTATTTGTTCTAAGACTTGCTTTGCCACTTTGACTAAGTTGAATGATATCTAAAATATTCTGTGTTATTTTATGACAGTTGATTTAAGTACATTTGATTTCTTCGTTAATGCGTATAGTCTTCCGCTGAGAGTCTAGCCAGGCCAAGGGTTCGTTTGGAGCAAACAATGGTTCTTGAGTGCCAGTCCCGACAGGGTGTAGGCTCGGGGCGGTACTAAGAACCTTGTTTTTTCAGATATGTAAGACTATCATAGTGTTAGACTAGTTCATCCTTATGCCCTACATCTATTTTCAAATCAGTAAAAGAGAAAACTAGGATTATATCCCCGACTAAACATTTCAAGAACACCCAATCCAATTCTTGGTGTTCAACGATCGTAAATCAGTATAAAATCCAACTAAATGAGTTAGGGTCGAATCCCACTCGGAGTGTTACGTGTTTCAAATTCGATTAGGAAATATAAATGCGATCAATTAGGCCATAGGAATAAACATTATCGAGAAAATATACATCAAATATAAGGAGTGACATATATGATATATAGTTTTTTTGTTTAGATTAATACCTAGAAGCAGTCACAAAACTATGAAATAATAATAGGGAGATATTTTCTTGGGATATGATCGATTATAGACAAATCTATACATATCGGTAATTGCAACTATTAGTAAATAGCTAGATATTAGTGATAGGCTAAACTAGGGTGGGTGGGTGGTAATTTTCTCCCAAACAATTACCCTGAATCAGGTGATTTCTCTTCCCCTGTGCCACCAGAGCTCCATACGTAGTGTAAAACTCTCTAACCCAATTAGGAACATAAGTACCCATCTCCAAATAAGGTATTACATGATTTGGTGACTCACAAAATTAATCCTCTATAAATACAGAGTGATAAGATTAGGGTTGAAAATAAAGACAATAAGGAAAGTGATATACAAAGCACACTTCATGAAGCTGAAAGGTAGGATGATATTCTCCAAAATCTAATTATAAAGGGGTGAATAAAAAGAAAAAACAAAGATTTAAAAGTAGAAAAATCACAAACTTCTATAATTCTAAAAAGGAGTTTGGCTAATCAAATCAATTAGATGATTAAGTCTTTTTTTGAAATATTAGATCAGTGAAGAAATATCAAGCCTTTCATAGGCTAGAAATGTTACACCGGCACCATAGATTCTATATTATTGGATTAATGGAGCCTTTTAAACAAGCAAAGCATATTGAGAAGTATAAAAGAAGACTTGTATGAATATTGCAGGAGCAAATATCAACGGGAAGATCTGGTTTTTTTGTTGCTCATGATATTCAGGTGGAGGTAATAGAATATAAACCCCAATAAATGACTTTGAAGTTGTTTCTTCAAGATCATAGTATAGAGGTTATGGTAACTCTAGTCTATGCAAAGTGTGATGCTAATCAAAGATTAGAACTTTGGAATGAGATGTACCAACAGAAAAATAATATTTCATGCCTATGTATGTTGAGAGGAGACTTTGAATGGAGAGGAAAATATAAGAGGTTTGCCTGTACAACCTCAAGAAGTTGAAGATTTTGCCTTTTGTATAGATTCATGTGAACTAAAAGAGATCAGTTTTAAAGGGAGCCGATTCACATGGTGGAATAAAAGGGCTGGAGAAGACTATATTTTTGAAAAATTAGACAGAATGCTTGTATATCAGCAATTACAAGCACAATTCGGGTAGATGGAGTGGAACACCTAGATAGAACTGGATCTGATCATGCCCATATGCTATGCTTGTTTGATACTCTGGCCCAAAATGTTATTAAACCATTTAGGTTCTTAAATTTTTGTACTGAACATGCTGATTTTTTGGACGAGGTTAGACAAAATTAGTTTGCAGAAGAGGGACCAAACCCTTTCATTACCTTTAACAATAAGCTGAAGAGAATGAAGAGTGTCTTAACAAAGTGGAGCAATAAAGTATATAGTGATATTTTTAAACAACTTATCATCATGGGATAGATTGTGAGATTGAAAGAGTCTTTATTTGGGGAATATCCAAGTCATAACAACAGATGCATTCTTCAACAAAGTCACACAAAATTAAAAAGATACTTTCACTTTGAAGAAGAGTGTTGGAAACCAAAAATCAGGCATTGATTGGATGGTGAAAGGATATAGAAACACTAATTATCTTCATGATATAGTGAACGGGAGATGAAATAGATTAAAGATCAAAATTATCAAAGACAAGAATGGTAACTAGATAGAAGATGAAGAACAAATAATAACTGGAGCAATTGAATGGTACAAAAATCAATTTTCTCAAGAAGAAGAAAGTACTAGTCAAGATATTCTTCAACATGTACCTTGTGTGGTTACACAAGAAGATAGTGACTTACTGAGTCATATGATTACCATGGAGGAAGTAAAATAAGTTGTTTCTAAACTTAATGGTGATAGATCTAGTGGTCCTCATGAATTTTCAGGTTTTTTTTATAAGAAGAGCTGGGATATAGTGGGGCTTGACATATTCAGATTGGTTTGTTGTTTCTTTCAAGGTAAGAATCTTCCCAAATCAATTACACATTCACTCCAAAAGACATTGTCTAAGCTTATTCAGACCTAAGACCTATAAGTGTGAGTAATTTTGTTAACAAGGTTTTTTCTAGAGTCATTCATGGGAGGGTGGAGAAGGTACTTTCTAAATTTATATCTTCTAATCAGTCCGATTTTGTGCAAGGTAGAAGTATCATTGAGAATGTGTTACTTACTCAAGAAATAGTCATGAATATCAGGAAGAGAGGAAAGCCTGCTAATGTGATTATTAATATTGACATGACCAAGACATATGATAGGGTATCTTGGCAGTACCTTATTAAATTGCTTGTAAAACATGGACTTCTCACAACATTTTACGGACATAGTATGGAGGTTGATTGCTAATAATTGGTATTCCATTCTGTTTAATTGTTAACCAAAGGAATTTTTCATTCTACTAGAGGGGTGAAACATGGATACTCCTTGCCACCTGCTTTATTTATTTTGTTTGTATAAGTGCTTTCAAGAAATTTAAATTCTTTGTTCGAAAATCAATCCTTTGTAGGATTTGGATTGTTGAAATGGAGTAAAAAGATTAAGCATCAGGTTTATGCAGATGATATAATTATTTTCACTTCAGCAAAGGAAGAGTCTCTAAAGTAGGTAATGAAGGTTTTGAAAGAATATGAAGAAGTGTCTAGGCAACTTATTAACAAAGAGAAAAGTAATTTTGATATGTTTCATAAAGTAGGAGAATGTCCAGTGGATCTAGTAGAACATGTGGCAGGATTCTCTAGAGGAGAGTTTGCATTCAAATATTTGGTTTGTCCAAAATTTCATAACAGGAAGATGAAATGAAGGAGTACTACAATGAATTAATAAAAAAGGAGAAAGGTATGTTACAGAAAGCGTTCTTCAAAGCATTCCTTATATACTTGTTGTCCGATGTGATCCCAACTAAGTACAATATCAATGAGACACAAAGTATTTTCTAGAATTTTTGGATTACTAAGGAGGAAGGAAGATATAAACATTGGGTTTCCTGGTCAAAGTTGTGTCTGCCAAAAAAGGAAGGGTGTTTGAGCTTTAGGTCACTATATGACATCTCTAAAGCTCCTTTTACTAAATTATAGTGGAGATTTAGAACCACGTCTTCTCTATGGTCAAATTTCATGTGGAATAAATATTGCAAAAGCTAAAGTCTACAGAAGTAATATGGAAAAATGGCTCTCAGATTCGAAAGAAAATGATAGAGGCAACAGATCAATCGGATGGTTTCATTTGGTGGAAACGAAAGAGTGGTAATACAGACACTTGGGAGGATTAATTGGACTGAATTGGGGGATATTAAAGTGACTAATCCAGAAATTGCAAGAGCCAACATTGTAGAAGACATGAGTGTTTTCATGACTCCTAATGGATGGTACAGAGACAAGCGTCCGGAATATCTACCAGAAGCAACAACAACTCATGTTATTAGAACATTGAACTACACTACTAAATCAGATCTTCCTGATAATTCTTGGTGGATGAAAACTAGTTTGGGTAAATTTACTAGTAGAAATGCTTGGGAGGAAATCAGATAACAAGGATGGAAAATAAAGGATTGTGATTGTATCTAAAGGAGTTCCATATAAAATTTCATTCTTGCTGTGGAAAATATGGAAATATAAGATTCCAATGGATGAGGTACTTAAAAGAATCAAGATCAATTTACTTTTCAGGTATAGATGTTGTGAACATGTTAGAGAGGAAACTGTTGTCAATTTATTTATTACTGGTGATTTTTTATCCTCAATATGGACTTACTATGCTAGTGAATTTGGACTACAAGGTCCTTTTATTCAAGTACAACAAGCAATGAATAAATGGTGGGACTTAAAGAGTTGGGCCAAGTTGTATCCTATTTATCAGACAATCCTTGCTTTTGTTTCTTGGAAACTACAGAAAAAAAGAAATGTTATACATCATGGAGGTTATATGACTAGAGAGAGGGTTATACAAGACATCAATAATAATTTGGTGTATTTAGTGAAAATGAAAGACCCCTGGATGAAAGAAATTCCAAATGAGTGGCCTCAATTGATTCATCACCTTGAGCAATAGAGACCTTTAATTAGGTCACAATTGATGAGGTGGATGAAACCTGATGTTGTGTGAGAGATTCTAATTGAGAGTTGATATAAGATGAATCAAAAAGATTAGGGATAACTATAAACATTTGTGCAGAAGCTACAACTATAGAGGAAGGTGTTGGATATTGTATTGAACATCAAGGTTTTCAGTTTTAATAGAGTCAGACTCATTATCTATGGTCAATATGATTGAAGATAGATGAAAAACTTCATGGAAGATTAAAATGTAGATGAACAAAATTAAGTTTTGGAAGAGTAAAGGGCTAGTGCATTTTGCCCGCATCTTTAGGGAAGGCAATGCACTAGCTGATATTTTAAGTTAATGAGGTTTTTCTTTGCAGGTACAGAAGCTATAGAATTCACTTGTTTTCAACAGTTACCATCGCAAGATAGAAAGTTACTCAACATCATAAAGAAACAAATACCACAAATACGATTTAGCACATTCAGAAATAAAGAGTCTGATTGATGTTATTAATTACAGATGGCAAAGGGGCAGGCATATTCATCACATAATAACCAAAAACAAAGTGTTTATACAACATCACATTAAACTACATGTAGTAATTTTCTTGTTGGATTTATTTGACTGAAGTTTCGAGTAATAGATTTACAAATGGTGGTATTAGGCTTGTATAAGTCTTATTCCATTGTAAATTTTGTTTGAACAAAAGTTAATTAGAACCAACTATTTTTTTTTGCTTTAGCTAAGAGAATAAAAAGCAAGAGATACCTTTGAATCATTTATTTGTTGCATGGAAAATCGGATTGAGTTCAACTTCATCTTGATATTGATTCGGCAGCGTCTAGTGAGAGCTTAGAGACTGCTAAAATTGGAATCGGACCATGAAACCAACTTAATCTTGCATTTAAAAAATGATTCAAGTTAGATCTACCTATCTTTTGAAGCTTCAAATATGTGACTAAGATCATTTCAGAAAGTGTTACCTCCATGATTTCAACTCTGGCGTGTATTGCATCGATCAACAACTCTTGCGGAGCTCTTGATAGATAGGGAAGATTTCTATTTCTTGGTCTTTCCTATATTGTGTCTTATCTTAGTTTTCCCCTATTTTGTTTTTTCTTCCTTTTCTTCTGTAGTGTTAAAAAGAACATAACGACTCCAGGGTTTAGTAAAGACCTAAATCAAGTGAGACTTCAAGGTGCACCATATTTTTGGGTGCCAATCTATCACCCTATACATAGACAACCTCTTCTCCTCAATGATGGTCCTTAGTCCGTCGACCTTTAGTCCATTGAGGGTCCGGGTAGGAGGACCCTATGCAGATGGTGTTAGGACCATAACTTGATCTTGAATAGGATAAGTAGTGGTCTGAGGCACCTAGGTCTCAGATGGATCATGCATCCTCTTGTAGAGCATTAATCTCTCCGGGATAGAAGTATTTGATAATACTCAAGCTCAGAAATATAAGACTGAGGGTCTTGGTGGTCTCCCTCACTTTCAGAGGGGGTGAAGTAATTATTGTAAGCTCCCTCGATGTTGGAGTTGACCTCCGGTGACTCAACAACATGCGCCTAGACCTTTCCTTTACCCTTCCTTCCCGTGGTAGGGAGTTTTATTGTTTTTTCTTTGGATGCAGTTGCATCCACATTGATAGTGATTCCATTTGCCTCTTGTTGGGCGACATACCTTTTCCTGCTACTTTTGATCTAGCAATATCTGAAAAATTCATCAAAAAAGAGCTAGAAATAATCAAAGAAAATTCAGAATAGAGGTAGTAAAAAGACTCACTGAACAAATCAGCGCGTCACTTTCGTAAGCCATATTGGGATCGCCGAAAGGACTAGCTTGAAAATTTTCCAGAAAAATGACAAGTCGACGATGTGCAGAACCTTTCGACGAATCACCGACATCACTCGGCGAGCTCATACTAGCCTACCAAAATTAACACTATTTTTTTGGGATAGGGACGCAGAAAGGGCGATAAAAAAAGGCTTTCGGCAAGTAACCGAGTGAACTCAGTGCGCTCAGGATTCCCACCAAAACTTACATACTCTAATCTAAACAAACCATGAAATTAAGGGCGATCAAGGGGGAGATTGGCGAACCAATGATGGTTCGAAAAGCTCAACTTAGCTCGCAAAGCTGTCAACCGTGCAAAATTTCAGTTGCGTTTCCTAAATTCAAGCCTACAGCCCCCAAAAATAAAATCAAACTATACACTTATGCAATTAAGCTCATACTCATTCGACCCATGCAACCTGGGTATTCATGCTTTCTCTAGTTTGGCCAAAATTGGTCATTTGACGACGTTTATCCTTAAGAATGACGCCAAATACTCCATCATTGGGCAAAGTACATCATTTAGCACAATTGATCTTAGTCAGACTTCACTTGACTAGAACCAACAAAAATTTACCACAACCCAACAATTTATGATCACTTTTAAAGCACAACACTCGGGAAATTAATAATTTAAGCAATTTAGGCATCATTTGAAACTATAATAGGCAAACTAACATAACAATTACGATTCCAGTACAGGTACAGTACAACACACAAAAACAAGATTTAAACAAATATATTTTAGTTCAACCAATAATCAAGAGTCCAGGGATCGAAAAACCAACCTTTAAGTCGAAATAAGAGTTTGAAATTCTAGGAGGTGATGTAATCTAACTCGGACCACGATATCAAGACCAAAAAGAGATAAAATAAGAAAATATTAAAATCTAAAGTGCGGGTGAGAGAGTACGATGCTTCAAAATGACGGAATATGAATGATTTTGAAAGTTTAAACCGTTTGGCCTTTTAAAACCTTTCAATTTGCGGACCTTTCAATGATATTAGCCATCCTGATCGAGCCACTCAGTGATCCTCCAAGAGGTTACTTACCTCGCCGAGTTTTACAGACCTCCAGTTAATTTGGGTGTCTAAACAGCAGAAAGAATAGTGCTCACTAATCTGTTTTGGTGAGTCAACGACTCAACTATGGGCCTGCCGAGTTTTATAGGTTTGAACTTGTGATTCTTTTAGGTCCAATGGCAGACATGCCGAGCTCATTGACCCCTTCAGCGAGTTGCCGACTGGACTCTTGGCTTTCCAATTTGCATTTGTCAAACACATTCCACACTTCAACTAGCATAATTAACACCCGTTATTCCAAAAACAAATATAATGCAAAATAACTTAGGTTGTCTCCCAAAAATCACCTTAGTTTTCGTCGTGGCACACCACAGGTACCCACTCAAGCTTCATTATTGGGGTTTTCATAGTTTGACTAGGAAACCCCTCTTGTTGTCTTGGGTTGAAATGTGAAGAAATTTGATCTATTTGGGTCTCCAGCTAATTGATAGAGACCAAATGTGAGGTTACCATCTGGTTGAGAGTCGTCTTCCTTCATTCAATCAAAACTTTATCGGACCCTTCAACCTTGTTGAGAATACGTGAGAGCATATACTCCGTTCAGCCACCCTGATAATCTTTGGGATTTTAACGCTCTTCCAGAGAAACATACCTATCTTTATCTCCTTCTCTTTCCTTCCAAGTGTCATTATGATCACGCCTCTCTCTATCACGGTCTCTCTAACCCTCATCTTTATTACAACCTTTTTTTCCACCCGGTCGTGTGTAGATAACATGATAGCCTCCTTCTTGTTCGGTTAGGAAGTTCACTTACTCATTGTACAACACTTCAAATTTGGCCTCTTTAGGGTTTACACCATCAATACTGACAACATTAACATTCCTTGTACCAGCATCCATAACATTCTTGGTCAAGATATCCATTTGGGTCATCATCTTTGCCATGTTTTAGTATCTCTCCTGATCTTTTTGGATTTGCTGCTTTGTCATTTTATAAATGAGAGGGCAGACTTGATCTTCGCGGGTGTAACATGCACAATTTATCTTAGTCATGCCATCAAAGAGTTGGGATGCTATCACATAAGGTTGTTGCATTCAACCTCCCATAGAAAGTTGATCAACCACTCACTTGTTTACCGAATCGAGGCTTCTATAAAAGTACTGCAGCCGTAAATTATCGAGAAGTCCATGAGTTCAGCATTGAAACACCATCTTCATAAACCTTATCCAAGTCACATGGATTGGCTCACCCTCCAAGCTCTTGAAGCTTTGAATGTTGTCCTAAAGATTCATCAACTTCGAAGGAGGGAAAAATCACACTTAGAATGAGGTAATAAGTTCTTCCCACTAAGTAATAGAATCTTTTGGAAACTCAGTCAACCACTTGCATGCTTTCCTCATTAGAGAAAATGGGAACAATCTCATCAAGACGAATTCTTGATATGTTCTTAAAGGAGAAAGGTCTACAAACATCAAATTAATTACATATATTCTCATGGGGATCCTCATGATCCAGCCCACCGAATAAACCCTTTAGTTGTAGGAAGTGCAAATGGTGCTTGTGATGTGAAAAACAACATTTCCTTCAGCTGGAGCCAAACGAATGGCACCAACACCACCCATTTGGTTAGGGTCATTGACATTCAGTTCATTGACATCATTGATATTCCCGATGTCATCTTGGTGGTCCACTTGGTTACCATTGTTTCTGTTGACACTCATTTCCTCTATTTACCAATCAACAAAAAAACCAAAAATAAAAATAAATGGATTAAATTATAAAATAAAAAAACACAATTAAACTTCACCAAAAAAATTTCAAACAACACCACTCCCAAGCAAAAGCGCCATTTTTATTTAATGTTTCAAACACACCTCATCCACTTCTAGGTGTTCAACAATCATAAATCTATATAAAGCACATCTAAATGAGTTGGGGTCGAATTCTCCATGGAGAGGTACGTGTTTCAAATTCAATTGGGAAGTATAAATGCTGTCAATTCAACCATAGAATAAACATTATCATAAAAAGACATATCAAACAAAAAGGGTGACACGAATGTATGAGGGGGGGGGGGGGGGGGGTTGGTTGGTTTTAGATTAATCTACAAGCATACACAAAATTATGAAATAACAATATAGAGAAGAATTCTTGGGATGTCAAAAATTATAGGCAAATATAGACATATGGGTAATTGCAACTATTAGTAAATTGCTATGTATTAATGAGTAGAAAAGGCTATAAGGGAGGTAAATTTCTCTTAAAAATTTACGCCAAATCAGGTGATTTCTCTCGAACATCAACAAGCATGATATAAAGAGCATCTCATACCTTAATGCATTCACTCTCTCGAGCTAAATGTATGGGATTAGATTTAGGATTTACTCTCACTAGCTAAACCTAGATTGACCAAATACCCACAAACCATCAATCAAAAACCTTGGTTCTAGATGCTCTCCCTCAAGAAAGCCAAGAACACACACAATTAATGATTAAATCACAATTAATGATTAAACTTACTTTTAAATAACATTTCAATTAACAGTTAATAATACCCATAAGCTAAATCAGCCCATAATCACATGATTACACCCCAAAAATTGGGGTTTTAACTAGACATTATAAAAATGTAAACACAGTTACCAAATTGATTATCCTATCAACTGGCGTATTTACAATGTTTCAATTCGATAAATCTCAAAGACCCACTTCTAATTTCTCAAAAGTGAATTTCGTCAATCCTTCAAAGTTAAGGAAAAAGTCTAGAGAAAATTGTCTCCAGATGTAAAAGAGTTATAAAACTATATGTCAGAGGCCAAAAAGATTCTAAAATAAATTTTTAAAAATGTATTTATAGTCAGCGAAAGTAAGCTACGTAAGACTATTTGGTGAAGTAAGTCGGCCTCGCCGAACCACTCAATGAGCCACCCTCTGCTCTCTTTCATTGCTTTTTCACTTTGTCATTTAGCATCCTTGGTATCTATAACTTTAGGCGATCTACCACTGCATATAGGAACTACTCGGCGATGCACTGACTTCTCCTTCTTGTCACTAATTTGGTTTCTTCCCTCAAGGCGAGCACACTAAAACTGTAGGCGGTGGAACTGACCCTTCTTGGTGATCAGCAGGTCAGCCTTTTTTCAATTCTCCGGTTTGTTTTGTTCCTTTTGAATTTTAATGTACTTGATTTTTTCCTCAATCCGTGTACCTTAAAATAAAGGATTCTTCATCCGTTTATAGCATAAAATAAAGTATTTCAGGACACTAAATCTATATAAACAAAGACCTCAATGAGTCCAAATCTTGGACTCATTAATCCCTAGATTTGAGTATTTTTTAGATAACTTGATTTTGAGTTCTTCAGTTTTTGATTCTTTTTTAAGAACTATTACTAATTATTGAATTGCTATATGTTATGCATTAAGATTCGTGAGTTGATTCGTTCATGTGTATATTTCAACATGAACCATATTGAATGAATCATTCTTGAGGATGAGGGAGGTCCTGAGTTACTTGGGTTTGAGTACTGATTTCAATTTATCTTAAGTCCCTAATTGAATCATCCATGTTCATAATTAATATGACAATCCTGTATGACATCTATGTTTAAGCAGTATGATGTCTGGACACACCATCAATGTTTATGTAGTATGACTTCCTAATTCATCAATGATCATATTATAATATGATTTTGAAATGTTTTTGATAAATAGTTTTTAAGTATGATTATAAGAGTACTATGTATTCCTAGAGGAATAAATTTTTACATTGATAAAAGAGAAACTGAGAGTTTTTAAGATTTGTGAGTTAAAAAGTTATTTATAAAGTAGTTTCCTCTTTTAAGAGGGTAGTTTGAACAATTATCTCAAACCAGAGGAAGAGTTATGTATTTTTAACATATGATCATGAGTATATATTGTTGGGAGTGGTATTGAGCACTAATATCAGGGAAAGGTCAAACAACTCATAGCCCCTATAAACCATGTATTCCAACATGGGTCAAGGGTCATACTTTTTAGGTAATTCCTTATTGGATTTAAGCATATCTTAGTGGATCCACTTAGTTGAGGTGTTCAATATCCTGGCAAGGTATAGGACATTTTTTGGTAGAGTGGGCGAGAAGTTATATCATCACGTAGCGCATAGTAATTGTTTTCTGTTACAGAATCTTCCAAATAGAGTTAAAGTGTATTTTTATATATCACTTAAAATGTTGAGTTTAGAGATGAGAGAAAATTTAGTAAAGATTTAAATGATTTTAGTCCTTTATATTTTTACATTCAGCTTTAGTTCATTGTTATCTATTGCAGCCTTTTCTTTCCAGTATTTGTTATTAAACTATATTGCAAACTCGTATATTTAATGTACTAATGCCATTCGATTTGCATATATTTAATCATGCAGATACATGCTATTAGGATCCTCAACAAGAGTCTCTTTATATTACTTCATTCGCTCGTCTACTTTTGAGTGAGACCTCTTTGCTTTCAGAGTACTCTAGTTTTATGAATTGCTAGAAGTAGTTCTTTTGAGGAGTCTTGGATCTTATCCTTACACTCTTCAATATATAAATTAGGCTTCATAGATAGAAAACTTTGGAGTGCATATCTGTTTCAGATATTTTATTTAAAACTTATGTTTCATACTCAGTATATTAAGTGAAATTTTGAGATTCTAGTAAACTATTTTTAAACGTTTCTTTTAAGTTGATGGTTATGTATGCTCATAGTATTCTTCCGCTTGTACTCAACAAAGATAAGGGTTCTCTTGAAGACCAGCAATGGTTCTTGAGTACTGTCCACGTCTAGGGTATAGGTTTGGGTTGTAAAAAATATTGTATCAAAGCACAAAGTTCAAGTGTCATAGGGTGTCTATGAAGTTGTGTAAAGTAGGATAGTATTTATGGTTGTGATGACTCCAATTCTATAAATGAGGGACTACAGACATTCAAGAAAGGTTTCCCTTCTTTCATATTCTAAATCATGCAATAGTGTTGTGTCACTACCCCCATAGTTGGATTTTTATCGATGAGTTGCTATCATCAAAAGTCTTGAGAAAGTCATGAGACTCTAGAAGGAATTGATTGAAGTCTGCGAGTAAGTTAAGCGTTGAGTTTCAAAAGAATACACTCTTATTCATATGATTCGTGATTTCAAACTAAAGCAAGATGTATTCTAAGAAAAAAAAAATTCCTAAACCTTGTTTTAGTTGAGACTCTTATAGGGAAATGTGTTTTAGAGCTTGTGGTAGTGTTTTCACCCAAAAAAAATAGTATGTGCTGTGAGATTATAATCACTAGTAGTAAAAGTGCCCAAAGTTAGAAGAAATACATGCAAAGGTTTAGTAACCGAAGAAGGGGAGATAGTGATGAGGCAAGTTATGTTATTATAGTCATGCACCCCGTAAGTTATTAATAAGGAGTTTGCCCTTATGGGTAGACTAAGAAGTGATGAATTTATGCAGATTTCATGTTGGGAGGTAGAGTAAGAGTTACTAGTATGGATGAGTTAGTATAGATGAGTTAGAAGTTTATTTTAGCTAGAGAGTAGTTTATGATGATGTGTCATTGTGTTAGTAATAACCAAGTGTAAGTGTAGATTAGAAGAGCACCAGTATTCATGATATGCTATCTCTAAATGAAGCTTATGATTTTTAAGGGAGAGACCATAAAATTCAAAGTGTTACAATACTTATTAGGAAATGATGTATAGTGAATGAGTAAATAGTACTTAAATAGTGAAATTGGATGAGACAATATTTCATAAGTATGTAGGAATAGAGATAAAGATTGACCACTTGTCATGAGAATTTAGTGTGTGAGTGTTTCTTAATTTATATCTAGTATTGTAAGTTAGTATAGTAAGCGATTAATCATATTTATTCGGGTTAAGTAATAAATATTAAGCTTGAATTTGATATGAGCATCGTGATCAAAATAATGCAACATGAGGGTGATGATGTTAGTTTTGAGATCAGATTTGGTAGACTTGACATAGACTAAGTGAGGAATCGAGATGTTAGATACAATAAATATGAGTGGTATAAGTGAGAGACCCTAACTTTTAAGATAAGGTAAATTAAGTGTGTCTAAGTCATAAGAGTAAAAAGAGCATTGAGAGGTGTACCGAGATTGTATGTAATTTTAGACAAGGTTCCAATTAAGTGAATGGCATTCCATGTGGGCCTAGATAGTATATTTGAGTTGTCAATGTTGAATAGGATGATGTAAGTACTATTTTTTTTCTTAAGAGTTAAATGAAGAGGCCGTATAAGCCAAAGACTATTTAGAAAGAAGTCTCAGAAGGATTCTTAGTAACTACATATGGAGAGTTTAATATCCATGAGAAAAGCCTTTCCTATATATCACAATAAAAGAAATATAGATTAGTGTAGAGATGATGACATAGATCCATAGCTTTCCAGTGTCAGCTTTAGACCCAAGGGAAAGATGATAAGATGAAAAACAAAGTCAAGTGTTGAGGATGAGATAATGATGTCTTTCGGAAGAGTTTTAGAGTTATATAAATACATTTATAATCTTGTGTATTCCTAAATATTCATTCATTTCAACATCAAGATATTGTTTATTATATCAGAATTGTGTCTATGAGCTATGCTCACACACTTTATAGAGATTCACATCTATGCTCAGTTTCCAGAATCATGGGCAATGTTTTTAGCCCTTTGATCTCCATCTTACTCCAAAAAGTTATACATACCAGCCCCATAATATGTACCTATTCATATAAGCACACATGTCTCATGATATTCCTAGACTCGCAAATTCATAATTTACTCTCAATTACTAGCAACATAATGTTATGCAATCCATATTCTTATATCAGATATCTTGAGAGAATTGTACTAATCATATTTTCCCCTAAATCTCATTCAGTTACCCTTTTAATTTTGAGAGTGAGGTTGTTGATAGTAGCAATATGATGATAGAGAAGAAGATTGTTATCCTTATTGTGATAGTGACGGTGTTTTATTCCATATAAGGTTATGAATGTGGAGGGATAAGGAGATAAGGTTTTACAATAAATAATAAACCATATTCCTAGTAATAATGCATGGAAGTTCTCTTGGAAGTGATAATGAGGAATTCTTATAAGGATTGGTTAGTAGGAGTCAATGGAGTGGTTATAGTACTAGGGCTGAATGTGGTGTTTGCGCATGTGGATGAACGCATGATGCATTAAGTGTTTCTTGATTAAGCTCGAGGTTGGTTGAATATACTCATAGAGAGAAGTATTCTTGGTATGAGATTCTTATAGAGGTATAAAACCCAAATATTGTCATTTAAATTAGAATAATTACCTTATGTAAACTAATTTGTGATTTAGTGTTAAGCTAGAATATAATAAGAGTAACTCATTTCCCTTTTATGCTCTATTTAACCGCCATTCATGGACAAATGATTCCAACGGGGAGATATTGCAACACCCCAAAAAAATTTAAGCTAAGGCCCGAACTATTCTTCATTTTCACATAAGGTCTTGTCGGGCTATTCTTAAATTACTCATATTTGTAAAGGTAAATTATTTAGTATAGGAATGATTTTGGATATCAATTAAGGTTACTAAAAGTTCTAGCACAAAGTTGAGTTGAAAGTTTCCTTACCGATTAAGTTTTGATGTAAGAGTTTAGTTGGGTAAAATTTAAATGATAGTATTTCTTAGAATATAAAGACTTACGTGCTTCATAAATTATCAAATGGAATATATTTGAATCTTTTTTTCAACGCCACCAATTTCGCATCAATCCTAGTTTCGTGTAAAAAGTTATGACCATTTTACTAACCTGATACAATGTGACGAATTAACCGACGAGAAAAGGGGAATTTTGTATTTTTACCTCTAAGAAAACCCTAAGAGAATCTCTTGACTAATTAAGGACCCAAAACAATTAGGTTTTAATCTCTTAATTTATATTCTCTCAAACCTTAAGGCAAAATTCCAAGGAATAATCAATGTAGAAGACTCTATTCAAGATTGTTTCAATATTTTTCAACATTCTTCTTTAAGGTTACTCTTTCTCCAAGAGTTCCATCCTTTCAAACTCAAATTCATCAATAAAATTAGGAATCACTAACGAAAATCATAATTCTTATCCATAGACATTTCAAGAAACCAATTCAAGAATCTAATAAAAGATTTTCTAGATTGTTTACATTCAAGCTAGGGTTTCAAAGCTACTAATCAAGTTCTTCTTCAAGATTTTTAAAAATTCTTAAAGAAGATTGTTCTTTCATGTATGTAAGGCTATCATAGTGTTGGAATATTTTATTCTCACGCGCTACATCTACTTTCAAATCAGTAAAAGAGAAATCTAGGATAACATCCCTAGATTTGAGTATTCTTGAAATAAGTTGATTTTGATTAATTGAGTTCTTGATTCTTTTTGCAGTTCTATTTCTAATTATTGAATTTCTATATGTTATGCATTAATATTCTTGAGTTAATTAATTCTTGTCTACATTTCAACATGAACCCTATGAATTGAGTATTTTTGAGATGACTAGTGAGCTTGAGTTCTTGCTTCTTGAGTTCTGAGTACTGAGTTTCCACAGTTCTGAGTACTGAGTTTCCATATTGCTATTAAGATCCCCAATTTGAATCGTTCATATCCATAATTCTACATGAACCCTATGAATTGAGTTACAAATTTTGAGAATCTTTTTAAAGGCAACATTTGAGTTTTAAATTGAGTTTTGAGGAAGTAATGATGAATTTTGAGAAAGAGTTTCTAAAACATGATTAGTATGACAATCAAGTATGTCATCCATGTTTAAGAAATATGATATCTGGATGTACCATCAATAATTATGTTTTATGACTTCCCGAGTCATCAATGATCATATTATAATATGATTTTGAAATATTTTTGAGAAAGAGTTTTCAAGTATGAGTATAAGGGGACTATGTATTTCTTGAACCATTAGTTTTTATATTGATAAAAGAGAAACTGAGATTTTTAATTGAGTTATGAGTTCAAAAGTTACTTATAGATTACTTACCTTATTTAAGAGAGTAGTTTGAGTTATCTCAAACCAGAGAAAGAGTTATGTTATTTTTAACATATGTCATAAGTATATATTATTGAGAGTAGTATTGAGCACCGATATGAGAGAGAATCCAAACAACTCACATCCCTTGTAAACCATATATGCCTACATGGATAAAGGTTATACTTTTTAGATGATTCCTTTTTGTTTTTCAGCATAACTTAGTGGATCCACTTAGTTGAGGTGTTCTATAACTTAAAAAGGTATAAGACGGTTCTCGTAGTGTGGGAGAGATGCAATATTATAATGTAGCTTATAGTGATGGTTGTAGGTTAGAGAATCTCTAAAATAGAGTTAAAAAGTATTTTATATGTCACTTAAAATGTTGAGTTCAGAGATCAGAAAGTATTTAGTAAGCCTTAACTGATTTTACTCCTTTATTTCCTTACATTCAGCTTGAGTTCATTATTATTTATTGCCATCCTTTCTTTGAGATATTTGTTATTTAGCTAACCCATTAGGCGAGTCGTCAAATGGCCTTTGTCTCCCTTTATTTTCCAATATGCTAGACCTTTAAGGAGAAAATCAAGACGGTGATCAAAAGGAGTAGCCGTCGAGTCACAGAATGGTTCCGTGATGTAGTGATATATATCCCAAAGTTACACAACCTCAAGGATTATAAAGGCAAAACTAAAACGGTGATACAAATGACAAATGAAAGATCGCCGAGTGGATCGGCGATTCCGATTTATTGCACCAACTAATCCTTCGCATCATAATTTTTGGCAACTATAAATACATTTTTAAATTCCTAGTTAATGATTCGGTATTGGGAACAATCTATCAGTTATCTAGTTTTGAGTTTAGTTTTAAAGTTTGCTGACATTTTTCCTAAGCTTTGGAAGATTTTAAAGATTTCTGATTCCAAGAAATTGGAAATGGGTGTTGAAGATTCTTCATTGTACACCTTTGTAAAGACAATATAGATCGTATCCAGATGATGGTAACACCAGTTGGTATCGATTTCTTGCTTTTTACTATGTCTAGGTAAAATCCAAATTCTTGGAGTTTGATTATGTGATTATGGGTTGATATAACTGTTGGGTATTTCTAATTTATAGTTTCTCTGTTGTTTAAAAGTGATTTCCTACAGTAGTTGTGGTTAAATATATTGGGTTGTAGTTGTAAAACAATCTTAGCTTAGTGTTCTTGACTTGATCGAGAGAGAGGTTTTGAAACCAAAACTACTGAATCAATGGTCTATATTTAGTGGGTTGTCATGGGTTCAGCTCGAAACAATGAATCCTAAACCCTCTTCCACATATTTAACTCGAGAGAGTGAATGGACTACGACGAAGGTTATTCTTAATTGCCGCTTATTAGAATTCGAGAGAAACCGATAAGATTCTAGTTAATTAGCTCTAGAACGAGCTTACCCCACTAAAGTATAACTTAATCACTAATATGCGGTTGTGTACTACTAATTGCAGTTACCCGATTTTTATAGTAGCCCATTGTAGCACCTCGCAACTAGAAATGACTAGAAAAGAGGTTAAAATCTGCAGACATTTATTTTTGGAAAGAATAACAAAAAATCTGGAAAATTATCTTTGTTAGGATGTGAGTTTTGGTCATTTTCAAAAGAAAATATCTCCTAGCTCAGGATGAATTAGGGGTAGTTCCAAATAATGTTGGAAAATCCTTATAATAATATTTCCAATGACGACGAGTTTGTGTGATTTCTATATTGTATGAGTGAGATATGTCTTTCGGAAGTTGAGATGTTGGATTAAGGAAAGTCCAATCCGAATTTGGGAAGGGCAAAGTTGTCTTTTCCTTACCTAATCATATTAATTCAATGTTAGGGATTAATTAGGGTAAAATTATACTTCATTCACTTTAGAAAGATTTCGTATTCACACTAGGGCTTGGAAAAATAAGAAAAGAGGAGAAAACCAAAAATTTGTCAAGAACATCCAAGCATCGCATATGGAATTTGTGGGGGTGATCCCTAAAAAGGTGTGTGAGATCACACAGTGTTGGGTTAGTTCACCCACACGCCAATTTTATTTAATTCAGCTAATCTAAGCTATTTGAATGTTAAGCCATTGAGTTCTTGACGAATAGTGTTGAAGTTTTTCTTGAATTCTTGAAGTATGTGTTGTTGAAGTTTTGATCCATGTTTCCGGGTGTGATTTGGGGTTGAATATATTGGGTATTGAGGGTACTAATGATCCTAAGTGTTTGGAAAAGAACAATGGAAGTTTAGAGGGTTTAGAGATGAAAAACGAAGGAGAAAAGTTGAGAAAACCTAGGTATAGGGGTTGAGGCGCCATGCCAGCCAGAGTGCCTAACCCTTCTCTATGTATGATGAGGGTTGGCGCCTCGAGCCTCACAGAGTGCCAGGGATGCCAATTCTCCCCATTCCCCCCCCCCCCCATATTTTTGTACTAGTTCCTAAGTGATGTACCTACATTTCTTAATTGATTTAACACTCTATAGGTACATCTAAACATCATGAGATCATGAACCTTGAATCCATAATTAGATTCAACGAAAGTTAAGATCAGAGTCAAAGAAGTTAAGAGTTAAGTCTAGAAGTTAAGAAGCAAGTTAAAGCAAAATTCTAAACATATTCCAAGAGTCTTTAGAAACGTTTTAACCTTGTTTTTAAAACTCAAGTTTCAAGTTTAGTAAAGAGTAAAGAGTTGAGTTCATTTCTCAAAAAGTTACAAGGGAACTAAGTATTCCCTAAGAGGTGTTTTAAGACTCAAGTTCCACTCTAAGTGAAGAGTTGAGTTCATTTCTCAAGAGTCATAGGAACTAATATTCCCCTAAGATATTAGAATGTTTTCACATTGAGATAAGAGGAAAACTAGGATTTTCCACAAGATTTTTTGAGAAAGAATAGGAAAACATTGGTTCCAATAGAGCTTTTAAAATGCTAAGTGTTTTGAGCAATTATCTCACCCCCAAGAAGAAGTTTATTTTAAAAACACATGACAAGAGCATATTTTTGGTATATGGAAGCATCGATTGGGAATGGCGATTTATAATCACCTGAAAGTCTCGATAAACCATGTAGCCATCATGGGTATTAATGATTCATACTTTTTAGATGATCACGTAAGTTAAGCTAGTGGATCCACTACGTTTATTAAGGTCCTATACCAATGACAAGGTATAGGATAGTCCTCGATAGCGTGAGATAGAATGTTTTATCATCAATTAGGCTCATAGTGATAGTTCGGTTAGAGAATCTTCCACATAAGTTATATTACTTTAAATGAGTTAAGTTAAGTTTGTTATTGCTTTATCTTTAATGAACTAAGATTATTTTAAGTTGCTCTATAAGTTTTATACGTATAAATATATATCACATGAGTTTACTGCTTGATATTGAGTTAATTTATTCATATGTTGAGAAGAGTCAAGGTATGGTTTCCTTCTTTCAAGCTTAAGTCATTTTAGCATTCCAACTCGCATACTTGTACATCCAATGAACTGATGTCAGTTGGCCTGCATAGTCTTATAATGCAGGCGCAGATAGCTAGGATCAGCATCTGACGTACTGTTGATCCAGTTAGCAACTCAGAGTCAGTTGGTGAGCCTCTATTCATTCCGAAGGACATCTTTATCATTCAATTATTGTTTTTACTTTTCAGTTGTTATGATTATAGGGGGTCCTGTTCCAATATCCCTCTTTATTTTAACGGCTTCATAGAAAGATATATTAGTTTTTTTAGTCTTTTCATTTCACTTGTAAGTGATTAAGACTTAAGTTTTTATTTTGGCTAAGTATTACTTTTAAGAAATTTCTAGAGTTGTCTCTTGTGTTTAAGTCTTCCGCTGTGTAAGTAAGTTATACCAAGGATCCTCTCGAGGCCATCAATGGTTTCGGGTGGCGGCCACGCCCAGGGTGTAGGCTCGGGGTGTGACAAACTTGGTATCAGAGCACAATGTTTAAGAGTCTTTAGGAGTATGAAGCCATATCTATAGAATCCTTGTAATCGGTGTGAAGCGCACAACATCAATAATTAGTACACTGCAACATCAAAGAATTCCTTCACTTCTGTCACACTCTTTTCGTGCGTTAGAGTTTATCTCTAAAAGTTTCTCTGTAATTCGTGCTTGCACGTGTTTCAGATAATCATGCCTCCACGAAGAGTAACAAGAGGTCATCCAACTAGGAGGAATGTAGAGGAACTCGAGTTACCCAATGCACCTGAATTGCAACCTCAAGGGGAAATTACCAAAGTTTGTATTGCTAGGCTATTAGGATGTTAAGCCAAGTGGTAACTAACCAAGTTGGGAAAAACGAGGAGCTAGACAATAAGAGGCTGAAACTTCAAGGATTTGTGAGTTCTTGAGTATGAACCCTCAATATTTCACCGCTTCAAGCACTACTGAGGACCTAGAGAGTTTCATTGAGGAACTTAAGAAGGTATTCGATGTCATGCAAGTTGTGGATGCTGAAAGAGTTGAGCTAGCAACATATCAACTGAAAAATGTTGCTAGGACCTGGTTTGATCAGTGGAAGGAGGGTAGAGATGAGGATGCACCACATTCGAGTTGGGCATGTTTTGAAGAAGCTTTCTTGGGATGTTTGTTTCCCCAAGAATAGAAAGAGGCTAAGGTAAGGGAATTTCTTACACTTAAGAAGGATTCTCTCAGTGTGCATGAGTATAGGTAAGTACTGCCTGTTAATTTATAATTGTTTACTGTTTATAGTGACATCTATTCGTATATTATAGAGAACTGACAACATGATCTTTATATGTCCTTACACTTCGTATGGCTGGAGGAAATTATTGGATTGGCAAGGTATTGATAGACAACTTCTTGGATGGAAACAATAATTGGCATGAATGATAACCTGGAAAGGAATGTTAGCTATTGGTTGTGTTTACAAGTAGCTTAGACAGTTTGATTATTATCAATAAAGTATGTAAGAAACTAAACTTCAGAGAAGAAAACTGAGATAACTATAAAGTTATTGGAGTAACCGTCCACATGCAAATCATTGGGTAGTTAATTCACCAGTCAATACCTTTATCAATGTAAGAAAATAAACAGGAAGCAAGTTACCCAGCCATAATTCGAGAATAAAATGGTTATTAATTAACAATCTCAACAAGTTATAAAACTAGCTGGAATCAAAATCTTGCAAAAATAGTTGCACATTTACGTTGGCCAAGAAAATCTACGCCTAAAAGAAATAAATCCAGTACAATTACAAGAACCTGCAACCAACACAACTAATTGCTTGAGATTTTAGTTCAACAAAAAAGAGAAGTCTTTACGTATGGTAGACAAGAATAAAAGTTACTCCCCATGACCTCACTTTTGAACTGTTTTAATAAGTCGATCAATAAATGACACCTTAATCCCAAAACTGATTCAAGTTAGCTATACAATCCTTCTATATTTGACCCAACTTTTTCAATACTAAACTTAATATGTAACTGATAATAATCAAGCTATTTTAACAAATTTGTCAAACCAGCAACATTGTTAACCAATTACCACAAACAAGAAGCTTATGCATAGGCGTTACTTCATGCATCAGTCAAATGATCAGTGTGCATATCTAATAATATATCCAAGATTAGACATTGTCATACAGGGACAGCTCCATGTTTTGCAATTTAAGGCCTTTGCCTTAGGCCCCCAAATTTTTGTCAAGAATAAATCATGTGTTAAAATTTTTATAGAAAAATTAATTATTTATGATAAAAAGTATAACTTTTTTAAAAATATATTATATGATTCACTTTAACATCTTTTATAATTTGTTAAAAATAAGAAATAATAGTAAAAAGTGTTGGACAAAGTGAATTACAATTTCTTTTTAAATTTTAATTTCAAGAATTACTAGAGTATAAGCATATTAAAATGAGGTATGCCAAGTTATCAACTTCTTGAGTCAAATTCTATGGTTCTTATTTAATATCTATCAACTTATTACTTATAGCATTACATTAACAATATATATAATAATTGTCTCACTTAAAAGATGTTTTTCAATGTTGAGCTGATAAAACCTTACCTAAAACTAGTAAATGAAATAACAAAATTAAGTACTAATAATTTCCATCTAAATAGTGTAAAAAAATAAATTTTAAATAAATACTTATATGAAGTGTATATATATTTTAGGCCACAAATTAAAATTTCAATTAGGCCCCCAATTACGTTGAGTCACCCGTGTTGTCATATATTAAGTCTCAGGTTCAAATGTTATATCTTCCAAAAAAAAGGAATCCTACTCAACCTTTTGTGCACAGAACGAGATAATGGAACGTGGAAACGAGATGGTTCGAGTCCTGACTCCTACTCTATGAAGATTTACATGAAAAAACATAAAAAAAAAATCAATATTTTTATATAATGCAGCCATTGATTTCATATAAGATTAAATTTTAAAACAAATAGTTGTTTCTTTCGATGTTATCGTGAGCCTTTGTCCTTTAACGATGATAAGGCGACAAAATTCCACGGCTCATATTTATTCAACTTATGCTTAATAAAGCTTGTGTAAAATGTATATATGTTTATAGATACAATACATCTTCAGACTATCATATACAAAACAGAGCAGATTATGAACCTTTCAAATGCCATAGCACTCTATATAAAATATAAATCTTCAGCCTCATAATATATTTCACAAAATCGAGTAACTATCAGAAAGCTCAACCCAATAATCTTTTACTAATTGTACACAAGAAAACTGAGCAAGTCATTGAAATTTAAACCCTATTTAATTTTAGAAAAGAGGAAGAAGAAGAGTAACTTGAATAAAACAAGAAAAGATGTCATCAATACACTTTATGAAAGAAACAAGCAACTCGATTTAATTAAAAGAGAAGCATAAAAGAGGAAACAAACCTCTGTGTTTTCACCAATCGAGCAGCTAATAATATAAGCAGCAATTACGTATGCACAACGAGAAGACACCGCTACAATGGAAATACACAGGTGTTGAGATTAGGGCAGAGTTTCGCTGGAAAAATACTATAGGAGTGTCGATTCTGATGATTCGAAGAGAAAGCTAGGGTAAAGTTGTGACCATATTTCCAAAAAATAAAGACCTTTCCTTTTAAATTTTAATTACTTTTCAGAAACCGAGCAGTTTTCCACTTTTTTTTGGCTTCTATGAAAAAAAATTGGTGCCTGAAATTTTGGTAGAAGGAAAAGCTTTTCTTATTAATTTATTAATTTGGGTGGAAGTGTATTTTCCTGATTGAGTCCTTCAGTTAGAATTTGAGACTAGTAAATTAGTTCTTTAGGGACCAGATTCAGTATCTTCGCAATAAAATATATAAATGGACCGGAATATAATATCGTCCTAATACATATGTTATTAGAGACGAGATTACTAGCTCTCCCCTAAATATTGGTCTTAACTAACAGTTTTTCTTGTAGTGTCACAGTCTACAGAGGGGTTTACTAGTGACACTATATCCAACCCTATAATGCGTCTGAAGTGTGGACTTTCATCGTGTCGTGATGTTTACTAATGCGCTGATTTGGAAGCAACCCAAGACCCTTTTTATTGTTTTATTTTTTTTTAGAAATAACGATGTGTTGATTTTGCAGGTTGAAGTGTGGAATGTGTTGGAGAAGTGCAAATTGGTTAGCTAAAAGTTCCAATTGGTGAATCACCGAAGAAGTTAGAGATCCCGACCTATACCATCATTGGAATCAATCAAAATAAAGTCTGTAAAACTCGACTAGCCCAAGAAATTGTTGGGAAATCGCCAATCAGGTCGTCGATCCCAATCTTGTCCATCATTTAGATCCCCTCATCGACTGGAGGACTGATACGCTCAAATTATACTTTCCTAAAGAAGTATAAACAGTCATATCAAGTAAAGAACTCAATTATTAGGTTTGGGTCGATCCCATGAGGAAAATGGTTTAGACTTAACTTTAGTCTATGGTTACTTCTATTTAGTCAAGTCCTTTCCGAAAATAGTTAATTAAAAAGGGGGCGTTTTTATGAAACAAAAATGTTGAGTTATTTCTAAGTAAAACAAGTAGAAATATTAAAACTTCGGTGTTTATCAAGTGGTGAGAAAAATTAGGGTGTAAGTATTTCCTATATGTTCATAACGCGGTAATCCTAGCTATAACAGTTATTTCCTAGTGTCTTGCATGCAAAGTAATAAGTGATGTATCTCTAAATCCTTGGTCTGACATTTAAAAAATTTTGCCCCGTACATTGGTCCGGCTACGTGTGTCTAAGTTACTAAACCTTACCTTTACCTCATATCAAGCCTCACATTCGATGTATGACTTAGTTACTACTTCGCACCAATCGAAACTAGCCTATTATATAGTGTCCACTAAATCTATGTTGATAATTCTTTTCCAATTAACTACCTCTTTGGTCTGGAAAGTAGAAATAAGGAATCTTCTAACACGTGAACTCGTTAAAAAGACTTCTAAATGAAAGAATTATCAATACATACAAGATCTATTCTAGAATTGTTATTCAGTTAGTTTTACCTTATGAATCACCCATTATTCCACAACCCTAGTTGTAGATTTAGTTACACATGCCTAGAAATAAATGATTCATGGTTGTTAAATAATAATTCATGTACTTATTTTGACAAGCTTGAAGAAAATCCAACAATAACACTTGAAACAGCAAAATTCACTTGTCAATCGATTCCGGAAATTTAATATAATTGCCCAAGTTGCAAAGTCAAATTTCCAAGAACTAAAGTATGAAAAATAATAAAAAGTCTAACCCCAAAATCGAGGTATTTACCCTATTTATAATAACAAAATCCTAAATTAAAAGGAGTTCAAAATAAGGAAAGTTTGTCCCAAAACGTGTCTTCTATCAATGACTCCACAAACGGTCCGTTGATGAAATGGCGGACCGTCAATTGCCTACATCGGTCAATACTTAGCATTTTCTTCAAGCCTCCAAATCTCACCTTCTCTGATCCAATCGACGGAACAACAACACAGTCCGTCGATGCACTTACGGTCCGTCGATGCTTATCGTCGTTCCATACTTAGAAGAGTTTGATATGGTCGGTCTTTAAAGGACCTTAAGAAAGAGTCTTAAGTCATCGATTCCAATCCTATAACTCTTTTTTTTATTGGTATGACGCTCCGCAAGCAAGGAGCGAGCTAAGTAAATCTTTTCTCTAACACCAGGTACTGGGGCAGTCTCTAATCACATAACTCGACGACTTTGCCAACTTTGCAGCATGGTTTTGGTCGACAATATTGACGGACCGTCGTCTTCATATCCCCCACCTTGGGGTCAAATTTTCCCGAGTTTTTCCAATGCTTGAAACCCTTCAGCGAGGTCACCACCTACGGTCCGTCGATGAGATGGGCCATCAATGGCTTTGTGGGTCATTCTTTACTCGATTTCTTTCTGCACAGTCTTTTGCAGTCCGTTTTGGACAACTTTCTGCAAAACACAATACAACACCAATAAAATTACTACCAAAAGGCCCTAGACACAACACACAACTTTAGGACAAAGTAATTGAAAAGACCGTGAAAACCACGGTACGATCAGGACATTTTAAAAACTTGGTGAGGTAAATTGGAACTAAATCAACTTGTCGCATAGTGGATCGGCGAGCATGACTAATGTCGCCGAATATACGAGAACTGGATGGTTTTTCAAAAGGCCAAAGTTTTAAACCTCAAACTCTTTCACTTTCCCTCGCTTGTAATCTTTCAAATCTCACACCACTTTAGTATTTTTAATATTTTTGCATTTTGTAAGTGTTTTAGTTGTTGAATTGTGGTTGAAGTTGGAAAAATTTTCTGCCTAGCATTTCAATTTTATATTGTCTGACATAAGGGATTGGTTTTCCAAAGCCCATGTTTGTTTTATCGCATTTTGTACTCATTTGCAAATGCTCTTACCTTGTTGAAGTGTGCCAGGCCTCTCCGATCTTAATTGTTTTTGTTGGCACCTGTATTAATTGATAATCTTGCCCATATTGCTTTTAATGTTCAAATCTGGTGCTTTTTGTGCTTTAATATGAATGGAATTTTTTTGGGGTTGTGTTTGCATGTTTTCGGGTATAGTCGGGTGAAGTCTAAGTAGCCTATATTTGTGCTAAATGTCATGATTTACCCAATGATAGAGTAGGTGACGTCATTCTTAAGGATAAAATTTGGCAAAACCGGAAGAAGTTGAGTATTTCAGGGTGATGGGTATTACAAATCTTATTTAAATTGAATTTAACTTGTGCATGCTTTGATTTTTTTTTCAAGCGTTGCGGGTTGAATTCGAGAAGTTGGGTGAATGTAGGAACGTTAGATCATTTGTTAAGATGGTTCAAGCTCGCTGAACCACTCGACAGTTCGCCAAAGTTCCACATCTCGCTTATAAGTTCATGTTTTATTTGATGTTGGAAAAGGGAAAGGCAAGGGAAAAAGGGCAATCTCTAACAAAAAGACTACTCCCAGAGACCGCTCTATTTCTTCATGGGCCCGGGGGGTTTATGCAGTTGTCGAGACCTTTCTTGCAGATAAACTCTAGGCATACTCTAATACAACTATTGTCTCTTATAAGGTGACCCCGAGCATTGATGCCCAAGTCCAAACAAATGAAGAGAATGACTAGAGAGGATACCCTATTTACCTCCCTCTTTGTTACTTTGACTTTGGATATTTTTTTGTTATTTGCATTTGAGGACGAATGATTTTTATTTTGTGGTGAGATGAAGCACACCTTTTTTTAATTTTCGTGAATATGGTTATGTTTTTGTAATTGAGTTTTGAGCTCTATCTTGTGTTTTAATTGCATATTGCGTATGATTGAGCTTGTGGCTCCTATTTTAAACTATGAATAATTTTTGACCCTTCAGAAAATTGTTGCCCACCTCTTGTTTATGTTTGAATATGGTTGTGCCTTTTAAAATTGTGTCCTGGTATTGATCAATACCGATGACTTGAATAGTGCTTATTGTTGCCCATATGTGTTATGAAAATCAGAAATTACTGGTTGTAATAAATCATTCAGAAACACGAAGTAACTGAGATTTTAGAACCAGTAAATAAGATGAACATAAATTTATTTGTAAAAAATAATTGAATCTGTAAAAACTTCCCAGAATCAGAATACTCTTTGTGATAATTTAGGAAGAAAATCAAGTTCACTGAATTCACGTGTCCCCTTAGGAATTAAATTCCCGCTAGTACCGAGGTTTGATTTGGGAATATAACCTCCCAGGGTAAATATCTTAATCATAGGTAAAAGATACCAAAAACTCTACTGTCAGCGAATCAATCCACACATAATTAACGAAGAATATTTGTTAAGAAAGAAGAAATCCAGAAATTCGATAGAATTTTTTCTGAAAGACTGATGACATTTATAGCAAGAAGAATATATTCTGACAGGTGCAAGACCCTTTCAAATTGACACGACCATTAATGAAAGGTTTGCAAACTTTTTCAAATTTAATGACTGGTTCCTTAAAGTTGCAACCTTTCCAGAACATGGCGGAATTTTAAAATCATAACGGAATTAAAACGGGTCACCGCGCGCGGATTTTCCGAGTCGGGTCGGGTTAATTAAAAAGTTAAAACATTTCGGTTAACTTCTGTTATCAATACTAATTAATTGAAAATAATTTTTGGGGGCCCATTTTAATTAATTAAATAAATAATAAATAAACTTGTCCAAAAAATTATCTCTCGATCGATCATTTGCCAAAGCCAAATCAATCCAAGCCGAAGAAGCCGTGTCGTACCGAAGCCCGAAGCAGTGAGCGACGACGACGACGGCGCGAGGGGGTCCCTCTTTCCAACCCTTTTAACAATTGCATAGGAGTGTTTATTTATGTAAACCTCTCTTATTTTCATTTCCATTCCCGATAAGGGACTATTGCCTTTTTCCATTAGGAACTTTCAAGTTCCTTCCACCTTTCAAGTTTCTAAATTTTTTCAAATTCCTCTCCTTCCTCTATTTCCCATCAATCTTGCTACAGTACCCAACAATCCCCCACTTGATGGGGAATATTTCTAACATAGGATGCATGACCAATTGTGTACTTTATAAGCAAGGATTAATTGCATCTGGATAAGTAGTTTCCCCTTGGACTTCCGTATTGAACATATGTCCAGATATAACTCGTCAATCGGGAGATGTATATCTTTGAAACCCGTCAACTTTGGTGGTATACCTAGACAACCATATGTCCACACATTAACCCCTTTACTGTTTGATGATTCTTACGTGTGTGTTCGTTTTCACAGCCATGAAACACCCTCCTGGTTTCATGAGTGTATCTGAATCGGCTTTTGGTGGAACATAAAATTCTCATTGAAGCGGGCTTTTCCCTTCACAATCACATAGGTGAATTTCTACCGTTTCATCTCTTATATACAACTATTTTGGTCAAATCTACCAAACTTAGCAAATCATTAAAACATTTAAGCTTTTATTACTCATTAACAAGCCTTAAAGTCTTAACCTTTCCTGAACTTGTCCTTCATTACTGAGATGGGATTGAGTTAATTGACACGGTCGAACCTCAAGCCACATCACTTTGCTTTTTATCCTTGAATCTAGCTCTTGGTATCTCAGTCTGCTAGATAAGTTACTGTCATGCTGACTTGTCCTAAGCCGTAAACCCCTTCCCTTTGATGATCTTTTCAACTGCCTCGCTCACTAGGGCCTGTTCGTTAGTGGATCGTGACACATTATCGCTCTGACTTTCATAGTGTCAATTTGTGATAATTCCATTAGAGAGCAGTGTGCTTATGGTGTTTGTCTACGTCCGTATAATGACTCGACTTCCCTTTGTACAATAATGCTCCGCTACCCTACCAATTGGCTGCTTGACTATCGCAATGTTATGAAAATTGGTAACAATAGGTTTGGGCCAGCAATGGAATATCCTATATAAATTCCGGAGCCATACCGCTTTTCTTCACCAGCCTTATCCCAAGCATGAATTCAGATTCCCATTGTGAGCGGCAATACATGTCCCCTGTTGGAGATTTCCAAGAGACAGCTCCTCCACCAAGTATGAATAAAAATATGGCACATAAAAAAAAAAAAAATATAAAAACAATAAAAACATAAAACTATAATAAATCCCCACTCGTGGATTTTTTTACATCATTGTGACCCTGTGGATCCAATTTGCAATTACTATACTCCGTCAAATCACAGCAGGATAATTATATATGCAAAGATGATGTTGTGTCCATTTAGATAACCCAACACAACCACGTTTTCATAGCCATTCCATGTATTTTTTGTTCGGGGGGGGGATTACTAGTGTACCGGACTTATTAACCTAATAGCACCTGGCTATATCTGGGTCGCGTGCAATTTCCTAATATAACATCCAACTTTTCCAACACTCTGCAAATATTCCAATTTGAGGAGTCCAACTTTTGACCTTCATTCTTTTTAAGGTATCAACATAATCAATTGGAGTTTTGCCTACATTGAAAGCAAGTAATTAACCTATCCAATCCTTTTTTCAATATAATGGATTGAGTAATGCTAGTCCCTGTGGGGAGTTTTTGATATCCTGACCCCTAAGATTCAAAGCAGAATAACTCCTAAGTCTTTCATACCGAACTTTTGAGACAACAGTGCGCTCTTATAGCATTTATACTCATTTCTTTAGCATTATTAACATGTCATCACCCTACAACACACTACTTCCATGATTGATAAAACGTTTTTTTAATGTAACAATTTATTAATTCGTTAATCTTGAAATCCATTTGCCCACATTATTTGGTAATCAAATTTAGCATGCCATTGTTTTTGGGTGCTGCCTTGAGTCTAAAAGTGACTTCACAAGTCTGCACACTTTTGCTTTTTTTACCGGGAACTATAAACCCGTAAAGGTTTGGTTCCATGTAAGTTCTTTACTTCCTCTAACTCTTCCATTTACGAAGGCTGTCTTTCTAATCCATTTTAGGTGTTTTAAGATCATGCATCTGCTGCTAGTGCTATAACAACATCCTATTGAATGTTATCCTTGTAACTGGAGTAATTTGTCAAAGTATCCAGACTTCCTTTTGTCTGTACCCTTTTGATTACCTTCTAAGCCTTATAATTTGTCAAGAGTCCCTCAGTGTCATTTCCTTTTTAAAGATCCATGTTGATCCCTAAAGGTTTTATTTCTGGAGGAATATTAGTCAATTCCCAAGTGGGATTGCTTACAAATGATTCAATCTCACTATTGATTTGCTTCTTCCAATAATTGACCTCTGACGAAGAACATAGCTTGCTTAAATGTTTTTTGGGGAAAAGAAAAAAAAGAAGGCTCATTTTTCAATAAATAGTGCTAACAATCTCGTCCGAAAGACAACATATTTTCGTTGTCGAGTCACTTCCCTATGTTCCTCACTATTTAGAATATTTTCCAGGATTCTTTTTCGGGGTCGTTTAGGTCTTATCACTGTTGACTCACTTCAGTTTTTTATAACGGATAACTGTTTTCAAAAACTCTGCCATTACAAGCTGATTCAATTTATCGTATTAACATGATCTCAGGATTAAATCAAATTTTGAACCAAAAATCGACAGTCTTTACTATAACAGCATTACCCAATAAAGACACAATCTATTGTTTTGGGGTCCCAATTTTAAACCCTCTTATGTAAAGAAGCCTCTACTTGGCTAAACACCCCCCACTTTGAAATATTTCAAAGTTGGGTTTCTTCCTTTCACAACTCATAGGAATGATTGTGTTTTTTCGATGTGGTAATCTATTGAGTATTTGATTAGTGTAAGGATGTCTTTCCCCCCAAATATTTTCGCGTGACGCAGAATTGATCATTAAGGCATTCATCATTCCTTTAATTTCTGTTCTTTCCGTTCTGCCAAACCATTACTGTGGTGATAGGTGCGTATTTGAAATGAATATACCAGTATTCCAAACTAATCTTCTGCAAAAGCAGATTCATAATTCCCCACTCACCCCTCATCAACGCCGAATCATGTTTATCTTTAGATTCAATTGGTTTCACACTTCATTTTGTATTGCTTAAATGCATCAATTGCTATCATCTTACATAAAGCAAATATACATAACCAAAATCGTGAGTGCATGCATCAATAAAGTTATAGAATAACGCTTTGTCCAACCACGAGATGGGGTTTGACTTCATATCGCATATATCTGTGGTGATTAAGTCTAAAGTTTTTTAGAATTCTGCTCCAATAGACTTTGTAAGGATGGTTCAACCGAACTTACTTTTCCACACAAATTTCCACAAAATTTCGACTTATCGCCATTGAAATAAGGCAATACTTCTGATTAACTAATTTTTCTGCAAGGCTTTGTAATTTATATGTCCCAAACGGGCATGCCATAATCACGTTAACTCCAATAAGTAAACAGACGCAGGAATTTTTATTGAATATTGTCCAATGACCAGTACAATTGAGTTTTGAAAAGACCCTCATTTGAGGTAGCCCCTTTCCGATGCCCATTTCATTCTTAATTATTACAAACAAGGCTTTATCACTAACTAGTACACACTTAAAACCCTTTCTTAACGAGTAGTGCAGTCAGAAACGAAATTCTTCCAAGAGGTAAGGGACTGCAGAACATTCCTTTAAAAGTCAACACTTTGCGGATTCCTTTTCAACATTACTTTCCCCTTTCCCAGTTCCTGCAATCCTTGATTTTGTGTGTGTTTTCCCTGAATCAACTCCATCGTACTCAGCAGAGTGGTACTTGCAAAGGCTTCTTTTGCAACAAATATGTCTATAGCACTGATTCCGAGAAACCACTTCCTTGGGATTTCAACTAAGTTACACTCTGATCTCATTGGCACACAAGGTCTCTATCTGCATCTTCCATCTTTTCCACGATGTTTTTGCTTGGACTTTTGCCTTTGCCTTTGTTTTTTGTCCCCGTTTCTTGGCAACAATCAGAAGATCTATGCCAGCCTTGCCACAATTGTAAGGACAAACAGTTGCCTTTGAATTTCTGCTTGCCTGTTCTGCTTCTGCCCTGGACTTCTTTCTCTTTTTGGGGTCTTTGGTAGGAGCTTCTTCAACAATATTAAATCCACATAATTGGTTTGAACTCTTACGCGACTTCTTTTTGGCATTTCCTGTTATCTTCCTCAATCGTGAGACTAATCACGAGATCTTCAAGCTTCCTTCTTTACGCTTGTGCTTTAGATATCTAAAATCATTTCATTATTCCACGAAGGAGGCACTTCTCGATCATTGCCCGCCACTTGAAAAGCTTCATTTACTACTATATCTTCACGCACTCAGATCATGGAGAATAAGTTGAAAAGTTCCGGCACTTGTGATCCACATTTTTACTATCCTACCATTTATAGTCTAAAAACTTGCGACCACAAACTTTTTTTCAAGTATGCATCTTCCCTGTCTTATATTTCTTCTCAAGTGTCATTCGCACAACTCTTTTTGTAATTTGTTTGCACTATAGACATATATAAGTCATCCTCTAAGAGCACTCAAAAGTCACCTTTACATAGGAAGTCCTGACTGTTTCCCCTGCTTCAACAATCTAAATTTTTCGCCTTGGCTGGCCAATATCATCATCAGGTACTGGGTACTTCACTTGTAAATTTCTTTCTGCAGACCAAGAGTGATAAGCCAGAAAAATACTCGTTGCTGCCATCCTTTAATCACACTTTGTGGAATTTACCCTTACCCGGTTTCCTCTTCTTGTGAAACAAGATTTCGGGGGGGGGGCAGCAACGACCACTGTACACCAGTGTTGTATCCATTTCTGATAAACAAATTTGATACAATATAAGTAATGAAATAAATTAATAATTGTGCCAGCGTAAAGGAGTATACAAATCACAAAGATTTTTGGTCTCCACCAAGAAACACAGATTTTAAATACCTTTCCTTAAGAATTGTCGCCAATCTGTTTATAAATCAAAATTACTGGTTGTAATAATCAATTAAGAAACACAGTAACTGAGATTTTTAGAACCAGTAATAAGATGAACAGAAATTAATTTGTAAAAAATAATGAATCTTGTACAACTTACCAGAATCTGAATACTCTTTTTGAATAAATTTAGGAAACAATCAGTTCATGAATTCACAGTGTCCCCCTTAAGGAATTATTCCCCTCTAGTCTCCCGAGGTTTGATTTGGAATAATAACCTCCCAAGGGTAAAATTATCTTAATCAGTAGATTAAATGATACCAAAACTCTACTGTTAGCTAATCAATCCCACACAGGCAAGTAACACGAAGAAAATAATTTTTTTTAAGAAGTAGAAGAGCAGATACTTCGTTAGAATTTCCTGACGACTGATGGGTATTTATAGGGCCATAAGGAATATAGTTCTGAAAGGGTTTCACCCTTTTCAGAATTGACCCGCACCGTTATGAAAGGTTGCAAACTTTGCAAATTTATTGACTGTTTCCTGAAAGTTTGCAACCTTTCACCAGAACAGTTGCGGTGAATTTTTCATATAACGGAATTTTAAAACCTTTCCACGCCTTCGATCTGCGTCAGGTTCGGGTTAACTAAAAAGTTGAAAACATTCGGTTAACCTCCTGTTATCAACGAATTAATGGCAAAATATGTTTGACAATTTAATTAATTAAATAAATAAAAATAATTTGGGTCCAAAAATATCTCGACGTATCATTTGCCAAATCCCAAAACAAAGCGAACCGAAGTCGTGCCGTACCGAATCCGAAGCGAGCGAGCGACGTACAAACGACGACCGAGGGGGGTGTCCCCCTCTCCACCCTTTTAAAAACAATTAATAGGAGTGTTTTATTTATTTAAACTCTCCTATTTTCATTTCATTACTATGAAGGGAACTATTGCCTTTGTCATTAAAGCATTAGAGGACTTTTCAAGTTCCCAACCTTTCAAGTTCTAAACTTTTCAAATTCCTCTCCTTCCCTCTATTTCCCATCAATTTTGGCTACATACCCAACACTTATAATTAAACCGATCACTTGAATAGTGCTCATATTTAAACAAACACGAATCTGTGGCTACGATGAGTCCAAATAAAGTTATATAGATAATATGTGAACTGTTTACATCTCGTTGTGACTTGCCAAGTATCAAATTGAGTCTTTTGATATTAACCTTGCACACTAACAAAAGTGTGGAGTCTTTTTTGATGTTAGTATCAATGTCTTATGTGATGAGCTTACTGTGAACCATGCATGATGACACCTAGAATTTTCCCCGTCGGTCCAGTTGACTAAGTGACGTGATCTCATGATATGATCTTAAGAAACTTTGAAGAGTGTGAAATAATTTGACATATACCTCTTTCGTGGCCAACCTTGTGAGTGTGTAATACTTGATTGAATCCCCCTGAGTCTTGCCCTTTTCTTGGAAGAAAGTTGACAAAATAATAACCTTTCTTAATCCATTGCCAATAATCCTCATGAAGTTGTGGTCAATGTGAATAGCCAACTAAGGCCAAAATCCTAAGTTGGGGTGTGGTGAAAAAAGAAGGTACATCAAGAAGTGCAAGAAAGTCCCCTTTGGCCCATGGTTTTGAGAAAAATGGAACCCCTCCATATATATAAAAAATAAAGATGAAAAATAAGAAAAGAATGAAAAAGAAAATAGAAAAAAATGTAGAATAAATTTGAAAAATATAAAAGAAATGGTGTTTCCAACTGTCCATGAAAGATGAATAATGGGATGACTTGTGAGCACGAAAAAGATGATGAAGAAAAGGGAAGGAAGTGTGATTCACACCCATTTCATGATGATAGAAGTCACTGGACCAAAATGACTATACCTTTGCTCCCAGTCCCATTATAAACCTTTAACGTACCTTTTTGATCTTTAGTGAGCTGAAAAATAGGTTGATAGGAAATTACAGGCAAGCCTATGGGTGAAATCATGCATCGTGTTCATCTTTGTGAGAGTGAGTGTTGAAGTTGATTCCGGAGTTTTAAATTGTAAACCATTGTATGTGATATGGAATTATTCTTTGTGTGAGGGCACTTGAACACTTTTGTTGAGCTTAAACTTGCATTTGAAGCAAGTATGGAGAGCTTGAGATTCTTTGGTAATGTTAAGTTAGAACTTGAATCTTTGAATGCACAATTGATCCTTGCATGAGTAAGTTGAGTCGTTTTGTGTGCATTCATGATTGAATCTTGTGTAGCACTGTATGAGACATCCTCTTTGAACTGTTGAACTTGCATTTTACATGATGGACACGTAAATGTTTAGGTTGGGAGTGTTGATTAATCCACGATTTGAACCCATTTACGGCTTTAGTTAAATAGATTTAGTATCATCAATCAAATGCATATTTTGTCCCAATAACTTATATAAATACTTGATTTTGAAGCATTTGGATTGAGGAACAAAATATGGATACTGAGGAGAAAAAATGATCAAGGCAACTGAAAGAACGAAGAAAAAAAGGTCTGAGAATCGCCTAACCAATTAGTTCGCGAGTCGCCAAACTTTTCAGAGGTGCAGTTCTATGTCGCCCAAAGTTACAGAACCTCAATTATGTTGAAGGAAAAAGCAAAATGGTGATACAAATGACAAAGGGAGGATGTTCAGAACTATCCTCCTTGTATGCCAAATACACGGAGAGGAAGAGAACCCTTGTTTCCCTACGATCATGAATTAGAGCGTACACTGCACAATATGAATCAAAACTTGGGAATAAATATGATGATCCAAACCAAACATCCCATCGTCCGTGTTGAATTCATGGTCATTTGTACCAGCGATTCTCCCGTGTGAACACCAACAAAGGGGACAAAAAGCCCGCGCCACGACCCCAAGCATCCTACATAGCTATGATAACTCAGTATTACCATTACTTTGTTGTAACTAGTAGGCTATGCAAATGCTCCACTACCAGAGGTTTGTTTCAAGGGCTAACCTTCTTAGGACCACGAGCCCCATATAGCTACGGGTAAATGGAAGTGTGTAAATCGATGTAGGGAGACTGATTTGGATTTATATGTAATAGGTCCTCTGAGTGTTTTCCTCTCTCCTGACGGGAGAGGCCTACTATGTGGTTCCCTACAGACTCCCATACAACTCAATCTCACTTGGTACCACTAAGGGATGTCTTCTTAGCATGCTACTATCCGGTCTCCAGAAACGAAACCACAAAGACCGAGTGAATAACTTTGTGGCACTACCCAGGAAGAGTCAGTAGTAGTTCTTGGGATTAATTCACCTCATTCTGAAAAGTGTTCCAATCACCGTATAGATGATGATCACTGAAGGAATACTTCTATCGTGACAAGGAGGAGAAAAACAAGTGAATGTTGGACACCTATAGCAGTGGATACATTATGGGGACTGGTCCTTATGCTAAATTGGCCGAAAAATCAGTGAAAATCGCCAATCTCCCGGCTAATAAGCTGGAGTAATAGGAATTATGATACAGGAGAAACACCTTTCGCAGTTCATCCACCTCACCATCCGCCAATATGAGATTCGTGACGAATGGACTCATATTAAACTGAGCTTGATTTGGTACTACAAAAACATTCATTGGGGTGCAAAAAGATAATGCAGTCAACTACTTCACTAAACCACCACCTCCATATGATGAATGGCTATTATGCGTAGGGACACTTTCATTAAATGATCCGATGGGGGTTTCCGACCAAGCGCTCCAGGCTCAAATGCATGGATAATGGGGGGGCGCCAAGGCAAGGGAACCAAGTCGAGACTATGGTAACTATAACTGTTGAGGGTCATTATGTCCGGATAGAAACCCTACAAACCGCGACAACAAACTTCCAACCGGGGTAACACGGTAACATAAATGATAGGAATGGGCCCTATTCCCTACTTCAAAATCGTGAAGTTACTCCTAGGGATGGTGGAGATATTAATTGCGCGAGTTTGAGGATATGTTTGCACAAAATGATGAGGAGTTCGATGCTAGTGAATGAGCACATTAAAGAGTTAAGGTGTGTTTAGCTATATTGGCAAAAAGTTGATTACACATGCAATATCGATTAAACGTCGAGTTTTGGCAAATGGCCCATTATCTGTGACATGAACCACGGCAACCGGAACTCTTCCTAGCAAACATGTCCAAAATCCAAAAATGATACGACTGTATTTGGCGATCACTACTTCGGGGTGTGTACCAAACCATTTACCCCACTAGGCCGTCTATGAGGAACATGGTGAGAAAATGAATGTTGATAATGTGGTAAAGGAGTGTTAGGAAAAGAGAGCAATGGAAAAATGCAGAAGTCCCTATGAATGTATTCCCATGCCTATACCACCACGCACCCTTCCCTCAAGCAGAATATACAGTGCTGAAAACAACAGAACTGAGATCGGAAAATATCGGCGGTTTTATAACAATGCTAAAGCAGCTCTCTATTCAATGTCCTTTGGTGATAGGCTCAGAACAAATGCCCGGTTATGCAATATTTACGAAAGATTCTGGTCACAAAGAAAAGATCGGTCACTTTGAGGATGATGATAACTGCAGCATTGTTAGTTGCTATTGCTAACAAGATCCCTCGTACAAAGAAAGAGATTCGGGTGGCGTTCACTATTCCCCGGTACAGTTGGCATTACATTTTGCGAAAGCAATTATGTGATCTGGGGTAGCAATCATATTCCCTCCATGCCCTTCTCGATCCACAAAGAGTTGGGTTTGGGTGGCCCAAAACCCACTGCATGGCCGGCTACTGATGGCCTGATCGGACAATGAAAAGGCCTATAGGGAATACTCCATGATTGTGCTAATAAAAGTGGGAGTCATTCATCAATCTTTCCGGCTGATTTTGGTTATTCTGATTGTGAAGTCGATTTTGAAGTGCCTAGTATTCTTGGGAGGCCATTCCTTGCTTACGAGGTACGAGCCTTAGTTGAGAAGGAAATGGGCAAATAAATGTTCGGTTGACAATGAAGAAGCGACCTTCACGTGTGTAGGTCCCTATGAGGAAGAAAGTTGGTTAGATCCAATAAGTATCCCGCCATATCCCCATAAAGAAAGATAAAAACAGGATAATGATACAAAAAAACTCAAAATAAAAGTTTAGGGTTGGGGATTTAGTGCTTGTAGACATTTCTGGGTCACCTTGTCTTCCTGCAGCTCAAGTCCAAATGGACTGGCCCTTACTTTGATTACCAAGTATTCCCTCCTGGAGCATTTGACCAAGGAGGGAGTGGTCGGTTAAGAGATGAATAGAGATGAATAAAACTCTAGTTTGGGCATAAAACAATCGTTGGAAGGAAGTTGATAGAGGCCATAACCATCTTGATGAAGTCTAGTAATCAAGTGTCCCGTCCGTGGGCCGCGACACTTAATCAGGCTCTTTGTTGAGGCAACCCAAACTTATAGTCTTTTTTAGTAATGGTAATTTTTTCTACTAATGGGTTTTTAATTTGGCAGCAAGGCCACTCCCAGGCAATTCTGCGCAGAGAAATTATTGTGCAACAGTCACTGACTGATCATCGACGGACCTTTGCGCCGCGATGGACCGTCGTAATTCCTCCATCGTACCAGTTACATCTTTTCTGTTATGCCTCAAACTAGGGCACACACGACGGACCCAACGAGGATCGGTCAACCACTTGAGACGGAGCGCGTCTTGAGTCGTTGCGTCCATTAATGAGTCCCCGTACCTGACCGACCCCCCCGGTTGGAGTCTTGTTCAAAATTCATATTGTTTAACCCCCCCCAACCCTCATTTCACCCCATCCTTTCACTACTCTCCCTATTCTCCCTCTCTTTTAAACTTCCCACAATCTCTCTACTCCCCTATCACCCGTCATTGGTCCCCAGTCCCCCCCAAAAATCTCCAAAGCCCTAAAAGTGTTATAATCTACTAGGTCGAGTTGCTTGCTGTGGGTGGTCTCCTTTGTCACCGAGTACTTGCCCATCTTGTTTATCATCTCCAATCTAAGGTATCTGTCCTCGAATTTCCTACTCATTTAGTTTTGCATTTTTGTTATTAAGATTAGTATTATAGCTAGTTTTTCTCATATATTTCGTTTCTTTTATAATAAGATTCCTGTCTAACCTAGATTAAAAAACGTTTTTGAAATTGGGCCTGTGTTTTACAACCTATGACTAGTGATTTCGCATTGCTAGTTGCCTAGGTAGCTGGGTTAGACAAATTTCGGTCCCCAAAAACACTACAAGTTGATTTTGGTTTTTCCATCGGGACTGCCTGGGGTCACCCCCCATTTCTTTCACTGGTCTATAAATGGACCCCGATGACGGACCGCCCGTACCCCGACGTACCGTCGTACCCACGCCGGACCGTCGTACCCACACGGACCGTCCGTATTCTGTTCCAAAGCCTAACACCCCCACTGTCCATTTTTTCCCAATTTGTCCCTTCAACGTACACTGTGACGACCGTCATAATCCCATGACGGTTTCGTCCTGCACAACCGTTCTGTTGTCAAGACCCCTTTCCTAAGGGGTTCCTCTCACTTTTTCTAGTGTCCTTCAACGGCCACATTGTGACAGACTGTCCGTTACCCACGACGGTCCCCATCCTGCATGACCGTCTGACGGTCAGAACCCCTCTCCTAGGGGTCTCTCATTTTGTTCTAAGGTCCGCTGACGAACACCTACACGACGTCATACCTTGTTACGGTCATTCCTGCACAGTACCGTCATACTAGTCCAGAGACTCCCTTCAGGGTTCTCCATATATGGATAGTCCAGGTAAGGACACGACGACCCCATGACGGGTCCCGTCATAGTCCACGACGCCGTCACCAAGCCCTCGTGGTCAATACTCGTTCCCATAGAAATGACATACTGTTTTTAATTTTTTGTGTGGGTTTTGCGTGTCTTGTTTGCACTTATCTCGTACTAATATTGTTTAATCTACAGGTACTATCTATTATGGTACCCAGCACATCGAATCTCCTATGCACTTGGGCGATCGAATTTTGTCTCCCCGTCCTACCCACATGGTCCATTGGCTCTATGAGGACGTGACCCCGAGTTAGTGACACCCCGCCCACAAAACCCCACACCCATCACCCCCCAACAACACCAGAACCTCACCCCCAACCGCCCCCACCCACCCTAACGCCAGCCAAAAACCCCACCCAAGCCCACACCTGGACCCCACACCACACACCCACGCCTAGCCCCGGGATACACCAGCCACCAAACCCAAAAACGCGACACAACACCACACCGAGAGGCAAACCCAGCAAACCCACCAGCACGCCCTAAACCCCGCCAACGACACCCCAACACGAAACTAAACAACCAGCTAAACACGACTGACCTTCCACAAAAGAAGCAGCCAGCCGAGACCCCCAACCCGGCCCAATCAAACACGCCAACGCCCCCCAACGCCACCGAACCCACCCGCGCGCCACAGCCGCCAACACCCCACCAAGACCGCCCCCCACCGGACCCACAACAAAACCACACAGCAAAGGAAAGCCCGACAAACCACCGCAAAAAAAATTGCAAATCCACACCCGGACAGCCGACCCCGAACTCCAGCCGACCCGAACCCAAACCCAGGCGCGAGGCAGCTCCCGACCAAAAAACGGCCGCGGAACCTGGAAGAGCCACGGGCCCAGCGCAAAACCCCCCACACCCCATACCCACCCACCAGCCAACCAACCTCGACCCACCAACCCAATCCCACGTGGCATCAATCACTCACGCCCTCCCCGAGACAGACCCGACAAACCCCGCGCCCCTAGCAAAGAGGCACCCTCAGGAACCCCACCCGATAACACACAAGCCCCACTCAGGCGACGCCAGTCAAGAAAAAAGAAAGAACAACGACGCCCCACACGTGACACAGGACAACACCGACAACCACAACCCGCTAGAGAGCACCAACCCCTACACAATAGCCCTCACTCCGGCCAAGCCACCCGGCGCGACACCCAGCAAGGAACGACCAATCCACCGGAATAACCCACACGCGGTGCACGGGCAAAACGCGAGCGTCACAAAGAACCCACGAGACCGAGGAGCACAGCGGCCCGCGCCCGTCATAGAGTCCACGAGTCGACAAAGACACCCCCACCCACCCCAAACGAAACCACGGCGGCCCCATCCACTTCCAGCCCCTTCCCGTGCTTCACGTGCTTCCTATACAACACCAAAAAAGGTGGGTCCCGCGTAGTCACTGCCTCCCAGTCTGAATGAGAGCGCACACTGACCGGCACACCCACTGGGTCACCACAAATGAAGAAGAGCCGTCCTTGCTCCTTAGTAGTTTCCTGGTCGGAGGAAGGCCTCCGCTCTGCTGATGTTCCCGCGACCCGCCACCGCTGCAGCGTCGGCCTTTGTCTTGATACGGGCTGACACGTTTTGGAATTCACATCAAGGTTCACCAACTCAGTCCCCCCACCCCAACTACTGACCATCCAAACCGGTGGTTGCGATGGCTATTTTCAATCTACTCCGACGCCAAGTTGCCCTGACTGACAAATGAGTGATGACTTGAACACTGCCTTGGAGCTGTGGTCCTTACCAGGAGTTCTCCCGACGATGCCTGAGAATCCACAATCTCTTCAGCAGGCAGCGCCTAGAGTGAACAACACGTCTTTTGGGAGTTACAGTGAAGAAATGGTCTGAAGAGGTCTACGCATCCTATGTAGGACTCTCTGATCACAGATAGATAGGCGGGCCTTCACCTGCCAAACAGGCCCCACTGGAGCAGGGTCCTAGTACGTGGCGTGCAGGTTGTCATTTCCCTGCCTGCCATCGCGCCGGTTCCTATACTTTGAGGGTGTTGATGCTACTCGACCCCATCTAAGTCTGTCCCGAGTTTGACTACAGATCAGCTTGTTAAAGATGGCCATTCTCCCGCGAGCCATCGCTGAGAGAGACCCCCAAGAGTGGGAATGGCCCTTCACCTGTCAGTTCTTGAGAGGGGGCCGACTGTGTGACTAAGACAAAGAGGCCACAAAAGGCCAACCTAACTTTTCACCGGCGAAGTTTTCTTTGTGGCTGATTTGTCCCCACTGAGCCTTTCCCCCACAGCTCTGATAATATCGTTACATGGGATCGAGCACTGTTTTATTGCGGCAATGATAGATGGTTTCGAGGGTGATATTCGCGTGGCTTCTACAACCGCATTCATGCCACGAGAAGGCTTTCAGTTCACCACTACTGACCCTTCCCTTGCCTAATCTGTTCTCATCTGAAGTCCGCCGGTGTGCCTAATATGGCACGTGATCAGCTCAAGAACCCTATGGGCAATGTTGACGTCGACCTCATCCGTAAGTGAGGCCAAATGATTGGGGGACCCACGCAGTGGGCCTCCTCCAAGCGCCCCCACTTAACCTGACTATCTTGCTTGCTACGGTAGCCCAGGCCCGCACACGGCTAGAAAAGCGGGCGTCCCACTCCTACGACTCCCCCCAACACTGTCGATCCTATCCCGGGTAAGTATCACTTCTCTAGCCGCTCCTCTCGCACAAGCCCCTCTACCCCACGGTCCCGCTTGCTAGGGTCGAAAAATTAGAGGCGCAAATGGCCACACTTCTTCTTCATCATACCTATTCGGGATGCAGAAGTCCAGTACCCGACACCCGAGACATGACAGTAGCGCCCTGGAGCAAAAAATGGTCCATTATACAACAGAGCGGAAGATCGTTTAGGTTCACCATCTCTTGGATGCTTTGAGTTTTGAGGGGTGCTAGCCCGGCCAGCTCCTCCGGGATTGTCAGACTCTTCAGGCCCTGCGGTCGATAGCCTTTGCCTCAATTTGACACGATCTTTAGAGCTAGGGTGCCTGAGCTTATGCCATTCTGTTCGAGCCTGCTGAAGACACAGTATTAGTGTCCCTATTCCGCCACCTTCCCCCTCGAGATCATGCCAGAGGCGTAGGGGGTCGTCAGAAGAATGAGGCGCGACACGGAAGAAGATCGCCATGAGGTGGGGCTTCGAGGAGAGCGTCGCTTGATATAGGTAGTAGGCACATCAGATATAGCATCAGACTAGAGGCTGGGCGTTTAGCTCCCCGAACTGTAGAGATAGCAGGAGGCACTACTGATAGTGCGTTTGTTACTTTTACTGATTGCGGACAACCAGCTGAGGGTGTCCAGATTGCAAGAGGACGTGTTTCGGGGAAACCGTACCCACACTTGCTGATCGACGACTCTTTTCTTGCCTGTGTTACTTTTGTCCCCAAAAGACTGATTAACTTTTTATGATGAAACCGGCATGTCTATTAATTTTTGTACATCGTCTAATTCCAATGATCATGGATGTCTAAAATTAATCCTGAAAAATGCGAAATTATGCATGACTAGGCAAGTACTGATAAATGTGGCTTCTAATCATGACCATAGAGGTACATCCATTGCAATTACCCTAGCAGTCTGAAATTCTAACTAGTTGTCTGATCATCTGATAGAGTGCTGGATGTCAAGTGAGTGGGAGGAAGATTTGAATAGTCCACATTTGTACGATCTAGAACTTGCCTGTTTAGTACTTGCTAAAATTAAACTATAATAAGACAATTAGGAAAAGGGTAACCTAGGCCCTGATTCAATATAGCCCCATTTTTACCTCAATAAAAGAAAACCAATGAAATTTATCCTTCTTTTGATCCAAAGTGATCTGAGGCTTAAATGTAGCCCCTTTCCCCTTTTCACCCCAAACTGCTCTTTTCTGGGAATATATGTGGTTGGCCCTCTGTCCCATCCTTGGACATGTGCACTCAGATTGTTGCCAAAAGCCAATAAAACTTGAGGGGTGTGCTAATGTAGTAAAACAACTTCGTTATGGTGCCCTGACCCAACTTTGGGTATTCTGGACCTTGAACCCATAGGCAAAGCCATAGTGAGGTGCTAATCTATGAGGAATGTCTCTTTACAAGTGGGGGTGGAAAGAAACAAGAGAGAGAAATAACAAAGAGTAAAAGTGACTCGCTACTGGTAGTTGAAAGAACAGTACAGAAAAGAAAAATATACAATAATACAAGTAAGAAAGAAGAGAGTAACTTTACACAAATGAAGAAAGAAGAGAAAATAGCAAAGGGCGAATATGCGAAACTGGGCGAGAGTTAACAAAAACGATAGAAAGTGGTAGATTTACTAGCCGATATGGTCAAGAGGCAAAAAAGGCACTAAATCATACCTAAAATATAGCCCCTACTAACCTGAGCCTCTGTTACAAAGCTAAACGTCCTATCGTGATCCTAAGGGATTGTATAGCAAAAATTAGGCGTGAAAATAAGGGCAAGCTTATTAGTAATAAGGTATGATTTGAGGTGTGTACTTTGTTTCGATAGAGGTGTGTTGGAAAATTAATCCTTAATACTCAATTGAATCATTGTTGTGAAAAATGAGGCATTTTTTTTTAAGTGAGGACAGTTAGTTGCAATACCAAGAATTGTTAGCAACCGTCGGTGAGAAATTGAAGAGATAGGTGGTTTAGTGTGGTGAGTCGCCCTGTGTCATGTTCGATCCCACATAATTCAATCAATCCTAATAGTGATAGTTATGGCCTAGATTGTAGAGAGATTACTCGGGATTGTATAGCAATGAGTCAAGCTGATACCACCTGAAACTATTGTTACACAGATTTTGTATTGAGTCATAGTGCTTCGCTTGAGGACAAACAACGATATTTACGTTGAGTGTGTTGATATACCGTTGTTTTCACGGTATTCTTAATACTTTTTCCCTTAATTTAGTGTGTCAGAAGCCTTTTTTGTGCTAATGTTTATATAAGTTTGCTCCTTTATTTGAGGACATCTTTCCAAAGACGAATTCGGAGAAGTGAGCTCAGAAATGCAAAAGACCAACTTACGGACTTGTGCAAGGTCTGTCGTGCTTTGTGATGGTCCTAGGTGCAAGCGTAAACAATGGCAGCTGCTGAAGAAGATGTGTAAGTCTAACCAGTTATGGGGTTACGAAGCTTGTGGACGGTCCCGTCGTGGTCTAATGACGGTCCCGTCTGTAGGTTTTCGTCATGAAGTTCAGAGAATAATCCTTGTCCCCCTATTCCAAGAGTTTGAAAGTGGTTTTTGATCGAAGATCCTCACGGACCATGTGTGCCTGATGACGTCCCTCCATACTTGCCCCCGTCGATGGTAATGAAGAGAGCAGTAGAAGACCTTGCCTAAGTATATAACCGACGGAGTCCACGACGGTTCCGTCTGACCATGACTATTCGTCGCGAGTTGCCGTCGGACCCAGCCGCTTTTTGAGACAGTTTCCTTTCTTCCAGCAAATTCGTTCCTTGTTTTAATTAGGTTTTTTCCATTTTTTTAATAAATAGTTCAAAAACCTCGTTTTTGGTGTGAGATTCTCGATCAATATTAACTACTCCGTATTGTTAGCACCCCTTTTTGATTATCATAACTTTTTTTGTGGGATTTCCTTGATTACTAACTTGGAGATTCGTGCAGTGGAATTTTTGTGATTACTTAAAGCAAACTTTCAGATTTTACTCTTTCTCATTGAAGTAAGTACATGAGCGTATAAATAATATTGGAATATTGTGGATTATGACCATGGGTACCTAACACTTCCATAAACTAGGGTTTTAGGAGTACCATAGGCAAATCCTGAATCAAACCTAACTAAAAAATAACAATTCAGAATAGTGTCTTGCATTTATTTAAATAATTCTTTCGTTAGAAGTCTTTTTAAAAACGGCTGACCAACGTTATAAAACTTCGCCTTAATGCTACTGCCGACCAAGGAGGTAATAAAGGAAAAGAAATTACAACATAATTTTAAGTGTATACTATCTAATAAAGAAGGCTAGTATTGATGGTACGAAGGTAATCACTTAGGTCACAATTCGAATAAGATGCTTTAATCTGATGTAAATATAGGGGTAGGATAGCCACACACGTAGCTGGGCCCAAGGGTGCGGAGTGAATTTTTCTAGATCCCGGACCAAGGATTTAGAAATACATAAACTTCGCACTTTGAATGCAAGATCTAGGAAAAGAATATGGTTAGACATTACGAGTTATGAACCTGTGGGAAGCACGTAAACCGTAGTTCCTTTGATTATTGATTAAAAGCCCTCCAACATTCAAAGCTGTTCAGTGTGTTCTTTAATTGCGTTCGTTATTATTTTTCATTCATTTAGAAATAGAAACCCACCGACCCCTTAGTTTTTTACTTTCCAAGGAAATCATTGACTGAACAATTGTAATAATGAATTGAAGTTAAGTCTAACTATTTTTCTTATGGGAACGATCCCAACCTCACGAGTTGAGTTATTTATTGACACGACCACCGCTTTACATACTTTTCTGTATTTTAGAAGTAAGTTTTGATCGTATCCACTGGTCGTCCCTAGAATTGAATCCATGGGATATTTTAATAAAAAAGAAATGGCGTGATCATTTTTTCCTAGCATGCTCTTTGGCTTGCAAGGGCTCAATTGAAAAGGCTAAGTCCAGAACGGTTTCCGTGAGGGAATACTTAAAAAAATTTACATCTGTGCTGTTAGACACACAGAATAATATCGATGAGATCATTACACAAACTTCCATTTCGGGTATGCAGACGCTGGCTGAGGGCTCAAAACGACTCCGGAGGCAGAATGTTTAAGAATCTGTCTGGTTCAATTGACTCTGCTTGCTGCAGAGTCTTTGTTTGATTTACTGACTGCTCTCCTTTGACAGATGTTTCCCTCCACTTCCAAAACTAAGTAAAAAGATGATAAGAAAGGGGAATGGAAAAGGGATACGTCCGTTAGACGGTACAATGACAATGCAAGGCACTAAATGAGGTAACGGAAAAGACAAACCAAAGAGCAAAGAAGGAAATCTAAGGGCTGTTTGGACTTTGTTTGTCCTCATTTGGCCCAATCTTGTACAAACCGGAAAAAGTAAATGTTTGCTTGCTGGTAATATGAATCAATAGGGAGAAGATGAGGAAATCGTGGCTTTAATGGCAAGAAACAACCCATTTGGATTAATACCGTCACCCATATACAAGGATTAATAATTTTGGAGAATTGTCCCTCTACTCACTCTTCTTAGGAGTTGCTCGAAACCTTCATGTCTTCGCTTAATTGCAGTATAGAAAAGAACGTGAAAGAACAACCTGTGAGGCAATGGTTTGATAACAGGGGCCACTCATACGTTTGTAGATGTGAGAATTTCTAAAATATTGGGGCTGAAGTTGTCTAAAAGTCCTTCCTACGTCAAAACAGTCAATGCTAAGGCACATGCCATCGTGGGTATGGCTTATGGTGTGTGTATGTCGACTGGAAGTTGGGTGGGAAAACATAATTTGATGGTGATACCGCTTGGTGAATTTGAGATCATACATGAGATTAATTTTCTAAGAAAATTCCAGTTTATTCCGTTTCCTCACTTGGATGGATTGATAGTCATGAATGGAAGCAATGCTGGATTTCTTAAAGGAGTTCATCCATTTGGGAACATTAATAAAGTTTCAAAGAAGAAAGAAAAAGGAACTTTCTTGTCTGCTATGTGAATGTCGACAAAGGGCTTGTACACAGGTGATGACCCATACTTCTGCCCGCTTGGTTGAAGTGAAACCTGAATGTGAAGATGGAGTTCCTGATTGTGTTGCCGAAATTGCTTAAACCGTATGCTGATGTTATAATAACGCCTGAATTACAAAAGAAATTACCACCAAGGATGGATTTAATCATAAAATTGAGTTGTTGCCTGGTAGCTCAAACCGTTGCTCCTTCCTTGCACCGCTCCTTATCGTAATGGCTCCTAAGGAATTTGGTTGACTACGCAACAATGAATGAGTTGTTGGATGCTTGGATTGATTCGCCATCAAGTCCCCATATGGTGGCCCTTGTTTTATTTCAAAAGAAAAAGGATGGACAATGCGAAATGTGTGTTAGACTACAGGGCGTTGAACTAGTCAACTATAAAAGACCAAGTATCTAGTTCCCGTTGGTGCACAAGGATTTGTGACAGGTTTTTTGAGTAATGCATGTTGGTCTCGCAAAACTTGATCTCAGGGCGTTTATTTGCAGGTTAGGATAGCAGAGGTGATGAACCAAAAAAACAATGTGTAACAGATCTGGGGTTCATCAATTCCTGGGTAAATTGCATTTGGGCTTGCCTAATGCCCCCGTCAACTTTTTTGAATAAATGAATAAGGTACTATTTTGACTATCTGCTTGATGACTTGTTGTTGTCTATCTAGATGATATTGTCATTTTGTAGTCGACATTGGAGGAAACATGTTCATCACGTAAGTTTGGTTTCTGTCCTCAATTGAGAAAATACACACCTTTAAATGTCAAGATGGAAAACGTTGAAGTTTTTGTCAACAAGAGATAAAATTCTTGGGGCATCTTTAGTAAAAACACAGGTTCGAATGATCCTAAGAAAGTCAAGTACCAATTTGTGATTGGCATGCACTCTCCTGTCGAAGGATTTGAGGTCGTTGGTTCTTGCTTGGGCCTAAGCGATTATAGAAATCATTGCGGTACACTCAAAAATGGCAGCAGTCTATGACAGATTTGTTGAAGTTAAGGAATCCCAAAGTTGGTGTTTTTGGTTGCTAACGATGTGATGAATCGCATTTTATTGATTTGAACAGAGCATTGTAGTCTCTACCTATACTCAAATTTTCCTGACCTTTGAGTTAACCATTTTGAAGTGCAGCACTGATAGCTTTAGACAAGGTATGTGGGGGCATATTAGTGCAGGAAGCCATCAGTGGCCTTTGAAGTAGGACATCGATGATGCTGATAGCGATACTCAACACATGAAAAATAAATGGTTGCGTGGTACAACTGTTTCAGGCTTTGAGAGTTTATCTCCTGGGTACTCGATTGTATTACGAACTATGTATGTAGCAAATATCATTTTTCAAAACAGAAAAAGTTGAGTCCTAAACAGCACGGTGGCAAAATTTCGTCTTGTAGAATATGTGTCAATGTGGGAACATAAACAAGAAAATACAACTAGGTTGCTGATGCGCTGATTGAGAAAGAAGTGTTTGTTTTTATTATTCAATTTCAAAACTCAAAAAACTGATTTTATATAATTAGAATCAGGTTGTGTGCTGCAAATGATTCATTTATGTTAATAGATATGTCAAGTGCAAGATGCCCAATGCGACCTATTGGATCATGACTATCTGATCTATTAAGGGGGGAGAAGCGTTGTAACAAAATCAGGGCGGGTTGCACCAGCTTATGAAAGAGGCGCATGATTCTGCTGGGCTGGCAGCCCGGTTTTGAAAGTATTTAGCCTACGTCTCGTGTTTATTTTGGCCGAAGATGAAGACCACGATATAGATCCATACGTCAAGAACTGTCAATTTTATCAAGTTGACAAGACATGAACGAAAAGGAAGCAGGGTTTGCTGCAAACTTGCCTGTTCCTGAAAGGACAATGACTATCATAACAGGATTTCATTTCTGGCATTCCTAAATAATGGCAAAGCATCTAGCATGGTGGCAGTTGACAGGTTTTCAAAAATATTCTTTTTATGCTGCACCTGAACTATGTTCATCATAAGTTTCCGCTGATTTAGTTCTATAAATATGTTAAATTTTTGGTGTTCCGACTGACATTTGAGTGATAGATATACAAGGTTCACTGTAGATTTTCGACAGCTTTGTTCAATATGATGGGAACTTGAATTTAAAATTTCTACTGCAAATCTCCACAAACAATGACAGACGAAAAGAATTAATCACTTGTTGGAAGAATACTTGGGCCTATGTTACAAGGCAACAACTGAATGGGTACAGTGTTAGATCCTAACTGCCAGTCTTCTATAATCTGCCACAAGTCCGTGTTCAACCACAATGAGTCCTTTTAAATCGTTTCGGGCAGACCACCTATGACCCACTATATGTCGCCAAATCTAAAAATCAGGAAAATGTCCAGCAGCATACAGGGTTTGCAAGGGATAGACTGGAAATGTTATCGAGGCACATGATAGCTTGCACAAGGCTCAGCGCGCATGAAGAAGTATGCTGATCAACATCGTCGCTCAGTTGAGTTCAATGTGGGGAAAGTGTTAACCTAGAAACTTACCCACAAATCTCGAATAGATTGTTAAGTAGACCAGACACGGGTTTGATTCCCTAATATTATGTCCCATCGAAGTGGTGTAAACGAGTGGGCGAAGTTTCTTATAGGTTAAGTTACCAGAAAGGTTGAATTCATCCACTTTGTCATGTGATTTTGCTTGAAACCTTCCTTGCAGATGCAGATGATCAGGACAGAAAGGTTCAAAATAGGGCTCCTCCATCAATTACCTACACAGGTTGATGCTTAACAAAGAAATTGTGAAAATCCTTTATCACCGGGTTTTGGGCACAAGTAAGAAGAATACTAAGAAAGATTCTTGTTCACTAGGAAGGCAATAGTGCACAGCGGCTGATGCAGTTTGGGAGAAGCGAAATACTTATGGACTTTTGATGCTCAAATAGCGGGCTATCTTAAAATAGTCTCGATAGGACATCGATTCAGTGTGGCGGGTGGTCTGTTAGACCCGAAAACTACTTGATCAACTGCGTGCAGACATGTCCAGAACATGGGCATTGGTCTTGACATGGAATATGGGAAACAACAGTGCCACACAAGTTTCAGGTGCTTGGGTGTTGGGCAAGGCAGCTTGAACGGGCAAGGCTTACGTGCTGGCTAAAGTCATTGCAAGGAATGTGTTGCTTGACAATGCAAGGCTGTGAAGACTTGACAATGCAAGACCAAGGCAGTTTCATGTGAATTGTGAAATAAAACAAAGTGTTAAGCTGCTGAAATCTCCTAAGTTGTTGGAATGTCGCCTGAAATATTCTAAGTGTTTTTGAATATATAGTAGTTCGTGTGATAAGAATGTAAATTTGAATTAGATTCTATCTGTTAAGAAATCTAGTTGTTGGAAACTTAGTTTGTAACCCTGTGAATGACAGTGTCGACATGTTTCATTTTGTAAGGCCGCATGTAACTGCCATTGCAAAAAATTAGTAAGGGTGAAATGTTAGTCTAAGGCTTAGAAAGAGTTTTTCTTAGCCTTAGACTAATTCGTAAGCCTTCCTTGTATTAATTAGCATATTAAAAGTTGGGACAAGTTCTTTAAAGTGTGTTTGCTGTTAAAAAACTTTGCTGCTTAGTATTCTATCCTTGTTGCAATATTCGTGGTGTAAAGTAGGCTGAGATGTTACAGACGTTGTAAAAACTGCCCTAGTTGGTTTGATGTAAAAATAAATCGACCCTCTTTCAGTTATTATGAGTGTGTGTTGGTGGGTTTAAGTTCACTTTAAATTGTGGCAAGTTTTGATTTTGAATTTTATCATGGTTATGTGAGAACGGATTAGTCCTGATGATTGTGTCAAGTCCTTGATAACATGTTGCACCAACATCATGTATATTATCATACATGTAGATCAATACTACAAAGTCATGCATAAGACCCCTATCGAATGAGGGATCCCCACTTGCCAAAGGTAGGGTCATTCTTTAGCCTTTACATGGAACATCAATAGCTAGTCCTATTCGGGCGCATAGTTAAGGGATAAGAAGATTGTTTCTAAGTACTACATATCAACTAACGAAGAGTACTCATCTCAACAAGTACATTGGATACAACATCTCTACTCACGAAGAGTATCCATCCCTTTGTCAAATCAATCCTAATTGAAATTTAACACGAATTAAACACGTCTTGTTATAGAGTCTCATAAAGTTTTTAAATGTCTAGAATTATATTTATTTTAAACTAACAAAATATAATTTATAGAGAGAGAGTCATGAGACTCATGACTAGCTTAAGTGATAAATATTTTTACTTTAATTTTATAATTGCTAAGGGTTAGTAAATTTTATATAATTTTGTGAATATTCATAATAACAAAATGCCTTTTTTTCCTTCTAATTGAAGCATATGCACAATAACCAAATATAACTTCTTTTTACCTTATTTTGGAATAAGAAAGTTGCAAGCAATCGTCAGTAAATTGATTATAAATTAGGATATGGAGCGATTTAATCCAAGAAACTAATAATTCTAAAAATTGCTTTATAAATGATAAATTTAATTGGAAATTATGTATAAAAGAAACTCAAATAAAGGTACCAAAAAGGAAAAGTCTTTAAGTGTGAGAAAATATAATTAGATAAAAAAAAAGGATGATATATTTCTTCACAAAGAATAAATATCAAAGTGGTGAGGAAGGGATTTGATGCTAACTGTGTTTGTTCAAATATTTGATCAAATAATATAATAATATTAATGTTATGAATATAATTTTCTTTACTATTTTAACAATTTAATTTAATTTTTTGTGTTTTGGGAATAATTTGTAGATTTGATGGGAAAGCATTTTTGGAAAAATTTAAAGGAAAGAAAATAATGTATATTGGGGATTCTTTGAGTCTAAACATTTATGAATACCATTTGTGCTTGCTTCATGCTGCTGTCCCAGAAGCAAAATTCAACCAAGTAAAGAAAATGTCATTGCTACATTCGTGGTAAGCTTCTTCTTCTTTTTTTTTTTTAAATGTGCAATACTTTATTTATGGATTTCTATTACTAAGAGATTGCCATATATACAACTCTTTAGCAGAGCCCTTTATCAAAACACTACTCTTATGTAGCAATTCAAAATACGTACAAAAGACTTATAAATTTTTTTTATTGTTAATGTTCTTTTAGTTAACTAGTTTTCAGTTTGTTTGTCTTGTGTATATTTTTTTTGACAACGTAATTATATAGCTTCTAAATATGTAAAAAAAATTAATTTGAATCCTCGTATTCCAAATCAAGCAATTGAAACAAATTTAAAAAATTATATGTTTTACATTATTGCCCCTAGATTTGTGAGTATGTGTTTTATTGAAATAAAAATGGAAAATGCACAAGTACCCCCTCAATCTATGTCTGAAATCTCAGAAACACACTCATACTATACTAAGGTCTATTACCCCCTGAACTTATTTTATAAGTAATTTTCTATCCTTTTTTAGCCTATGTGGCACTAGTTTGAAAAAAAAAAGTCAATCATCGTTGCGCCCACAAGATAGTGCCACGTAGGTCGAAAAGGGATTAAAAATTATTAATAAAATAAGTTCAGAAGGTAATAGGATCTTAGTATAGTATAAGTGTGTCTCTAAGATTTCGGACATAGATTGAGGGTATACTTGGGCATTATCCCTAATAAAAACCTAAAGTGTTTTTTCCTTTTCTTAAATTTACTGGATTATGGAGTTGAAATAGTGTTATTTCATTCGAACCTTTTATTAGACACAAGTTGAAAAAATTGGACACGTGTTGAAACTAGATTCAACTAAAGATGGACAAATTTGGAAGAATTTTGACATATTGATATTCAATACTTGGCTTTTGGTATACAAGAAGACCACCTGGACAACAGTATGTTCATTATTATTTTATTTTCAATTTACTCTCCGTCTGTTCAAGAAGTTAAGATAATAGCCGGAAGTTAAGATAATAGCCGGACGTTTCAATAATTTTATGACTATGAACTAGTGATGCATCATATATATTTTTTATTTTTTAATAAAATGAATTTTACAATGTGCGAATATTGATTGTAGATGGGATTTTGTTGAATATAATAGTCAAATATTAAAAGATATAAATCGGATTGATGCTTTCCGGACTGGGCTAAAAACATGGGCCAGATGGGTTGAAACAGATGTTGATACAACAAAAACAAAAGTTTTCTTTCAAGGAACATCTCTAGCCCATTACAAGTAAGAACTTTTCATTCATATAATTTTATTTTTATTTTGAGCTATAATATTTCTTTTTCATTTTATGTTATAAATCTCTTTTCAAGAATAACATTGAAATAAAAACTGGAGATAGAATATATTTTATACAATAGTATATATCCTTCCTAATGACTTACTTGATTTAAGAGAACATAATAACTTTATTTTCATGGTTTTACTAATCTTAAGTTGCTGAGTTTATTTGTCACCTGAACAAAATAAATGAACTTAAATGATATAGTTGTTATGAATATAACTAAGATAGGAGGACTTCTGTAGGAATATGTCAAATTACATGTGAGACCCTTCGAAAATGTCTACGTATAAAATAGTAAAATAATCTAGTAGGACCATGCTATGAAGTTGTTTCATTACTTCTTAGTTGCTTAGATTAATTTTGAAACCTCCCTCCCTTGCTCTTTTAGTTTCTTGTTCTTCTCTTGGAAGATCTGTTATTAATTTGTCGTTATTATAATAACAAATTGTTAGGTTGTGGAGCCTGATTAATATTTGATGTACTGTCATATTTTAGGCTGTAATATTTATTTTTCATTTATTCTCTGTAACCAAAAATACTCTGATTTTAATATATATACCCCACCGCCGTGCAAGTTTATTCACGGGGTGCTACCATGAAATATTGGTTTCTCTCTCTAGATCTCTCATCTCTTTCTCTTGAAAGTTCTTGTGTTGTTCATTCATCAAGTGTGTGGATTCGATCCTAACACAAACTCTTATATTTTTACGTGTAATTCCAATTTCCCATTTCAACATATGAGGTCATTACTGTAGTTTTTTGATGGTTGAAGAATGAAAAAATCTTACATCCGTGATTAATAAGACATGTGGTATACTTATTAAGGCTTGGGCGAAACTAACTCTTTTGAACTAGTACTTTTTGGTGAGTCTGATGTTGGGCTCTAAATTAAATTATCCACGCTATAGATATGTCTAGTATTGAGTGTAAGATGGGGTGAAAAAAAAATTAAAAAGTAATTGTGATGGCCATCTTCTATGACAAATATATGTTCTCTTCCTCAAATCTTTATTGCAATTAGTTGTTTTTGTATTGTACATGGACAGTGGATCAGAATGGGGTGAACCAACAACAAACAGTTGCTTGAATGAAACAACTCCAATCAATGGATCAATATAGCCAAGTGGTTTACCAATTGCTCTGGACATAGTGAAACAAGTATTAAAGAACATGTCAAAGCCAATAGTAAATTTATTTGGCATAACAAAAGCTATCACAACTAAGAAAAGATGGACATCCTAGCATATATAATGGCAGACATGGCTTGGATTGTATTGGTGCATTGGTGGTGTTCCTGATACTTTATCAAATTCTTTATTCTCTACTCTAAGAAAAAAAATGATTTATCATTTTGTTAACATATAGTGGAATAAATAAATATATGCAATTTTTCTTAACTTAAGTATGATGATGAGTTGGGAGCATAGGAGATGACTATGGTTCCATTTTTATTGTTACTAAAAATACACATCTCTCTTCTAAGTGTGAAACGATATATAAAAAATTAGAGTTATTCTTATTTATTAGTGTTAAGATAACATATCTATTTTCTCCTCCTTTATTAAGATTTGACATAGAAAACTACCCAAACAATGTTTCAACATAAACTTTTAGTCACCCACATGGCTTGCTTACGACTAACTAAATAATTAACCCTAAATGTCAACAAATCAAAATGAAAATTCATATCACTCAGTGATTAATTAACTGTTAAAAAGTGTACACATAGGACATGTTTTATATTCATTGGCTTGACGTAAACTTTTCCCTACTTACTCTATAAACGAAAATTTCCTCTTTCGTTTGGAAATCTATTAAAATAAACAACCTCAACCAAGATAACTTTCCTCAAAGGAGAAGTGTGCGAGTTAAATCTATTATTAATAACGGTAATCTAGACCTACGAAGGGCCAGACATGAATCACAAAGAGTAACTTTTCTCATAGGAGAAAGGGTGAAGACTAAAGCTAAAACAACTATATTTCGCTATAAAAGTGTAATTTCATTAAATCAAACTTTTAGAGTCGAAATAATGAAGAACCTTTAGTTAAATGTAATTTAAATGATCCTGTGTCATTGTACATATAATGTTAACACTTGTACACCCCTCATTCTGACTAATTTCATGGTTGTTTAATGTCAAAAAAAAGATACCATGACAAGTTGTCTAGCTCATGCATCTACTTAAATAACCTTTCCATTTTTATCCACATTATTCTTTCATCTCATTTTCTCAATTAGCATAAACTTCAAAGCTTCTTATGTATTTATATTTTCCATTTAGTTAATTAAGCATCTGAAACTGGTAATTAAAATAAACCTGTCCATAAGAAACCAAAAAAGCTATCATGTTAATTAGTCCTTAATTACAAGTAATAGGAACCAACATGTCATGTAATTACCTCTGCCACAATTTTTGCCCTTCCGATGAACACTATGTTGAGCGTTCAAATCTGGTTTTGCTTATAAAGAGATATTTTACTAATAAAAAAATGGCTAAGGGTGTGAATAGTACTTTAGTATATATTCATGGTGCAATGTTTATATTGAGTTTTATATTTGTTTTTGAAGCCATGTTGACAGTATTTTCAAGGTTTTATTCAGATGCAATTTCCAAGAAATTAGTTTCTATAGAAAGAAATACAACAAGAATAATATCAAATCAAGAGGAAGCACAAATAAATTTCAAGTAATTGCAACTTGTTCGAAGGAAGTTGGGTGATTGACGATAATGTTATCAATCCTTTATATAACACAACTACTTGTCCATTTATTCAGAAGATATTTGTTTGTACCAATTGACATGATCGTTAATATCTTAAGTATAAATGACAACCTAATACTTGCAATTTACCAAGGTACGTAAAATTTATGCTTCCTTAAAAATGTTGGAGATTTACGACACTTAATATAATTTTCTGATGAATGGTGTTTAATTGATTAACTCTATTATTTTATCTGCCACTCTTGCTTGTTCTCATCTAACTTACCTAGTTAAACGATATACATTTAATTTATCTCTACATGTTGGTAATAGTTTTAATTTGTTTAATCTCCAAATATATGTCATGACAGTCGATATATAACACTATTATAAAGTCATATGTGAATATTGATCAAATTCACCTGTTTATTTTTTATTTGGTATATATATAGATTAATATTAACTTTTTTTTATAGGTTTGATGGTAGAGAATTGTTGAGGAAATACAAGGGGGAGCAAATAAGGTGTATTGGGGATACTACTTAAATATTTGATCATTTTATGGTTGCTCTATGTTCATGTGACCTGGATGAGCTACAAGACCAAATGAGCCAACCAAAGTTTTACTAACGGTAATATTTTTGATGCAATAAGTTTTTTATTTTTTTTTAATTAACAAAAACTATGTTATAGCTCCTTTGTCGGTTTAAAAATTAACATTTTTAAAAAAACTGTCTTCAGAGCGAAAATCGTAAAAAGGCTAATTCATAACCGACTCTTGTTTCTTAGTAGAGGGGGCGTTCAACGACTTGACGGTAAGAAGAGGGAGCTTGTTTGGTACTGTAACGACCTGATTTTCGTCGTTACAGAAAATCCAATGGAAAAAAATTGGGTCCAGAAAATATTTTCATAGTAACTTGAGATTTTCTAGTCCAAATTTGGACGAAATTGGAGTCATTGATGCCTAGGGAAATATGGTAACAAATGAGTGATATATTAATGAACTCTATTACATGAGTGGATATGTAAGACATTAAGGAACCGTATGACTTTACGGAATTGAATTCGGACAAGTAGAACTCCCGAAACCGATCTTAGCGTTAAGGGAATTTTCTGAGTATCTTTGGTGAGAGGTGTGTTGTGAAATGGGGGTATCGGAATTATTAAAATTGCTCAGTGTTTCGTGCAAGCCGTTTCGGCACTCTGGCCGGGCCTCTATAGCGGGGTGAGGGTCGTTGTGGCGGGCCAGACATGAATAAAATCGTAAACAAACCCCTAAATGACTTTATTTTGCACTTTTCAATTTTTAGAACTAAGGAACGAACCCCAGAAGACTGTTGAAAATTTTCACCCGTCCTGAGCTAAATGAAGAATTTTACTCTCCCACTCCCCCAATCCCGTGTTCTTGATTCGTAAGCTAGGTTCTTGGAATAATTAATCGACGGTCGAGGGTTTGGATCTTGTAGTTACGGTGGGAAAAAGCCTAATCTGGGTATGGAGATCATGGGTTTCGTCTAGGGTTATTGAGTTCGTTATAATACGGATAATTAGACCTTTTATTGTTAATCCTTATGTAGAAATTCTTCTTTGTAGACACTAAACAAGGGGATAGAATCCGAAAAATGGAAGATTCAAGTGCCTTAGGGAATTCAAGCTTGAATTAGAGGTAGGTGGTTGTTGTGATTCTATGATTGTGAGATGTATGTTTGTTCTTGCTTCATTATGATACATGTGAGTTTGCGAATGTTGCATGATTGATCACACTTGTTGTAAACGAGATAAATGAATAATTATATGTCATGAATCACTTCTTGATTGTATGATATTGAGAATATACTTGTGATTGTAATTATGGTGTGTTGAATGGATTGGTTCCCACGTTCCGGCATAACTAATTAGGATCGGTTGCCACATTTTGACATAACTAATTGGGATCGATTGTCATGTTCTGGCATAACTAATTGGGATCGATTGCCACGTTCCGTCATAACCATGTTCCAGTATTCTAACGGTTTGGACTGGGTTTCATGAGAGGACCAACTACTTGATATAACTGTGATATTTGAGAATTGTGAAATGCTCCATTGTTCGTAATAATCATGATATTATATATGTATGGTGTATGCATGACTATCATTATGTTGTATTGACTTACTTATGTTGCACTTATCGGATAGTCATGTGATCCTACACTACAAGAAAAGTGTGAATTACATAATGATTTTCCTGGGATTTGTGTGAAAATCACTAGGAATTTATTTTCCTCCATATTTTCATATTAATCCCCAAGAATATTCCTATGTAACTCACATTTTTATAATGCTACCAGTACACGGTGATTTTGTACTGATACTGCACTCGCTCTTATGCTTGTTTAGTCAAGACATCTTAAGGCGGCTATTGATAGACCTCAGTTAGGTGACTATTGAGTGTGACCGAATTCAAGGGTGAGACAGTTCTTTTAGGATGGCATGGATATCTCTTGTTTGAGTCTTCAGACTATTTGTTTAAGGTGTTGTTCAGTTTCAAGGTTGTACCCCTTGTTCTTAGAACATGGTGTCAGTAGGAGGAGTAGTCATGCTTGAAGAAGGGAATGGTCCCTTCATGGGTTCGGAGAGCATTGATTATGTAAGTCAATGGAATTACATCCACAAGTGCTAAAATATGACGAAAGGAAAAAGTTGCGAAAGATGGATTTTCATGGCGGAGAGCAGCTACCATGCATAGACACCTCTGACTAATCGTGAGGTTTTTGGGGGGGGGGGGAACTTTGATGATTTGAAATCATCTTCAAAATTGGATCCTTGAAAGAAACTCAGTAAAGGATGAAGATTACCACACCTTTTAAAGAAGAAATCCACAAAACTTTAGTGAAAATGGTGATGTCTTGACCTTGAGAGCTTGAATCCTTCACCTCCAATGGAGGTCCCCCCTAACTCAACTTAAAACAATTTATCAAACTAGCCCCACTTAGGCCGAGTCCTTGACAACAACTCAGTGGAGAACTACGAACCCCCACCCACAGATCGTGGATGGGACTACGAATCATGATGGAAAGCAATGGTTTGGTTATGTGGATTAAATTTTTGGGCCTCAATCCACGAAGTCCATCTACTGGGCGAGTCAATTGAGAGTAAATATTCAATCATAACACAATTACATTCTAAACATGAGTGTCAACTGAGAGTGTTTAATCATAACACAATTACATTCTAAACATGATCATTATTATTTCATTGAGATCACACATATATATACTCCACATCAAATTTATACATAGATCCTTCATGAACTTGCCTTTCAAGGCTATGGACCAACATCAACCCATAAATACAAGTTACTATAAGAGATAAAGGAAATCGACATGATTCAATAACTGATTCAATATAAACATAAACAATTCAACATACTTTCATCATCAATTAATTCCCAATCACAATTCACGACTTAAGAATTCGGTGGAAAAAATGGGTTCATAGGAGAAATCATCTAAATTCATCATTAATTCAACATTCTATTCATAATTAATCATATAAAAGCCTAGAAATCATTTTGAAATTGAACTGATGCATAGATTTAAAACTAGAGTTTTGGGGAACTCTGAAGATTTGAATTCGCTCCTTGAAAGAAAATAATTCAAGGATGAATACTACCATACCTTTTAGGGAATAAATAGAGAAAACTTGCGTGAAAATGGTGAGGTGTTGACCTTGAGAGATTGAATCCTTCACCTCCAATGGAAGTTTTTAGGGAAAAAATATTTTGCGAGAGGTGGGTTTCCAATTTGTGTTTGAAATAATAAATTGTAAAGTAGTTTTAATACTTTAAAAACCCTTAAAATACTTTCAAAAACTGATAAAAACCATCCCCCAACCTAACTCAACTTAAAAACAATTTACCAAACAACCCCCACTTAGGCCTAGTCTTTGACAACAACTCAATAGAGGCCTACGAACCCCTACCCACGGACCGTGGGTGGGACCATGCGTCGTGTTAGAAATTCATGGTTTGGTTTTGTGACATCAATTTTGGGGACTCAACCCACGAAGTCCATCCACGAGGCATGGATGGACCTATGAGGCGTTGGTCTCATCCGTGAGTCCTTCACAAAAAAAACAACTTTGTGGTTTCGTGGGGTCTTGGGGGTAAGACTTTAGGATCCTATTAAAGGACCCCTTAGGTGGTTCTTAGGAAAATGTACCTTGATAGATTACCCCTAAACCACTCAACCTAAGCTTGGGACAACATTCTACACCTTCAAACCCCATCACAAACTCAAAATGATAGTCGTTAGGCTCTAGTTTCACTTAGTTGTTTTACGGGTCATATAGTTATGGTGTTGATTTAATGAAAATGAGTTGGTTTGTGTATCTTTTGATTGATTGAGGGTATACAATGATTATTATAGTTCATAGGATTATCCTAAGTTGCTCAATAAAACTGAAAATAGTTGGGAGATTTAGAAAAGACAGAGAACCCCAGAAATTGTTAGTAGGATTTTTTTTCCTATCGGCCTACTCTGGAGGGATATTTCCACCACAGATAGACCGACAGTGCAGGATTTCTCCTTCCAGAGCGTGATAGGGAGAGACAAAATCTCTACCATGTATCCCCTATTTTACCCTAATCACAATTAGTGAACATGAATCGTACCCAAATAACCCCGCGATCTAATTTAGTGTTTATCAATCGAATATAAGTTATTAAGTGTGTTAAAATTCTGGAGAACTTGGGCATATAAGGAAGAAATCAGATAAGGCGCAGAGGTTAAGGAAATGGTAATGCAGGCAGTGGAATAGTGCAGCCAGGCGATGAGGTTGCCATCAAGATGACATGGCATGTTTTATGCTTTTCTGGGCAAGATTAAGTTTGAGGTGTGTGATGTAGTGGTAAGTAGTGCTACTCTTGTCTATGCCCAGATGAATATTATCTTGTGTGATATGGTTTCGACTTATTTGTATATCTCAGTTCAATTACCTTGGGGATTTGATGTGGTTTGTAATATATTTGATGCCCCCATCCATGTTTTTACCCAAATCGGAGGATCAGTCATAATCACCCTTGTATATCATGTTTGTCTTATTGTGGTTATGGATTTTCAGTGTTGGGTTGATTTTGTTATGCTGGATATGACTGACCTCATATAATCTGAGGTATGACTTTGTTGGCCCTCTATTATACTGGGCTTATTTGTAATACTAAGTCGGTAACTCTAGAGATCCCTTGTAGGAAAATATTGGATTGGGAAGAGGTGTACATGCCTAAGATAGATAAGATCATATCCTTCATCCAGGCTGTGAAACTGGTAGGGCAGGGTTATTTGGATTATAGTCTATTCCTATGGTGTCTGAGTTTTAAGGAAGTGTTTCCTATAGATTTTGCTTGTAATGCCTCCATATAGAGATACATATTTCTGCATTGACTTGGAAACTGACACTCGTCCCATTTCCATATCTCTATATGATATGGCTCCAGCATAATTGAAAAAGCTTAATGCTCAAATCCAAGAGCTTTATTATAAGGTTTCATCCGTACTAGTGTTCCCCGTGGGGGTTCTCCTATCTGTTTGTTAAGAAGAAGGAGGGTAGTATAAAGACCAGTGATTTTATATAAAGCCATAAAGAAGTATATTGGTATGTGAATGATATGCTTATGGATAAAAAAGTATAAATGATACACGCGAGTAAATCCAGAATTATAGGTTATTGGAAAAGAGCAGGCAAAGGAATGGACAAAATGAAAGGGAGCAGAGGAGCTGGTGAAGATGTTGTAGGACTCGAATAAAAAAGTGTGGTGGATGGAGTGGTATTGGCATAGAGCGGAGGGCATAAGGCTATGTTAAAGGGGTTATAGCCTAACAACAACCGGCATAAGATCGAGTCGGAGAGTTGGACGGAGAAGACGACCGGGGCCTATATGGTGGGTGTTTCGGGGGGTTTTCGTGGCCCCTTGGGTTGCCTCCCCTTTCTATTCTGTTTGCTTCCCTCCTTTGTGTGTCCCGCCGTTATGGTTCTTCCTTCTTTTCTGTTTTTTCTTCCTTTGCGTTCCTTGTATCTACATTCCCCTCAATCTTACTTGATGCATAATGGTAAAAGAGTTCATGATGGATTGTGAAGAGATGCAACTATATGATATAATTATTGGTTAAGCGAATTTTTATATAGTAATTACAACTTGTGAGTATCTAAGGTTGTGACTTTCTAACATTTGATGAGTAACATGGTTATTTGGACGTTTTAAAAGATGGTGGAACACCTCTCTAACTGAATTTAGGGAGAGTCTAGGGAAAAATTAGTTTATTTGATTCCAAGGTCTAAAGAGATATCTTTATAGGGGTAGATAATTTGGGTTCAAATGTAATTACCGAAGAGTATACCCTAGAAGGTACATGTCGTATTTGACCTCTCGAAGGTTTTATACAAGCCCTTAGACATCATTGATCGCATATATATATATAGAAAGTAGTACGGAAGTAAACTTTTATCACATAGTCCCAATTCTTTATAAATATAAAAATATTTAGCTCATCATACCCATACTTTTAGCCACTATAATTCATAGGTTCACATCCATTAAATCAATTTGAAAAGAAACTATAGTCTATTACACAGTCTTCTAAAGAACAAACTAAAACATAAGCCATGTCCTCGAACATACGAGGATATACCAAGCTTCTCGAGAGAATGCTCTGTCCCAAGCTTCAACTTCTAAGTGAATCCTCACTTGCCACTTGCACTTGTAGAAATATAGAAACATGTGGAATTATCACATTTAATGCACTTAGTATAGTGAACATGCAAGAAACAAAGCAAAAATGGGCATTTCCTTTAAAACATACTTTCATGCTATTTTGATAGAAACCTTCATTATAACAGTTTAAAAGACATAGTACAAGTCAAAAATCAAATATAAGATATATTCCATATTCAATAAGTAACCTTTTCATCACTTTAGACCCTCTACCTAAACTTACTCTAAGACTTACTTAAGTAAGAGATGAAGAGACCGCCCATACACCCTCTTCAAGCACACCTAAGAGATCCCCAAAGCTACCCTAGATAAGAACCTTTCAATTCATCATTCTTACTAATAGAACCTAATTCATTAGGGTCTTTTAAGATACTAGTAATCAATTAGATGACGTTACATAATAGTCTTGGAGGACGTAGGGAACTCACCTAGCACCTTCAAAGCCTACTCGTGCAATGTGTAGATAGCTCCCTCCCACCTCCCATGTAGAACTATCAATAACTAGAGGTTGTACATCCATATTGCTGAGAATAGGCATAACCTACATAGACCACCTAGCTATTTATGGAATCCGGTTTCATAAGACCCCCACACCGTGGAAGTGTTCTTCTTGCCAAAGGTAGAACTGAGTAATCGTCTCATGTGTCACATGTTTAAGGGAGGTCAAGGGCTTCTTGAACCTATGTCTCATATCAAGTAGGGATACACCACAAGCATGTATCCACTCGGGCTTTTCCTTTGTTTCTTGATAGATTAATCATTCCTAGGTGTAATAGAAGAATGTACCATCACTATCCCTACCAACTCATGATACTTTTTCTTCCAAGGATGGTCCAACTAGGTCTGACAACCAGGAATATAGATAAGATCTTATGATTCCTAAGATGGTTTCCACTCATAAGGACACCATTACAGTCTTCCACTCAGCTTCTTTTTTATACCTCTTTTCATATTCAAGGTTTCTCATTCTTAACCTTATTTTCATATTTAAGGTTTTACATTCTTAACCTTATTTTCTTATTCAAGATTTTAAATTTTTAACTTTCTTTTATTATTCAAGGCTTTACATTCACTTATGGTTCTAGACTCATCAAAAAGGGGCACCATGCTTAGGTCTACCTGTTCAAGACATACTATAAAATACTTCATTTAGTCATTCAAGGAAGGGCACCTACTCTAGGTCTACCGATCCTTGAATTTCATTCATATCATCATTCATCAAAATACAAGTGCCAAGTAGAGATGACTATTCTACCAATACAAGATACAATCTCATTCTATAAAGGCTCTTCCTAGTCCTTGATCATCATATATCAACAACTAGAGAAGAAACATATTCAATCATATCATTATAGCACCCATACAAGACCATATAAACATCACATGAGCGCCTTCACTTTATACCTTCACATATACCTTATCATGATCATACCATAATTCACATAGTAATGCTGACAAGGCTATGTTAGTAACGATTATAACAATTAAACACCACCACCATAAATGGACCACAACAATCAATAAACATTCAATATCAATTCTATGTTAAACAAAGGAATTAGGTCAACTCAACACCTTCATATAGCCATAATCACCATTCCTTAGCCTTTCGAACAAATTCACATAACAAAAGATCTTTACAATAGCAATATACATAAGACTAGGCCAACAATTCATCCATATCAATGATCCATCAATACTAAATATAGATATCAACATTATAAGTCAAGCTATGAATAATATTTAACATGAATCAATATATAATTCAATAGCCCAATACAATCTACACATAAATTCAATAAGATTAAGCCATGATCAATTCACCCACTTTAGAGCCAAAATTAGGAATTCAAGGAAAACATGGGTTAATAAAGTTTATTTTTTTTAATCTTAAAACCACAAATTAATATTGATAAATTCATAAGCATCAATTTAAGCCTTTTCATGCAAGAACCTATGCTTAGAATTCAAAATAGGATTTCAAGGTTTTTGAAGATTTTTGAAAAGCCTTTGGAATTGGCTCCTTGAATGATATAAGAACCAAGGATGCAATCACCATACCTTAATTGAATAAATCCAACGAAATTGATAGAGAAATCAATGGAGAACTTTAATCCAAGCTTCACCTTGAGTTCTAGCTTCAATGGAGTCTAGAGAGAACTTATTCTGATCTTAGTGTTTTTGATTTTGAAAAATGAGATTTAGGTCTAGGGTGTAGAGTCTTAACTAACTTAAAATACCCAAAATAACCGTCTAGGACTTAATTAATACATTGGGCAAATTCCCTAATTAACCCTCACCTTGACCGAGACCTCCAGGAAAATTGCAGGTCCAAACGGCAATTGCTAACTACTGCCCGTCGTTTGATCGACGGGGCGTCCTTCTAGGGCGTCATTTTGGTTAGATACTCAAAATTTGGGGACTAATATCCCACCACTAAGTATGTATAAACTCCCCCAATTGAGGGGGCACCGATTGAACCACTGGACATGGTTTGATGGTCATGGTTTGGGGTTGCTTTAGGCAGCTTCTTGCCAAGGTTTGGGTCCTTCTCAAGGACCCTTAGGGTGGTATTTGGGGATTCGTACTCATTAGTTTCGACCCTAAACATGTTCATGTAGGTTTTTGAGTCCTCTGGATGAGCAAAACTACGAGAGGAGAACCAAACGGGCGGAGGGGTGGGAAGGTGAGGAAGAACAATGTACGATCTTCTATCATTTTAGACACCAAACAACACATAAAACATGCGAAGCCACACTATCACACACAAGGACTAGCTTCCAAACGTCTTGGTCGTTCTTAGAAGTTTGACTTCCAAAATCTAAAAAGTGACTTTTAATGTTTATATTCATCATTTTAACACCTTATTAACTCATAATACACATGATAGGCTCTAGTTTAACCTGATTTATTTTGAGGGTTGTAACATAGAAGACGCCTGATTTCATTCATTTTGTTGTGTCTATGGTAATAATGTCACAAGTCGGTAGATTGGTTAAAATCTATTAGAAAGGACTTGAGAAAGTAGGGTACATAAATTAGCTCGAGTTTGATGATAAGTGATTTGTTTTTTCTTTGAGTTTAGTAATGAGTACGACTGAATTTTGAGCGAAAGATATTGTAAAATCAACGGAGAGGCAATCAGTGATAAACAAAGATTCATGAATTCATAAAAATCTTCAAGGTATAAGCTAATGTTGATAGATAAGGGGATTGTGTTATATAGTTGAATTTACAATTCAAACTTTTCATTGTAAATATATATTCTTGGTGATATATTTTGTCAAGGTACGAATTTGATATGTGAGAAATGATAAATTGTATCCGGTATTGAGCAATTGAAAGGACTTAGACTTGGGTTGAGTTGTAAAGTTTATTAGTGTTAAATGTTAAGTACCTAAGGAAGGTTTCCATTAAAAAGTATTGGTTTAGGGTTAGGTAAGTAGTCGAAGTGGTTATGGTTGTTGTTAGTATTGAGAGTGTGGGCTTCAGTGGAAGGATGTGAAGAGTATGAAGCGTCAAGTGAATGAAAATGGTTGGTATGAACTCTTCATTGGAAAACCTTTAGTGTTATTCCGTGATGACTTCATATAGGAATTGTATAAGAGGATGTATAGGTATTCAACTGGCTGGATGGGGACGAGGATTATATCATAAGGTCACACTCAGTGTTTTTAAACAAGACGTTCGGTATGAATAACAACCACTTGAAATTCTTGATTTTGATGTCCAGAAGCGTGTTAACACCCAATTTTGGCCCTCCACTATTAAAGTAATTTTCAAGCTTTTCAAACGATTTGAAATAATAGACTTCATACAACTTAAAATATTTTTCAAGGTATTTTAAAGTTATTTTTGGCACTTCTATAAATTTTAAATAGTATATATGTTGTTATATAATTTACGTATATAACTATTATATTTTTATGAATACTCCAAAATCGTCTCAAAAAGATTTTAGTTTTACTTAGTTGGTTAATTGATTTAGTTTGTTAAAATACTTATATTTTGAATTATTTAATTTATAATTAAGTTAATTATTTTGTTTCGTTAAGATTAAGAAGCTCATTAATTAATTTGTCTTATTAAGTTCTTTTTAGCCGAATCACTAATTAAGCTCGATTTTGGTTATATTCTTAAGTTCAATTTTCTTTATGTTTAATCCATTGACCAAATAATCATTTAAAATCAAACATATTTTTCCCATTGCACCTTAAACCAAGCTTTGGGCCAACTTCTAATTTGAACCCAAGTTCCAATTTCAATTAACCTTCCCCCCAGCCCGTTCCTCCATATGATCCATCCCACTTTCTCTTCAACCGAATCGACCCAAACTCCAATAAAATAACCCAGCAGCAATGCAATACCCCACCCAGACCCCTTTACACGTTCTTCTTCCTCCTCAATGAAACCTAGAGCAGAGACCAAATGCTGCAAATCCAGAATGTCGACCCAGTAATGTGATCAAAATTACGAACCAGTCCAAATGCGAACACGACCCAAACCGCAACCCAGTGAACGCGAGCCCCAAATCCGTCGCACACGTCTTCTTTCTCCCTTATTTTGTCCGTACCAAGATTGTTTTGAGAATGGTATAGGTGTCGAAATCTCGCGTGCCTTGATTGTCCTTGCTCAAAATCAACGCCTATCCATTAAAATTCATACACTAACCAATTGGAAATACCTATATGTTAAGGGATTTTGAAAATTCTCAAAATTCTTCATCATTTCTTCTCAAAAATTTGGAGATTCTGGGTGCTATAAGAGCCTTCTCTTCACTGTTCATGGGATAGATTTTTTAGACCTGAGAGTACCCCTAAAAGATTGAAAACTCTTTGTTCAATAGTTTATTTTTTTGTGATTTTTTGAGTTGAAAGAAGTGGTGGAGTCGTCTTCGCAACTCGTTGTTTTAGTTCGCTGCTCAACGATAGCCTTTTGGTAGCCTTGCAGTTCTGTGCTTAGTTTTACACTCATGTACTTCTATATCGAGAAGGTGATCTGTAGTATTATGTTTATTTACACTGATTTTAGAGCTTCTATCTTATGCATTGTGATAGTCTGTCCTTGTTGCTGAAATATCATCTCTGCTTACCTCTTTGTGAAACTTGTTTAAGTGATTTGTTAAGCAACAAACCCATTGGCTTCAATGCTAACCGAGGTCCTGTTTGAGGGAGAAATTGCTTAAGTTTCGGGATGTTCTTTTACATTTTCCAAAGAGTTAGGCCCGAATTATTGAAAGATCTCAACCCTTAGGCATCCTAATTTCCTTAACTCATCATACTTGGCCCCATGTTTGAATCGGTTGAGATAAAATATTTGTATTAACTTGTTGATATGGCTGTCTGCTTGCTGGAATTATGGTCTGTTTTATACATTTTTATTTCTAAATCCGAACAGATTTATCTCTATTTTAAAAAGTGAATCATATGAGTAGTCTCGTGCATTTAATAGTTTCTCTGATTTCTTATGACCCTTTTGACATTCTGTTAGATGGGATATATAATATCCAATCGATCATGTTATCTACCTAGAAGGTCCAATGATTTTTCTTTCAAATTTTAGTTTTTCTATGTTGCACAAAGTTGGTGCTTCTGTTTATTATGGATAAGATATGTGTTAAATTAGTTAACAAGGAATAGGTTATTGTTATATTATCAAATATTTGACCAGTTTGCTGCATTGAGTTGTTTTATTTTGGATCACTCCTACTTATTTACTTCACTTGTGCTAATCATTTTCTTCATCTTCTTTGCATGAACCTTCTTGTCTGATTCCAATTGGACTCCCCTCTTTTGCATCTTTCTTTCCTTGAGTCAACCTCCATCGAAGTCGTGAAAAGGGAGACAGGTTATAATCGGGTTAAAATCCCAAGAAAATAGAAGTAACAGTAGCTCTAAAGAGCTAAAGTGAAGAGCAAAATTGAGTTTAAACCCAAACCAGTGGCAGCAGTAGCGATAGTAGTCCAAAGGGAGGAAATCTAAAGAAGCAGGAATCTGAAAGGGCAAAAATTACCTTTTCATCCATTTATTTATTTTAATTTAGTTCTTTACTCAACTTGTTAAAATGGTTGATGATCGCCAACGCTTTAACGTTTTATTTTGTTAATTAAGATGAATTGTCGGGGAAGTTTTCTATTTTTTTTATTCATTTTTCTTTAAGAATTTAAACTTTTCAAATTCTTTTAAGTTAGGCAATCTAAACTTTTAAAATTACTTGAGAATAATTCATATTCCTTCGTAGTTTGTATTTAACTTTCAAGTCCATAAGTTATTGTATTGACTTTTCGACTCAAAAACTTGACACGGATTAAAATGTAAAGTTAAATTATCATTTTGACATTTAACATTTGACTTATTTCATACGTGGAATAAGGTGAGTGTTTAAGTATTAATAGACTTTTGTTTTTTTGTTATTTTTTTAAAACAAGATTTTTCATATCCATCAGTCAATCGCGAGTTAGCGGATTCTCTAAGCTGCCTAAATCCTTACTTAGAGAATTTCTTGAACTCTTACCCGACTCTGGTTTATTTAAATTTTTATTTCAAAAATTCCCTTTAAAATGATTTTCTTATTTTTCAAAAAAATTATGTGGCGAACTCCTAAAATTGCATTTTTACTAAAAACTTAAATAAATTGTCAAAGTTGTGACAATGGTTTCAAAACGTTTAGTTTTCAAAATTGGGTCGTAATAAGGCTAAGGACATGCGAGGCAAGTATTCCCTATTGTTCAGTGATTCGAGAATTAGTCTACCATTAATTTAGCTAGTCCTTCCTTGCTTATCACTCGGGGAAGAATGATGAGTAAATTGATATCTATTGCAACAATCTGACTTCCGTTATTGGTAAAAGCCAATGAAAAAAGAATTGGCGCAAAAAAACTTTTTCGTAGTAACTAGACCTAGTCCAGAGTTGTACGAAATAGGAGTCAGTGAGGCCTAGGGAAATCTGTTAATTAATGTGTCATACCCCAATCTTATACACTGGGCTCAACCGGCACTTGAAGATCATTGTTGTCCTTGAGGGAACCAATATACTGGCTTACTTAACTCAGCGGAAGACAATAATCAATAAACTTAACTGAAAGAATGTAATAACTTAGAAAGTTTTTAAAACTGAAACATTCAAACTTGGCCAAATCTGGAAACCAAAGTCTTAACAATAAGAGATAATACTGAAAAAGAGTCAAACGACTAACATTTGAGTATCTATCTTTGAAGACTCTAAAACTGAGATGGATGTTGGAACCCCCCCCCCCCCCAAATATCCTTATGACAAAACTAGAAAGCAAGTAAAAGAGTCCTCCAGAATGCAACGGGGCTCATCAAATGACTCTGGAGTAGGGGTGTGCATCGGTCGGTTCGGTTCGGTTTTACATATAATCGGTTCGGTTTATCGGTTTTCGGTTTTAAAATATGCTAACACCAATAAAACCAATAAAAATTTTTTTATCGTTTATCGATTATCAAGTTTTTGATGTTATCGGTTCGGTTTCGGGTAACCCAATCAGACAAGTCAATTAATTCCATATATAAAGTACTTATGTTATAATTTACATGTTACAACTTACGCAAAACTAATAGAAACTTTGAAATGTTGATCAAATTAACTAACATTCACAAACTTGGCAAAAGCTATCTGCCTACAATTACGACTAGGAATTAAAACTAAAATAAAATATTTCAAATGAACATGTGTTGACCAGTTTTTGATCCACCGGAATCAACAAAGTTCTCACCAATTTCCTAACCAAAAAATCCACATAGCGTGAAAAGTCTAATATTGAATCTATTTATGTATTAGTATGTATATTAATATTGATGAAGGTAAAGTAGTAATAATTATCGTCCTTCTGGGTTATCGGTTTACCCATAACCACAGAAAAACCGAAACCGATCAATAACCCATAATTATTTTTTCCTAAACCCATTAAAACCCAATCACCCAATAACCCAATAACAATAACCCAATAACATTTTATCGGTTTGGTTTATTGGTCGGTTCGATTTTTGCACACCCCTACTCTGGAGTGCTCAGTTAGATCAACGATGCACTAGATGCCGATCTTCGTTACCTGTGTCTGTATCAAATATGATGCAGGCCAACTGGAATCAGTACATTGAATGTACGAGTATGCAAGGTCGAATGCTAAACAATACTAACATAGGCTTGAAAAGGTTACCTGAAGAGCTTACGTAGCTCAACTCAACTCTACAAGACTGAACACATTTTAATAGATAGTAATTTAAAATAACTGCAATATAAAGAAAGTTGATTAAAACATGATGACAACTTTGTATGTATGCAAAGATACAATATAAATTTGAAATATATGTAAAAATACAAATAATTGTGTATATAAATATATTTAACTTCTGTAGGAGTTTCTCTAACTAACAACCATCACTTGAGAACTATAGTGATGATACACCATTTTGCCTCACGCTTCCAGGGTCATCCTATACCTTTCCATTGGTATAGAAATTGAAATACTAAGTGGATCCACTAGTCTATGCTAAAAAGCACTAATGAATCATCTAAAAAGTATGACCCTTTTCTACCCCCGGTGACTACATTGTTTATGGGGACTGGGAGTAATCTCAACTCGCCCTTATATCGATCCTCAATACTACTCCCAAAAATATCATTATATAAGCTCTTATGGTTTTAAAACATACTTTACTTCTGTGGTTTGTAATTAGTGCTCAAAACATAGGTCAAAGGCTACATTGGAAATCTAAGTTTCCCTGCTTGCTTCATTTAGAAAGATATTACTCATTTCTGAAAACTAGCCTGAAGGCTCTTTGAAAATCACAGTTTCCATTATTCTTTAAATGTGAAAATTTTCATATTGCTTTGGAAATACTTAGCCCCCATATACTTCTTTGAAGAAAAGACTTCACTTTCTCTGAACTAAACTCAAAATTAAGTCATAGAACGAAGTTAAAACGTATTTAAAAGACGTATGAGACTTGAAATAAACTCCTTATCTTTACTCTTTACTTAACTTGATCTTTAATTCTCAAAACAAAGTTAAAAACATTTGTAGAAGACTTCTTGAAAAGACTCTAAGAAGTTTATAGACTTGACTCTTAACTTTCCTTGAATTTTGAAGTTATGGATTCAAGGTTGCAATTCGTGTTTCTGGATGACTTCTATATGTTTAGAAGTAATTTAGAGTAGTTAGAATCATCAAGAAGTATTAAAACACTTTATAAAGGCTTAAACGGATTGAATTACAAAAGGTGGTGAAAAACACCGATTCGATCGTGTTTGAGGTGCGTCGCGCTAGCGTCACTTGACTGAGGGTCCTTCTTGGAGCACTTCTGGCGCCCCGCCCCAGCCTTTTTGGTGATATAGGGGCGCACTACGCTAGCCTATCCCTAGGTCAATTTTTGACAAGTATTTCCTCCAATTTTCTAACCTTAAATCGTTCTAATTTGATTCCACTTCTCAAATTCACTCTAGATTTATATACCCACATCATATACACACGGATATAACCCAATGAAATTAAGAAAAAACACTTTCTACCTCACGACATTGATCAACTCCAACACATGTTCAAAAAGGAATGCAATTCAAGAACAACCAACACGAACATTCAAAATCCAATCGTTTTAGAACTAGATTATGCTGAATCAAACATGCTTAAAATGTGTATGAACAAACCCAACATTATGAGAGACTCACATACCTTTTTAGGGATCACCCCCGATGAAATCCACAATTTACTTCAACGATCTTGGTGAATCTTAAGCGCCCTTCTCCTTTCTCCACTTCTTTCAAAACCCTAACTCTTTTGGTAAAAGTTTAAATTGATATAGTTCAACTTAGACCCCTAACTTAATCACCAAAAATGAAATAAATTATAGGTAAAGGAAAACACCAAACTACCCCTTAAAATACGTTTTGGACTTTCCTTATTTCAACAACCCAACTTCTAAAGGGCATGACTCACTCATACGAACTCAAAATCATGCAAACTTGGAGGCATTAGAAAAATCATTCCAAGGACTTTCCAACCATATCTGGAACCACACCTAACTTATTCTACGCCAGGAGTTAGTGTTGACACCCAATTTTGGACATTCGCCATAAAAATTAATCGACTCGAGCTTCTTCAATTTCAAACGATTTAAAATAATTAGTGTTATACAACTCTAAGAAAAAATATAAAGTTTGCATCATATTTTAAATAATTTTTTCAGTTTTTTTTTTTTTTTTTTGTTTGTGTTTTTGTGTTATTGGGGTTTTTGTGTTTTTTTCTTCTAATAATTTTCAGATAATATATGTGCCGTAAGTAGTTTTATATACGTCTAGTACATTTTATGATTATTTGAAAGTTGTCTCAAGAAAGATTTATTTTTGTTTTAATATTTTGCTAGTTACTTTTGTTGTATAATAGTTTACATCTTTGGTTAATTATCTTATAACTAAGTCGATTATCTTATTTCATTAAAATTAAGAAGCATATTTAATTAATTTATACTAATTCATCTCACCTAGTTACCAATTTTAATTTATTTGGATAAACCATTTCGGACTTCTTATATTTTAATTTTCAGCCATCCATCTCCCATTTAATTCCAGTTAATCCCATTTCAGAATTGGCCCAACACACAATTCAAAAACCCAAATCCAGCCCACTACCAACTCCTTTCCTAACCCGACCCGATTCAGTATCCATTTAGAAACGGACCCTTTTTCACTTCTCCTTTATCTTCTCATGCGAGAGGAACCCAGAAGAATAGGGTGTGCAGCGGATATCAAACTAACTCTTGTGTGTATCCACCTCCATCACGCGCAAAGTGGATTAGGACCAGATTTCTAGTCATGAGCCAGACGCGACACAAATCGTGTAGTCCCTTTCGCCTTTCCCCTTTTTCATTTTCGTACGAGTTTTCCAGGAAGAGCAGCAAAAGCCTGAACCGATAGCATCCCTGCCTTCCTAGAGATGAATAGACGTAGCTGAACAAGGACACCCTATAAATCTGAGCCCTCCACGTAATTTCTATCCGTTCAATTGAGAGAATCGTTTGGAATATTCTGGTTTTGGGGGATATAATACAAAATTTTGGAGAAAATTTTTGTGGGCCTTGAGTTCTCTTAAGGCCTTTCCTTCCGTATTCTGAACGCTATTTTTCTACTATAAAGCTCCCTTTTCTTCCATGGGGAGAGAGGAGAACAAATTAAAAAAAATTCGAAGGGAGGCGGTAGAATCCTTCAGCTAAAAACAGAGAAAGCATTTTCATTTTTCAGCTTCTCTCGAGTCGTATTGGTTTGCTAGTTTTCTTCGAATTTCGACAAAACATAGTTGTGGTTTGGAAGAAAATTCTCGTGGTTGCTCGTCTCTGTTTGTTGCCTTGAGAAACGTATGATACTGCATTATAACATTCTCGTAGACTTTTCTTCAAAATTTAAAAATATATTCTGGATATCCGAAAACATCAAATCCATGGTTATCTTGTTTTCAACTACTGGGTGACTTATGATGCTTTGAAATAATAAACTTGTTCTTATTTGATTTGGTGTTTGGTTTAGTCGAAGCTTTTTAGAGCTACCTCTAGTGTTACTGTTTCTTTGCCTTTCCATCCGAGAGTCCCGACCATTTGTTTCCTTTCCGTAGTCCCTTGCTAGAGTCTGCTGGTCTTGTTTTCTTTGTTCACATGATTTCTTAAGTATCAGGGTATTGACTTCTTGATCAGCTAGAATAGTTCGATAAACCTTGTTATGAATCAAACTCTTATGGTGTGAAGTATTATTTGTTTGTTTGTTTGATTAAATGGGGGGTTCCAAAACAAAATGTTAGATTTATGTTTATCATGAATATCTTACTATGAGTATGAGTTTGCCGTGAATAGGTTACGTTTAAGCTTAAGTCACATTTGGTGTGTTGTTGGTCTCCGGTAGCATTCATGCTGTTTTATTATCGTTCGTCTCCTTTTAATAAGGCTATCTAGACATCCTGTTGACCTATAGATTTTAATCTCGCATCAGAATAGTTCCGTGTCTAAGTTCCACTGATTTGGTTTATAGTCCTCATGTTCGAAATGCTTGCATGGTTTGATTCTTTAAGGTATAATCTAGTTTGCGTTGAACTTTGTGTTTAGTAGAATATTAGTGTCCTTACCATGATATAAATTTGTAAGGTGTTTGCCAGATTTCCACATAAATATGTTATGCTCGCCTCTTACGCATGCCGTTAGTATTCTTAGAGTTTTATTTAATGCTAAAAATATGGAAATTTTCCCACTTCTCATTTATTTCGCTGTGAGTGTTTTCATTTTCATGCATATTTGGTTAAGCTGTGTCATTTCATGCTAGAGAACAAAATAGGTGCCACTCATGATAGTAGTGTTCTTTATTTGGTTTACTCATCTAGAAGGTTAATTTAATATTATTTTTGCTTTTGTTTTATTTTCTTTTAGTTGAGGTTTGCTCTTGATGTTGTACTCTTGTTAGAAAGTCAATCATGTAATTTGAAGTATCTTGGTCTGTTTGTTTCTATAATTTATCCCCTAATCTGTTAATTGACATGCAATCACTTGGATTAGTTCTTTTCATAAGCGTGTTGTTAGCTCTCCAGATGAAAGAGTTTTTGACCTTTCCTTACTTTTGAAACATCACTGTTTTTTAATTTATTTCTACTCCATTTTTACCTTTGCTTACGTCTTCTTTTCATTTTATGGTGCATGTAAAATTCATCCTAGTTCACTATGAACTCCCCTCTTCCCTCACATTTCGAGAGAGCTCTGAAGGCTTAAGTTCATTTTACTCGAGTCAAGCCATAAAACCAGCGTACAGGTTCTGGAGTTGGAAGAATCGAAGGATATAGGAGAAAATTGAAGGATTTGACCAAAGAGTCCAAATTTTTATTTTGAAATTTTTATTTTGTTATTTTTGGGCCTAAGCCCTTGTTGTATTTCTTTTCCTATATTTACTATTAATTATAAAAATATTCTAGAATAGGTACAAAATGAATGGGTTCAAATACCGATCAAGGCGGACAAAAACCGAATTTGGACCCAACTCAACTCAACTCTCTCTCTATCTTCCTCTTTCTCTCTCTCTCTCTTTATTGCTTAATTATTTGCTATTTAATTTTTGATAGTTTTTGGTTCAAGGAATCCAAATATCCGCAAGACGTTAGCGTGACTAATTGGGTTTAAATAATAATAAATAAATTTGCGAGTTAAAATAGTTCACTTAGAAGATAGACTAGTATTTCACTTATAACAAGAGCTAAATAATTTTTCAAACTCAAACTAAGTTCAAGGTAGGACATTCTAGCCAAATAAGTTAGTTGTCGGATAATCGCAAGTTTGCGAGTATTTTAGGTGCCGAAAATATTCCTAAAATATAAATGAGAATCCTCGAACCCCTATTTAACTCTTTTAACTTGATTTCTTGTTTTAGTCAAATTGAAAGAATAAGTTTCTTAATTTTGTCAATATTATGTGGCGACTCTAACAAAGTCAAAACTAATATATAAAATTATTATTTTCTGAAACCATATAAAAACAGAAATGGCGACTCCGCTGGAGACTTGGAGGATTTTAACTTTAAAACTAACATTGTTTGGTTAAGTGAAAACTAATTGTTTACTATTTTAATTATCACACTTTAAACTGTTGCATTCCATGGATAACATCTTCTATCAAACGATTTTTTTTATTTACCATCTTAAGGACGATTATGCGGGCTCGCAGTCGTTCGTTAACAAAATCATTCTCGAGACATCGTAAGAACGACGGTCGTTAACTGTCCCAGCCTCAGAAATCCGCTTCGGTCACCCTTTCCACTACAAAATAAAACTCACTCCTAGTCAAACTAAGATAGAGCGAAACCAAATCCCGAAAGTAGCGCATCGACCTAACATGTCCCAACACCCAAGGAGTGTTGGGCGAATTAGAAAGAATGCCCTGATTCCAAAGAGCCCACGACTCAATAGGACTACCATATTTATGTGCTATCAGAAGGATGTTTGCGTGTTTGACAGATTGTTTTATCTTGGGGTGGGGGTGACAACTAACTAGTTGTATGTTTTTTATATGTCAAGTCAGTTTCTCAGTTTCAAGATGGTCACTGAGAAACCAGATATTTTTTGTGTGTGGTGGAACAATCTCAAAGACTGTCAAAAGAGAGAAATCTAGATTCACTTGGGCCACCTACCTTCGATAACATACTTCAAGGTTTGTCCCACGTTTATCGATATAATTACTCGGTTTTGGGATGATAAAATGATGGTTTCCCGGTTTGAAGACGTCGAAATAACACCAATAATAGAGGAGATAAAGGATTGTTTGGACTCTATCGGAAAATGTGGCAAGAGGAAAAAATATATAAATAATCACATCCTCCTACCGGATAGGCCAACTACTGAGAATTTTAAAGACATGTTACTGTTAGTGAAGTGGACTGGTTGGGTGCTCAAAATATACCATTAGTGAGATTTTTTGAAAGGTGAAGGCACGACAACTATTAAGATTATTTTCAAACGAGTTCCATAATAACAGTGCTTGGAGACAAACTCAGACGATCACATTCTCTACATAACTTTTAGGAACGATGGTGTTCTCTTAGGATGAAGGAAAAGAGATCGATACCCGGGTTGTGAGAGTAGTAGACACCATCTTCCGAGAGATTGGAAAATAAGAAGAAAACACTACAGTTTGGCCCCAATAATTTTCGTCGATATCAATCGAGCTCTGAGTTTGTGTAAGAATGGATTCCAATTTCACCAATGGTGCAACATCTTGCTACAGTGGTGGATGACAGAACATCTATGTAAAAAATATGGCGCCCAGCAACAAGAGTTGTCCAAACCGAGCCAGACAAGTTCCCTTGACAACTACGAGTTTCATCTAAGCATCCGCAGGTTCCCAATTCACACCACAAGGGATGCATGGGCAAAAGTATATGACATAAGGGAAGAAAATGTACAGTGGATGCTGTAGAACTTTATGTCAGAGAAGATAGCGGCTTGTGGGGACAATCCATCCTTTTCTGGTCCTTCCCGACATTAGAGAAATGTGACCATACAATCAAACTAGGTTGATGTGACAATTCGGTATAAGACAAACCACACCTGTACAATGGGATAGTAGCTCCTTCATCATTGACTACAACGGGTGCATTAAAATACCTTTCGCCAAAATCATCCTCCAAGAATGGGTCGCGCGCATCAACATAAATGAAAGTATTGCTGAAAACATATACGAAGCTGGGTATGTTGATGAATACAAAACATGGTTGCATGATGATTTGTGTGGTGTAGTGAACCCGACACCACACGGTGATCGGGAAATCAAAGATGTATAGATGAGGATCCAGATCCATGCATATCATTTTTAGCAGGAATGGACCAAACGGAACATGAATTTCAACGAAGGGAGCAAGAGTACCAATCAAGAGAATTTGAAAGTCAGAGGGCCTTAGCTGTGATGTCACAAGAATTAGCCGATGTGAGGTCATGTTTGATGCATCTACATACAACCTTGGATGAGTAGATCGACACTCTTCGGGCTGTGCGTCCATCTTCCAAAGTTGTGTTTGCCGATCCGTATGTGGTAACAAGCAAGTACATCATCCACGAAGAGGTAGAAAAAGCAAGAGAAGGAGCAGGATCGTCAACTTTCTAATTCCCCTGCGTGGGGTTGCTTTCTATTTGTATTTGCAATGTATTCCCCTTCTCGAAAATGTACCCCTACTTTGATTAAAACTCTGTAACAAATGTTATGATTATTTGTGAAGTTTATTTTGGAGGATGCAACAATCTGTTTTAAATGATGCAATACATCCTTCAGATTGCTAGGCCTACGCTTGGCACAAAGGGCCACATGCATTATTATATATGTTTTTTAAATGTTTATGTGATATGTTGTTTTGAATGAGGGCTTTTTTAACCCACTCTTTTTCAGAAATTTCCGAAAATATACACAAGCACTATTACAAAATGTTAGACCAAAGATTTCCGAGTCTTAAGTTTATCACTCAAAAAACACATCTCATACCCCAAATCCTAAAACAATAATCTATCGACTCACACAAAGAAGTATCACAGTTGTGGAAAAAGGGTAAGAGTATCAAGAGGGAATTTACATGAGAGGATCTACAGATAAAGATAGAAAAAATCACACAGGAAATTCAAGAGGTTAGAGAAGAAAGACTCAGGGTCGAAATTGCAGCATCAGTCTACAAAATCACGACTACGACACTGGATGAGGATTTGGTGTCAAAAATGAAGAAGAAGAATAAAGATATTGAGGCAGAGAGAGTGGAACTAAGCAAGAAGTTGGATATGTTTCGACTAAATATTCAGGAAAGGGAAGCAAGAGAAGAAGAGATAGATTTTGAAACCACAAATATGCTGTCCAGAAATGCGGCACTTGATGAGGAATTGACAGTGGATATGGTAAAATTCACTACCTTGAGGGAAACAATGGCCGAATGAGAAAGAAAAACAAAGATTTTCATCATGAAATGATCACAAAACGTCACAAAATACGCAGGAAATACTCTATCCGCGAGCAAGAATCTAGTGGTGGTCCTGATGACACTGACCTTGGAGAAACTGGGGAAGGCATTGACGAAAAAATCGTCTACAGGCCTCCATTTCTTGTCCATATGAGAGGAGGAAACAAGTAGATCACTATCTCGGCTTACGAGTTCACACATAGCGTGGGAGCGAAGGTTATGTCGTGCGCTTTTTTATACGAACATGTTGAGTGGAAACCTCATGAGCTAGTAACTTCAGTCTTTGGTCATGAAAACTCTTCAAAGGTGTGTGCCTTCCACCCGAACCAGCAAGGGCACACTGTAGAAGAATGTGTGCAACTTAAGATGAGAATCTACAGCCAGATCGACATTAGGAACATCCCTCACATGTGGGGTGATAATACTGTTCTCACATATGACCAGTTGGAGCCAATTGAGTACACCCGGTTAATTTTTCACTATTTGACACCGTTCAGAAAATCACTACTGCAAATCTACAGTGATTTGGTTCAGAATGGGGTCTCAGCCTCTATCCACGAGGATGACAAAGGTCTCTATCCAGTTGGGGTAGAAATCTGGAAACCTTGTGCTTATTATAATGCTACAGATCATAGTTTCTCAAGCAGCAAAAGACATCGGCAGAAGCAGATGGTGACAGCAGCAAACTTGGATAAGTTTTACAATTTTGAAAATCCATTTTTAGATACATTTCTTTGTCCTATGGTTTGATGACTAGTTAAAGTTTAACAAACGGGAGAGGAAATTTAAAGTTAGTATTGTTAAATTGCAGTTATATTTTTTTTATTTTAGTGAAGACGGGAAGGAATGACTAAAACAAGTTTCCATTGCACGGTCAAGAACACAGAGGAAAGCTTGTTGGTTAGCCATTTAAGATATACCTAAGGCTATAGAGTGCTTTAAATCTTAGTTGCGCAGACTCTTCACATTTGTTGCCACACCTGTCTTGGATTCCTAAAAAATACACTACTTTTGATAAATTCGTTACGCACGGATTGACATTTTTAAGGAGTCCGAGCAACATAGATTTTGAACTTCGCTTAGTAGAAAGAAACAGAAATTGGAGTAAGATTTACCACAATAGGACCGACATTAATTATTAAGCATATTATATAAGAAGGCCAAATAATGCTCCAAGAATCTACAGTTTTTCACAAAAAGGAGAATATAAGGTAAATGACAAAATAAATAACTTTATTAACTTAAATGATAATAACTACAAAATTCAAGTAAAGTATATTTGATAAAAAGAATTTAGTGAAGAGGTTTAAGTGAACTAGGATTACCAATTTTCCCGAAGAATGAAGAATTTGCAAAAACATAGTATAGAACCATTAATGTATGATCAATTTTAGGTACTTATTGATTCAAAAATTGAGTCATTCTTGAATGTTATAATCACTGAAATCTCTCTATAATGATCATTGGAGAAACTTTAAATTGGTCGTTCTCGTACTAGGCTATTGAGGAAGCTATACATCTAAATATGTTGTTACAAGACAATATTGCTTCTTTCATCAAAGTATGAGATGAGGTTTGATGCTTTTGAATTCTTAAAGTTCAAGTACAAATGTTCTTTATAATGTGTTTGTGTCCATCTAGTATAAATACTTAGATTTAATTTTGTGATAATTTGTTTGTCTTTAAATTAGGTGATAATGTGTTTGTTTAACATAAGTAGCAACACTAGTTGATTGACAAAATTAATTTTCTTGCAAGATCGATTTGTGTCCATCTAATGTTGATACTTATCTTTAAATTAGGTCATAATGTGTTTTTTAAGCATAACAACCAACACTAGTTGACTATTGATGACAAAATTGATTTTCTTGCAAGATGGATTTGTGTCCATCTAGTATTCACACTTCGGTCAAAAATAAGGTGATAATTTGCTTGCTAAGCTTATGCTAGAATTTGACCATAGACTTGTAAATATTTTAGGCAAATATTATTTGGGTGAAAATTCGGGTGAAATTTTACCATGTGTTTGGCCATATTATTTGGGAAATATATTTCACCTTTTTAAAAAAATGTTATTTATGCCTTTAAGTTTTGAAAGTTATCAAACTAATCATAAGTTTGTATTACAAGTCTGTCACATGCCGAAAGCACACCCTAGAATTTTAGGGCTAATTCGGATTGGGCTGTCCTGGGTAGTATTGGCACCAACTTTAGGTCCTTCCTTAAGGACACTTAGATGGTCCTTGGGAATGTTTTCCCGGACTTTTCAAACGGATCATGCTCTTATATGATTTTAGTACCTCTCACATGAATTTCATCTAAAACGAACACGTAAAACTCGACGAAACATGCTTAGACACACAAGGTCGTTTGAAGGCAAACCGTTCGAACGTCATGGACGTTCTTGGATGTTTGACCTCCAAACTTCACAAAACTTGACACACTGCCTATATACACTATAGTAACTCATTTAAGGACCTTATAAACTCATTAATCTTACATACACACATGAAACCATGTATGAGGCACATAGGTGACTTAGTTGTCGAACGTCTTTGTCGTCCCTTGACGTTTGACTTCCAATGCACATAAACTCTTAGACACTGACTCAATACCATATTATAGACCTATTTAGGTCCTTATGCCATCAATACCATCATGTTAGGCTCTAGTTAACCTAAGTCATTTTCGAGGTCTTACAATCTCCCCCACTGGGTCAACATTCGTCCTCGCATGACACTTGCCAATCTACGAACACTTCGAAGAATAGAGATTCAACTAGAAGCTCAAAACCATACCATATAACACATAATAAATAAGAAAACATCAATTGCACATAGTTAAGAGATTCACAACACAACAAGAAACTAGAAGACAATTTTATAACTCATTATGCTACAAAACTCACATGCTACACTCCAAAAAGTAAAAACTCATTTTATATTCAATATCATGCTTTTATACATCAGTTGTAACCATATTACAATAAATTTAGACCAAAGAATCAATTAGTCCATTTTTTGAAATCTTCATAGTGAACTGGTAGTACCCTTACAATGAATTCAACAATTATTTTTCAAAAATGCAACTTTTAGGCAATTCATGATAGGAACATTCTACATTCAAGGTAAGATCATGTAAAATATATTACAACATAATCATGGCTTTATAAACACATAATGCAAGAAGTGAATGAAATTCAATTTCAACCAAACTCCTAAACACCCTGCACATACAACATGCTTCTACGACTTTTTATCCCAATCTACTAACCATACTCCCCCACTTAGAAGGAACTCATATCACTAAAAATAGAAACACAGACTTACCTCATCATCATAACCATCATCCGGCTTCTCACCTCTAGTCCGGAGTGCATAGAAACACCTCTTTGTTGGAGCATCATTTTATGGAACACTAGGAGAAACTTGCTTACCCTCTCATCCTCTAGAAGCAATGGTAGGAGAATCTCTCAGCTTGTGTCCTTCCTTAACACAACCATAGCAACTACGGGTACCCAATAGAAATTCAACATAATGTTTCTTGCCACAAGTTACATTTGTAGGCTTGACATTTTGAGACCCACCTTCTTTATCCAATTTCACCTTAGCAATAGGTGCATATTGAGTTTGAGCCCTCTCTTTGAACCTAGGTTGCCCTTGATCACTAGAACCACCCCTTTTCAAGCTTCTATCCATCCTTCTATGATTAGACTCTTCAATTTATTGTGCATACACCATGAGTCTAGCTAAGGTCATATCATCATGTAGCATCGTTGTACAACGTTCCTCCCTCACTAAGTCGGTGACACCCATCACAAAGCGACTCATTTCATCCTTGGATTTGACACAAGAGATTGGGCATATCTAGAAAACATACACAACTTCAAATATATTCCTTAACACTCATATTTCCTGCTTGATATTGATAAACTCCTCCACCTTAACTTCTCTCCTCTCAGGAGGAAAGTACTTACCAAGAAAAGCTTTCTTAAATTCTTCCCACTTAATAGGAACCGACTCCTCAGCCTATTATACTTCTATTGAGTGTACCATATTTGAGAAACATCCCTCAATTGATACGAAGACAACTCGTCCTTCTCCCTAGATGTAACCAACATAACACTCAACACCTTATACACTCCATCATCTTAGTGTTCTCCACAACATTCACCCTAGGCATCATACTCAAATTCACTTGAATAGTTACGGGTCGGGCTTAAGTAAGCAAAGACTCTCTAATATCCATGTTACTCAACTCCGGGTGAACGTCTAGAACCTCAATACCTCCTTCCACATTAGGGACATGATCACCTTGGGGAGGAACTTGAGCCCCTTGGAATCCTTGTCAATCTTGAGAAACTTGCTCAACTTGCTCAACTCGAGGAGGAATCTCCTCATGCACATTTTCATGAACGTCATTCTCCTCAACTCTCCTAGCCGGTGTCCTTCTCATATTTATCTTTCTAGAAATACAAGTAAAACCATAAGAATAGAAAACTTACAAACTTTTACTCTACGGCACGACATAGGAATAGAAAAGAAGGGAAACTGTAGTGTCCTATAGACTCTCGCCCATAGATGTGTCGTGGCTCACACCGATGGTCGAAACTCTAGTAGACATGACTTAATGAGTTTTTCAATTCCTAATACTACTTTCACATTCTATGCTCTGATACCAAGCTTGTCACATTCCGAAACACCCTAGAAGTTTAGGGGCGTACTTGACCTCTCGAAGGTCGTGTACAAGCCCTTACATATCGTTCATTGCATATACCTAGTGAAAAGTAGTGCGGAATTAAAACTTTTCACAAAACAAATCATATTCTTTAAAAAAACTCATTCACATAAAATCATAGGAAGTACTAAGTATCAATCTCATCGAACTTAAGACACGAGAATACTTGGGACACGACCCATACACAATACAAATATAGAAATACTTAGGGGTCGTTTCGTACAAAGATCAATAATGTAGGGATTAGTAATGCAGAGATTGGTAATGCAGGGATTAGTAACACAGAGATTTTTTTTGGTCAAGTTTTTGGTTCAGTGTTTGTTACCTACTTTTGTATGTGGTTTAATTGAATACAAAAAAGTTCTTTCCAATTATACCCTAGAGTTATTATGAAATTTTTTGTTACATGTAATTGAGTCAAGGTAGATAATTAATGGAGTATTATTTTTCGTAACATTTTTAACTAGCTAGGAGAATAAAATTTTTATTGTCATATTCACTATTTTCTCACTTAAACAATTTTAGAGTAAATAATTGTCATCTTAATAAATTAAAGTTAATATCTCAAAAGGTCACACAACTATAATGATTTATTGAGAAAATTTATTGAACTTTGTTTTGTATCAATAAATTTTTTTTAAAAATCTTTATCATAAAATTAAATAAAAATATAAAATAAATATAGCAAAACAAATAAAACTATTTTTATACTCAAGATGTGTGTGTGTGAATGTATATATAAATATGCGCTTGGTTTAGACTACTTGTGTAATGTTTAATGGATTTGCGCTAAGAGGAAATATTTCTTATGAATTGTTCTTAAATCATAACATCAATGAAATATTATGTGGATTATAATTTTTTATTAATGAATAAATAGATTAAATAAACTAATAGATAGAAACAAAAATTATATGTAAAATAATAAAATTGGTAAGTTAATGTATTTAACTAATAGTAGTATAAATATAACATATAAAATATAAATAACCAAAAAAATAACTAAAATATTAAAAGGATTTGAGGGGATATTTTTGTCTTTACCTAGAATAATCCAATCGTATTAGAGATAATACCACCAAATGGAAGGTGTTAGTTATACATCCTCTAATACCATGTTGACTGCATAAGTAATCCCTAGATTGATAATACATAGACAAAAAATTCCTACCAAACATAATATTAAATAATACCACATATAATACTTGGACTATTTCTCCTAATACTCCCTACCAAACGACCCCTTAGTGTATTACAATAATTCAAATAGAAAACATAAAAGACATATATGCCCTCAAGTCAAATGAAGACATACTTCAACTTCTCTTGAAGGATGCTATGGTCCAAGTCTCACTTCCCAAATGCCCCCCCACCTACCGAAAACTATGTAGATAGATAAAAATCATGGATTATTACAACCACATGTACAAAGTATGACATAATGCATAAAAATCATGAAAATGGGCATTTATTTGAAATATGTATATTTATTTTAAAAATCATATTATAATCATAAGAACAACATTTATCAACATATAAACACATAACACAACATTTAGCCAAATATCATAAATTTTGAAGTCACTTGACAGTAACCAGAACTCACTGCAGTGAATTCCTTCATTGTATAGTGAAGTTGCTTGTCTTCACTTTAGACATCTTCTAGTAAGTAATTATACCACTTAAAGCTATCTTATGATTCACTTAAGTAACACCAAGAGAGACCTCCTATACAACCTCTCTAGGCATACCTAAATCATCCTTTAGACTACTTATGATGAGTCACATACACACTTACAAGACATCAACATATGAACAGAGATTTTCTTTTGTTTTTCACCAAAGGAGGATTCTAAGTCTCCACTTGAGGTAGTGTGAAGCAAGCTCCCCATACAAACCGTAGCACCACCACTAAGAGATCCTTAGACTACCTAGGATAGAAGCATGCTCACTTAATACACCAACATAAAAATGATATGACATTCTCCTTCCAAAGGCTATCAAAAGACCTACTTAAGTAGATAAAGAAGATAACTTCCATTATTGACCTCTTCAAGATTACCTAAGAAATCTATAAGAATGCCTAAGGCTTAAAGATCATGTCTACAACACCAACCATCTTCCCTAACTAGAGTCATTCTCAAGACTTCCCTAGGTAAGACATGAAAAAATCATCCCATATGCCCTCTTCACACTTTAACTAAGGAATTCTTAAGTCACTTTAGATTAGGTAATCATTCATTTACATGATCACATAAAGGACATTAAAGTAATGAACTTAGACAGGATCTAGGGACTCCAATTAACACCTTCAAAGTCCATTGTGCAATATCTAGATAGCGTCTCATAGCACCACCTAAACTTCATAGAACTTCTCTAGTGCTAGTAAGTATCCCATGATGAGAATAGGCAATAACCAACATAGACCATGATAGCAAGGCATAAAATCGGAGTTCTATCCTACTCCGATGAGGTTATTCTACTTGGTAATGGTAGAATTTAGACAATCCTATGTAGACACAAGGTTAAGGAATATGAAGGCATTCTTTGTATTCTAGACTGATTGTTTTGGTAAAGCTACTTCCCTTACCATACTCACTCGATGCTAGCCTTTGTTCTCATAGATTAATTCACATTAAGGTTCATATAAAAGGGGTTCCATATCTTGTTCATAACCCAATTACATTTACCCTACCAAAGAGGTCCATTAGGGTTACCTTACAATGGTGACAAGAAGATCATTATGACTTCCCTAAGGTTTGATATGATGTTGTTCTAGACAATCAATCTTAAGTCCATCATTCCTTTACTTTGAAGGATACCATTATGGCTTTCTACTTTAACATTCATAACCTTACCACTAGGTAAATATTTTCACATAAAGAATTCTCTTAACATCATTTAAGGTCTCATGTCATTCATACATACAAGACTAAGAGTTTTAACATCCTATGTCAAGACATCACATATTCCTATTCATATGTACATCAAGTAAGGGACACAAGTCAACCAAGACAAGACACTACATACTTCACCTTAACACACATTACATGTCAGTCTAGAAGCACATAGATTTAACTATTACTATCTTTAAGTCAATATATATACTATCATAATATCATCAACGTTACCATTATAGACTCATATAGTCAAGTTGAAATAACCAAGACTCTACCCTAAGACTATACACACAAGGACAAAGTCATAGTCTAACATGATCACCTAATTAGCATTAATAGAAAAACACATATATGACTTCATATGTAGATAGATATTTTCATGATTTACATAATCAACTACACAAATATCCACATTACTTCAAGTAGTTACCAACAAGGCCATGATCATCATAATACATAAAGTTACGCCGACAAGGACACATCAATTGCAAGTACAAGACATAACTACGTCACCATAAGTGGACCATACCAATCACAACATAATTGAAGTAAAAATAAAATCAAAATAAAGGAAATAGGGCAGTGTACCACCATTTCATCCTCAACACCTCAATTCTATGCTAAATCATATAACTCAATACCATAAGGCCCTTACCAATGCCAATGAACATCAATTCAACATAAAAACTATAATAATCAATGAAACTAGATAAATTCAATCTAAATTTATCAATATAATATACCCTAGATATCAATTGAATACAATTATTACATCATTAAACACCCCATAAACATCTACACCATAATTCATAAATATTAGACCAATATCAAGTAACCCATCACTTAGTCAAAAACTAGGGTTCATCAATTACATGGGTTCATAGGTTATTTAGGTTGAAATAATATACACAATAGCAATTTAATCCATAATAAATGCTCAAAAATCATTAATGCAAGAACCCATGGAATATCATGAAATTGGTGAAGTTCAACTTTGAAAACTTTGAAAAACATCTTTGAAAGTCGGGCTCCTTGATGAAGAGAGTTTCAAGGATAAAAACCCATACCTAAATGATTCTAATTCTTCAATTTAATGAAGAATCTCCACTTAATTCAGCAATCCAAGCTCTTCCTTGACTTTTGGCTTCAATGGAGTCTTAGGGAGTTTCTAAGGGATTTTGGGGTTTTGATTTAGAAGAATGAAATCTTCTAAGTATTAAAGACTTGTATACACATTTAAAATGCCCAAAATACCCTTAAGGAACCTGAATTACTCTTATTTTGAAGTGGGGTGAATTTACTAGTTCACCCCTCACTTGGCAGTGAACTGTAGGCAGGACTGCTTCACAGATGGAGGGCCATCGATGGCCCATCCGTTGACCAAGGGACCGTCCTATTGGTCCGTGGTCTGGGACTGAGGATTTTCTTTGGCCTCTATTATCCCAAAAATAAATTCCAATCGAAAGACACCACCAACGGGGCGTTAACTGACCTACTGGGCGTCGATTCCCAACCGTTGGTTGGGCTATCCTGGGCAGTCTTGGCACCAACTTTGGGTACTTCCTCAAGGACCCTTGGATGGTCCTTGGGGATGTTTTCCCCGACGTTTCCAACCCAAAAATATAGTATATGAGTTTATAACCTCTCAAATGAATTATATCCAAAAAGAACATGTAAAATTCGATGAAACATGCTTAGACACACAAGGTCATTTCAAGGCAAACCTTTCGAACTTCATGGACGTTCTTGGACGTTTGACCTACAAACTTCATGAAACTTGACACACTGCCTATACACTACAATAAATCATTTAAGGACTTTATAATCTCATGAGTCGCACATAAATACATAAAACCACATATGAGGCACATAGGTGACTTAGTCGTTGAATGTCTTGGTTGTCCCTTGACGTTTGACTTCCAATGCACCTAAACTCTTAGACATTGCCTCAATACGATATTATAGACTTATTTATGACCTTAGACAATTAATACCAACATGTTAGACTATATTTCACCTAAGTCATTTTCGAGGTCTTACAAAGTCAATCAGATATTTGCTGCTACTAATAACAAGTAGTGTCATGACATTAGCAATGTGGTATCTTTGAGTGAGTGCAACAAGTATCATTTCATACATCGTGAAGTAGACAAATCACATGACTTGTTACCATGAGTCGATTGTTCTTCATTTTCATCAATAAACATATCATCACATTCATATTCACGTAAAAAATTATGTAATTTAACGCAAAAACTAATAGGGGGTGTTTTTGTAAAAGATAAGAGTTTAGTGTAAAATTTTAACTTAGAATACGAAATCTGGCAGAACCAAACACTTATAATACGAAATCTCTCAATCACCAAATTTTAGAAAGTATGTTCCTTAACTAGGAAACCACCCCCAAGTATTAGTGTATCAACACCAGCATCAGAATCAGCATTGGCAATGGAAACAATCAACATTTACTCCAAATCATATGAAGTCTACTAGTAGTTCTATTGAAAGGAAAGGCTATTGCTTTAAAGAAGTCACAAGTTCACCTTATATTGCATCTCACTATTACATATTTAGCTCACACTGAACAAAACAACTAGGAGGCACAAGAAACCTAGAATAAAAAAATTGAAAGAGGGGCTCAATTTGCATTTTTCATTGCCTCTGGAATATTAACCATTAACAAAATTGATATTTAACCTCGAAGGCTGAAGACGGAAGAAAATAAGGAAATACGGGTAGGCATCAACGATTGACTAAGAAATTAAACAAGAAGAAACAAGATATTGTCAAATCGATTTAGGCTACGCTAAAAAATTCATAAATCACAGAGTAAGATAGAAAGAAATTAAAAATGATATTCTCATACTTGTAAAGAAATTACATATTTGTATAAACATAAGTTCAAGATTCAGCCAAATAACTTGAAAGATTAACATTATTATGTTAAAAATTCATGACCAACTTAATTATTACTTAAGATAATCAAATAAAAATCTAGAATATTCCAAAATTATTGAGTATTGAAGGAAGATCTATAGAAGGATTTTTCTAGATAGAAAAGTCTAGAAATGTTTTAAAAAAGATAGGCCTAGAAAAAGATTGTTAGGAATATTCTAGAAGAGAGTAGTATGTATCTCTCTAGATTCTTCCATTACCATATATAAATAAAGGTGGTCCATTTGTGTAGTAACCAACAAAGAAATAAAGAAAATCAAACAAGATAACAAACAAAGTAAGAAAGTAAGAGCGCAAGCAAGAGAGAGTGCTCAAGTAAAGAGTGGTTCTGAAGCAAACAACAAGTGTGATCAAGATTGTAAGACCGAAGAGAGTCCTTATTTTTATATAATAAGATTCAAGTTGTGAGAAATCTATAGTACCCGTATTCTCCACATCCAAAGATATTCAACAAGTGGTATCATAGCCTAGTGGATTAGAGCAAGGAAGGAACATAAAGAAGAACCTACGAGCTATTGTCAGAGGCTACAAGTTGCGATATACTTATCAATGGCAGAATTTGAAAGTACTCTCAATAGCTTTGAGAAGCTCAACACAAGCAACTACGGATCATGGAGCACAAGAATGCAATATTACTTTCTCGCTCAGGAATTATGGGATATCATTAGTGGCTTAGACACCACACCACTAACAGATGTTGAAGCAGCAAAATGGTCGAAGGTCAAAGCTGGAAAGTCCATGTATGCTCTCACTGTAACCATCGAGGATGAGTTATTACAACGAATTAAGAATTCCAAGACTCCCAAAGAAGCTTGGACACCTTGGCAATGATTTTTACAAAGAATAATGATGCGAGATTACAAAGGCTTAAAAATGAGCTTTTTTCGATCTCTCAATAGAAGATGACAATCATTCAATACTTCTCTAAGGTATAATATTTATGTGATGAAATATCAAAATTAGATCCAAAGAATGTTATCACAGAGACAAGAATGAGGAGAATTATTGTTCATGGTCTAAGTCCTGAGTACAAAATCATAATTAGAACCACAAGAGGGTGGGACACAGAACCAGCATTATCTGAGTTGGAAAATATGTTGGGAAATGAAGAAGATTAAAGAAGTCATTATCAAGTCTTACTATAAAAGACGAAGATAAAGCGCTCTTCAGCAAAAGGCAAGCCTATCAAAAAATAGAAGGGAAGAGAAGCTCACGGTCAGGGGGAGACCAAGAGATCCAACATCAAATAACTCAACAATAACACATTTAGGTGAAAGGCTTCAACAACAGGGAAATGCAGAAGATCTATAATTGTGTAAAGAGAGGACATTATACGAGTTACTGCTGGTACAAGAAAGCTAAAGGTAATGTAGCAAATTCTACTAAAAATAAGAAAGGCGAAGAAGAAGTTCAGGATTATGAGACCTCTTATGCAGTTGAAGAAACTAATCAATAAGAGGAGCTTGTCACCGATCACTCTAACAAAGAAGAGGAGATTGCACTTCCATTTTTGAGTGAGAAATTGGTTGATTATGAACATGATTGGATTATTGATTCAGCACACAAGAGTGGTGACGAGAAAAGCTCATTAACATGAGTGAGTATAAAAGGGGTCGAGTTGTGGTGACTTGACACACCCGGCGAGTACACCCCAAATGTGCCCAACGTCGTCGTCCTCTCAGAGGACTCATACAAGACTCTTAGCGTTCCTCATAAAATCTCATCACTTAAAATTAGAGGAAGATTAAAAACTTTTACATAGTTCTTTAATTATACTTATACTTCATACTTAAGATTCGTAACAACATACGATATTCTAAAACTTTGTCTCACATGCATAAAACCATCTAAAGAGTGCAAATCTTGACATAGCAAATGAATATTCAATGTGCCATATAGGCCATAATACAGAAGAATCCAAAGAACATAAAATGAAATAGAGTATTCTTAATAATTACTGAAGTCTTCATAAGCTAGAATATGAAAAGATAGCATCCCCGAACAAGAGGACCTACCAAGACTTGGAGAAAGAGTTCTAAGCTTATTCAATCGACCTTCTTAAACTTCAAGGTCGGAACCTACAATTATAGTAATATAAAGTAATGGGGTTAGTACGCCACATGTACTAAGTATGGGTATATGCACAAGATTTAAGGACATGCATGAAAAACATCATTTATCATTTCTTTGGAAAGCATGCTAAGTCATATGAATGTCTTCAATGCATATACCATAGAAAATGTACAAGTTAAGGATTTCATCAACATAAAGCATGATCATAATCAAAGACATATTATCATAGAGTTATGTTAACATTTCATAATCCATAAATTATATAAACATAACATACAAAACATACCAATGATCCCATCCCCAACCTACAAGTGCAATGGTCATGTGAAGCCCTATAACCTCACACAACCAAGTAGATGATAGGAGACCATAAGTAAAGGTTTGATTCATAAAACTTGTAACATAAGTAGTCATCACCTCGTATAATATTATTACCCGATAACATATTCATCAGAATGACCAACATCATATAAGAGTAAAAACATGTATCATAGACATATATCTTTTATGTTATCATATTACATATGACAATCTCCTAGGACTTCCCTTATAGTCAACTTTTGCAATGTGTAGGTAGAGTCCCATACTCCTACCTTCCCATACCCCAATCTATACTAAGTAGACTCCTCAAGTCACCCTAGTCAATGTCCATTTACTTGTATTTAATTTTACATAAGGGAACATACACCTTGACTAACATACACCATGTGAGATAAACATGGAATCTGTTGTCATAAAATTCCACACCTAAATGAGGTGGTCTACCGGACAAAGTAGAACAAAACATGACATAGCTTTCTAGGTGGATCCACTCGATAGTATCCTATGGTGGAAACATAGTTCAAGAACTAGGAGATGATCGACACATAATTGCCACAGTACATGGCCAGACTCTACCTCACGAGATTCATATACCTACCTTCTAAACAGGGAAGGGACACCTCTCATACTAGTTCATTCGATGCTTAGGGGTTTTTAAAAAAGTCCCTTCCTTAATAACTAAGTTGTCGTTTTAATAAACATCATAGGTCATAGGATATTAACTCCTTATATAAACACGGTCATCAGATGTATCAGATACCCATATTCCCATATTACATGGAAGCCTCTATATCACGAGAGTCATTATGAACCTACCTTTTCAACTAGGGAAGGGACACCTCTCATATCTAGTTCATCGGTGATTAGCTTAAGTCTATTTCATGAATAATCTTTAAGTTATCTTTTATCATAAACTTATCATAGACCATAGGAGATTAACTCCTCATATAAACATGGTCATGAGATTTGTAGGATTAGATGAGAATTTTCTTTCATCGTAACCCCTCTTGTGTGAGATTAACATAGCATAATCATCTTGTGTAAAGCATATAAAAATATCATAACAGTTGTTCTTTGGATTAGTAGTTATGCAGTTAGCAGGGATCTCATTAATTAACATGTTTATATACCAACATAACACATAGGAAACATCATACGATACTTTATAACAGAGATACATTATTATAGGCTAACATAAATAGTAGAGTAATCAGGACTTTAGAAGACTTACCTCTCGCTTCCAAGCTCCTTATTCAAGAATTTACGTTCAAATTACAACATTCACAACCATAACATAGTGAAATACTCAATATCATAATCAAGAACAACTCTTCAAATCATATACAAGATCAATGAATAATGTAGTATAGGGGAAAGAGTTCATTCTAGTCTAACTTCCAATCCCTACGTTTACATGTCATCTAGTAGTAGGTATAACCCATTCGAGACCATCAATCTGATAATAAACATGCTTTACACGAAAATCTATCATTAAAAGTCCAACATGTAACAATATATACATTATTAACAATGGAAAACAATTACTTCTCATCGAGTATCATAAATCGAGAGTTAGGAAGAAAATCCAATTTTTAGAGTAAAAGTATTTGAATGTCTTGAAAACTTATCTTTTAAAGGACATCTTGGGGAAAGGAATCTCAATAGTGAAAAACCCATACCTTATAGATGATGAATCCACAAAAATTGGATGAAAAGCTTGATGTCTTCGTCTTCTTCCTTAAGCTCTTCTTGTTCTTCAATGGGATTGTGAAAAAAGAGTGTTCTTGAGAGAGATGAAAGAATACTTGTTTGATGGGCAACCCAACTACAAAGTCCATATTGATTCCTATCCAACTTCCAAGTAGGATCATCCATAATTTGGGTTAAACCACCCGATTAAAGATGCTCAGCTTTAACTTGTTGGCAGTTTGGACACCTAGTAACAAACTCTGCTATGTCCCTATTTAAACCATCCCACCAATAGATTTCTCTAAGGTCATGATACAATTTGGTCTCACTCGGATGTATAGAATAGCGAAAACCATATGCTTCTTTTAGAATTTGATTTCTCAAATCCTCAACATCATGTACACATAATCTCCCTTGGTAGTAAGAACACCCCCCCCCCCCCGAGGAGAATGACTCATTAAGCTTACCTAGTACCGATTCCTTTTTCTACTCCATCAATAGAGGATCAAGGTGTTGCTTAGACTTCACCTTAACCACCAATGATGAGTCAGAGTTATGATGGACCATAAATCTACCATTTGAAGAATTTTCTAATTGAACACCTAATCGAGCCAACCTATAAACATCTTTCACTAGTTCTTTCTTATCTTCTTCCACACGAGACACACTACCCATAGTCATACAACTCAACATCCTTAACCACATTGGTCTTTCCAATGTGGTAAAGGACACACACGTCGTAATACTTCAAAAGTTTTAACCATATTCATTGTCGGTGATTCAACTCCTTTTGTGTAAACACATATTGAAGACTTTTATTGTCAGTCAACACATCAGCATACACACCATACAAATAACGTCTCCATATTCAAAGCAAAAACTATAACAGCTAACTCAAGGTCATGAGTTGGATAATTCTTCTCATGAACATTGACTTTCCTAGAAGCATAAGCTATCACCTTACGATGATGCATGAGGACACATCCCAAGCCCACTCGGGAAGAATCACAATACACTACAAAGCCATCATTACCCTCCGGTAAGGTCAACACCGGGGTGGAGGTAAGCTTATATTTTAATTCTTAAAAACCTTTTTCACAAGCTTCTGACCACTCAAGCTTCACCTTATTTTAGGTCAAAGATGTCAAAAGAGAAGCAATGGACGACAATTCATTCAGAAATCTTCCATAATAGCCAAATAAACCCAAGAAACTCTTTATGTCTATGGGAGTCAAAGGCCTAGGACAATTTTTGACCGCGTCTGCCTTCTTCGGATCAACCTCTACACCATCATAGGAGATAACATGGCCAAGAAAAGCAACTAAGATCAACAAAAATTCACACTTGCTAAATTTGGCATAAAGTTGGTGTTCCTTGAGGACTTGCAAGGCTAACTTTAAGTGACTCCCATGCTCATCCTCATTCTTGGAGTATATAAAAATATAATCAATGAACACAATCACAAATGAGTCGAGGTAATCTCAGAAAACTCTATAAATGCCGCCACGGCATTTCTTAACCCAAAAGACATAATTATAAATTAATAATGACCATATCTACTATTGAAAGATGTTTTGGGAACATCTTCACTTTTCACCCTAAGTTGGTGATATCTTGATCTTAAGTTAATCTTGGAAAAGTAGCTAGCACCTTGAAGTTGATCAAAGAGATCATCAATCCGAGGGAGAGGATACTTGTTCTTGATTGTGACCTTATTGAGTTGGCGGTAATCAATGCACATTCTAAGGGACCCATCCTTCTTCTTATCAAACAAGACAAGAGTACCCCATGGAGAGATATTAGGCTGAATAAAACCTTTGTCTAGTAAATATTTGAGTTGGAGCTTCAACTCTTTCAATTCAGATGGAGTCATCCTATATGGAGGAATCAAAATGGGATTCGTATTTGGTAATAAATCAATGCCAAAGCCAATTTCCCGTCCAGGAGGAACTCATGGAAGGTCACTAAGAAATACTTTTGGAACTTCTCTCACCACAGAAACTGACTCAACAGAAGAAGTTTCATATTCTATGTCCTTAAACCTCACTACATGATATAGACAACCCTTGTCTATCATCTTTCAAGCCTTCAAACAAGAAAAAATTTGACCCCTTGGCATAAAATTTCCCCCCTTCCACTCTAGAATAGTTTCAATATGGAAGTGAGACCTTACTACCCTGTTCTATAATCTATGGAAGCAAAACATGCATGAAGACAATCCATACACAAGATGATATCAAAATCAATCATGTCAAGTTCTACCAAATAAGCAAGAATAACTCTATTGGGAAGCATTACAGGACATTTCCTATAGACTCATTTGCAACCATAGAGTCACCCATTGGGGTACGAATCGAAAAGGGTTCAATCAAAACATCGGGAAGTACACCAAACTTCCTAGCTACCAAAGGTGTAACAAAATAAAGAGTAGCACGTGGATCAAGAAATGCATAAATATCAACAGAGAAAACTTGTAACATACCCTTCACAACGTCGGGAGAGTTCTCTTGTTCACCCCTAGCCTTGAGTGCATAGAAACGGTTACTTTTTGGAGCCTCAGAACTAGTACCGCTTGGTTGAGCTTGGCCATTTCCCTTGCCTTGGCTTCTCAAATTAGGAAAATCTTTCACCATATGGACACCCTTGCCAACACCATAGCAAATACTAGTCCCAATAAGGCATTCACCCACATGTTTCTTACCACACTTACCATAAGTCGGTCTCTTTTTTGTTGGATCAGCGTTTCTACCCTTTTGAGGTTTAGGATTAGAGCCTCTATCATTTCAATTCTTGGAGAATTTAGAAGGAAACCTGATTTTAAATCCTCTTCTTGAACTTAGGCTTCTCTATCACATCAAGCTTATTCTTAGAGGAACCACTTTCAAAAAAACCTTGCTTTCTTAGATTCCCTATTATTCATCCTTAGACGACTATCCTCAACCTGTTGAGCATAAACTATCAACCTAGAAAGATTCATATTGTCATGATGTATGGTTGCACGACATTCTTCTTAAAGCTCTTCGGATACGCCCGTTACAAAAATGGTTCATCTCATCCCTATCATTCGAAATCAAAGATGGAGAATATTTGGACAGCTTAATGAATTTCAAGGAGTATTCCTTTACACTCATACCTCCTTGATGAATGTTGATAAACTCCTGTATCTTAGCTTCCTTTGCTTTCTTGGAAAGAATATGTCAAGAAATGTCTTATTGAAGATCTCCTAAGTCACGGGACCACCTCCCTAAGCCCTACTATCCTTCCACTTATTGTACCATGTATTAGCCACGTCCTTAAGTTGATAAGCAGCAAGTTCATCCTTTTCAGTAGTACTCACCCCCATAGCAAACAAAATCTTGTACACCTCATCAAAGAAGTCTTGGGGTTTTTATCACCCTTAGATAGAAAAAACATAAAAGGATTTATCCTCGTAAAATCTCTCAAACAGCTAGCCATAGTGCTAGCATGTTGGTTCTCTCGAGGAACAACCTCCCTGTTAGTTTATGTCGTAATAGACTAAGCTGGATGGTGATGGCTTGGGCTATTTAAAGCATGGATTCCATCACTTCACCATCCTTCATTGCCGAAGGATTGACAGGAACTTGTTCATTTGCAGCAGCTTGCATTCAAGGAGCATTTCGATTGCCTTGGGGAGTAGCTTCTGCATTCCCAATCTCATCTCCTGCTCTCCACGCGACTGTCCTTCTTGTTTTCATCGCATAAAATCACAAGAAAGAGATTAGATTCTAAATGACACATAGTGTTAAAACTCTAGAGGCACGACATAGGGGTTTTAGAAAAAGAAAAGTTTCCTAGTCATCACATATCTCATCCATAGTTGTGGCGCGCTTCACGACCATGAACAAGATACAATATAACGTGGTTTAGTGAGACATTGATCCTAATTATATTTAACCTCATGCTCTTATACCAAGCTTGTCACACCCGACAAGTACACCCCAGATGCGAGCGGCATCGTCGTCCTCTCAGAAGACTCAGACAAGCCTCTTAGCGTTCATCATAACATGTCACAATTAAAATTTGGAAAAATTTAAAAACATTTACATATTTATGTGAAGTGTACTTATACTTCATACTTAATATTCATAATAGCATACGATATTCTAAAACTTTGTCTCACATGAATTAGATCATCTAAAGAGTGCAAATCTGGACTTAGCCAATAAATAGTCAATATGCCATATAGGCCTTAATACAAAAGAATCCAAAGAAAATAAATGGAAATAGATTATTCTTAATAATTACTAAAGTCTTCATACGCTGGAATATGAAAAAATAGCATCTGAACATGAGGACCTACCAAGACTTGGAGAAAGAGTTTCAAGTTTCTTCAATCGACCTTCTTAATCTTTAATGGCAAGAACCTGCATTTGTAGTAATATAAACTAATGGGGTTAGTATGCCACCTGTATTAAGTATGAGTATATGCACATAAGATTTTAAGACATGCATGATTTTTTTTTATCATTTCTTTGGAAAGCATGCTAAGTCATATAAATGTCTTCAATGCATATACCATAGAACATTTACAAGTTAAGGCTTTAATCAACATAAAGCATGATAATAATAAAACACATATTATCAGAGTAATGTTAACATTTTATATTCCATTGATCATATAAACATAACATAGAAAACACATACCAATAATCTTATCCCCATTCTACAAGTGCAATGTTCATGTGAACCCCCATAATCCCACACAACCAAGTAGATAACATAGGAGACCATGAGTAAAGCTTTGATTCATAAAACTTGTAACATAATTAGTCATCACCTTGTATAATATTATAACCCAATAACATATTCATCATAATGACCAACATCATATAATGGTAACATCATGAATCATAAACATATATCTTTCATGTTATAAGATTACATAAGACAATCTCCTAGGACTTCCCTTAGAGTCAACCTGTGTAATATCTAGGTAGAGTCATATAAACCTACCTATACTAAGTAGACTCCTAAAGTCACCCTAGTCAACGTCCATTTACTGGTCTTTAATTTTACATAAGGGAACATACTCCTTAACCGACAGAGACCATGTGAGCTAAACATGGAATCCGGTGTCGTAAAACCCTACACTGAAAGAAGGTGGTCTACCAGCCAAAGTAGAACCAAACATGACATAGCTTTCTAGGTGGATCCACTAGCTAGTATCCTATGGTGCAACATAGTTTAAGAACTAGGATATGTATTATATACCCGCAGTTCCACATTACATGGCAACTTCTATGTCATGAGAGCCATTGTGAAACTACCTTACAACTAGGGAAAGGAGACCTCTCATATCTAGTTCATCGGTGCTTAGCTTAAGTCCCTTCCTTGAATAACCTTTATGTTGTTTTTTATCATAAACTTATCATAGGTCATAGAAGATTAGATCCTTATATAAACATGATCATGAGCTCTTTAGGATTAGATGGTAATTTCCTTTCATCCGAACCCTTCATGTGTGAGATTAACATAGCATAATCATCTTGTCTAAAGCATAGAAGAGAATATCAAAACTTACATTATCTTATTCTTATCATGATCTCATAATTAACATGTCCATAGCAAAATACATACACATATAAACATCATGCATACTCCCATAACATAGAATCATGATTTATAGGCACATAAAATTGTAGAGTAATCATGATTTTGTAAGACTTACCTCTCGCTTCCATGTTCCTTATTCAAGAATTTACATTCAACTTACAACATTCACAACCATAACATAGTGAAATAATCAATATCATAATCAAGAAGAACTATTCAAATCATATACAAGATCAATGCATTATGTAGCATAGGGGAAAGAGTCATTAAGAGTTCATTCTAGTCTTAGTTCCAATCCCTATGTTTACATGTCATCTAGTAGTAGGTATAACCCTTTCTAAACCATCAAACTGATAATAAACATGCTTCACACGAAAATCTATCATACAAGTCTAACACGCAACAATACATGCATGAATAACCATGGAAACAAATTACTTTACATTGAGTATCATAATCTAGAGTTATGAAGAAAATCCATTTTGTAGAGTAAAATTTTAGCATTGGAATTTCTTAAAGACTTATCTTTGAAAGGACATCTTGGGGAAAGGAATTGCAAGAGTGAAAAACTCATACCTTATACATGAAGAATCCACAAAATTTGGATGAAAATATTGAAATCCTCGTCTTCTTCCTTAAGCTCTTATTGTTCTTCAATGGGGTTTGGAAAAGAGAGTGTTCTTGAGAGATGAGAGAAAACTTGTTTTATCTGATTTGGAACGTGTAAAAGTGGTTTAAAACTGACATAATATCCATATACAATCATCCTATGAATTACCCAAAACACCCTCCACTTAAATTGGTCTCTTTATGAAGTTAAATTACCAAAAGTACGACTTAAACGATTTTGGAAAATGGCTGCGCGTCACGGCGCCAAATCCCGTCATATTTCTGAAATTTTAGGTTGAGTCAGTGAGGTGCGTGTCAACCTCGCGTCGGGAGTCTTTCCCTCACATCTTGAGACAGAACACCTCGTGAGGAACGCGCGTCGCGCACCTGTTCCTTCGATTCTGCCTGTTTGCAGGCTGCCAAGAAGCCTGCTCCCCCATGTTTAGGTCCTCCCCAAGGACCCTTCTAATGGTTTTTGGTGTGTCTTTACCAGACGTTTAGACCCTTTGTACTACATACTACCTATCCAAGTACTCTTTACATGTTTTGGACTTCACTTGACACTTCAAAACTTCACCCAACATAGGGACGTCTACTAGTTCAAATTAGCTAGTTTTCGGATGTCAAGGTCTTTCTTTGTCGTTTTTAATCTAACATTTTCTAAATGAGTCTATTACATTAATATAGGTCTGTAAACATCATTTTAAACATTATTAAATAAATTAATCTCTAGTCTAAGTCATGACATTTTCGGAGTGTTACATGATTGCAGATAATTCAAAATGCCAATAACTCATATTTGCAAGACGGTGTCTGAGCCTCATCACACATCAAGACAAGAGGAACTTCAGAATGTCTACCATGGTCCAGGTTTGAAGAAAAACTTATTATCTGTATTGCAAATAACAGATTCCAAAAACTTTGTCTTGTTTGGACCAAATGATGTAAAAGTATATCGAAACTTAAAAGTTAAAAGCACACCGATCATGGAAAGGAGAAGATTAGAATTAATCTACGTCATGTCAACAGAGACAACTTATGTTGAGAAAACGCGGAGTAATGAAACAGTTGATATATGGCATGCACATATTGGGCACGTGAGCCATAGCAAACTAAAAATCATGATGCAACAATCAAAATTAAAAGGTATTTCCAAGCTTGAGATTCGAGGATACATTAAATGTGTTTGATGTCAATATGGGAAAACACATCAACTTCCCTATAGAGAATCAAAGGATTAAGTGAAGGAGATATTGGAGCTAGTACACTCAGACATGTTTGGACCAGTGAGGCAGTCCTCTATTAGAAGTTATCATTACATGGAAACATTTATTGATGACTTCTCAAAGTTCATATGGATTTATTTCTTTAAAGACAAAATATGAAGTATTTTAGAAGTTTAAGAGTTCCAATATACTGTGGAGAATGGTACTGGAAGAAAAATCAAATGTCTCCGTATGGACAATGGGGGAGAATACACGTCATGAGAGTTCAATGATTATATTAAAGAGAAGATGATAAGGAGACAAGTAACTTACCCAAATTCGCCACAAAAAAAATGGAGTGGGTGAAAGAAAAAATAGACATTTGGCAGAGATATGCAGAAGTATGTAGCATAGTGTGAATGTACCAACAAGGCTTTGGGCAGAATGCGTGAAGACTATTATCCACATCACAAATAGTTTGCCGCAAGCAAGATTGATATTCATCTCACCATTTGAAAAATATAAAAAGATAATTCCTATTTTAAGTCATTTTTGAGTTTTTTGTTGTTTGAGTTATGTGTTTGTGCCAGATCATCTCCGTAACAAGTTTGATAAGAAAGTTGTTTGTTGCATCTTTGTTGGATATGATGAACAAAGAAAAGGATGAAAGTGTTGTGACCCTACCACAAATCGAACATACATATCAAGAAATGTGGTATTTGACGAAGCTAATCTTGGTGGTCCAAAGAAGTCTTCCTGCCAGACTCAATAGATCTTGAGCAAAAGTTGCAAGATAAGCTCAATTAAGTAGATGAAGGAAATAATATGGAATCTAACCAGGAGGTATCTTCACAAAAGGAAAAGAATACCTTATGCCAGATCTTATGAAACACCAGATGAGTTGCAAGAAGAAGTCCAAGAAGAGTCACAATCGCAACTGAGGAGATCTACAAGACTGAAGCGTTCAAACACCAAGTATGTAGATGTTTCATTAACCGAGGTAGTTAACATCAAAGAGGCTACTACCTTTGAAAAAGCTTCAAAGAGTAGGGATCAGTATAATCCAAAGACGGAGGATATCCTCAAAGAGTATGGACGTTAGGATGCTTGCTATGTTTCAGGAATCACTCACAACAGAAAAAAGGAAAAAATTAAGTTGTTGTTGAAGGGGGAGTGTTAAGAATTCATCACCAACTTAATTATCACTTAAGATAAGTCAAGAAAAATCGAGAATATTCCGAAATTGTGGAGATTTGAAGGAAGATCTCTAGAATGAGTATTCAAGATAGAATAGTCTAAAAAAGTTTTAGAAACAATAGGTTTAGAAAAAAGATTGTTAGGAATATTCTAGAAGAGAGAAGTATGTATCTCTCTAGATTCTTCCATCACCACCTATAAATAAAGGTGGTCCATTTGAGTTGTAACCAACCAAAAAAGAAAGCAAAACAAGCAAGAAACAAAGTAACAAACCAAGTAAGCAAGTAATAGAGCAAGCAAGAGTGAGTGGTAAGAGTGTTGCCAAAGCAAGGAACAAGTGTGATCAAGATTGTAAAACCAAAGCGGGTCCTTTTTTTAATATGATAAGATTCAAGTTGTGAGAAATCGATAGTACCCTTATTTTCCACACCCAAAAATATTCAACATATTATTCAATATCAAGTGTGAGTTCAACAATCAGAAAATTTTTAATCAAATGATTTAGATACTTAAACACCTAAATAAGAGGTGACAATGAGCTTGACAGAAATCCATGAAAAGATAATGATGAGAAATCATTTAGAGCTAAGGTTAGAACCGAAAAATGGATACAAACGGAAATAACCATGATCGAATCCGTACGAACAAAGCATGGGTGTGAAAGAGAAGAAACGACTTGTATATTTCTAGTCAAGAAAGAATGAGTTGTGTATTCTCTGTAATAATTTTTTCAAACCGCTCGCCAGTGATGGCGGTTCCAGTGAAACAAAGGCGATCCCAAAAGGGAGGAGAACCCTGCCTGATGTACTATATGGTTAACATTGAAGAACATTGTTTTTCACTCCGTCTGCTGACGCCGCTTAGTTGATGCCTCTCATGAACATTGTTGCATTTCTAATTTTGTGACAAGAACAAGTGGGTCGGGTTTATTGGAAGCATGCCCCAAAATGGTCTCATTGGAGGGAAAATTAATGGGAAAATCAACACGATTTGAGAGAGCTATATTGGAGGAAAGGCATGAAGAAATAAATTGTTGAGTTTGTTGCCAAGTGCCCAAATTGCAAACAAGTGAAAGTAGAAAACCAAACGCCAGGAGGTTTGGCTCAGACTACAGAATTTCCGGAATGTAAATGGGAAATAATTAATATGGACTTTATCACAGGAGTGCCAAGATCTCGCAGGCAACATGACTCTATTTGAGTGATTGTTGATCAAATGACAAAGTTAGCCTATTTATTGCCGGTAAGACTACCTATTAGGCCAAGGACTACGCTAAGTTGTACCTTCAAGAGTTTGTGAGACTTCATGGAGTTCCAGTCTCCATTATTTCATATAGAGGTGCAAAATTTATTTCTCAATTCTTGAAATCTTTCCAGAAAGGTTTGTGTTCAAAGATGAACTGAAACATTGCTTTTTATCCTCCAAGATATGGACAATGAAAGTGTACTATCCATACTTTAAAAGACATATTGAGAGCTTTTGTGATTTATTTCCAAGGGAAATGGGATGATCACATACCTTTCATTGAGTCCTCTTGCAACAATAGCTACCATTCGAGCAACCAAATGGCTATATATGAAGCTCTTTATGGGAGAAGATGTTTCTTTCCTATTGGGTGGCTTGAAGTTGGTGAAGCAGGGTTGATAGGACAAGAGCTAGTTAAGTAAGCTATGGAGAAGGTGAAAGTGATTCAGGAGAGATTTAAAATGTCACATAGTCATCAAAAGTCCTACACAGATGTTAGGAGAAGGCCGTTAGACTTTGAGGTGGATGATTGGATGTATTTGAAAGTTTCACCCATGAAAGGGGTCATGAGGTTTGGTATGGAGGAGAAACTGAGTCCCTCATATGTTGGTCCTTACAGAATCTCCAAAAGAGTTAGAAATATGGCATATGAGTTGGAGTTACCCCTAGAGTTAGCAGCGGTTCATCCGGTATTCCACGTGTCTGTTGAAGAAATGCTTGGGTGATCCTTCATTGATTATACAAACAATGTATGTTGGGATTAAGAATAGTTTATCGTATCAAGTTCGCAAATTGAGAACTAAAGAAGTTGCATCAGTCAAGGTCCTTTGGAGGAACTAATTTATTGAAGAAGCAACTTGGGAAGCTGAGGAGGATATGAAGAAGAGATACCCACGTCTCTTTGAATCCAGAATGGATGCAGATCAAGGTTCTAAAAATTCTCTTCTTAGCACTTTATAAGATTATGTGTATGCATGTTATTACCTTTTTCTGTTTGTTGAGTGTTAAAATGATGTTATAATTTGTAGCTTATTGAAAGAAATCACCTTCGAGGATGAATGTTCCCAATGGGGAGATATTGTAACATTTCGTAAAACGAAATACCTACGATTAAACAAACAAACTAAGAATAGTTATTTTTGGAAATAATAAGAAAAATCATAATTTTTTTGTAAGTGTATAAGTGAGTTTTTGGTTATTTTTAAATGACCATAACTTCTAGCTCAGGAGGAGTTAGGGGCAGTTCTTTATTTGGATGGGAAGTCCTTGGGAAGATATTTCCAACGGTGTCGTGTTTGCTCATTTTTAAGGTCATATGAGGGACTAATATTGTCATAACAAAAATAAAGTTGTGAGTGGCACCCACAATGAACTACCTAGGTGGGCGAACAAACGTATCTAACCTTAAATTATATTATACAAGAATAATGTGGAAGCTCAAAATCTAAATAAAAAATCGTTTCCCAAGACCTTAAAGTCTTCACAAAATGAACATCTAAGAGGTTTCAGATAAGCCTACATACGTCATTCTTACTTCATCTAGGTTAATTTTAGCGGAAAATTTGAAAGTTTTTGTTTCCTAACATACTTACTAAACATTCTATTACATATATAATTGTTCACCATCAACTACCTAACATTAGAATCATCAAATGAAAAAAGCAGTTTATTATAACGATAAAGATGTACTTTCCAGAATGATACCAATACAATGTCTGAACAAAAATGGGAAAGAAACGCTAGAGGAACATACTCCACTAGCTCAATCCTATAATTAAGATAGAATGTAAATGGGCAAGCATCCTCCAAATAATGAGGGCCTACCAAGTTCGGATGAATACTCGACGTCCGCATAGTTGCAGTGTTGATCCTGTAGCTCTAGCATCCACCTGTGCCTGAACCTAAAAGTTTAGAGTAGTATAGGGTTAGTACACACTTGTACTAAGTATTGGTATATGCAAGCATACACCAAGGGCATGAATGAGTAAGAATAGCACTTTCCTAGCAACATGATTATAGCAGGTCAAGTCAGTGGACTTGCCCAATTAAGATTAGGGAAGTGGGTGAACTTTCCAAATTTTGATAACGAAAATTTATGAGCTTTCCAAATTTGGATTAGGAAAGTTAATCCATGAGATTAACATGCACCATCATACTTAACATTTTGCACACAGCACACAACAATGTACACATAGAACATATCATAACTCATATAACACATAGCACTTATTCATATGCCATGAGACCTTGAAATCATTGACTTGGCAGTAAGACTTTCCAAAATAAGGGATCAACATATGAGACCTCAACTACGGAGTCTGCTTTAGAAAACACATAATCTGTTTTATTCATTCATACGTACTTTATTTCATTTCATTAACGGTCCAGTATAAACACAAGCTATACCTGGGATGTAGTTTACGACATTCATCGGCTTCGCTGTGCAATGACCATGAATGACCTAATTTTGTTACTTGAGTCTAACTTACCTCTTGATTGTCCTATCCTAACACCTTCGGTATCATTTGTTTCATTATGTGCGTCATTTAAGGTTGTCCTTATTCATTCATTGGGAGCTTTAACTTTAACCGACATAGATCATGTGAGCATCATGAAATCCAGTGTCATGAAACCCCACAATGAAAAGAGTTGGAATCACCAGCCAAAGTGACCCAAAACATGCGAGCGTACATGGGAATTCAACCCCGCCAGATCCCTATATTGGCAGTATAGGTTCGAAGACTAGGAGATATAAGGAGACCCACACCCGGCATGACGGACAATCTCATCTCATGAGAGTTACGTGAACCTCCGCCCTTCCCGAAATAAGGCATCACCGCTCATAGCTAGTCTATCGGTGCTCAGTATAAAGTTTCATTACATTCAACTCATACGTAATAGAAGTTGGCTTCTAATATGAGAACATCATAGCTCAATAGATGATTTGTCATCTCATCATTAGTATTAAGTGTGTTAATCTAAAAAATTTCATTATAGAGACTGGTATCTTCATAAACTTTATACTCTCATAGGTGAGTACGTTTTGGTAACATTTACTTAGGATCATTTGAGATTTCTCTCATATTTTACCTTAGCCTTATATCATGTTGTCACCAAATTCATTAACATTAGCATATTTTATCTTCATAATTACTCACCCTTTTTTACGTGAATGTTCATTTCATCATATGCCAATGCACTTGGCCATTTGTATGTTTCACACTCTTACTTAACCCTTCTAGGGTTTCATCATTTCAATACATAAAAATCATTTCATCGTATTCCACTAGCTCAATCCAACAACTAATCTATAATGTAAATGGGCAAGCATCCTCGAAAGCATGAGGACCTACCAAGTCCGTATGAATGCTCAACGTCCGGATAGCTACATCGTTGATCCTGTAGCTCTAGAGTCCACCTGTGCCTGAACCTAAAAGTTTGTAGTTGTATAGGGTTAGTACACACTTGTACTAAGTATGAGTATATTCAATCACACACCAAGGACATGCATGAGTAAGAATAGATCTTTCCTAGCAACATGATTATAGCAGGTCAAGTCAGTGGACTTGCCAAATTGAGATTAAAGAAAGTGTTGGTGAACTTTCCAAATTTGGAAGTTAGAAAGTTCTGAGCTTTTCAAAATTTGAAGTAGGAAGTTATGCCATTAGATTAACAGCACCATCACACTTAACATTCTGCAGACAGCACACAACAACGTACCACATAGCACATATCATCAATTCATATAAACACACAACGTTGTTTATACATTATTCGTATGCCATGACCCAATGCGGACATGAAAATCATGGAACCTTGGCAGTAAGACTTTCCAAAATGAGGGATCAACATATGAGACCTCAACTACGGATTCTGCTTTAGAAAACACATAATCTGTTTCGTTCATTCATACGTACTTCATTTAATTTCATTCATGGGCCAGTGTAAACACCAGTTATACCTAGGATGTAGTTTGAGGCTTTCATCGGGTTCTTTGTGCAATGACCATGAATGACCTAATGTCATTACTTGAGTCTAACTCACCTCTAGATTGTCCTATCCTAATACCTTTGGTATCATTTGTTTCATAATGTGCATCATTTGAGGCTGGCCTCATTCATTCATTGAGTACATTAAGTTTATTCAATATGTTTTTCCTTTAATGTTACTATGTCGCAGTATGACAGTCTGATCCAATTATATTGTGTCGGAACGTGACACATCGATCCAAGAATACAATGTCTGAATGTGGCTCTCCAATCCAAGAATAATGTGCGGAACGTGACACTTCTATCCATAAATATCGTGACGAAACATTACACTCCAATCCAATTATACTCTGTCTGAACGTGACACTCTGATCCAAGAAAACCTGTAATTTTTATTTATTATCACCACTTTCAATTCGTTGATAATATTTCATCAAGCCTTCTTTATTCAAGGCAACACTTCGATAAAGAGGTTTCAAGAAAAAATTTACACGGGTTCAAGATTGCAGAACAATCACCAAAAACACAAATCAAGCCACATAATAACACAATTTCCAAGAAGCATAGATAACTTCACCAATATTCATTAAATGCATACCAAGCACTATTAAGAGGACTTACTATTCAACTAGCATAAATGATAACCACCTCCACCGAAGAAAGAAACAAAGTAAAACCAACTACTTCTCTAGCCTCCGAACCTTTGCAATCTATAAAGTATTATCATTAACTGAGTGAATGGAGTTCTAATACACTCATAGTATATGTCTACCTAGACCAAAACTCACGTAATTCTCTATCAATTCACTAGTTAGAACAGTGAGGGATCGGTTCGTGTACCAACAAACAGTCACCCCTAAGAAAAGGTAAGGAGTAAATGCCCTCGAAATGAACGAGAAATCTTAGGGATAAATTCATATAATCTTTTCGACGATGTAAGATATTAAAGACTCATCAATTGATCAAACTTAAAGTCATTGATTTTTTTTTGTGTAAGAACCGACAAACACCCACCCCCAAAGCACCTACAGTAGAAAAAGGGCTAGCTCAAAAACTGCAGTGCAAACGGTCGCCAGGCGACATGTTGGGAAATAGGTGGAAAGAGGGAGTAAAGGTCGTTGAGAAGCCACTAAAAAACCGAAGAAGGTTGGGGAGGCAGGGGAAATGGGCGACGAGAAAAGAAGGTAGGGGGAGCAAGGATGATAGAACCAGGGAGGAGGCAGAATTGGTCTGAGGGGCGAGGAGGAGAGCAGGAGAGGTGGCAGCAGAGAAAGAGCAGGGATGGGGGGAAAAGGGACAAGGAAGGGGGCGCACCAAGGGGCCACAGGCGAGGAATCAAGGAGGGGAGCAGGAAAAGCGGACAAGAGCAGGATCGAAACCAAAAATAATAGAAAAAGAAATCTAAAAATATACATTCTACTTTGTATAAATAGAGTAAAGGTTAAACATGTATTTTTTCTTCTTCTACTTCCATTGTCTTTGTTTTAGGCGATTCTCTCTTACCTGATATTATAAGTGGATGGTTTCGTTTCACGCCGTCTTTTGTTCGTTCTCCCTTTTCCTACCTTTCCTTTTTTTTTTCTACGGATTATTTACTATTCTAATTATTAAAAGATTAATTATAAAAATAGTAAAAGTGATCCACTATTTATTTTATTATTATTTTCTTTAACCATCAACTAAATAATTATTAAAACTATCCCATGAATTTCATAATTATAATTACGAATAGTTAAAAATATCAATTTAGAATTTGTAGAAAAAAATTTATGAAATAAAAAGTTCTAATATTCAAAATGACCAAATTGGTCGTCACATATGCCTTTTGAAAGTTGGGATATTGGACTGAGGAAAATCTTATCAGGATTATAGTAAGCGTAAAGTATTCTTTTGTCCTACTATTTCCTAATTTGATTTATGGGTTTAAGGGTAAAATCACGCCTTAAGTAAGTTTTTAGAAGATTTAATACACTTAGGGCTTGAAAGAAAAAGAGAAGTGAAGAACGAGAGAGGAGAAAAAACCAAGATTTCGCCAAGATCGTTGAGTGAGTTTCGTCGGCAATGATCCCTTTAAGGTATGTGAGATCTTTCTGTGATAAGTTCTTCCACCCATACAATAATATGTTTAATTCAACTCAATTAAAGTATATTGGATGATGAACAATGAAGTTCATGATGAAAAATCATTGAACTCTTGTTGCTTCAGTTGTAGTTTACCTTGGGTTGTTTGATTCATGCTTACGGGCTATTTTACGAGTCTAAACTATTGTGTATTGAGGATTTTAGTGATCCTAAGTGTTTGGGGTAAGACCCATGGAGTTTAGAAGGTTTAGAATTGAAATTGGTGAAGAAAAATAGGAAATCCCGTCTGACAAGCCTTGGGGCACCACGCCTGCCAGAACCTGGCACAACATGAGCCCCTCAGGACAGTTTTTGTCCATTAGGATCTTGAGCCCCGCGCCTTTTGAAGCGCCAGGGTCACGTGGGTATCCCATTTTTACCCCATCTTTTCATACGAGTTTCTAAGTGATAACTGTAATTTCTAGTTGATTCCAACACTCTAAAGTACATCTAAACATCATGGAATGAAGCATAAACATTAGATCATGGTCCTTCAGTCCATAATTCAGTTCAGGGAAAGTTAATATCAAAGTCAAAGAAATTAAGAGTCAAGTATAAAAGTTAATGATCAATTGAAAGTGAGTTCTTAATGTTTTCACGAGTCTCAAACCAACATTCTAAGTTTGTTTTAAGGCTCAAGCCACACGTTGAGCAAAGAGTAATGAGTTGAGTTCAAATCTCAAAAGTTATAAAGGAACTAAGTATTCCCTAAGAGTTAAGTTTCAAGTAAAGCACAGAGCAATGAGTGAGTGCATTTCTCAAAATCTATAAGGGAACTAAGTAGTCCATAAGAGTTACAACTGTTTTCTCATATTGAGAAAAAAAGGAAGATTGACTTCCAGAGTGCCTTTGGCTAGTTTTTGAAAATGGGAAGCATGATTTCCAAGAGAGTTTTCAAAACTATGTTTGAGAAATTACCTCAAACCAGAGGAGTTGTTTTAAAAACATATGAGCTAAGTATTTTTTGAGTAGTATTGAACACCAATATGGCAGCGCGAGTTCATATCAACTCAAGTCTCCATACACCATGTAGCCAGCATGGCAAATAATAGGTATACTTTTTAGATGATTGCTTAGTGCTTTTTAGCATAGATTAGTGGATCCACTTAGTAGTTCAGGTTCTATATTGACGGTAAGGTAAAAAGCAGTCCTCTTGCAACGTAAGGTAAGACGTTGTACCATCGCTTAGGCTCATAGTGATGGTTTTCGGTTAGAGAATCTCCCATAGAAACTATATTACTTTCATATATAAGTAAAGTTAGTTTATTATTGCATTAACTTTAATGAACTAAGTGTTTAAACTATTTTCACAAGCTTTATATATATAGCATGTGTCTTTACTGCTTTATATTGATTTATGACTCCTTGAGTTTAGCAGAGCCAAGGTAAGTTCAATTCATAATCCTTTAAAGATTAATAGTTTTTGTTTATCATTCAAACTCGCATACTCGCACATTCAATATACTGATTCCAATTGGTCAGCATCATCTTATGATGCAGATACATGTAACCACGATAAGCACACAATGCTTCGTTGATCCAGTTTGAGCTTAAGAGTCAGTGGTGAACCTCCTTGCATTTCGAAGGATCCATTTTTTTATGCTTTCAAGTCTTTCTATTTCAGAATCTTGTGGGGTCTGTCCCAACATTCATCAAAGTAGTTTTAGAGGCTTCATTTATGGATAGTTAGTATTTCAGTTGTATCTCTTTATTTCACATTCTATATTTGAGACTCAAGTGCTATTTTTTCCAAAACAATGTTTAAAGTTATTTTGTAAGAACTTTTCTATAAATGAGTTAAGTTGAGCCTTCCATTGAGTTAATTAATCCAGGCCAAGGGTTCGCTCAAGCCCAGCAATGGTCGTTGGGTGCCGGCCAGGTCTAGGGTGTTGGCTCAGGGCGTGACAGAGACTATGGCCTAGGACAAGTCATTGTGACGGTGAATCTATCTAGAAGATTGGAGATCCCGGTATATAGGTTCAAAAAGATCAAACAAAGTCTTTAATAATGGTTCAACATTGTAAAAATATTTTTTATGGTCCATTCTCATATAAGACAATGTTAAGTAACAAGTATAAATGCATTAGAAATTTTTAATGGTTTCTAAGTTTGATGTATGGAATATCAAATGGTTTATCCATGTGATAACACATTTAAAAATCACCTATGTAATGTGAAGTGTAAGTCACGTCAAGGGGAATCCCGTAAGGCTAGTTCTCTACGCACTTATAAACCAAGACATGTTCATGGCTGAAATGAACAAAATAATGAGAACCAGAATTGTTTAAGGGTTGATTGTGTGGTATATGTTGTTGATTCAAAGACATCACATCTGTCGATTGATCGAGTATATCCGAAAGACTATGACTTTTAAGAAAAGTTATGTCTTTGCTAAAGGGTTGTGACTATGTGAAAGGTTGTGCCTTTCCCAAAGGGTCGTGACCTTTTTGAATAGTTGTCTTATTTCCTAAGAGTTGCGACCTTTACCCTTTGTGGGCTATAAATAGAGAGGTTTTCTCTCATTTTACTGCATTGAAATCTTCCCTTCTTTGCATACATTCCTACAAAACCAAATCGATTAATCGTGTCTGTGAGTGGCGTTGTTGTCATATTGAGTTCGTTGAAGTTATCGAAGTTTGAGGTATGACTACTTCTTCAATGGTTAATACATTTTATCTTGGAAAGAATTAATCTGCAACCTTAGATATTTGAGGGTATTAAATTTATTAAGAATATAGTGGATTATGTGGACTTTGATTTTTTTTTTTTTAATCTTTTATTATTTCTGATTGCTAATTCGAATACAGGCAATAACAAAATCATCATAGAGAACTTAAAGAATACAGAATGATCAACAAATGTTTTCTTGAATAGCTAATTCACAATAACAAATTCAAACTTAAGTACCACTATGTTGAAATTTCTTTCAAGCAATTGTTTTCTAAGTTTGCAAACATAATTTCATTTTATTTAAACGATGAACTCCTCAAGTGTTCTATAATGTCTCCATCTGCTAAATAACATGAAGAAAAATCAATCGTGACAGCCATCTATCAACTATAATTTAGATTATGTGGCTAAGTGGACCATACAAATAGCAAGACATTTTTCATAACAGAGAGAAAATTCTAAAGTCAACCCCTTTCTCTTGAAAAAAAATTTTGACAACAAACTCAACTATACTAAATAGTCAGAGAGGTATGTTGCTCTTGAGTTATTACTGAACATTCCTTATTTGTGCTAAGATATCTTACTATTCGTTTATCCTAAATCATATGGGTCATTCACGTGAAGTTGTTATATTCATATATATCAATATTATATGATATCACATACACCATACTTTTTTTTTTAAAAAAAAGGAAAACTCTTAAATCAGAAGTTAAAACGTTTTAATTATTTAATGTGAAGAGCTTATACAAATGTTTCAGAATTTATTGTTAAGAGTAATGAATCATTAAAAAAGTTACAATTTGATTTTATCTTTATACTAAATGTTTATGTTGAAAATCAAAATTAATGATATGAAATTATATAGTTGGTGTCACACCCCTATTTTTTCTCAAAATGAGTGTTTTGAAGAGTTTTTCCATCTAAAGTGACATTTTGAAAAATAATTATTTATTTATTAGAGTTGCCATTTGAAATTAAGTCTTGATGTTCCAAATTACCTTATTTAAATGTCAAATCAAAAGGAAATTTGACTTTTTTTATTGGTCTACGAACTAAAAATTGGGGTAAAGAATTATGTTGACCGAGGGAAAAGTGTCTGGCACCCCTCGAGTCCCGTGATTCTAGTGATTTCTTTATTGACTTATATATGACTTAACTTAGTATTTTTTTTATATATATTATGTTTATCATCTTAAAAATTTTATTTATGTCTTGCCTTCTTTAATTTATTTTTAATTGGGTTGTAAAATTTTCTTCCTTTATCAGTGCAGTATACTGGAAGCAACACTTTTTAACTTTGCCACAAATTACTTATTTATTTGTATTTCTAGACTAAAAGTAGTTTAATGTTCTTTAAATCTTAATATTTTATTATTATTATTATTATAAGCCTAAATTACATATTATCTTAATTCGATTTTTCTTAAAAATGAACAAATATTAATAACAACACAAAATAAAAATAATTAAAATAATAAACCTTCCCATACAAATTTTAGACGTGATGCATTACTATAAATATGTTAGAAAATATACACAGTTTTCCATATTTTATCATTAAAATGAAAAAAACCTACTAATTAAAATAATTTATTTTTTTCATATTTTTGGTCACTTTTATATTTATTTATTTATTTATTGTAGATTCTGTTTCTCTTCCTTCATATCTTTCCTTAGATGCTTGTATATTTTGTGTTTTTATTTTCTGCTTAGTATTATGATTTACTGGTGAGCAGGTATTACTTTTGGAACATCGTTCCTGTGTATTTATGATTTTTAAAAATTAAAAAAATCAACATAGATCAATCAATTGAAAACTTTTAAAGTTTCGCATTAAAAGAAATGCAAAGAAAGTTGTAGATTTGATTTCTTTTATTTTTATTTTTTCTTCTTTTTCTTAAAAAAATAAAAATGACTTTATTAAATATGTAAAAGTAACTTAACTTATTAAAACTAAATTTCATTCAAATATTACTAACTACATACCGTTTCATACTTTAATCAAGAACAAGATAAAAATGAGACTTTAAAGCATGCAAGAATAAATACATATTAAATAAATTTTACTCTAAATTTAATAATATAAAATCTCAGTCTATTTCACATTATAATGCAAAAATTAAACATACTTAAATTTAAACAACTTTATAACATTGAAATCACATCTTGCATAATTACGAAATCAAATAATGTTATGAGATATAGGGTTACTTTGTGAAACTAACACAAAGAAAAAGTCACGGACGAAGACGAAGAAACTACAATTCAAGAACCATGAAACAAACCTCCAATTCAACCTGTGTGTTGAAATGACAAAGAATATATATATATAGAGATATATATCTATATATATCTACTATATATAGTATCCCATTATTTAGAAGGGACTAGTAGATTAAGGACGAAATGGCATCAAAAGATAGACAAGAAGCAGTAGTAAAAAATTGTACTTATAAAAAGGCGATGGGCGAGTATGATTAAACTAGGTAATGTCATCACTTTTATTTTCCATAGTGTATAACAGCATGTACTCACGTGTTGTATCACCCTTTCTGTGTAATTTTTTTTTGAAATATTTCTAAGTTTATTTTGCCCTTCTCACCATTGCCTTTTTTAATCTCTCTTCTATGATTAACTTCCATGTTCTGTTCATCCCCTATTTAGAAGGACAGTGCAATGAGGACGAACATGGCTCAAAATATAGTACAAGAAAAGCAGTAGTAAACATTGTACTTAAAAAGGCCATGGGCGAGTATATTAAAATAGTAATGGTCATCTACTTTTATTTCCATATATACAGGCATGTACTCCAAGGGATCACCACTTTCTGTGTAATTTTTTGAACTATCTCAGTTTTCTTTTCACTTTCTCACCATTGCCTTTTTACTCTCCTTCATGCTTAACTTCCATGGTTCTGTTCAACAAAATGAAAGGGCCCCATCAGAATTTTCAGGTGAAACTTTAGCTACCCAGAAATGCATTTCCTCGGCCTTCCTTTCTTTTCTTCTTCACATTTAGTTTTTAATTTGACTTTATACACCTAATTCTTTCGATTACTCATGTTTAATTCCCAATTTGCTTCACCTTTTTTTTCAATTTCATTTGAGGTTTGATTTTTATGTATTTTTAATTTTAGTGGCGTTAGAGAATGTTGCATGCAAGGATGTATCTTGATGGCATTGTGTTATGTTGTCGTTTCTTATTCATTTATATTTAACACATTGGATTTAAATGATGGGATGTTGTTGTTGTTGCTGTTCTCTCTCCATTTATATTACACGTTGTAATTTCAATTATTTGTTCTCGTTTTAGTGATAGGAGGTTTCATTCCATGTGTTATTATGTGTCATTTTTTCAATTTGCTAATGTTTCATGTAGGCCTCGCATGTACTTCGACAGAAAGGGAAGAAAAGAAATGAAAATCAGATATTTTGATATTGGAAAACATCGAGCTAATTTGGAAATTCGAAGATTTTCTAGGTTGTCGAGCTTAATTTTGATATCTTATTCTATTTTAACTAAGATAGTGAGTTGTGGCAATTTCCCTATTTATAGCATGGAAGAGTTCAGTATCGTCCCTCTTAGTTTATTGCAAATAATACATCCTAAAGTGTTCATATAAGGAAAATCTATGAAGCAATAATATAAATCTCTATAAGAACTTGCGCTCGGGATTTGACATTGTCAAGTGTTGGTTTAATTCCCGTTGGATATGCCAGCTGAATTTTCATGTTGAATGTTAACCGGTAAGCACATAATATAAGCTATACAGATACCTGAGCCCGCCACATGCAAGTAAAGTAAATTTTACATAATCAAGGGGTTGATTGGATTTTCCTTATTGGATATATTCAGTTCAATCCTATGTTCAATGCTTATCAGTGCAGAATAATCAAGCGATAATGTAACGATAGATAAGTGAGATTTTCACCAGCTTTTTCTCTCTCTACTCTCTTTCCCAATTTCATATCTATGGAATTTTCCTTGGCTTTGGCAAATTGAGAACCAATACATGTTACTTTAATCCCCCAATTTAGGTTATTTTTGAATGGTTTCACGCGGCCTATTAACGACCCATGTTTGAAGATTGAATAGGTGGAATTTGAATGATGAAATGAGGAATGAATGTTCTGTGAAGGAATCTTTGAATTCTTAAAAGTGCATTCTCTACCTCTCTTTTGAATGAGGAGAAATGCGTGGAAATGAGAAGTAACATGTGGGTCTGGTCTACAAAACAATAAAACAATAGAGAAATGAACGTGATATTGATCAAAATTCATCATCAATTGCTATTCTCTCTAATTTTTGAATCAGATTTGAGGGGATATTACATCAATTACATATTATTCAGTTCTGGTGCGATAGCTCTCTGTAGTTCACTGCATCTACAGTGATAAGGTTTCAAATGGTCACTTTGTTGATTCCAAAACCAATCCGCAAGGACTATGGAAAGAAATGAGATCTTTTAAGTATTTGAGGAAGGTAACTGTATTTTTTGATGCTACAGGGGTCAAAAAGGAAAAATCAAGATGTGCTTCAGAAATTTCACGCTTGTTTATTTATTTTGGACGATGTGTCAAAAACAGGCGGATTGGCATAGTATGTATAAAGGGTTGTAAAATACTTCCAATGTATGAATTTTCATTTGATTTTCCAAGCTATGATGATTCCGTATAAAGTAATAGATGTTCTGTCCAGTGATGAAAGAAAAATAGAGCTGATATGGCACGCAATCTGAAACTCCGTCATAAATTTTTAATCAATATTTTTTCTTTTGTCTCTGATTTGCATGTATAAACAAAAACCTCTTAAAGGAAACAAATAAAGAACAAATAAACAAAGCAAGTGAATCCCTTTGTGAAGTTCAAATTTGAATTTTTTTATTGGGCATATCCAACATGGATTTCATAGGGTCTTCAAAAACAGTCCACGAAATTTAAGTCTTTTTTCTAAAGGTGTTTTGCTCGTATATATTCAATTACAGGATTGTTTATCCCTTCTCAGTGTTAATCTTCAGCTTAAAACGGGTATTAATACTCACCATTCTTAAAATGGGAATTGACAATTCTTAGAAAAACTCTTAGGATTCATTTGCCATTAGGACAATGACAACATATACCATTTGAATTTATATAAACGAGAAAGAGAGAAAGCAAAAGGAGACTTGTGCGGAATATTACAATTGAATAGATTAGTATAAATGAGAAAGAGAAAAATTATATACAATTGGAATTGTATTGAAAAACGAGAAAGGCAAAAGAGACTGGGCACAGAAATATTTGTATTGTATAAATATAAGTGTTATAGAATGAAGACTATAGGTATCTGAATGCGGTTATACACTTTCTTCGCTTATACAATTTTTAAAACACAATTTAGACAATTCTATTGCGTAAAACGAGCGAGACGAGCGACAAGAAGTGAGTGAAAGAGGAAGAGTGGCGAGCGAGAATACGAGGGAGAGAGGGATTGACAAACAGTTTGCTATGGAACACAATAAATCAAAGAGTAGCTACTATATTTATTTTATTTTATAAGTTTGTCCTTTTATACAATTATCCCAGGAACTTTCATATATAACCACTTAAAAATAATTAATTACTCTCCATAGCTATAGTTTGATAATAACGATTTGTAGCTACATGTTATATGGAGGAGAGAGGCGAGTGAGGCTGGGAGAGAGAGGAGAGGGCGAGAGAAAAAGAGGGGGAAAGAGTGGCAAAAAGGTGAATTATATATGTATATTTGTTAGATAAATGTATATTATACATATGTATTTGTATATATGGAAAAAGAGATTGGGAGAGGGAGGAGAGATGAGAGCGAGATTGTGATGGAAGAGAGAGGCAAGCAAAATCAAATAGAGGAGGAGAGAGGGCGAGTGAGAGGCAGGGTAGAAATGGAGAGAGGTGAATTGCATATGTATTTATGGTATATTTACATATGCATTTGTATATAAGCCAAGCGGATGCGAGCAAGAGGAGAGAGAGGCAACGAGATGAGAGAGGGAGGAGAGAAGCAAGCTCAGAGAGGGGAGAGACGAGGGAGACACGTGAAAGTTATGTTATAAGTTAAATAATTGTTCATATTATGCATTGTATTTGATATGCTGGCGAATATACATAACAAACGTGACTATTAGACAAACTCGAAGTCAGCCAAATAATTAATGTAAATTCCAATGCGTGGGTAATTATATCAAACTACTTATGATGAGTAATTTGAAATATTACAAGTTTGATAGCTGCGTAATTTTCCCTTATTGGAAACACTAAATACCCAGGAAGCCCTTAAGCCTTTTGATATGGTTCGATATGATTTTTAGTTTCATACCAATAATCGTACAATTGTGGACCCGTTCTGGGCACGGGCAAACGCCCATCTAGTAAAATATTAATATATAGCTATATATATAATATATATATATAGATATATATATATATTTAGAATTACTAGAGGGCGTTGTGTCGGAAGGATAGTAGATGTTGCTTGAATTTTTCCTTTCTAGGGTCTCACGTGTTTGTTTGTGTAGTTGATTTTTTTTATGATCTTGTTTTTGCTTTTGGTGTGCCGGGTTTGTTTTTCTTTTGTTGTATTGCTTATGTTCCTCCTTCCTTTTTTGTTTGCTCTGTGTGTATATTAATATGTGTGTGTTGTTTCTTTTCCTCTGTGTGAATGTGAATATGTATCTGTGTCGTGTGTATGTATAAAAATGGTGGGGTGTGTTTATTCTTATTGTGTGGGGGTGTTTAGTGGGATGAGTGAGGTAGTGGAACAGGTATAGGTGGGTTGGCGTAGAACGGATAGTTTAGATTAGTTTTTATTTATAATATAATATAATATAAGAAATATTTTTAAACTAACAAAAATTAAGTAGCTAATAATAAATTATAATTAAGAAAGACTAGCTTATTTATCAAATTAAAATTAAACTAAAATATACGTTTTTGTAGTTTTGAATATTTTTATATAAAATTACTAAATATGATGAAAAAAACATATATTTAATTAGATCTAGAGAAAAAAGATGTAAGGAATAAAGTAGGGTAAGACTTGGTTTGTAAAAAATTATGTGTCTACAGTTTACCCCTCTTTCACTGCAAACATAAAGTGCTTGCAGACAAAGGAGTAGACAAACGTGAAAGTTTTGACTAGAATTTTATTTGAAATAAAAAAATGTGATTGCTTTTAGTCCGTGTTTGCGACAACTTACATATTCCCAGGTATAAAAAAATGCTGATCATGAGGTAGTTTTAAGGAGATTAGGGAGAGTGAAAGTTGAGTGAGGTTCCATCAAGGATTAGGTGATGAGTTAAGGAGGATTACTCCTATCCACAAAAAGAAAAAATTAAATTAATGGTAAAAAAGAAAAGTAAAGTACAAAGCTCCTATATATGCAGCTTCTCGTGAATCTTCACTTGAGTGTTGACTTTCATATATCACCTTGACTTTTGAGTGAGTATTTTGAACTGGATTTGAGGCTTAACTTGCCACTTAGGGTGAGCTTTGACCACTCTCAAAATGAAAATTGGAAAATGATAGGTGAATATCTGCATGGTTTGGGATGAGAAGCTGAATAGAAAAAAAATGTGAGATAAGTCAGGACTGCGAAATGCTTGCCAGAGATGGATTCGCCTTATGGGATTGCCTTAGACAAGAGCTGAAACTTTGTTCTGAATTTCAAATTATGTTTCCCTTGACGAAAAATGAAATCCCATCACAAACCAAAAGAAATAACAAACATTTGCTCATAGTTTTCAGTGGAAATTTTTTGGGAGTATAGCTAATATAAATAAAATATTAAATAATAGGAAGGTGAAAAGGAGGTAATCAAATCTCAGATGTAGGAGGGTTCTACGAATCCCATTGCAGAGAAGTTCTCCTAGATCTATATCTCGTTTATGAGGGTCCCTTGAAACACATGTCCCATTATTCAGTAGGGTCCTGTGCGACACTACTCCATTGTTCAGAAGGTCCTGCTACATACGTCACATGTTCAGGAGGTCATGGCTATAATACGTCCCATTGTTAAGAGGTACTCGCTATACAGTCTCATTGTTTAATAGAGTCCTTGTGCACTACGTCCATTATTAATGAGGGTCCTTGTTGTACAGCCATTGTCAGGAGGTTCTTGTTTATTTACTTGTCCCATTGTAAGGAGGACCCTGGCTATACTAAATGTCATTGTGAAGAGGGGTCTTTCATAAAACGTATCATTTTCAGGAGGGTCCTTACTTCGAAGTCACATTGTCAGGAGGTCTGTCTATAACTACGTCCTCTTGTTCAAGAGTGTCTAGCTATACACGTCCCATTTGTTTCGTGAGGGTCTTTATTATACTACGTCCCATTATTCATGAAGGTCCTTGCGATATTACGTCCCTATGTTCAGAGGTCGTGCTATACTAAAGTTATTCAGTGTGTAAGAGGTTCCTTCGATACTACGTTACATCTCGAACAGAAATATATAAGATAGCAAAGAAAAATAAAATTAATCACTTTTGGAAAGAAAGGGAAAAATATAGAAATTTTCTAAGTTACAAAAGTGAGTTTTGGTGTTTTTCGAACAGCCATAACTCTTATCTCAGGATAAGTATGTTGCTGAATTTTTCTTTCTCCGTGTCTCTACGTGTTTTTTGTGTAGTTGATTTTTTTTCTGATCTTTGTTTTTCTTTGGTGCTGCCGTGTGTTTTTCTTTTGTTGTATTGCTTATGTTCCTCCTTCCTTTTTTGTGTTTGCTCTGTGTGTATATTAATGTGTGTGTTGTTTCTTTTCCTCTGTGTGAGTGTGAATATGTATCTGTGTCGTGTGTATGTATAAAAATGGTGGGGTGTGTTTATTCTTATTGTGTGGGGGTGTTTAGTGGGATGAGTGAGGTAGTGGAACAGGTATAGGTGGGTTGGCGTAGTTACGGGATAGTTTAGATTAGTTTTATTTTATAATACTCACTATAATATAAGAAATATTTTAAACTAACAAAAATTAAGTAGCTAAAATATTGATAATTTAAGAAAGACAGCTTATTATCAAATTAAAATTAAATAAAAATATACGTTTTTGTAGTTTGAATATTTTTATCTAAAATATAATATGATGAAAAAAACATATATTTAATTTAGACTTAGAAAAAATATTTAAGGAATAAAAATAGTGTAATACCTTGAGTTTGGTAAAAAATTATGTGTCTACAGTTTACCCCTCTTTCACTGCAAACATAAAGTGCTTGCAGACAAAGGAGTAGACAAAGTGACAAGTTTTGACTAGAATTTTATTTGAAAGTAAAAAAATGTGATTGAGTCCTTGTTTTCGACAACTTACATATCCCAGGTTATTAAAAAATTTAATCATGTGTATTTTAAGGAGATTAGGTGATGAGTTGAAAGTTGAGTGAGGTTCCATCAAGATTAGGTGATGAGTTCAAGGAGATTACTCCTATCCTTACAAAAAGAAAAAAAATTAAATCTAATTGTAAAAAGAAAAGTAAAAGTACAAGCTCCTATATATGCAGCTTCTCGTGAATCTTCACTTGAGTGTTGACTTTCATATATCACCTTGACTTTTGAGTGAGTATTTTGAACTGGATTTGAGGCTTAACTTGCCACTTAGGGTGAGCTTTTGACACTCTTCAAAATGAAAATTTGAAAATGATCGTGAATATCTGCATGGTTTTTGGATTAGAAGCTGAATAGAAAAAAATGTGAGAAAGTCAGACTGCTACATGCTTTCAAGAAGATGATTCTGCCTATTATGGGATTGCCCATTTAGAAAAGAGTTGAAACTTTGTTCTTGAATTTCAAATCTATGTTTCTCTTGAATAAACATGAAATCCATCACAAACAAAAGAAATAAACAAACATTTTGCCCTAGTTTCAGTGGCCATTTTTGGAGTTCATTAGCTAATATAAATAAATATAAATACTAGGAAGTGTGATAAAGTAATCAAATCTCATGATGTAGGAGGGTTCTACGAATCCCATTGTCGAGAAGGTTCTCCTAATCTATATCTCATTTTTTATGAGGGTCCTTGAAACACTATGTCCCATTATTCAGTAGGGTCCTTGCGACACTACTCCCATTGTTCAGAAGGGTCCTTGCTACACTACGTCACATTGTTCAGGAGGGTCCTTGCTATAATACGTCCCATTGTTTAAGAGGTTACTCGCTATACTACGTCTCATTGTTTAATAGGTCCTTGTTGAACTACGTCCCATTATTAATGAGGGTCCTTGTTGTACAGCCCATTGTTCAGGAGTGTTCTTGTTTTACTTGTCCCATTGTCAAGGAGGACCCTTGCTATACTACATGTCATTGTTCAAGAGGGTCTTTTCTATACTACGTCTCATTGTTCAGGAGGGTCCTTACTATACGAAGTCCCATTGTTCAGGAGGGTCCTTTCTATACTACGTCCTCTTGTTCAAGAGGGTCCTAGCTATACAACGTCCCATTGTTCGTGAGGGTCTTTATTATACTACGTCCCATTATTCATGAAGGTCCTTGCGATATTACGTCCCATTGTTCAGGAGGTCCGTGCTATACTACGTCTCATTGTTTAAGAGGTTCCTTCTATACTACGTATAACATCTCGTAACTCGAAATATCTAAGAATAAGCAAAGAAAATAAAATTAATCACTTTTGGAAAGAAAGGGAAAAAAATATGACGAAATTGTTCTAAGGTACAAAAGTGAGTTTCGAAAAGCCATAAATCTTATCTCAGGAGTAAGTCAGTTATTGCTGATCTTTATTTCTCCGTGTCTCTACGTGTTTTTTGTGTAGTTGATTTTTTTTCTTATCTTTGTTTTTCTTGGGGCTTGCGTGCCAGGTGTGTTTTTCTTTTGTTGTATTGCTTATGTTCCTCCTTCCTTTTTTGTGTTTGCTCTGTGTGTATATTAATGTGTGTGTTGTTTCTTTTCCTTTGTGTGAGTGTGAATATGTATCTGTGTCGTGTGTATGTATAAAAATGTGGGTGAAGGTGTTTCTTCTTAGTGTGTGGGGGTCGGTTCGTGGGGATGAGGAGGGAGGTAGTGAATAGTATAGGTGGGTTGGCGTAGTACGGATAGTTTAGATTAGTTTTTATTTATAATATAATATAATATAAGAAATATTTTTAAACTAACAAAAATTAAGTAGCTAATAATAAATTATAATTAAGAAAGACTAGCTTATTTATCAAATTAAAATTAAACTAAAATATAGGTTTTTGTAGTTTTGAATATTTTTATATAAAATTACTAAATATGATGAAAAAAACATATATTTAATTTAGACTTAGAAAAAATATTTAAGGAATAAAAATAGTGTAATACCTTGAGTTTGGTAAAAAATTATGTGTCTAAGTTTACCCGCTTTCACTGCAACATAAAGTCTTGAAGACAAAGGAGAGACAAAAGTGAACAAGGTTGACTAGAATTTTAATTTGACAGTAAAAAATGTGATTGAGTCCTAGTGTTTTCGACAACTTACATATCCCAGGTTATTAAAAAATCTGATCATTGTATTTGAAGGAGGATTAGGTATGAGTTGCGTTTGAAAGTTGATGAAGTGAGGTGCCATCGGATGAGGTGATGAGTTCAAGAGATACTCATCCTTACAAAAGAAAAACAAGTAATCTAATTGTAATAAAAAGAAAAGTAAAAGTACAAGCTCCTATATATGCAGCTTCTCGTGAATCTTCACTTGAGTGTTGACTTTCATATATCACCTTGACTTTTGAGTGACTATTTTGAACTGGCTTTGAGGCTTAACTTGCCACTTAGGGTGAGCTTTTGACACTCTTCAAAATGAAAATTTGAAAATGATCGTGAATATCTGCATGGTTTTTGGATCAGAAGCTGAATAGAAAAAAATGTGAGAAAGTCAGACTGCAACATGCTTTCAAGAAACTGATTCTGCCTATTATGGAGTGCCCCCATTAGAAAAGAGTTATTTGAACTTTGTTCTTAGAATTTTCAAAGAGATGATTTCTCTTGAATAAACCTGAAATCCATCACAAACAAAAGAAATAAACAAACATTTTGTTCCCTAGTTTTCAGTGGAAATTTTTTGTGCTCATTAGCTAATCTAAATAATATAAATACAAGGAAGTGGATTAAAATAATCAAATATCCTGATGTAGAGGTTCTACGAATCCCATTGTCGAGAAGGTTCGCCTAATCATATCGCATTTTTATGAGGGTCCTTTGAAACACTATGTCCCATTAGTCAGGAGGGTCTTGCGACACATACACTCCCATGTTCAGGAGGGCCTGCTTACACACGTCCCATGTTCAGGAGGGTCCTGCTAATACGTCCCATTGTTTAAGAGGTTAACCGCTATACCTAGTCTCATTGTTTATAGGTCCTGTTGTGAACTACGTCCCATTCTTAAGAGGGTCCTTGTGGTACATTACCATGTTCAGGAGTCTTCATTGGTATACTTGTCCCATGTCAGGAGGACCCTGCGTATACTTACGATGTCCATTGTTCAACAAGAGGGTCTTTCTCTTATACGTCTCATGTTCAGGAGGGTCCTTTACTATAACGAGTCCATTGTTCAGGAGGGTCCTAGCTATACAAAGTCCCATTGTGAACGTAAGGGTCTTTATTATACTACGTACAATTATTAATGAGGGTCCTTGCGATATTACGTCCCATTGTTCAGGAGCTCCGTGCTATACTACGTCTCATTGTTTAAGAGGTTCCTTCTATACTACGTATAACATCTCGTAACTCGAAATATCTAAGAATAAGCTAAGAAAATAAAATTAATCACTTTTGGAAAGAAAGGGAAAAATATAGAAATTTTTTAAGTTACAAAAGTGAGTTTGGTGTTTTCGAACCGGCATTAACTCTTATCTCAGGAAGTATGTTGCTGAATTTTTTGTTCTCCGTCGTCTTACGTGTTTTTTTGTGTAGTTGATTTTTCGATCTTGTTTTCTTTGTGCGGCAGTATGTTTGTGTTTTCTTGTTGGATGCCTTATGTTCCTCCTTCCTTTTTTGTGTTTTGCTCGTTGTATATTAATATGTGGTGTTGTTTCTTTTCCTCACCTGTGTGCAGTCGTGAATTAGGTATCTGTGTCGTTTATGGATAAACATAGGTGGGGTGTGTATTCTTATGTGTGGGGGTGTGTAGTGGGATGAGTGACGGTAGTGGAATAGAGTATAGGGGTTTGCGTAGTGCGGATAGTTTAGATTGTGTTGATTTATAATATAATTAATATAAGAAAATATTTTTTAAACTAACAAAAATTAAGTAGCATAACTAATACATTTAAGGAAGAAGACTAGCTTAAATTTATCAAATTAAAATAATTAAACTAAAATATAGGTTTTGTAGTTTTGAACATTTTTATATAAAATTACTAAATTGTGAAAAAAACATATATTTAATTTAGACTTAGAAAAAATATTTAAGGAATAAAAATAGTGTTAATACCGTGAGTTTGGGTAAAAAAATTATGTGTCTACAGGTTACCCTCTCTTTCACTGCCAACATAAAGTGGCTTGCAGACAAGAGGAGGTAGGACAAAGTGACAAGTGTTGACTAGAATTATTTGAAAGTAAAAAAATGTGATTGAGTCCGGTTTCGGACACTTACATATACAAGGTTATGAAAAAAATCTGATATGTGTATTTAAGGAGATTAGGTGATGAGTTTGAAAGTGACTGAGGTTCCATCGAGATTAGGTGATGAGTTCAAGGAGATTACTCCTATCCTTACAAAAAGAAAAAAAATTAAATCTAATTGTAAAAAGAAAAGTAAAAGTACAAGCTCCTATATATGCAGCTTCTCGTGAATCTTCACTTGAGTGTTGACTTTCATATATCACCTTGACTTTTGAGTGACTATTTTGAACTGGCTTTGAGGCTTAACTTTCCACTTAGGGTGAGCTTTTGACACTCTTCAAAATGAAAATTTGAAAATGATCGTGAATATCTGCATGGTTTTTGGATCAGAAGCTGAATAGAAAAAAATGTGAGAAAGTCAGATTGCTACATGCTTTCAAGAAGCTGATTCTGCCTATTATGGGATTGCCCATTTAGAAAAGAGTTGAAACTTTGTTCTTGAATTTCAAATCTATGTTTCTCTTGAATAAACCTGAAATCCATCACAAACAAAAGAAATAAACAAACATTTTGCCCTAGTTTTCAGTGGAAATTTTTTGTGCGTCATTAGCTAATATAAATAAATATAAATACCAGGAAGTGTGATAAAGTAATCAAATCTCATGATGTAGGAGGGTTCTACGAATCCCATTGTCGAGAAGGTTCTCCTAATCTATATCTCATTTTTTATGAGGTTCCTTGAAACACTATGTCCCATTATTCAGGAGGGTCCTTGCGACACTACTCCCATTGTTCAGGGGGGGTCCGTGTCACCACTATCGTACCTTGTTAAGGATGGGTTACTTGCTTTCATCACATCCCATGTTTAGGAGGTTAATCGCTATACTACGTATAGGTTTAATAGGTCCTTGTTGAACTACGTCCAATTATTAATGAGGGTCCTTGTTGTACATCCCATAGTTCAGGAGTGTTCTTGTTATACTTGCACCATTGTCAAGGAGGACCCTTGCTATACTACATGTCATTGTTCAAGAGGGTCTTTTCTATACTACGTCTCATTGTTCAGGAGGGTCCTTACTATGCGAAGTCCCATTGTTCAGGAGGGTCCTTTCTATACTACGTCCTCTTGTTCAGGAGGGTCCTAGCTATACAACATCCCATTGTTCGTGAGGGTCTTTATTATACTACGTCCCATTATTCATGAGGGTCCTTGCGATATTACGTCCCATTGTCCGGGACGGTCGTCTATATAGTCTCATTGTTTAAGAGGTTCCTTCTATACTACGTATAACATCTCGTAACTCGAAATATCTAATAATAAGCTAAGAAAATAAAATTAATCACTTTTGGAAAGAAAGGGAAAAATATAGAAATTTTCTAAGTTACAAAAGTGAGTTTTGGTGTTTTTCGAACAGCCATAACTCTTATCTCAGGATAAATTAGAGGTAGTTCATGATAATTTTTGAACGGCCTTTGAGAGTCTTTCCAACATCACAGGGTTTGTGCATTTTCGATATCGTATGACGGAGATATGCCTGTCGAAAGAGCGCAGTTTGATTGAGGAGGTCCCAATCTGAATTTAAGGAAGGGAAAACTAGTCTTTTCACCAATTAATTTTCTACTTCATTTTAGAGATTTCTTTGGGGTAAAAACAAGTTTTAGTTCAGAGTAGAAATTTAACTTTACGGTTTAAGGCTTGGGGAAGAGAGAGGAAAAGAAGGAAAGGGAGAAAAGTCAAGAATTCGCCAAGAACGCCAAGGATTTGCGAGTGGAATTTGTGGGGGTGATCCCTATCAAGGTATGTGAGATCTTTTGTGTTGGGTTAATTCATCTGCAAACCAATTTGTTTCAATTCACTGGTCTTAGGATTATTTACATGTTAAGAAGTGAGTTCGAGACGAATCTTGTCGAATTACTATTGGTTGAGTTGTTTGAATGACCATTGATGTTTGATTCATAATTTCCAACTTATTTTTCGAGTTAGATATATTGGGTATTGAAAGTATTAATGATCCTAAGGGTTTGGGAAATGAACTATGGAGGTTTAGTGTTGAGAAACAAAGTGAAGAAGTTCGTTATCCACACCTCGGCAGAACCAGGAGCGGCACGCCCCATTTGCGCTTGAAGGCCTTAGCGGGACTCATGGATGAGGCCTGGCGCGGCGCGCCTCGGATGCTCTTGAATCGGTGTTTTTTTGCATAGTTTTCGTACTTTAGTCCTTTTAAGTCCTTCTAAGATATATTAACACTCTCATGTGATTCTAATTACTTCAAATGATTTTTAAACATATAGGAATCACCAAAACATGAATCCTAACTTTAAATTCATAATTTAATTCAAGAAAAGTTAAGATCAACGCCAGAGCTGTTAAGAGTCAAGTATAGAGTTAAGAAGCAAGTCCAAAGCAAAGTTCTTAAAGGTTTTCAAGAGTTTTTAATAAATGTTTTAACTTTGTTTTAAGACTCAAGTTTCTAGTTAAGCAAAAAGTACAGAGTTGAAGTCTTTCCTTCAAAGAAATATGACGGAACTAAGTATTCTCTAAGATTTGATTTAGGATTAAAGTTTCAAGTTAAGTAAAGAGTAAATAGTTGATTTCATTTTTTAAAAGTTATAAGGGAACTAATTATTCCCTAAAGGTTTATAAATGTTTTCCCAAAAGAGTTTTGAACAAGAAAAAGGGAACATTGATTCCAAGAGGGATTTTTGATGCGAAGTGTTGAAATATTATGTCAACCCAAAAAAGTAAGTTGTTTTTAAAATTATGAGATAAAATATATTTTGGGAGTAGTATTGGTACCGATATAGGGATGAGAGTTTATATTAACTTAAGTCTCCTTGAAAACTATGTAGCCATCATAGGTATTGACGGGTCATACTTTTTAGATGATCATGTAAGTTCAACTAGTGGGTCCACTAAGTTAAGTACTTCTATGAGAAATCAAAGCATAAGACAGTTCTAGCAGCGTGAACAAGACAATGTATCACCACTTAGGCTCATAGTGTTAGTTGTCGGTTAGAGAATCTCCCGCATAAACTATATTACTTTATAAATAAGTAAGTTAATTTTGTTCTTGCATTTTCTTTAACAAACTAAGTGTTTACATCATTTTACAAGATTTTATATAATGAATGTATCTAATTGTTTTGTATTTAGTAAAGTTATTCATGAGTTGAGAAAAGTCAAGGTAAGTGTTTTTTTACTCTTTTCAAGCTTAATTTTTATTATCATTCTAACTCGTATACTCGTCATTCAATGTACTTATGTTAGTTGGCCTGCATCGTATCATGATGCAGTTGCATGTAAGCAGGATTAGCATCACCAGTTCGTCGTTGATCCAACTAAGAACTCGAAGTCAGTGGTGAGCCTCCTTGAATTCTGGAGGACACATATTTTACTATTTTTCAGTCTTTTCTTTTATAGGATGTGGTAGGGTCTGTCTCAACATTCATCTTAGTATTATAGAGGCTTCATAGACAATCATATACTTTACTTTTGAGTCTCTTCTTTGTATTGCAAATGTTTAGCTGTGAGACTTAAGTGTCACTTTGGTAAATATAGTTATTTTAAGTTATTTTTATGAGAATTTGTCTTTTATTGAGTTAACTCCTTCATTAAATTAAGCAAGTCAAATCAAGGATCCACTTAAGGCCAGCAATGATCATTGGGTGTCGGCCACATCCAAGGTGTAGGCTTGCGGCATGGAAAACTTTGTATAAGAACACAGATTTCAAGAGTCATAAGAGTCTATAAATTTGTTTCTGTAGAGTCCTACTTATCGGTGTGAAACGCGCCACATCTATAATTAGGAGGCTGCAACATTAACGAATTTCTCATTTCTTTCATATTCCTTTTTTGTGCGTTATAGTTTATATCTAAAACTTTCTCTTTAATTTGTTCTTGAGCGTGTTTCAGATCATCATACCTCCACGAAGAGCAACAAGAGGTCGTCCAACTAGGAGGAATGTTGGGAAGCAAAAGTAATGCGCAACCTCAAGGAGAAGTCACAAATTCTGAATTCCGTGAGGCTATCCGGATGTTGATCCAAGTTGTGACTAATCAAGTTGTAAAGCAGAGAGGATATTGACAAGAAGAGGTTGACACTTCGAGGATTCGTGAATTCTTGAGAATGAATCCTCCCAGTTTCACGAGCTCGATCACTATTGAGGATCTAGAAAATTTTGTGGACAAGTTGAGAGGAAGGGGTTTTTTGGAGGATTGTTGTTGATTAATAAGGGGTTGAGCTATCGCGTATCAACTTGAAGAATGTGGCAAGGAATTGGTTTTATAGGGAAGGAGGGCAGGAGCGGATGCACTACATTCGCCGTTTGGCTGTTTGGAAAGAGGTCTTGAGGGGTTTCTTTCCTTGAGAATTGAAAGAAGCTAATGTAAAAGAGTTCTTTACACTGAAATAGGACTTATTGTGCGTTCATGAGTATGGGTTGATGTTCACCTATCTATCCCACTATTCTTCGGAAATGGTTAAGGATATGAGGAGAAGAATGAGCTTGTTTGTTCCTATCTTGAGTTGTGTATCAAGAAAAGAGGGTAGGGTTGCGGTGCTGATATGGGACATGGACATATTAAGGTTGATAGTTTATATGAAACAGGTCGAAGAGGAGAAACTAAGGGACAGTGAAGAGTATAAGAGCAAGAAAGCTAAGAATGGAATGGGCAGCAGAAGGGTGGTTCAAATTTGCCACAGTTTTAGAAACAAAAGGGTCATGCACCTTCAATTGTTAGTTCTCCTGCACCCAGAAACAAAGGTGAGCATCATGGCCATAATTCACATAACTTAGGAGATAGACTAGAACAGTCTTAAGGAAGTGTGGCACAGGGAGGTAGTTGGGCTCATGCATGTTCTAAGTGTATGTGGTAAAGAGGGTCACTTTTTGAGGGAGAACCTAAGAATAGGAAGGGTAGTGGAAATCTGAGCAACATAGATAATTTTATCTGTCACGACCAGAATCTAGACCGGCATTGTTGACCTCTCAGAGGTCGCAGACAAGCCTAATACGCCATTCTTACTTCATTTAGGTTAATTTAGCAGAAAATTTGAAACTTTTTGCTTCCTAACATTCTTACTAGACATTCGATTACATGTATAATTGTTCACTATCAACCATCTAACATTAAATTCATCAAATGAAAGAAATAGTTCGTAGCTGCATTAAATGTGTACTTGCTAAAATGGCACCAATACAAAGTTTGAAATGAAATGGGAAACAAAACACTAGTGGGACATGCTCCACTAGCTAAAGCCTACATCTAAGCTAGATAATAACAGTAGACAACCTCGAAATCATGATGGACTACCAAGTCCGGATGAAAGATCCATGTCCGGATAGCTGCAATCGTCGTACGGAAGATTATACGTCCACATGTGCCGGCACCTAAAGTATATATTTCTATGAATGTACAACTTGTTCGAGATATTGTTTATAGCAAGACACACACCAAGTAGTACAGCTATGAAAAAAAATAGCGCGTTCCAACAACATTATTATGGTAAAATAAAGTTAGTGTGAACTTTGCTAAATTGGGATTTGGAAAGTATTCCATGAGTGGAACATGCATTTAAACTAATTTTGCAACAGCACATAACATATTTCACTAGCACACTCTAATCATATAACACATAAGTTGTTATATCATTTATTCGTTATGACATGGACCTGGAATCATGGATTGACATAAGACTTCCCAAAATGAGGGTCAACCTATGGGACTTCAACGGGGGTCTGCTTTAGCAAACACAGGAGTCTGCTTGTTTCATTGTACGATACTTATTTCATTTCATATGGTCCAGTTGTCAAACACCAGTATAACCTAGGCGTAGTTTAAGAACTTTCATCGAGTTCGTGTGCAATGATAGCATGATCTAATGTATAGCACCGGAAGTCACTCTTGACTTCCTATTCTCAACCCTGGTTCATTGGTTGGACGAGGGTGAGTGTGAATCCATTGAGCCTGGCCTTTTCATTCATTGGTCTTGAACTTAACCAACATAGATTCATTGTTACGCATAGCCAATCCATTGTCATGCAACCCCACACAGAAAATAGGTTGAATCACCGACCAATGTGACCCAAAATATGATAGCGTAAATGGGAGTTAAACCTCGCCATATCCCTATATTGGCAGTATAGATTCAAAGACTAGGAGATACAAGGAGACCATACCCGGCTGCCGGACAGTCTCATCTCATGAGAGTTCGTACCTCCGCCCTTCCCGACAGAAGGCATCACCCTCATCAGCTAGTCTTCGGTGCTCAGTATAAAGTTCCATTACATTCAACTCATGCTTCATGGAAGATGGCTTCTAGTATGAGGGCATCATACCACAATATATGATTTCTCATCTCATTATTAGTATTAAGTGTGTTAATCTCAATACTTTCACTAGAGTTTTCATAGAGACTGGTCTCTTCATTAACTTTACACTCTCATAGGTGAGTACGTTTTGATATCATTTACTTAGGCTCATTTGAGATTGGTCTCATCTTTTACATTAGCCTCATGTCATGTTGTCACTACATTCATTAACATTAGCAATTTGCTCTTCAAAATTACTCACCCTTTTTACGTGAATTTTTATGTCATCAAATGCCAATGCACTTGGACATTTGTTGTGTTTTTCATTCTTACTTACCCTTCTAGGTGCCAATAGCACTTGACATTTGTTGTGTTTTTCATTCTTACTTACCCTTCTAGGGTTTCATCATTTCATTGTTTGACTATTCGTTCCATCATTTCATTGTTTATTTCATCATTTCATTGTTCGTTTCATCATATGCAAATGCACTTGGCCATTTAGTTTGTTTACCCTCTTACTTAACCCTTCTAGGATTTCATCAATTCATTGTTCATTTCATTATTTCATTTCATACATCTTAAGTTCACTTATTTTTAAACGTATGCTAGACTTATGGGTCTATATATTCAACCATGAGCTTCATGTCATAGGTTAGGTTTTTAAGTGATTCATATCTTCCTCAGTATTGTACAAGACTTATGCATCGTGTATGTATCCAGATCTCATTTAGATCTGAAGTAGGGTGGCCTTATCTTGAACATTTATTCACGTAATGACTTGGTAAGGAATATCAGAAATTTGGGCAAGGGAACCCAAGTTCGAACCCTTGGGACAATACTTACATTATTCCTTGACTTTAATTTTAGTCTTCATAGGCGCGTTGGACACCCTAAGATCCCGAGCCCCAATACAACATCCATCTTTATTTTTCTACTTGATTCTCCTCTTATTTGGCCGAAGGGTTTGTGGGATCGAACCCCCACAACCCTTTTTATTTTTTCCTTTCAATTTAAATCCTCATTGTTCCAATTTCATAAAGACCATGGTTTTGGGATCAACCCCCACAACCTCCTCTTTTATTACTCTTTATTTCGCTATGGACTATGAGGTTTTGTGGGGGTATTTTTCTCTGAGAAGGTCCAGAGAGAGAAACAAAAAATCCATACCTGTTTTAGATTATCAACACCTTCCATGTTCTGTCCCAAACCTCCCCTAAGACCTTCAACACAAACCCGTCGAGAGAATGATGCAAAGTTTTTCGTTTCTTAAGTTAGCTTGCTTGCTGTATATTTTTTTTTGTAATTCTTTGAGTGTAGAGAACTTTCACTTGTTTTCGAATGTTTTTATTTTCTGTTTTTGTATGCTTATTTTAACAGAGAATTTTGTGTGAACAACTAGAGAGATTGACGTGAAGAGTTTGAAAGAATAGACTTAGAAGAGTAGTAGTTATATAGGCTTTAGGAGTCTAATTTTAGAGAACCTAGTCAAATAGGTTTACTTAATGAGTAAAAAAATCTGATTTTATTTGAGTTTCAATCATTCATTAATAACCATTATCAATTAATTATAATAATTCAATAGCTTAAATAAAAATCAAAATTAATTCATTGGTTCGACCTACGTTCGAACCTGGGTGAAGCAAGACCTCACTTCAAGAGCTAAATTTCGGCTCTCTCTCCCTAAATTGCCCTTCCAACTTATTAATTAAATAATTAATTATATATTTATGGTAATTACGATATTACCCTTATCCTGGATAAAGACCATTTTACCCCTAGACCATCCAAATCTAAGATTTCCGCTTTTAAAGTCCGGTAAAGACTCCTTCGAGTAAATCTTCATATTTGAGAGCCCTACATGGTTGGACCCCACATTTACAAGCTCAAATAACTCCCCAAGTTAGTTGGCTTGGATGTAGCAAGGATTCTGAAATCTGGTTTTGCGCACATCATCCGTGGTGAACCTATCTAATCTAAGGCTATTCTTGATCATTAAGTATCCACTAGTTTTTCTCCATTTTTAAGGGTTTGTTACCATCAAATGAATTGTAAAATCCATAGTGGTTAGTATTAATACTTTGGTGGAAGGAGCTGTCTCTTGGAAATCTCCAAACAAACATGGTATTCTCTCTCTACATGGAATCTAAAATTCATGGCTTGATAAGGCTGGTGAAGAAGAGGAATGGCACCTCCAAAATTTCCTGAGATATTCCATTCTTGGCCCAACCTGTTTGAACCAATTTGCCATACATTGCGATAGTCAATCATCATATGTAGGGCAGGGAGCCTATGTACATTCGTTAGTCTCGTCATATAACATAGACATAACACCATAACGACAACCTCTCATAGTGAATATTCACAATTGACTATGTAAAGTCAGCGATAATGTGTCAGATCCACTAACGAAAGTGCTAGGAGAGTGGCAGTTGAAAGATCATCTAAGGGAATGGGTTTAAACGGCTTAGTAGGACATCAGCAAGACGGTAACTCTATCTAAGCAGACTAGATCCCAATAACTCTAGATTCAAGGAGAAAATAGAAGTTTTGTGGCTGACGGTTCGACATTGTCAAATAACGCATCCATTCGCATGAGAAGAAAATGTTCACGAAAAGGTTAAAGACTTGAAAGGCTTGTTATGAGGTAATAAATCTTAATGTTTTTAATGATTTGCTTCGTTTAGTAGATTTTTGACCACATAGTGTATCACGAGATGACCGGTTTAGAACTCACCTTTGTTAGTGTAAGTGGAAGCCAGCTTTCATGAAAAAGGTATAGTCCCTCATCGGTAATGAAAATTAAAATAGGATATTTAAATAAATACAGCACCTTATAATTGTTAAAAGGGTTGGAAAGAGGACCCCCCTCCGGCGCCGTTCCGTCGTCGCTCGCCTCGCTTTCGACTTCGGCTACGGCTACAACTTCTTATATATAATTTTTCATTCACTAAATTAATTATATTTAGATATAGTTATATTTAAATGATACCATATACACTACAGTTTAAAAATAACAATTGAAAACCCTTAAATCTGAAAGGAGTTAAAATATTTTTTAATCATTTAATGCAAAGAGATTTTCAAAACATTCTAAATTTGTTGTTATGAGTTAATGAAACATTAAGTACTATATTTATTTTTAAACTAAAATTTTATCTTCAAAATCAAAACAATTGATTTCAAATTAAATGATGCTTTTCTTAAATTTCTTGTCTACCGAAAAAGAAATTTATTTCTCGAGATAGGAAACATGAATGTTGATGATTATTTACACATTTAGATAAAAAAACCCAGGTGAATTCCTGATAACGTTGAATGTTATCATAAGAAAAGCAGACATTTCAAATCATATCTAATTTTAGTTGATGTATGATGTCATTTTGAATGGTAAAAATATTTTCTTGAAGCAACCCTAGATGCTATTAAATATATAAAAATGAGGGATAAAAATTTTAATGTGGTGGTAAAGTTAGACATGGCTAAGACATATGATAGGTTATTATAGATTTTTTACTAACGTCCTAAGGAAGTTTGGTTTCTTTAAAATAATTATTGACATGGTCCAGAAACATGTGTATAATAATCAATAGTCTATGTTGATTAATGATCAATTTCATAAATATTCCCCTAGTCATTCATGGGTTTGAAACAAAAAGACCATTTTCCACAGATGTATTCATCACTGCAAGTTTGCAACAAAAGTTTTAGCTAAATCACTTGACATTTTACATGGGTATGATAGTGACGTTATTATCTTCTATTCTAGAAATAAAGTATGACTAATTAAGATAATGAAACTGTTTAAGACTATGAAAATATCTCTGGTTAGCTGGTTAACGAGTCAAAAAAAATTTAATCACGATACAACTCCTTCGATAGTTGTAATTAAAATAAAAAGACTAAATTTCCATGGATTAGAGAAGTTAATTTTCATAGAAAGTGTGGTTGATTTTCTTCAAAGTTATGAACCTACACTTAACTATCTATAGAATAGTGGAGTTTACCAAAAATAGTATGAGCTAAATGTAGTACAGTTAGATCCAGCAAAGAAAACCTGAGTCGAAGATCATATAATTTTTTTTATAAGATATAATAATGGAGATCTAATTTATGTTGAGACACAAAGCATAAAAATGGATACAAACATGTAATCCGAGTTGACCTCAATTTGAAAAAGGCTTTATAATATTGCCTAAATCAAGTATTTCACCAAATCAGTCTTGAGATAGATTCTCTAAGTCACAGAATATTGTTAGGAGGGATTCAGAGAATACCTTGGGAGTTAAAAGTGAGGATGGAAAACTTACTTGTATAAAAACATCAACAACCTTTAAGGTTGAATAGAAAAGAATGAAAAGCAATTGAGTCTCACATACATAATGTTTACTGAATAACTTATGAGCATTTCAATGGAAAAATAGTTGTGAGCAAACTAACCTAAGATGTCAGCCAACAAAAAGTGATACAATCACCAGCAAAAAGCTTGATTAAAGAAACTGGATTTGCATTTTATATTCTTGCATCCAACCATGATATAAAGAAGAAGGAGCTAACTTGGATTTCTCTTCCTCTACTGCAACTGTGAAAGCAGAAGGAGTTATCTTGTAGATGAAATAAGGGTGAAAAAAATAAAAAATACTTATAGAGATATACGTGTTTGATATGTAGCAAGAATTGATGGAAAATAGAGGGAAGGAGAGGAATTTGAAAAGTTTAGAACTTGAAAGATAGGAACTTGAAAAGTCCTCTAATGATTTAAATAAAAAAGGCATAGTCTCCTCATCGTTAAATGGAAATGAAATAGAGAGTTTTAAATAAATAACACTCCTTAATTGTTAAAAGTGTTTGAAAGAGGGAACTCCCTCGCGCCGTCGTTTTGTTATCCTCGCTTCGGCTTTGGCTTTTGGCTTTGTAGTGGATTATGTCGAGAGATAATTTTTTGGATAAATTTTATTTAATTATTTCTTTAATTTGATTAATGGAAACAATTATTTACACTTATTAGTGATAACAGAAGTTACAATGTTTCAACTTTTTGTTAACCTAACTCGACCTCGGATCCGTCGCTGCAGTGACTTGTTTTAAAATTCGTTATATTTAAAAATTCCGCCCTCCATGACTGTTCTGAAAGTTGTCGTTTTCAGAATTCTTCTTCTTGCCTATAAATACCATTCAGTCTTCAGAATGTTTTCCTTTACAAATTTTTTGATCTTCCTTCTTATTAAAAACACATATTTTTCGTGTACTTTCCTGTTGTGGATTGATTCGCGACAATATTTTTTTTTTTTAGAGTTTTTTGTATCATATTCTACTGATTAAGATCATTTTCACCTGGGAAGTTATATTCCCAAATCAAACTTTGATCTAGAGGGAATACTTCCTTAAGGGGACACTATGGAATCAGTGGACTTGATGTTCTTCCTAAATTATTAAAGGAGTGTTCCAGTTTCTGGTAATTTTTTACATATTCAATTATTTTTAACAAATAATTTCCTTTCATCTTACTTCCGTCTAAAAATCTAAGTTTACTCTCTGTTTCTGAATGATTTATGACAACCAGTAATTTCTGATTTTCATAACACAGATTGACAACAATACAAATTTGTAATACAGGGTTCTAACTCTCTTTCGAGTTTCTCACAAACTCATGGACCCCAACCAGGTGGTACACCTTCGATGGAGCAAGCAACACCAAAACTACTTTGAAATCAAAAGGCAACAAAACAAGGAATCTACCATTGATTTTGGAGCAAGAAATAACAGATCTATCGACGATGAAGAATCTTTTATAACCCACAGAACAAGGAAAAGAAGACCACTATTTGAAAGAACCAACAGATACATTCTTAGTGGCTGCGAGAAGAAGATAGAGAAGATGAGATGACTAGGGTTTAAATTATGAAACCAAGATGACTAGGGTTTAAATTATGAAACCATATTATTTAGGGTCTTGTTATATACCTAAACTCCGTCACTTTTGGGCGAACTTAATTGTAATTGTTTTTTGTTATTTTTATGTTTTTATGGACACCTTTTTGGACCCCACTAGAATATATTTAACTAATAAATAATAGCGCCCAGGACAAAATTCAATTTTTTATAAAAAAAATAGCAAACTAGTAACAATTTCTAACATAATTATTAAAAATATTTACACTTTAGAATAATTATGTAAAAATGGCAATGTGTCAATATTTTAAAAAATAAATTTTATATTAATATTACTAATCTTGTTTACTTTTATTTCTCAAATTGGGCCAACATAGGACAATATTTACTTCCCTATCCGGTAAAAAAACACTTACATTACCAATTATCCCTCTTTCTAGGTTTTAACCTAAATCACTCCTTTCTTTCTCTTCCTTTTCTGACCATTGTTATCTTATTTCCTCGTTCAAGATAATCAACTCTTCAAATTTTCAAAACATTATTCAAGAAAACAATTAATTATACAGATTTTTCATCTTTGATAAAGGTAAATTTGAAGTAAACAATTATTTTTATGAGATTTATTGTGGATTTTTTCATATTCACCAAGTATTTTGTATTTTAGATTTTTAATTTTTTAAACAGTATCATTCGATTTTCTTGTGAGTTTTTTTATATTCACCAAGTATTTTGTGAGATTTTCCTATTTTATATTTTTATATTTTTCGTCTTTCAAACATTTTTGTTTGATTATTTTTTTTCATATTTGAAATTTAGTAGAATGTAGTAATCTACGCAGATCGGCATTCATACATCATATATTGTTTGAATTTTTTATACATTCATATTTAATAAATTTTAATTTTGCTTATAGCATTACTATGCACAAGTGAATACGGATTCAGATTTGAATTTGGTGAAAAAAATTTGGAGGAGGAGGAGTTTGCAAAAATTGAATTCATATTACAATTATATTGATATAATTTTTGTTTCTGAATTATTTTTCTTTTATTCAACATTTGTTATTTTTTATTAAGAACATTGTGTAATCCTGTTTAGAGGTCTTTTGAAGATGGCAGTGATTTTTCTAGTAATAACTGTCGGTCGACGATCCACGAGACCGTCATTGGCGCTACGGACCGTCCGAGGGGGTCTCGTTCCAAAAAACTTAGACCCTGAGAATTGGTTGATTGTGTCGGGGTTAGGTGGATCGACTCTCCTGAACGTCACACGGGTATGGCGGATGGACCGTCGCAGGCATGACGGGAACTTCACCCCGACTCTTTAAGAATTTGAAGTCCTCTGAATGCTTTGCGACTCTGCAAGAAAACTACAGACCGTCACAGTCTACGTAACCTTTTGATCTGGGTCGGATTTCCTGTTCAAATGTTTAAGGGGCGTTTTTGGGACTATTCCTCGCTTATAAGTTCAAGTTAGTGTTTTTAATTTAATAATGTCAATTACTTGGGGTTAAAGGAGACAACCTTGGAATAAATAGTGGGTTCTTTTATCATCAGTTTATACTTAATTTATGATAATTAGGTTAAAAGATAAAGGTTTTGAATAAGAAAATAGAAAGAAACAGAGAGAAGAGAAAAACGATCGAGAGAAGGGAGAAACGAAGAGGAACGCAAACACTTTGAGGAATACGCTTGCTTGATCACGAATCTTCGGTGTAGGTATGTTATTGTTTTATGCTATTTCATAGTAAACTCTTATAAGGCCGAATGATATGTATTGGTAGTATTGTAAGTCTCCTATTATGCTAATTGTGTGCATTCATGATGTAATTTATTTGTGATGAATTAGCAATGATGAGGCCCTGTAGCATCTCAAACCTTAAAAACCTCTTTGTAAGGATTGATGGCATTGGTATAAAAGAAGGCTTTGATGAACTGAAAAGATAGGATAGTGTATCGTGTGTCACGTTCGCCACAGTAGAGTAGTAGTGGTCGGGATGGTCACTTTCCGACACCAGGATAGTAGAGTGGATCGGGGTGTCACCTTCCGACCCCAAATAGTAGTAGTGGATCGGGTGTCAACGTTCCGACAGCCAAGGATAGTAGTAAATGGAGCGGATTTCACGTTCCTACACCAGGATAGTATAGTGGATCGGTGTCACGTTCCGACACCAGGATAGTAGATGATCGGAGTGTCACGTTCCGACAACCAGGATAGGTTAAAAAGAATGAATCTTGAAGGCAGTGTAATGACTCAATCTAAGAACCTTTTTCCCAAATATATGGTGTGGAGCTTGATCCTCATAGATGTGCTTTGTTGTTTTATGGCCAAGGTTATGGTAAATGTTGTTGTCACCTGTTAAGAATATTAGTTGATTTATTAATGTTTATGATCTGATTTATGCTTTCATATTTTTGAAGTTGGCCGATGATACATTCTCAGTTACTTGTTTTTTGTACTGACCCACCCTACTTGTATGTTTCTTTTCTTGTTATTTGTGGATCAGCAAAACGTCATCGCCTTCGACTTCCCCAACCGCACTCTAGGCAGACTTCGCACATCATATTCATGGTGATCTATTGTACTAGCTCGTACCTTGATTCTTTCCTTCGCTCTTGCTGTCCTTGAAGTCTGAAGTCATACAATGGACCATGTCTTTTACACTTATTTAGTTTCTTTAGATACTCTTAGATTCAGTAATTTGAGGATTAGTTCTTGTGATGATGACTTCCAGTTTTGGGGAATAGAAATTGATAAATTTGAGAAGTTATTAGTTGATTTCGTAATGTAGTTTTAAGTCTTCCCGCATTATTTTCTTTATTTTTGTTGAAATGTTGGGATTATATTGGTTGGTTCGCTCACATAGGAGGGTAATTGGTGGGTGCCACTCGCGGTCGTTTGGGTCGTGACAAAAGTTGTATAGAAGCATAACGGTTCGTTGGTCTATCTCTACAAGAAAGAGTCCCTAGTAGAGTCTTGAGGAACGGTAGGGGGACACCTTTACTTTTCTTTGAGAGGCTATAGGACTTTTTATGAAAAAATTCCATTCCTTCTTTCGTTCGTGCTTTAGCTTGTATCCAATTGGTATGTAGGTTATACAATTGTTATTTGACGCAAATCGTCACTCTATTCCGCAGATGGGTTAGAACTAGAGGCAACAATTGCGCCAACACCAGCACCGGCAAACCAGAGCTTCTGAGCCAGCCTTTGGGGCTGTAGCTCAAAGAGGGCGTGGCAAGATGCCGTGGTATAGGTTCGCTGTGTGGACTCCTACTAGAGGAAGAGGACAAGCACCTGGCCCATCGTACTTTAGGGCGGTGAACCGCCACCACTGAGTGAAGTGTAAGAGAGGGTGAGAGGGGACTAATGAGCAGTTCACAATGAGGAATGTACCACCCCAACCTACCGCAGAGATGATACCAGGTTGTTTCTTTCTTGCCTTTTCTTTATCGTGTTATCTAATCAGGGTAGACACCTCGCAGTGTTTTTCTGCCCAGTACCCTAGGTTCCCTGGGGTACCACACCCATGAAGCTGGTTGTGGCGTTCCCGCATGATCCTCATTGGAAATAGGACCACGTTTCCTCCCATTGACTACAGGGCCATAATGACAAGTGATCAGCAACTAATTTTCATCAGGTAAGTTCTTGAAATTGAAACCACCAGTCTACAAGGGTGCTGATCTGGAGGATGCCTATGAATTTTCTGGTCGATTGTGTATGAACGACTACACAGATGTGTCTAGTAGAACGATTTGTGCGTCAAATTTGTGACTTCTATCAATTCAGGGGAAAATGCCAATAATGGTGCGATCGTAATTTGAATGTCAACCAACACCAGCACCACCTATGACTTGGTCCCCTCATTCTCTAGCTTGTTTATTTTATGGAGAAGTATATACCAGCCCCAACTTTGAGTATAGGAGGAGCAGAAGATGAGTTCCTTAGCCTATAGCAGGCAGCATGTCGGCACTACGTATGAGGCTTAAGTTTCGTGGCCCATTATCTAAGGTATGACACCCGCTTTGGCTTCAGTCCAACAAGATGGATGCGCCGTTTTTGTGGAAGGGATTGCGGGTCAGATTTGCAGATTCCAGCCCACAGGTTCTACTGCAGAAGCCAAAGAATCCTTTCAAGGAAGTGGTAGAGACTTTGTAATAGAGGTGGAGGGAGTTGAAGCCAGATGACTTCACCATGGCATCAACCACTAGAAGTTTCGTAAGGGAGTGAGTTTAGTGGTTCTTACTCAGAGGGCAGAGTTTTCATGAAGGATTATAAAACAGCCCAAAAAAAACAAAGACCAAAAATACAAAAAATTCAGGCTTCGCAAACTACACAAGGCTGTAGCTGGGGGTCCACCTCAGACCGTCCACTTTCTCCTGAGTTTGGGAGGTTATCGCCAGACTCCGTCATTCTCACAGAGACTATGCTTGAACCCAGAGAGGCTTATGGATGTGGGGAAATTGGACATATTAAGGAGATATTGTCCAAAACAAAGTTTACAGACCCCCAATATTCAGGTAGAGTTGGTCATGTAAGAGGCCCCTTCTGGAGGCGTGGTGGTCAGTAGTGGTGGTCCGCAACCAACCGGGGTGGCGTGCATGCGATGACCGCATGGCACAACATGGTAGGCGGCAACTGGACAGACAGGGTGATAAGGGCCTCCTTGTATGTAGCTTCCCTGGAGTCGTTAATTAAAGAGAGATGGGGCAAAGAGAGGTGGTATGGAGAAAATTGGAAAAGCGGAGGAGAGCGCGGACGTGAGGGGAAGGGAGGTGGACGGGAATGCATAGAGGAAATGGGTAGTTAGTTTGTTGTGGAAATAGGGAGGTGTTTAAGTGGGTCTTAAGCGGAGACATCAGTCTGTTACATCAGTAATCTTTTGGTTTGTGTGCTATGTCTTCTGTCTTATTTGATCCTGGCTCCACATTTTCATATGTATCTTCCTCATTTGTCTACTGGCCTTAATATCATTGTGAATTGCTTTTGACATTCTATTCGTGTTTCTAGCTCTGGTGGTTAGTTTGTGATATGTTGAAAAGGTGTATAGGTCTTGTCTTGGTGGACTTTATGGGGGGAGGAATACTCATGTAGAGTTGGTGATCTTCGAAATGGTTTGATTTCGATGTAATTCTGGTATGACTTGGCTTTCTCCAAACTTTGAATCTTCGATTGTAAATGCAAAACTGTGACATTGGCCAGCCTGGGACAATCCGTTAGTGTGGGAGGGTACTACCCTTCCACCCAGTTCGTATCATCTCCATTTTCCTTTCTTTCTCGTGCTAGGCATGGTTAGTAAAGGGTGTTTTCTTTCTTGGCACACCTCCGGGATGATATACCCAGGCCCTTCAATTGAGTCGTTTCCGGTCTCCGTGCAGTTTCCTTCTGGATGTTTTTTCCTGCAGACCTCCTGGTATGCCACCAGATGAGATATTGACTTTTGCATTGATCTGGAGCCGGGTACTCGCCCCATTTCCATACCCCCTTATAGGATGGCTCCCTCTGAGTTAAGAGAGTTACAAGGCCCAACTTCAAGAGTTGTTAGGTAAAGGCTTTTAATTAGAGACCAACCAGTGGCATCCTCCCCTTGGGTCTGCCAGTGTTTTATTTGTTAAGAGAAGGAAATGGGAGCTTTCTGATGTGCATAGACTAAAGAAACTGAATAAGTACTGTTAAGAACAAGTTATCCCGGGGGGAAACTCTTCCTCTGGCGCATGTGATGGATTTGTTCGATCAGTTACACAGTGTTTGTCCTTCTCAAAATCGATTTGAGTTCATGGTTATCACAATTGAAAGTAACGGGCAGCGTATGTGCCCAAGACTGCCTTTTCGGACCATGTATGGGCCTTATGAGTTCTTCGTATGTCTTTTGGGCTACTATGCCCCTTGCTAGCTTTCATGATCATGAAGGACTCGGTATTTTTTAGCCATATTTGGATCTCTTTGTCATTGTATTCCATTGATGATATACTGATATACTCAATAGCAAGAAGAACATGATGAGAACTTGAAATTGTACTGGAAATGTTGATGGAGAAAAAGCTTTATGCCAATTCTCCAAGTGTGAGTTTTTTGGCTTAGATTCGGTGTCCTTCTTAGGCATGTGGTTTCTAAGATCCGAAGGGGTGAAGAATTGGGTCAGACCCACTAATGTACAGAGTAGGAGCTTTGTGGGTTTAGTAGCTGAGCTACTACCCGTCGATTTGTCAAGGATTTCCTCTGTTTCTCTTCTTCCCGATTAAAATTTACTAAGCAAAGCGTTCCATTTGTATTGTCGGACGTGCGCAGAAAGCTTTCAGAAGCTCAAGACCTTGTGACTACTTCACAATCCCTTACCCTAGCCCTGCCAGTGGAAGGTCAAGAATTTTTCGTTGTTTATTGTTATGGCCTCCTATTCTGGTTTGGTGCAGTACTCGCACGAGAAATGTAATTGCTTATGCTTCGAGGCAATTAAGGTGCAGGAACGTAATTTATACGACCACGATTTGGAGTTGGCTGTAGTAGTGTTGTATTAAAGCATGGAGACATTAATCTATCGGGGTTAAAGTGAAGTCTATAACGGCTCATCGTATTAACAGTATGTCTTTGCCTCAGAAGATTTGAATTTGAGAAGAGGAGATGATGGAACTACTGAAGCTATGATATCACTATCTCTTGTAATCATCCGGGAAAAGCTAATGTTTGTTGCAGATGCTTAAGTAGAAGTGCAGAAGCAGTGGGACGTCTAACTCACTTGCAATTTTCCGAACCCCCTTGGCTGAGAGGTTCAAACCTGGCTATGACTTTTTATGAGTTACAAGTTAAATTAGAAGGGAGGATTGTGGCCTGTGTGGAGGCAAAAGATCTTCCTTTCTTGAATCAGATTAAAGGAGAAGCAGTTACTCGATGAGAACCTGATCCAGATCCGAGATAAGGGTGTTCGAGGAGGGCTAAAGATGCAAAATCGATTGAGGAAGGTGTTTTGAAATTAGGGAAGGGATGTGTCCCCGCGTCGATGAAATTTGATTTACACCATTCTTTACAGAGGCTCATAGTTCAGGATATCTATAATCCTTGTGCAACCAAGATGTATCGTGCCTACAAGCAACCATTTTTGGTGGAGTAGAATGAAGCGCGACATTGTTGATTTTGTTGCCAAATGCCCGAATTGCAGCAAGTAAAGTAATGAACACCAGAGGCCTGGAGGAACACTTCAAAAAAGGAATGCGCATTCCTGAATGAGTGGGAAGAGAATTGTCAATGATTCGTGTTGGTCCTTCCAAATACATTTGGCAAGTTGATTCTATTTGGGTAATTTGGACAGATTAACTAAGTCTGCTCACTTCATTCCGGTTCAGGTGATTAAATGCAGAGAGTTAGCCATAGACTCTACATCTCAGAAATTGTTCGATTGGATGTAGTTCACGTTCCATCATATCAGATAGAGTACGCCGTTTACGTTCTAAGTTTTGGAGAACATTGCATGCTGAATTAATGTATGAGGGTGCCTTAGGACTGAATTTCACCCTCACCGATGGGTCACGTCTGAGCGAACATTCATATTGTGGATATAGATGCTTCGTGTATGTTTTGATAGAATTTGGTGGTCTTGGGATAAACTTCTACCCTTAGCATAGGTTCTCATACATAATAGCTATCACTCAGCATTGATAATGCCCATCTCGAAGCATTGTATGGGAGGAGATGTAGTCTCTCTTGGGGTGTTTGATGCATTGAGTTAGAACCTGGGGTAACTGACCTTCTGAGGAATATTCGATAAAGTGGAAATGCCTTCAAGGAAAAGCTTTTAGTGGCTCAAAGTAGCAAAATAGAATATTGCAGATGCGAAGGTTAGAGACTTGGTCTAGTTTATGGAGGGTTAACAAGTCCTTCTGAAGGATTTCACCATGAAATGGGTGATGAGGTTTGGTAAAAGAGGTAAGTTAAGCCCAAGGTATAAGTTTGACTCATTTGAAGTACTTAAACGAGTAGATAAGTAGCGTAAGTGAATAGCCTTACCTCCCAAGGACTTCGGGGTGCACCGGTATATTTCATGTGTCTATGTTGAAAAGATACCATGGGGATGGAAACTACATTATTCGTTGGGATCAGTTCTGCTGTTGATGAGAATTTGTCTTATTAGGAGACCTGTTGCTATTTAGATAGAGAAGTCCGCAGTTAGGTCAAGGGAGATTGCATCATCAAGTTTCAATGAAGCATCGCCAGTTGAAGAGCCACCTGGGAGAAGGAGGCTGATAATGCAAGAAAGATACCCACACCTGTTTTACAGATTCGGTAACTCCTTTTCGCTCATGTTTTTTTTCTCTTGTATCGTCGAGAACGAACGATTTGGTAAATTGTTATATATTGTAACGACGCTTTTTTAGGGTCGTTTTGAGGGCAGTATTAGTTTATTCGGGTATAACGGTCTGGGTCGACGGATGCCATGAGGACTGTCATGGGCAGTCGACGGACCGTCTAGGGGTCTCGTCCAAAAACACTTAGACCCTAGATTTTTAGTGCGGAGATCGACTCCTGAACGTCACAAGGGTGGCAAGACGTACCGTCGCGGCATGACTGGCTGGTCATAACTCTTTAATGAATTTGAAGTCTCTGAACGCTGTGACTACTCTGCACGACAGAACGTCCAGGCTGCGTAAACCTTGACTGGGTCTAATTTCTGTTAAATGTTTTAAGGGGCGTTTTTGCCTATTCTGGCTTATAATTATAAGTTCGTGGTTTATGTTAATAATCATTACATTGGGGTTAAAGAGACAACCTTGGAATAAGAGTGGGTTATTTTTAACACTTTTATACTTATTATATGATAATTAGGGTAAAAGAGAAAGGGTTTGAATAAGAAAAATAGAAGAACCAATAGAACGAGAGAAACGATCGATAGAAGTGAGAAAACGAGAGGAAAGCAAGACTTTGAGGCATAGTCTTGCTTTGATCACTAATTCTTGGTGAGGTAGGTTATGGGTTTTGCTATTTCCACTAGTAAACTCTTACTACGATGATATGGTATTGGGGAGTATTGTAAAGTCTCCTATATGCTTAATTATGTCAGCATGAGGTGATTATATAATTTGATGAATTAGTCAATGAAGGTTTTTTGCATCTCAAACCTTAAAAACCTCTTTTTTATGATGATGCCTTGGTATAAAGAAAGCTTGATGAACTAAAAGAATGAAATAGTGGATCCGGGTGTCACTTTCCCGACACCAGTATGTAGTAGTGGATCGGGTGTCACTTCCGAACCAGGATAGTAGGTATTGGATCGGGTGTCACGTCCGACACCAGGATAGTAGTGTGGATCGGGTTCACGTTCCGCACCAATGTAGGAGTAATGGATCGGGTGGCACGTCCGACACCAGGATAGTAGTAGTGGATCGGTTTGTCCCGTTCCTAACACCAGGCTATTAGAAAGGATCGGAGTGTCACGTTCCGACACCAGGAATAGTAAAAAGAATAATCTTGAAGCATGTTATGTAACTCAGATCTAAGAACTGTTCCCATGAGTATGGTTTGGAGGCTTGCGTCCTCATAAGATGTGCTTTGGTGTTATGGCCAAGGGTTATGTAAATTTTGCACCTGTTAAGATATTAGTTGATTTTATGTTATTATCACATGATATATATTGCTTTCTATTTTGAGTTGGCCGGGGGGGAGGGGATATACCTTCTAGTACTTGTGTTTTGTACTGACCCTACTTGTATGTTTTCTTTTCTTGTTTATTTGTGGAGTGGCAAGCAAACCGTGCATCGACGTCGACCTCACCCGCAACTCTCTAGCAGACTTCAGCACAATCAGATTTCAGGGTGAGCTTATTTGACCTAGCTGCGGACTGGATTTCTCCTTCCGTCCTTGATGTCTTGAAGTTTTCAGAACTTGACCATGTCTTTTTTACTTATTTTAGTTTCTTAGATACTCTAGATTCGTAATTTGAGTAGAGATGTTCTGTGCTGATGACTTCCTTCCAGGTTTGGGAATAGAAATTGATAAATTGAGAATTTATAGTTGAGTTCGTTAATGAGTTTTAAGTCTTCCGCATTAATTTCTGTATTTTGGTTGAAATGTTGGGATTAGATTGGTTGGTTCGCTCACATAGGAGGGTAAGTGTGGGTGCCACTCGCGGCTCGTTTTGGGTCGTGACACATTGTATTTTATTTTTAGTTTGTAGTCATTCCAATAGGTATGCAAAATAGATTTGCATATTTTAAACATAGATGAATCATTTTTTTTTTCATATTCAATCTGTAATTTTCTTATGTATTTTTTCCACTATGTATGATTTTTTTTTTCAAAATGTTGTATCCCTATTTCTTTCATAGTCAATTTGTATCTTTTTTTTTTGGGATATTGTATCCTTCCTCAACATATTGTATTATTTCCATCATATATGCTATTTTTTAATCCAGAATCTTGTATCCTTTCATAATTCATATTCATAGTTTATATTTTTTTAACTTGTAGATAAATTATGAGTTTTTACAATACATATGTTATGAAACTATATACATTGAGAAGAAGAAAAAAGTAGGGAGAAGAGAAAAGACTTCTTATTTCTCTTGAAGTATATTCAGGATTAAGAGATCTTTAACAAATCTTATTTACAATGAAGGAAAACTCTTTATTTATAGGAAAAACCTTACTTGGTCCCCAAGTAGGATTTCGAACCATATCCTACTAGGACTCCACATAATTAGACATCACTATAATACAAATTGTTTATAACAACATATTAATTTTAAAATAATTAAAAATAAAAAAATAAGCAAGAAAAAGATAAATGTTATGATACTATAAGAAAAGAAGAAAGTAGAGACAGAACTTATTATTTCTCTTGAGGAATGATCGTACAATAAGAGACCCCGGGGGGGTGCTATTCTCTGTAGAAAAAATTACTTGGTCCCAAAGTTAGATCTGAAAGTATGTTTTTAAAAACAGATAGACATTCAATATATTTATGACATTAGAAAATTTTTGTTATCATAGAGATATGTTCTTCACTTGGACTTCCTAAATATTATTGATTTAAAGTTTATATTTTTTTCCGAAAAAATATTAAATAGAAATCCTAAAGATTGCAATAACTATAAAATAAGAAAGCAATTCAACTAAACTGAATGAATGCAATGCATCAATTTTCTCTTGTTTAATTTTGATAAAATATTATTATTGATAGATAAGTGAAATTATTTTTTAATATTAAAATTAAAGGATTAGTGTTTCGTTGAATAGAAAATTGAGTATTAAACTTTGAAAAGATTAATTGGTAATTAAAATTTTAAGCTTTTTGTGTGTGTGTGTGAGACAGAGCCATTTTGGATTTTTTCTTTTCTCAAGCTATATGGAATTCAACTATGCGGCAAATGTGAAGAAAATATTAGTAAGTTTTATATTGCGTGAACTATCAAATAAAGTTGCCTTAAAGTTGCGATTGCAAAGAAGAATGGGTTAGCGTCATGATTTAGTTCAACTAATGCTAATAAAATTGATTTGGATGAGGATTCTTCTAATGAAAGTAACATGTTAGACATATATTTTGATAAAGTGACTAAGGAAGGAGATATCCAACCTAGACAACAAATAAGTGAAAGCAACAAAAGAAAAAATAGACACATGGAAGACACCAGTAGTAGGTAGTTGGGAGATTGTTAAGTTTACTACGATGTTTGTGGGGGTCGTTAGGACGCACACTTTATGAGTGGGGCATGAGGGTTGACCAAGTCAATCATATTGGCTAGTACCAACCCACACTTTCGACAAAGGGAAACATTAGGAAATAAGATTTGATGACACCATAATGATAAACTATCAATCTGTTGGACTGTGTAAAGATGCAAAAGTAAGCTAAAAGGACAAATCTTTAGCTGGTTATTGGGGGGGGGGGGGCTTTTTCATGGACAATCTATCTTTTTTACTTCATGCATTTGTAAAAAGAAGTTTGAGGTCTGTAACTCAAGATTCTTCTTGGGTGTTATATTTTTGTATTATCTAAGCATTTTTGTTTGTAATATCATGAGATCTTGTTCTGTCTAGCTCTTATTTTCTCCATACTTGTTAGTTAGTTGCTATCTCACTAGGATTGATAAAGTAAGGTCTATCCCTCTTCTATTGTACTTATAGATGATGAGATATTTATTTTTATTTTTATAAAAGACCGCTAGACTCTTTCTAATGGTAAAATTATTGGATATAACATATTTACGTTTTGAACTTCTATTTGGATCTCAATTTTATTTTTCTTATTTTGATATGTACGAAAATGCCACAATTTATGAAAAATACAATATCTTCCCTAATACTTATAATCTACCAAATGAGCAAGTCATAATTAATTATAAATAAGATGATAGAATATCATAAAGCACCTCATTAACAAATAACATTTTTTTCATGTTCCTTGTAGATACATGTTTCTGATTATTTGCTATCACAAAATTTTACATAATTTTATAAATATCCATTGATTCAATAAATAAACAGTAATAGTAATTAATTTTTTAACAGAAAAGGGTGAAAACGCCCTCAAACTACGCGACACTAACAAATATGTCCTTCATTTGTAGTTTGGTCCAAAAATTTTCTTTAATTCAATACTTTGGTCCAAAAATGCCCTTATTGTTATTTTGGGGTAAAAAATGCTTCTTTTTTTTAAAAATATATTATTTATTTTCTTTTTAACACATTCTTTTTCTAATAATATTTTCAAAATTGGCAATTCTGTATCTTGAATTCATAAAAAGAAACAATTTCTTAGTTTATTATAATTATTTGCTATCATTATACAAATAAAAACTAATGATGGATATACAATAATATTACAAATATGACATATATTACCTGTTGACATGGTACATGAAGTTATTTTATTTTAATTAATAAGATAAGATTAAGAAGAAAAAAAATATTTTGTACATTGTTATTTGTTAAAGTGATTTGAAAAGAAAGAATAATTGATAAGATGAGATTAAGAACGAAAAAAACTATTTCCTACCTTTTTATTTGTTAAAAGTGATTTTAACAGAAAGAAATAAGATCATAGTTCTTTAATAAAATTTTAATCAAGAAGAAAATTTGTTTAAAAAAATAATAATATACTTATTCTGAAAAGAGAATTTTTGACCCGTTTTAGTAATTATAGAGGCAATTCTGGATCAAAATATTGACTGCAAGGACATTTTTGAATCAAAGTATTGAAGAAAATGACATTTTTAGCCGTACTATAAACGAAGGACATTTTTGTTCCTTTCACATAGTTTGAGGGCTATTTTGACCCTTTTCCCTTTTTAATATAATCACTCACATTCTGCAAATCATTTCTTCATGTCGATGCCAAGTCTTTTTTGCAAGATTAAAATTATGGGCGTTTTTTTGTATGTATAGCTTATGTATCAAGCTTTAAATTTATAAAAAGTGAAATTACCAACCTAAAAATGAAATCTTATTTTTAAGGTATATTTTTTAAATAAAGTATTCAATTAGTAGTTGAATTCTTTTCAAATTTCACTAAAGAAACACTGATTCAAATTTAAAATCTCAATTGCATGGTCAATGAACTCGTAATATTGTTTTCTTTTAAAAAAAAAGCGGAATAGTTAGATCTAAGAAATCCAAATACGAGGAAAAAATTTATATGATATTATTAATCAATGAGAATTAATTTTTCTTGAGTATATATAAAGGTCTACCAATAATTCTAAAAACCAATCTAGGGGGTGTGGGGTGGGTGACTTAAAAGAAGAAAAGAAACAGTACTTGGGGGGGGGGGACTATTGGTTGATGTCTTAAATGGTCAAAATTGGGGCGGCTCATTACATAGAGTTAAAGCATGGTTATTAGTTATGATGATATACATGAAAACGGATATAGAGTTTCAAGAACATGAATGCACCACAAAAAATGTCTTAACTGAAAATTGATCTTTAAGCCTCAAGGTTTATAGATAAAAAATCAACCAAGTCAATGTTTAACCTTCTTAAAGTATGAATAAAAGAATATAATATTAACATCAATTTTAGTAAATATATACAATAAAATACCCCCTTTTTAAAAGATCCAAAGTTCACGTGCCCTAAACTTAAACTTTGTGTATTATTTCCTTCAAAAGCACATTTTCATTGTTTACTCTATTCTTTGCCTTCTTTCATTTTTTTTCCTTTTCTATTTCTTTTCTTTACTCTTATTTGCGTTGTCTTTTTTTCCGAAATTTAGGCTGTTTTGACGGTGCCGGAAAAGAAGGTACAAATGGAGATGAAAATAAAAATTTAACAGTGGGGAGGAATATCAATAGTTCATATAGAAAGAAAGGAAAATGATTAAACGAAAATAATTGAAGCAAATAAGAAAGAAAGGAAAATGAATAAGGGAATTTATTTTGAAGTCAAATACCGTTGGTTTTATATATTCATATTATAATATATATATATATATATATATTATATGAAAAGGGAATTTTCGACTCATTAAGTAACTATATAATTATTTTTGAACCAAAGTATTGACGGTTAGGCCGTAAGGGTGTTTTTGGACCATAGTATTGATGATAAGGGAATTTTGGACAAAAATATTGACTGCAGAAGCATTTTTAAAACAAAACTATTAACTTAGGGCATTTTTGTTCAATTTCACTTAGTTCAAACATTTCTCCGTTAAAAAGAATATCTCAAAAAATAAATTAGAAAGACTAAAAAATAAAACAAAAAGGTAAGATGAATTGAATTATTTTTGAATAATAATATTGTAATTACCCATGTATAAGTTATAAGATTAAATACTTTAATACATAATATCAGGATCTTGAACATGATTATCTTATATAGAGATCGTTAGGGGCACATACCTGATGCAGAAGATATAATCACAGAGAGAAGTGAAGTCGTATATTGGTTTCTACCACGTGACCGTAACTTTATGTTAACACAACCGCCATCGATGGAATTAATGTAGAGAATATGTGGTAATCCTAATGGGCTGAAGGAGGACCAATTGATAGATGTTATGACTTAATCTTGTATGTCCATCAAATAACCAATGTACGGACTATATCTATTCCTTATTAATGTTATTTATGATATTACTTGAGTTACAAGTAAACATAGACCATAAGTAAGAAATAATTAATAATAATTCTTACATTCTCCCACTTGACTTAATGATCATATAACATTAATATGTCATAAGCATTAATTGCACATATAATAAATCTCTTCTATAATGCCAATCATAAATATCATAATACAACAAACTAATAATGCGAGTTATGACAGTTATATAGAAATTGTAAGGTACATACTTCCTTCCATATACTAATACATTAGAAACTCATCTTACTAGGTCAAGCTATAAAACATATAACATTATGGTCCACAATAATGTCTCCTAGAGACTTATCTTGTGATATTAAAACAATAATGTGTACACCATTATCAGAAACAAGATATTGATTAAAGTATGTTGGAAACACATACGGCTAAGCATCCTACCTCTTTCACTATTTCTTATGCCCTACTTTTCTTTTCATTTCATCTTTACCTTGCTCCCCTCTTTGTTCTTTGTGGAAGTGACTCTTACTTCTTTTTTTTCAACTCTTTTTCTTTCTTTTCTCTTTCTTTTTTTCTTTCTTTCATTCAATTGATAATTTTGACTGAGTCACCTCTCTTGACCACTTTTTTTTTCACGTTATTCTTTTCATACCCACTTTTTGGGTCATCGCTCATAATAGCCACCCTTAACTTATGTCTTTGCCATGAGTCGAGGTACACATTACCGAATGTTGAGTCAGAGCCAAGACGAGGTCAGTGTCTTCATTAGCCACCTTCAGCTTATATTTTTTACATAAGTTGTGGTGTACAATGTCAAAGGAGGGACCAGGGCCAACACATTATACCCAGGGAAGGTGAGTTGGTGAAGAAAAGAAAGGTCGATTATAATCTCAACATATTTGGATCAAAAAGGGATAATAATTTCATTTGGTTCACTTTATTTTAAGCTAGATGTTTGCTAATTCGAACAAGGGCCTATGATCCTTTCCTAGTTGTGTAAAACAGATTCCTTTTTGCAGGATCAACCGGACAAGTTCTAGATAGGTACCAACAGTGGAACAATCAAACTTCCTCACACTCTCTTGACACCACATTAACCTATCAGATTGTCAAACACCTAGTTTAAGTGTTCATTTGAGGGTCATGTAGTGGGTGCATCTCTATGTTATGATTAGAGCAAACACATTCAACCTCTTTATACCTATACATGCGAGCATTTTCTAAGAACGGGATATGATTCGTGCTTAGACATCATGCTTCATATTTTATGCTTTCATACTTTCTACAACTTACGACATGCCGACTCAACACTAAAGTAATCAATCTCTTGGGACAAAAGAACAAAGGGTAGAAAACCCCGAAGAGAGGATCGTGAGTTGGGATACTCAGCACCTTCACCCTAACACTCGCTTTCCATTTGCCCCACCTCCAACAAAATAGAATGCAATTGTCCCCAATGTATAAAAATAAAAACAGAGTGGTAGGTGAAGCAAACTTGAGGCGCATAGCGCCGATGATCAACAAGTAGGCGGGTCTGGTGTCTCGGAACCCGCAACATCATCAGTAGAAGGGTCACCCTCAGTGGTGCCCAGAACAATCGCTGCAAAATCAGTGGTGCTCCTCTCAACAACCTCAGGTCTGAAACTAGACACCTCAACAGCTAACTCTTGAGACCTAATCTGATGAGTCTCCTCATCAATCAAGATGATCTCCTCACGGCCTCAAAATCTGTCCGCTCCTGCTTTCACGCACGGGCATCTTTCCCTCAGTTGTGCAGCTGGAACGGTGCCTCTTGGCACAAACACGTGGATCAGGCGGCGGGTCAGTAAGGGATGTGAATAAATCCGCAAGCACAGTGTCCTCCGCTAGCTCGACGGGTGTAGTCTCGAGCTCTGGCCCCTCATCTGTAGAATGCTGTCATCATCGGCCTGCAAACTCGACAAAACCTTTTGAAGAGTAGTCAAGTCAATGGTGGGGGATGTGCGTGCAACAACCCACAACTCAAATGTATCAAGGGACTAGTGAACCGCCTGAATTTTCTAATTTGTGTGCTGGGCCACCCTCTTCTTAATCCGTTCCTCAACTTCTGCAATGGATTTGTGCATCAAAGGCTGGATATGATGCAACAGGGTGGCCATCTGTCTCTCTAACTTTTGGACCCTTTCTATCGGGACTAGTACTGCAGACAGTGGAGTAGACCCGTAGGAACTGGGTGCTCTAATAATGACATATGATCACTTGGTCGGGGTGGTGTTAGTGGTATCTAAAGTGGTAGGATCATCCCCTTGGGCTAACTCTACCGTATCCACCAAATTCTCACTCATCGGCTACAACTCAACTCTATGCCCTCTCCATTGTGTTGCCACATTGGCCTCTTCCATGATGAGACCTATATCAACAGTCCCGATCGGAGTAGGGAGCGCACCACGGTGCCAAATGGGCACTCCGACATCTCTGCATTAATGGAAGATCATACAGGCGAATGGGTAAGTAGTAGAGGTCTTAAAAGCCCTCTCATGTATAATGTAGATCAATAACTTTGCAAATTTGATCTCCAACCCGGCCACCAAGCCTGCTACCAATACCGTTCTATCCCATGTAAGAATGTTATCTTCTGCTGTCGGAGATAAGCGGTGGCGAACTAACAAAAAGAAGAACTTTGCTGTGAAGGTGAGGTTGAACTTTTTTTTTATAAGGCATCTAGGGTGTAACGCCTAGTCTGCTCCCTCACCATCAAAGACAGTTGTTGTGCAAGCCACCTCTTGGTTGTCTCTCTCTGATCTCTGGTCCTCTAAAACTAGCAACTCTTAACCATACCCCACGTGTAATAAAACTCCAGAGTAAGGGGGTCCTAAGTAACATCAGTGAGCACACCGTACAGGAAGCAGCGGATGGTAGTAGGAGAAATGTCCACCCGACAGCCTCGACTTAGAACCTGTGTGTGGGTGGATCCTGTTTGGCATGTCTCGCCCGCCTGTCCAAAGAACCTCTGAGAGTCGCCACATATGAGGTGGTAGAACTCTTGAACAATATTCTCTCTATACGACCCTAGACTTATAGCCATCCCCTCAAGCCTGTTGCGGGTAAACAATCTATGTACATCAGGGAATGTGTTAAGTCTCCCTGTAAGAACTCTCCACTCGACCGTCACCAATAGGGTCATAACCCCCTTGTCATTCAGAACCTTTGCTTCCATGTAGACCTGTATAGACCATCTACGCACCACCGGTTTGTCTCATCAGGAACCAGTGCAGGGACATCATCCTAGGGTGCCGTTGCAGACTCTGAACTATGAGCCTCATCAAAGGAGGCTTGGATGGAAGGAACCTCTAGGTGAGTGGTTCTAGTTGATCCGAATCAGAGGGAGTGGACTCATTCGACCCCGTAGAGTGGGACGACTCTAAACCTATTGCCACTTTGGAGCCAGATGCTCTTTCAGAACTCGAGGAAGACCAAGACAGTGTGCAGGTCAGTGTGCGCTCATCATCAAATTGGGAGGCAGTGACTAAATCAAAAGCCACCTTATGGGGGTTACCCCGACTGTCTTGTCCATATGGTGTAGGCGTACGGGTTCATGAGGGCACATATTCAGGATCCCACTTATCATCGAAAGTTTCGATAATATGAGGGGATGGTGCCACGGACTTGGACCTACCCCTGGAATAAACGATGTCTTGGTTGGGGTCCATATGAACCTGCAAAACATTTGTTAGTCTCATAGCTTTCTTACAACACACAAAAAACAAACAAAACAAATAAAGAAACACAAAGCACATTAGTTCAGACCTGCAATACTAGTTGAGTGGAACTATCGACGGTCCATCGATAGTGTGTGTCGTTGGAAACTTATTATATTCTTCATTCTACAGACCTCTCAGTTGGAAAAGGAAGATGTGCAGAATGCCGTAGTACACTTCCATAGTATGACATTTAGAATAAATTTTAAACTCTCTCAAAATAGAGTCTCAACTGGAAATGACGGACGTTTCTGAATGGTTTGGTCCGATCAAATCGACGACAATGTCCACATGCCATCGTCTTTCGAGCAAGCAATTTTAAGTATTGCTTTTTCCCCCTTCAAAAAAAATTTCTACGGGACCCCATCGACGGCCTGTTGATCAATCGATGGCCCGTCGATTAATCGACAGTGTGTCGACGGGGTTAGTGATTTTGGCCTGAGACAGATTTTAGGCCTTGTTTATGTTATCACATTTCGACACCTATTAGACTGACAAAAGTTTTACCAACACATAACAATAATTAAAAGACCATTTCTCCATCCTTAGGGTTTCGATTTCGCAAGGTTCATGCTCGGATTCAGAGATGCTACCAAACCCTTAGTCGAAAAGTCTATACACTCAGTTTAACAAGATTACACCACTACCCATTCACTTTCTATAATTCTAAGGGACATTTTACCCACGTTTTAACAAGCACGATATTAAAATTTTGTCCCTAAGTAAAGACACACATTCTAAGTTTCGTTTCCAACAACAAATGAACGAGAATTCATCAAGCAAAGGGAGTCAAAATACCTGAAGATCATAGTTGAGTTAATAGGTGGGTGATATTTGCAACAACTACGTTCCCGACCTTGAACAATGAGCGGAGAAAGCAATAGGAACCAAGTAGAATTTGGGAAGAAGAGGGTTTTGGGAATTTGGGGGAATTTAGTAGTATGGGGAATCTTTTCTAGTTTTTGTCCCTGCACGATTAACACCCATTAACATATTTTTTTTGTGTTTTTCTGGATACTTTTGAGACACGGACACTAAACTAATCTCTAACCAACACTAAAAAAAAGCATGAGGATGAGTAAAACAAAACGAAACAAGAAAAAATACAACTATTCCTACAAAGGAAAGAAAAACCTATTAGTGGATAGAGGATACACATTGGGTTGCCTCCCAAGAAGATCTTTATTTAACATCGTGGCACGACGCAAGATCCTTGATTACTCAGACTTCATCAAGGTGATATGCCTCAACCACTTCATGGAAACTCTCCTCATGCCTGAGGTAGATCTTAATTCTTTGCCCGTTGACAGTGAACTTTGCACCCTCCTTGTTCTCCAACTCAACTGCTCCATGTGGAAACACTTCAGTGATAAGGAGTGGACCCGTCCACTTGAACATGAGTTTGCCCGAAAACAAGCATATGCTAGTGTTGATAGATGCACCAAGTCCCCAAATGCAAATTCTAGATTTTCAATATTTTGGTAGTGGTACTTCTTTATCTTCTCTTTGTAGATGGATGAACTTTCATAAGCTTTTAGGAGAAACTCATTAAGGTCATTAAACCCATTAAGTTTTGTTCCACTGCTTCATTCCAATCCATCTTCAGTTTCTTCATTGCCTACATGACTTTGTACTCTAACTTACCTGGAAAGTGACAAGACTTCCTATATACAAGTTGGTATGGAGACATACCTATGGGGGTCGTGTATGCAATCTGGTAGGCCCAAAGAGAATCATCAAGTCTCCTTGACCAATCCATTCTATTAGCACTTACCATTTTCAATAGATTTTGCTTGATATTGGACACCTCAACATTCCCACTAGTATGTGGATGGTACAGAGTGGCCTTATTATGGCGAACCCCCAACTTATTGCAAAATGAGATCGACCATCACTAATAATGGCCACGAACGCGGTGACACTGTTTCTTTCATTGTTAGAAATCGACATAGCTTCCACACACTTTGACACGTAGCCCACTGCCACAAATATATATTTCATCCCATGAGAACTCACAAATGGGCCTATAATATCAATGCCCCATACATCAAATAGCTCAATCACTAGAATGAGATTTAAAAGGAGATCTTGCCACTTTGAAATTCCACCATCCTTTTTTACACCTGTCACATGACTTGGCAAACTCGTTAGAATCTTGGTGAATGGTTGGGAAATAGTACCCACACTACAAAATCTTGTGGGCCGTTAGGATACCACTATGGTGCCAACCCACAGGCGAGGAGTGCGAAAGAATTTTTTCTTATCATGCATGAAATTCTTCCTCCGATGAAATTCTTCCTCCAAAACACTTAGCATCAGTGATTAATATAATTAAGTCATGAGAAGGGTCCAATACATGCTCATCAAGGAAGGTGTCATCAGTTTCAAACTTTTCATCCAACTGTCGCATAGCTTCATCCTCCAATCTGGACAAGTGATCGGCAACTTGATTTTCAGCCCCTTTACTATAATCTACCTCAAAATAAAAATTTGCAAAAATAGCACCCATCTAATCAACCTTGGCTTCACATCCTTCTTTTCCATCAAGTAACTGAAAGCGGAGTGATCAGTATGCTCTATGACTCTTGTGCCAAGTAAATAGGAGCGAAAATTTTCAAATGTAAATACCACCGCAAGAAGCTCTTGTTCAGTTACATTATACTTCTTTTGTTCTTCATTTAGGGCCTTACTTTCATAATAGATAGGGTGAAGGATTTTATCCCTTCTCTGTCCCAATACCACACCAAGAGAAACCCCACTAGCATCACACATCACCTCAAATGGATTACTCTAATCTGGGGAAATAATAATGGGTGCAGACACCAACTTCTCTTTCAGCTCTCCAAATGCATTTAGACATGATTCATCAAAACTGAATTTACATTTCTTCTCAAGTAATTTGCACAGAGTATGTGCAATTTTTGAGAAATCCTTAATAAACTTCCGGTAAAAGACAACATGTCCTAGAATACTTCTTACACCTTTTACAGAGATGGGAGGGGGAAGTCTCTTTATAACTTCAACTTTTGCTCAATCAAACTATCCCGTTCTCTCAGATGCTATGGCCCAATAATATATCTTCTTTCACCATCAAGTGAAATTTTTCCCAATTAAGAACAAGATTGCAATCTTCACATCTTTTGAGAACCTCAGCCAAGTGACTCAAAGACTATTCAAAGGAGTCGCCAACAACCGAAAAGTCATCCATAAACCCTTCAATAGTTTCCTCCACCAGATCGGAGAATATCGACATCATACATCACTGGTGCATTACATAACCCAAACGACATCCTCTTGAATTAGAACATCCCATAAGGGCAAGTAAAGGAAATTTTCTCTTGATCCTCCGGGGCAAGAGAAAGTTGATTGTAACCCGAATAGCCATCAAGAAAATAATACCATCCTTTTCATGCGAGTCTATCTAACATCTGTTCAATGAAGGACGTAGGCAAATAGTCCTTGTCAGTCCATGGCTTTTCATCGGGCATGGTTGGATTTTGTGTGAACAAATATCGGGAGGGATCCCAAAAATGTACACAATAGTCCAACCAATGGATTGTTTGAACCTCTTCTAAACTTCAACAAGACACTATACTTGTTGCATATTAAAAATAGATGCAATGATTATTGGCAAAACGTCATATCTACCCAAGAAGACATACCTCAGATGAGGTGGTAGAGCCTTAAGCTCTAATTTTGGAGCCTCCTCAATAGATGGTCTCGCGGGTGGGAACACGCAATTCTTCATATCTAACTACAATTTCTTAGATATGGACCGATATTCATTTTGTTCAAGTGCCGCAACCAAAGACCCATAATATTCAATACCACCACTCTCAAAATTCATGATCAATGTTGCTAGTGCCTCAACACCAAGGTTCTATTCGATTTGTACCTTAGATGTATTCTCAACCCTGTAGGATATAGCAGATACCATTTGGAGCTCACCGCTCTGCTTCATGGAGCTACAAATGTTGAATGTTGCTTCTTTATTGTTCAACCTAAACTCATATGCCCTTTCTCCATATCAACCAAGGAACGACCACCAAAGAATAATAGGGACCTCAAAGTCCACTTCAAAGTCAAGAATCACAAAATCGGCCAGAAATATAAATGACTCAACTTTTATGCTCACATTATGGAGTATCCTAATGAACCTCTTCACTGTTCGATTGGCCATCACTAAACACATTGCAGTGGGATTTGGGTCACCTAAACCCAATTTCTTATAAATGAAAAGAGGCATGAGGTTAATACTTGCACCTAGATCACATAGTGCTTTAGCAAAGTGTAATAATCCATTGGTACATGGAAAAGTGAAATCGCCCAAATCTTCTTTCTTCTGCACAAGAGACCTTGTAGCAATATCAATACAATGTTGTATTCTGTCATCATCCTCAAAACTTACCGATCTCTTCTCTGTAACCATATCTTTCATGAACTTAGCATAACCTGACATTTGTTCCAAAGCTTCAATGAAAGGGACATTGATGGAAAACTATTTAAACATAGTGATAAAACAGTTGTATTTACCATCCTCAGTCATCCTCACCAATATTTGAGGGAATGGTGGTGGAGGTCTAGGAATGGGGACCACTTTCTGAGGGATATCTTCTTCTTTTACCGTTTTTTCCACTAATTCTCCACTTCTATCCACTACCTCTTCATTTTTTCTCATCTCATCTTCTACCACTGACGGCATAGGTGGATCAATAGTTTGCTTACCTTCTCGAGTAGTGACTGCCACACAATCTCCATTATTTTTAGGATTTTGAATGGTGTTTCTATGGAGATTGCCCGATTGGCATGGGTTCACAATAGTAGAAAATTGGGCCATTTGTAACTCAAGATGCTTAATCAAGACCCCATGTGCATCCACCTTTTTCCCAATGTTAACTAAATCACATCTCAAATCCTTGGCGTGATCATCACTAGCATAAAACCTCCTTATCATCTTCTGCAACATATCCTTAACTCACTCCATACTACCTCCACCATCCCTAGGAGCAACTTCACTATTTTGAGGTGGAACATAGGGACCACCGGTTGAAGTTTTTGTCATGATTGTTGTTCCCATCTCAAACATATTGTCCCTCTCTATTGTAATTATCATAGTTTCGACCTTGATTTCCTTGACATTGACGCCAATTCTCTTGATTGGTTCCTTGAGCGTTTGGTCAGGACCCCCCGTCTAATCATTCACTTCATAACTATCCTCTTCATAATAGTACTCATCCTCTGGCGGTGGTTGTTTATTCAAGTAGTTCACTACATTTACCTTTTTTGCACCTCCAGTTCCATGTTTCAATACCAACCCGAGCTCAGTTCTCATTTGAGTTATCTCTTCACGAATCTCATCTGTCGCCGAATTATGTGTAGCTTTCACTGTAAAAGGTGTTTCTCCCAATGTCTGACTTTCTAATACTCCAAGACTTATTGGTGCTAGAAATTTTTTTCAACCCATCTACGATCTCGACATAAGTGCACTCACCATAAGATCCCCCCATGATAGTATCGAGTATTGCTTTATTGGTATCATCTTTACCACGACAGAAGTACTCTTTCAAGGACTCATCATAAATTTGTCGGTTTGGGATACTCCTAAAAAATGCAGTAAATGAGTTGTTACTTACCGACTCTCTCGGTAGTTCCACAAAATTGTTCACCTTATCCTTATGATTATGATTCTTGGACACTGGATAGTACTTGTCTTGGAATAAATTTCTCAACTGATCCCATGTGTATATGGAATTATAGGGTAGCTCAGTAAACCATACCACTACATCTCTCGTTAATAATATAGGAAACACCCATAACCCGATGATACTCATATCTAAATCTGGCCTCCCCACACAACTTTTCCATATAGACCCACAAACGTGTGCCCATTGGGTAGAGTAGGTCGGACTAGAGGCCCATCAGAATCATTAATGTTGACATTTCCCCTACATAAATCTTTAGGGCGTGGGACGGGAGGCTGCATCCTCATATCATTATCAGCTTGGTTTTTCGCAACTACCTGATTGTGTACATCAATAGGTGGTGGAGGATGTCTTATTAACCCATTACCAAGATTTACTGGGTTCTGCTGATTTTCCATTCTTTGAAGTGTACGGTTAAGTTCAGGTCTGAATGGAATTAGAGGTTCTCATCGGCTCCGTGTACTTGGAATACACTAGAGCTATACCTAAGAAACAAAAAGAAAATAAAAAGTGAAATCAGGAAATCATCGACTAAACTTCAGTAACGTTATCAAGGTTAATCTAAAAACAACTTCCCCTGGCAGCGGCACTAAAAATTGATACGCAAATTACACCTTCCTAAATAAGTATAAGCGGTCGTATCAAGTAAAGAATCCAACTATTATGTTTGGATCAATGCGACGATGAAAATGATTTAGTCTTAACTTCAATGTACGATTACTTTGATTTGGTCAAGTTCATTCCAAAACTAGATAATTAAAGGGGGGGGGAGGTTTTTCTGAAACAAAAGTATTTTAATATCTAAGAAAAAAAAGTAACAGGAGTAAAACTTTGAATTTTATCAATTTATGAGAGAAACTAGTATGTAAGAGTTTCACATAGGTTCATAACACCATATTCCTAGCTAAAAATTCTTTCCTAGTGTTTTGCATGCGAAGTGATAAGTTAGGTATCTCTAAATCCTTGGTTCGAAACGTGTGTCTAATATACTAACCCTTACCTTTACATCATATTAAGCATCATATTCGATGAATGACTTAGATATTACTTCGTACCAAAGGGTACCAACCTATTAGATAGTATCCCACTGAATCTATGTTGATAATTCTTTTTCTAATAACTACCTCGTTGGCACGACAAGTAGCAATAAGCTGAGTTCTAACGCGTGCACTAGTTAAAAAAACATATAAGAGAAAGAATTTAAAAATGCATTGCAACAACTATTTGAGGAATTGTGTTATAATGATGGTTTACTTTGTTAAAACCATGGTTCCACAAAACCCTTAAGTTGGGGTTGGAATAGTTACCAAATGCATATATGAACACAAATTTCATCGTGTATTACCAACAAAAACCTGAGCTTACTTTGACAATCGAAGAAAATATAGCAAATTTCACTGCAATTAAAAGAAATCACTTGTAACAACCAAAATATGGAATTTACGGCGGACACTGAGATTGGCCAGATATGTAAGTTGATAGGATAAATAGAGGCTTTCCCTCATAATAAAATCAATCCACTTTCCTCTCTACTATATCTCTCTCTTATCGATTCCCCCCCCACATTGGTAGCAGAGCTAGTTCAAAAAAAATAAGATATGTAACACAAAAGCTGGAGCAACAAATCTACAGAAACAGGTATACTCATTTAAATGTCATGAGAGCTAAACCAATTTATCCCATGATATCTCTTGCTGATTTTATATTGTTATCATGTGTTTTCAATATGTAGAATAACCATCTTAGACAACAAGTTTGACTACAGAAAGTATTATGCCGAATAAGTATGGCCCATACTATGTCATCAAGGTTGACAACCGATAGCAAGGAAGGCCGTTTAGGGGAGTAAACAAAGTTGAGCGCTGTTGTTAGGGTAACTGATCAAAGACAGAAAACTGTAGTAAGTTGAACCAGACGGATGATATCTAAACCATTATTATGTCACCCAATTATATATTAATTTAATAAATAAGTATAAATCCCTTGAGAGGTTGGAACGAGAAATTGTTTAGAAAAAAAATGAATAAAATGAACTTTCCTATTTATTAAGATTGATGAGTTAAGTACAAGGGGGGAAAAAATAATTTTTTTAATACTCTACATACTAAAAAAGGTCTTAATACAGTTATAAAAAGAAGAATTTATGATATATTAGTAAACATAGGAGGTAATAGAGTACACAACTCAAGGTTGGAATGAATAGATATACCAGAGATTTTATGATGAATTTTATTTTTACAAAATGATTATATGATGATCTAGCTATATCAGAGATCAATGATAAATATATAGATTGGGTAATAGCTAACTAAAGAAAAACATCGATCAATATGGGATAAAATTAATTAGAATTTATTAATGATGAACCAAAAAAGGTTTTTTGTTTGAAGGTTGGCAAAATGAAGAAGTAATTAATAATTATAAGATAAAATTATTAAAGACCCCAAACAAATTAAGTAAATTTTAACATTTTTTGGACAGAAAAAAATATAAATGAAAAATACAACAAGTAAAGAAACCTAAAAATAAACAAAAAAACCAAGATTAGATAAAAAAGTACGAAAGATATGGAAAAATTAAAACCCTTATACGTAGAATTAAGAATATAAACTATCACAACTTCCGAAAAACAAGTAACGATGCGCAAATTATTTTGAAAATTATAATTTCAAAAACAAGCATACAAATATGTTTGTTATTTAAAAAAAACAGTATGAACAAAAAGAAATATATAGGCAACGATTGATAGAAAAAAATAGATGTGAAAAAAGAAAGAACTAAAGCATAGGAAGCAAGATAAGTAGCAAAAAAATGTTAGCAGGAAGTCTGTAATAAATCCAATTACTATTAGCACAAAGAAAAAGTTATATTTATGTTAGAAATACAATAGATCACCCTTAATATAAATTTTTAAACCAGAACATAATTATCAAATGATAATGAATAAACAAGAGTTTGCAGTAGATGAAAAACATATGAAATAAAGCGGAATGATAATAAATAGTATTTCAAAATTTAGGAAGAAGATATAAAAAATAGGAAATCATTTATATTTTAATGTTAGAAAAAGAAACAGCCAAAATTAGAAGAAGTTGTTTAACATTGCTCTGATTAAGAATAACACAAAGAAAAGAGAAATAGACAAATCAAAAGAAATGAAAAATAAAATACAAGAAAAACAAGAAGTAAAAACAGTTGAAGAAATAAAAAATACAAGAATAAGTGAATTAGAAAAAAGAATTAGCTAGGTGTTAAAATTATTATATGAAACTAAACAAAAAGATAAAAACAGATAGAAAAGGATAAAGAGCTAGAATTAACTAATGACAATAAAATGAAAGGGAAACAAAAACTTAAATGAAGATCTTGAAAGTAGTAAATGAAATAGCTGAAAAAATAATATATACAAAAATGACAAAAATCAGAAAGAAATAAGTGATATAAGGAACATACCAAAAATTCTAGAAAAGGCTAAAAAAATAAACTGAAAAATTAGAGAAATAAACACAGAGATATGAATCGGCCTAGTACGTCCCAAGAGTCAAAACTCCAGCCAGACAATAGTCCCTAAATAGTCCTGGAATTAGTCATAATAGATGGACACCACCAAATTATACTACAGAAAGAAAGTTATCAAACAACAGATAACACTATAGCACTATGGAATAGTAGATTAAATGTAAAAAATTAGACCACCAAAAACCAATAAACGAAACATATAATTCTTAGATCTAGATTGTGTACAGATATAAATAAAGCAAATATTACTATGGATAGGACAAATATATCTAAGCAACTAATACGATACACAAAAATAAAAACAACAAAAAAAAACCAAAATATATAGAAAGAAACATAGGTAGAACAACAAGATAGGATAGAAAATCTACCCTTAGAAAGTTAGAAGTACTTAGAAGAGTGACAAGAAAATTGGATGGATCTCCATTCAGCAACAAATTCAGATTATAATAGATAAATATGAATAAGCAATAAGCGGTGAAGTTGGAGGTATGACCACGATATAATGAGAACAAAACAGAGAAAAAATAAAATAGACAACTTATGATCAAAATTAGCTATATGTAAAAGGTGTTTATATAGAAGATACATGTGCATTAAAAGGAATATATTAAAAGCAAAATACAATTAAAATGAAGCAAAAGAAAATAAGACAACAATATTTTACGAAATTTACCAGAACCCATTTAGTACAAAAATAATTTAAAGATTGGACTTGATGAGGATGAGTAGATACTTTAGGAGCTAGAATAAAATTTACATCAATGTTCATACAAACTATGTGAAAACCAAAAAGAAAAATTGAAAAATGGAAAAGTATAAACAAAAATGTTAGACTGTTGTAAAACAATAAAAATAGCAACCACAGTTTAGATTGTACAAATAAAAAGCAAAAACCTAAAGGTATAAAAATTATAGAAAAACTAAAAACAAGTATAAATATAAGAAACCAAGACGAAGATATTAGATAAAAAATTATAAATAAAAAAGACAATTAGACAAAAAAATTAAAAATCCAAATGTACTTGTATATGCGGAAAGATAGGAAACATAGCTAAAGAGTAAACTACCCAAAGATCCGAGAAAGGAAGAAATTGCAGAAGCAATTATAGATATGACAAACATATGCAAATAGAATACATAGACAGATGAATAAGTTGAAAAACCGAAAAGATATATGAGGTATCAGGATATAGAAACTGAAAATGAAGAAGGAAAATATTAATCCAGATATAATGAAACAGATGGAAGAAATAAAGGTTTGAAGATGAGATATAAAAAAAATATAAAGAAGATTACCAAAAGAAGAAAGAATATCAGACCAAAAAATTTATTTGATAATACAATTTTTGACAAATCATAAAAGGAACAAAGAATTAGAACTTAACGTGTTGAAAGTACTTGAAAACTTACCTTAAAAAATTGGTGTTTTTTTTATTTAAAAGGCAAAAAGAAGAATACTTGTGTAGTCAGAAAGAACATATTAACGATTGCAAATTATACAGAGAAAAAACATATATGACTATACTAAGTTAAACGAAATATAAATAAAGAAATACATATAAAAGTAAAAACCAACCTATAAAAAATATGTACATTTTCGGAGGAACAAAAATATTAATAAAAGCTTATTTATAGAAGGAATAATACGCGTATTGAAATATACTTAGAGATGAAAGAATTATAAACCCTATAGAAAAAAAGTGTAATTAGGCAGTAAAAGGAAACTTGATATACCACAAATTTATTCTATATTATAATAAGTGCAAATTATACAGTAGCATTAACATATAGAATCAGAGAAATCATTAGTATTATATTGGAAAATGGTCATGCATAGAGTTAGCACCAGGCAGTAGTAAAATATTTACAGCAAGTGTAAAAAACTTATATATATTAACCAACAAAACATTAAAATAACAGCAAAAATAAAATTGTTTAAATAAAATAGAAAATCCTTTCGAAAAAATAATACTGTAATAGACAAGTAATGACTATTAGCTTATAAAGAAATTGACTTGGAGAAGATTTAGAATATGTAAAGAAAAGGTTAAGTACTTCAGAGTAACAAATGGTTAACAAGAGCTACCTCATCAGAGACTACATCTAAAGAAACTATTGAAATACCCACAAAAATTTGATTAGATAAAGAAGAAATAAACCATTACCATTATTTCATTACAAGAAAAGAGACCAAAGAAAATATAAAATTAAGGATAAATACAGGACCAGAAAAAATTACATAACAGTGGAAATTAGTATTAGAAGAAGAAATTATAAAAAAGGCAAATATGCCCGGATTGCCTCGTGAGATAGTAAAATAAATGAACAACCAACTGACAAAAGAATAATTATAGGAGGAATACATTAATGACACCATTAAATATACAAGGAAAATCATAATATTACATGAGTCGAAAAGGTTAGGAAAAAGTTAAACCGTTTTACAATATAGAAAATGAACAATTAACAATAACTTGTCAACTAAGGAAAAATAATAGTAAAAAAGAAAAAAATGAATTAATGAAAATATTTATACTTGCAAAAACTTATGTAGAAGGATATATCACAACCAGATATTATACCCCTAGGATAGATACAGGAGCTGAAGCGAATATATGTAAATATAATTGTCTACCAGAAGATAAATGGGAAAAAATTAAAAAACCACCTATGGTAGTAACATGATTTAAATAATGAAGGGAATAGTATGATTTAAATACAAAGAAAAAAATATTAAAAATAAAAATATGGGATAAAATATTAACAATAGAGAAAGTACATTTTGAATTTACGACAAAGACATGTTATTAGTAATTGCCATTTTTAGTAAATTCTTACCCAACCATATAATAACAAAAACCACTGGTGGCTTCTACACCAGGCGGGAAGGGAACAAGATAGGATCAAAAGAGGGTAAAGAATAAACACGAAAATCCACAGAATGGATAAAAGGAAGTGAAAAAATAAATCAAGAAATGGAAAAATATAAATAAGAAACAAATATCACAATTAGAAATCTATCATATTACAATAGATCAAGTTTTATAAAATAATAAAGGAACAACTAGAACAACTAATATAACGAAGATCATTACAAGGATGAAAAAAATATAAGACAAAAGTAAAGATTGAACTAATAGATGAAAATAGTATAATAACACGAAACCATTAAAATATAACTTTGATGATTTAAAAGAATTCAAAAGTTTATATAGATGAACTATTAGGAATATAACAACATACAAGAAAGTATAGTAAACATTACACAGCACAAAATTTATAGTTATAAATACATAGTGCAACCACAAAGAGGTAAAAGCAGAATGGTTATAGATTATCCGACAACCTAAAGTGCTAAACTAAAACATATAATTACCCATACGAATAAAATACAGCAAATAAGTAGATACAAGGATATAATATTTTAGTAAATTCGATTGTAAATCAGGATTTATCACCTAAAACGTAGAAGGAAAAATCATAACAACTAACAAAATTAACAGTAACGCAAAGTTCGATGATGAATGTATACCGTTGGGATATAGAATGCACCAGACTACCTATAAGAAAAAGGAACCCAGATGAACGGAAAAAGATACAATGAAAGAAATAACTCAAGCCATTACTACACTTTCTACGGAAGGGGACAACAGGATAAAGAGTTACAAAATATAAAAAATATAGGTCAGCCCCAAACATGACTATAAAGGATGCCGAGCTATGACAATCGAAAGAAGGAAAATTCCAGAGCAAAGGAGACGGTGAGAAACTCCATAAAACAACATGACAAAGGTGTTCAAATACAGCTGTAGGTACCAGCAGGGGGAAAGCTTAGTGAAAAAATCACGAACAACCACAAAACACACCAGTTATTATAAAAACCAATTTATCCAAAATAAACAAATACAAATAGCCACAGAACCACAAACTTCCACTACGCAGCTAGCAACAACATGGATAAAACAGCACGGTTACCAATACATTGCACAATCTTCTATCGAAAACATATATAAAATGCAAACATATTTCAACCTAAACCCCAGATCAACAAAAACCAAACTCCAACTGCATATCATAACCAAAAAAAAAAAATTACAAGGATCTAATAGGTTAATTGACAACCCAAAACTAGTTCAAATCTAGTTAAAAAACATTGTTACAACTTATGGACTACTAAAGTACAGTCTATGCATACGATGGATAAGAAATTATTGGAATACCAGAGTTATACAAAGCATTTATCACAACAAAGAGAACAAAAGGGAAGTCATTTATATCAAATTCTTATTACACACCAGCAGAATATTTGTATGAAGAAATCAAATCAACCACATTCAAGGTTACGATAGGACTAACCAAAGAGTATGATTATATACCAGAAGATATTGGACAACCAGGCGAGATACAATGATAGAAAAAAAAAAAAAAAAAATACCAAGTTTTTATGCAATAAAAAAATAATGGATAATCAACTATCATACAAGATTAGAAACAATTATCTAAACGGAAAAATGCCTATATGCGAGCTAATACCGTTAGAGACACATGACAATATATTCTAACTCGAAAGCAGTTAAGAAGAGCAGATATGAATGAAGTCCAGCGATGTTGTATTTTATCGTTATTAAAACCAGAAGAAACAACTACAACGAGAGCCTAAAAAGGAATTTATTTCAAAAGACTTATTAGACGAGATATTGTAAGCTTATCGGAGAAAATATCCGACACAGATTGCTCCAATGTAACGAAGCAGATAATGTTACACCAGAGGTCGATTTGGAGTAAATGGAAAGAGCTAAGGCAAGCTATGATGCAAAGGCATCGGAGATAAGATAGTGTGAGATAGATAACGATTTACTTTTATCAGCCAATAGCAGCTATTTGTAAAGTTTTATTTTTTAAGTCGTAAAAGTACATAGTGTGTGTCGGCCAATATTAAAAAAGAAAGGGCCATTATGTAATATATGTATTTGTTTTTAGTGTCGGCCAAATAAAATGAGGCATGTGTAAAGTTAGTATGTCGGCCACATATATGGCCAGATATGTAAGTTGATAGTATAAATAGAGGGTTTTCACTCAATAATAAAATCAATCCCACGTCATCTTACGATATCTCTTTATTATCGCTTCGACCCCCACATTAATTAAAAGGAATTAAAATAAGGAAAGTTATCCAAAAAATGCGGCTATAGTCGACGACCCCCAAAGAAGGTCCGTCGATGAAAAGACGCACCATTGACAACCTCCGTCAATCTAGACTTAGCATTTTTTTCATCCTTTAGCTGGATTCTTCTCTGAATCAATCAACGGACCAACAACAAGAACCATTGATGCGTCTACGGTTCGTCGATGTCTTCTGTCGTTCCATACTTAGCTTTTCTTCAACTTCGGGTACTAGACTATCTCTAAACTTAACGATGATTTAATAGGATGGTCCGTCGATCAATCGATCGACCATCAATCTTTTTATGGCTCTACACTTGGTCAGATTTCCTCGAGTTTCTCCAGAGGGCTGAACTATCAATCTATGATCACCATCTACGGTCCGTCGATAGCCTTCATGGGTCACCTTTGCACTAAATGTCAGCTGCCTTCTACGTTTTTGCGTTTTAACACTTATCCTACAAAAAAAAAAAGATGAAATCATGTTGAAACTACTTGTAACATTTATCTAGTGAAGAGTCTATCGGGGTTTATGAATATATCTTGGGGTACATAGGCATTCCAATGCCCAATATTGAGTAATATTGAGCATGTTAGAGAATATTGACTTAAGGGTGTTAGACAATTTCTATGTATTAACAGGTAACTTAAGATATACTTTGATGTTCAAATGTCCCAATCCAAGGTTTTTTTAGGAATTTTACCTACAATGAAGACCCTAAGCTAAATTTTTTGATTTCATAGCTTACACACATTAGTTACGAGGCATCCAAGTGTCAGGACTAGGTACCATAATACTTGATCATTTAAAGTGAACATGTGGATTAAGCAGTGCTCAAGGACATAGTGAGAATCTTTGGGACAAGAAGTGGACAAGAAGGAAACAAAAAGTGGGAAGCAACACATGTTAACATGTGCTAACCGCCAAGAGGCCAAGCGCCAAACCCAACCGAATTCGGTTAGTGCGGTTAGGGGGCAGACGCGCATACGGGTCAATCCACGTGGGCTCTAACTAAATTACCTAACTAGATCACTAACCTACGAATAACTAAAATAAACTAACTAGTGTGCCCGAAATCCTAAGACCTAACCGGGTGATACTAGCCGAGTAACTAACTAAAGAAACATCCTAGTACCTAACCTAGGATGGTCCAAAGGGGTTGGTTATGGCCCTAATGACTTAGGGTTACTTTAGTAATTACCCTAGTTCACTTAATTAATTGAATTATCAACTTAATTAATTAATTAAAAATCCTTGTCAAACATGAGACCCTAGCAAATTTTCAGAATTTGGTAATGTCAAATGCTCTCTTATTTTTAGTCAATGTAGGAGGGGAATTCTGGTAATTAGCTAATTTATTTATTTAATTAAGTAATTCTCCTAATTTTAATTAGTAAATATTCAGTTCCTAAGACGTAGAATCTTGTTTATCTAGGGTTGTTAGATTTTCTAATGTTCATCTCCCTAGTTCTCCCTATTTCGATTCTAGTAGCATGTATAGTGTAAATCTCAAATAAATTGTTGGTATATGTTGCTAACTGATCATTATATGTAGGTTTCTATGATTTGATAATTTCAAATGAGACCTATAGGTTAGATCCATATGATTAGAGTATCATCTACACGAGATAAGAAAAATCTTAATGCCAATTGTGTTTGAGAAGACGAAATTGTTCTTATACGCTAATAAAATGTTAAGAGTTGGATTGCTTAAAATTATGAGATTACTATAGTATAAACATGAATTTAATTGACTTGGATAATAATATTCTTATGACTAGTGTTTAATGAATGTTTGGGGTATGCCAATAAATTGGCTAGCAATATTATTTCAAAAATGTGATATACAGTTGGACCATAACTAAGTAAAAATAATCTTATGGGACCAATGTAAATTATGATGTTTCTTGTAAGGCCAAATACATGTTATAGATTGACTTGACAAATTACAACTCAATGAACTCATAACCTAGGGTATGCCAATGATTGGGACAAGTCCCAATATACCCTATCAAAATGAACTCGTGGACATAGTAGTACATTGAATATCCTTACGACTTTCATAAAGAATGGTACAAGACTACCAAATAATGTTGAACAAGATAAGGTGAGTAATGAAATAAAATAAAAGCTTTTGAGTCATGAAATTGACATAGAATGGGGTGTTAAAGGAAGTGAGACAAGTCTCACTTGTACCTAAACAATTAGGTTAGAGATACTCACATAAGAGGGTACTAGAAATTGTTAAACAAGTCTCATTCACACCGTAATGATAATGTAAGATTAAGTTCACATTTATCATGTTTAGAAAGGGATGGAAAGTCATCCATTGACCTAAGTATACCTGATACTAGAAGCCAGCTTCCATAATGTATGAGTCAACTCTAAAAGTTGTAAAGTATAAGAAATTGAGCTAAGCACCGATAGACTAGTAACGAGCTTGTGCAAGCACATGTAAGCCTCATAAGATGAGATTACCACCAAGGTGGATAAGGGTCTCAAAATTCACCTAGTGTTTGAACTATGTCTCCAGCATAGGTTACTAGCTAGCGGATCCACCTAAGAAAGCTAAGAAGTATTAGGTTTCACTTTAGCCTGTGAACCACCTCGTTTCAGTGTGGGAAGACACTGGATTTCATATTAGCTCACATCATCTATGTCGGTTAAATGCTACAAATTTCTTTCAGAAAGTAAGAAAGAAAGAATGAAAGAACTAGGAAGATGAGGGGTGTTCGAATAGGATGACCAAAGGGTGAGGTAAGACTAAGTAATGATGTAAGTCATTCTTAGTCATTGCACAGAAGATCCCAATTGAAGTCTCAAAAGAATATCCTAAGTCAACCTTGCATGTTCAAACTTAAAATGAGATCAAAGAAGAAGAAATATAAGTTCAGAGTGAACTAAGTAAGAAAAAGCATAAGTATATCAAATCATTAGTCGTTGCTAAGAACTAAGTTTTAATAAATATCGGCTTATGCCAATAAAGGGAGAAAATGATCAAATAATGGGCATAGCAAAGAAATATATGCCCCAACATCTTTATATTATGCATATGATCAAATAATGGGCATAGCCTATAAAGATGGCTTATAAAGATTTCATGACCAATATAATAAGAATGGAAATAATAACTTGTAAGTAGGGTAGTCAGATCATTTCCTTAGTATTTTTGATTACCTACTTGATTCATTGTTTGAATGGGACTACATTGAATCATTGCACTCGTAAGTAAAACGTAGGATCAACGGAGATCATTGAACTACACAACAAAAATAAGAAGAGATTGAAAAAGTGCTTCATGTGCTTTTAAATGCATGAAAATATGTCATATTCATATCATGATTTATAAATAACGAATTAGGCTAGTAAAGTGACTGCACTTTCCTAAAATGACATGTTTCTATAGGAAGTGCTTTCCTTGATCATGCATAGTCCTTATGTGTTTATGTGCATATATCGATACTTAGTACAAGTGTGTACTAACCCATATACAATTACTATTTTATAGGTGCAGGTCCTTGAAGAAGATTAATGATCAGTCGAATCCGTTTGGACTAGTACATCCAGACATTGGTAGATCCTCTTGAGTTTGAGGAGGCCTACGCTATAAATTCTAGCTTTAGTATGTTATACATACCTAGTGGATGTTGCTCCTAGAGTTTTATTTCAAAAATATGTTCAAGATTTTATATTAAGGCCGGTTTCGTAATTATTAATGATATTATGAATTCTTCATTTCAATTGTTCAATATGTTATTAGATGGTTGTCTATTTTAAGTTGTTAGTATATCCTCTTATGCAGAAAATATACGAAGTCTAAGTACACTTCAGTAAAGTTAGAAAGTTTTAAATTGTCCGTTAAATTTAAGTGTACAGTTGTGATGAAAGTTAAGAAGAGGCTTGTCTGCGACCTCTAAGAGGTTAACGACGCCGGTCTCATCAAGGTCTCGGACTCGTGTGTGACAAAGTTTGTATTAGAGCTTGAGGTTAAATTTCCTAGGAACTAAGTCTCAAGACAACCACGTTGCGTAGTTTCTAGCTAATGGTTGTGAAGTGCACCACTACCATGACTTAGAGACTTAGTGATGTTAATAATCTTTCCTTCTTCTACTCTTTATGGTATTGTGTAGAGCTTTGACATTTTGTGTCACTCTAACATCTAACTTATTTGTTGTGTGTGCGTTAGAAAAGTAAAAACAAGTAGAAACAAAGGCGGAGAGTTGGAGAAGCAGCTGCTAGGGAAACCATGCTCTTCCTTAGGCCCCAGCTACTGGAGTGAAAGTTCTTGTCAACCCAATTGCGTTGACGGATGGAGAAGTGAGAGCGCCACCTGTTCAGATGGCCCAAGCCATCAGTGCTCAGGCATAGGTTATCACAACCCAGGCCACTAGAGAGGGTGCTCTAGGATAACCCACGTGCTAGCACCATGGCTAGGTGACTGAGAGATTTCACGCGGATGAATCATCCAGTAAACTTCGGGTCCAGAACCAATGACGATCCAGGAGTTTGTGGATGAGGTCCACAAGATCCTATGTGCTATTGGTGTTAATGAAGAGGAGAAGGTTGAGTTGGCTGCATACTAGCTCAAGTAGGTGGCTCAGGTATGGTACAAGATGTGGGTAGATGGTTGAGCACCAAGAGAAGTCCCCATCACTTGGGACATTCTTAAGACTGCAATCCTGGAGAGGTTCTTTCCCAGAGAGCAGATGAGGCTAAGGTTGAGGAGTTCATCAAACTAAGTCAGGGAGGTATTTCAGTCAAGGAATACTCCTTGAAGTTTGTTTAAATTTCCAAATATGCTTCTTCCCTGGTGTCCAGTAACAGGAATGAGATGAACAAGTTTGTGATTGGTGTATCGGAGAATCTGGAGGAGGAATGTCGGGCATCCATGTTGCATGATAACATGGACCTTTATAGGTTGATGGTACATGCATAGCACGTGGAGGAGAGTCGTTAGAAGAAGAGAGGCAAGAAGCCTAGGCCCTAGAATCAGGCTGGTTCTAGAACTGGTAGGAGTTCGTTTGGAGTCCAGGACATTCCCAAGTTCAAGAAGGGGCACAAACACTCAGGTAATCCTACTCCTTCCAGGAACACTACTGCCAAAGGGTACAAGTATAACCCCAAGAAGGGCAATGATAGAAATGCCCATCTTGACAGAAAGCCGTGTGGTATGTGTGGCCGTTTGCATGAAGGTGAGTGCATGTTAAGTTCTAATTCCTTCTATGGGTGAGGCAAGAGTGGGCATATGATCAGGGACTGCCCACATGTGAAGAATCAGGCCAAGGAAGATACTCAGCCTCAGCCTAATCCTAGTGCTGCAGCCAAGCCTCCCAAAAGGAACATGTTTTATGTTTTACAAGGTAGAGAGGAGTAGGAGAAGTCAACTGATGTGGTCATTCATAAATTGCATGTCTTATCTTTTCTAGTGTATTCATTTTTAAATCTAGGATCCACATTGTGTTTTGTTATTCCTTTAGTAGCAAGTAAACTTGAGTTGCTTCAGGACATCTTGCATGAGCCTTTTCTAGTTAGTAGTGCCATAGGAAACAACATTAGAGCTGAAAGAGTACATAGAGATTTCCCAATAATTGTTCTTGATAGAGTTACCTATGCTGACCTAATAGAATTAACCATGATTAACTTTGATATAATTTTGGGTATGCATTGGATCCATAAATTCTATGATACCATAGACTGTCGAAACAGGGTAGTAAGGTTTCAGTTTCCTAATGAGTTAGAGCTCGAATTGGAAGGGCGTAGTTCAAATCCAACAGGCCAAATATTTTTCCATCTTAAAGCCAATAAGATGTTATCTCAGGGGTATTGATACCACTTAGTATGAGTCAATGACTTTGAACATGAAGTTCCTTCAATAGACTCTGTGCCATAATGAATGAGTTTAAAGATGTCTTTCCGGAGGATTTACCAGGAATTCCTCCTGATCATGAAATTGACTTTGGTATTGACTTAGATCCCAACACCAAATCAATTTCCATTCCTCCCTATAAAATGGCTCCAGGTGAACTGAAAGAGTTAAGGGAAGTTAAAAGATCGACTTGATAAACGGTTCATCCAACCGAGCATGTCCCTATGGGGTGCTCCAGTGTTAATCATTAAGAAAAAATATAAAAAACCATTAGAATGTGAATCGATTATCGATAGCTTAACATAGTCACTATAAATAACAAATACCCTCTTCCCATAATTGGTGATCTATATTATCAGCTCGAAGGTTCAAGTTTCTTTTCTACAATAGATCTCCGGCGAGGGTATCACTAGCTTAGAGTGAGACAAGAGGACATTCCTAAGAGTTCCTTTTGTACTAGGTATGGTCTTACGAGTTTCTTATCATGTAATTTGGTCTCAGTAACGCACTAGCCACGTTTATTGACCTTATAAAAAGGGTCTTCTATGAATACCTTCACTCTTTTATCATAGTATTCATAGATGACATCCTCATATACTCTAAGACCAGAGAAGAGCATGAACAACATTTTAAAGACTGACATTGGAAGTACTTAGGAAACATCAGCTGTATGCAAAATTCAGAAAATGTTAGTTTTGGCTTAGATAAGTGACCTTCCTTTGTCATGTTATGTCCGACCAGGGTGTAGAGGTTGATCTGAAAAAGATTAAGTCAGTAAAGAACTTGCCGAGACCCCTTATTCCTATAGACATTTAAAGTTTCTTGGGTTTTGCTAATTACTATCGCAGGTTTGTTGAGGGCGAAGTTTGAGTGGTCTGAAACTTGTGAAAAGAGCTTCCAAGATCTCAAAGACCGACTCACTTCATCCCCAGTTCTCACATTATCGAGGAGTGGATAGGGGTATGTGGTGTACTGTGATTCTTCCCGAGTAGGTTTGGGATGTGTTCTTATGCAGGATGACAAGGTGATTGCATATGCATCAAGACAGTTGAAAATGAACGAGAAGAATTAACCTACCCATGATTTTGAGTTAGCTATTGTGGTATTTATGTTAAAACTTTTGAGATATTACTTATATGGTGTACATGTTGATGTATTTACTGACCATAAAAGTCTTCAGTATGTTGTTACAAAGAGAGAAATGAATCTTTGTCAGAGAAGATGGCTAAAGCTGCTCAAGGATTATGACATGAGTGTTCACTCTCACCCAGGTAAGGCCAATGTAGATGCATTGACATGATTGAGCATGGGCAAGGTGTCTCATATTGATGATGAGAAGAAGGAGCTGGTTAAAGAGGTACACCAATTAGCTAGATTAGGTGTATGACTTGTACATACACCAAATGGGGGTATTATAGTTCATTCTAGTTTTTAATCCTCATTTTTTGTAGATGTTGAAGCTAAGAAGCATCTCGAACTAGTAGTCATGGAGTTGAAAGACTCAGTGATGAGTAAACATAATGACTCATTCTCCCTGGGGGGATGGTGTGCTTAGATACCAGGGCAGATTGTGTGTGCCAAATATTGCTAATCTGAGACCTAATATTATTGTAGAGGCTCATGGCTCTAGTTATTCCATTCATCCAGGTTCCACAAAAGTGTATCATGATCTCAAGGAGATCTATTGGTGGGAAGGTATGAAGTGAGATATTTCTAAGTTTGTGGAGGAGTTCTCCAATTGTTAACAGGTTAAGGCCGAACACCTTAAGCCTGGAGGTCTTACCCAGTCGATTGAGATCCAAACATGGAAGTGTGAGGCTATTAATATGGACATTGTGGTTGGTCTACCCAGGACCAGAAAATTGCATGATTCCATTTGCGTCATTGTTGACAAGATGACTAAGTCTGCTCACTTCATTCCTTTGAAGTCTAATTACAGAGCCAAAGATTATGCCACGCCGTATATTCATGAGATAGTGAGGTGGCATGGGATCCCTTTATCTATCATTTCAGATAGGGGAGCCCAGTTCACTTCTCACTTTTAGAGATCTTTCCAAAAGATCTTGGTTACATAGTTGAAACTCAGTACTGCTTTTCATCCTCAGACGAATGGACAACTAGAGCGTACGATTAAGACCTTGAAGATATGCTTAGAGCATGTGTTATTGACTTCAAGGGGAGGTGGGATGATCACTTTCCACTGATTGGGTTCTCTTATAATAATAGCTACCATTCCAGTATTGGGATGACACCTTTTGAAGCACTATGTGCCAGGAGATGTAGGTCCCCAGTTGGGTGTTTTGAGGTAGGAGAGTGTTCTATCCTCGGCCCAGAGATCATACATGAGGCTATGGAGCATCCCACTTATCTGTAATAGTGTTATAGTTAATTTGGAATGGTCCATACTCAAGAGACAATGATTTAAGAATATACTTAACAAAGAAGGTGTCATCAACTTCTATTCCCAACTTTCATTTCCAAGGTTTAAAGTCCTTCTGTGATAATAGTCATCTCGATTATATGATTTTGCATACTACACGACCCATCAAACTTCATGGTCGTGAGTTTAGCCATTAGTGTACAATGAGAGACTTATCATTAGATCGAAAACGTAGTTCCAAAAACTTTAATTATTTGTTAACACTTTTTGTTTGTGGAAAAATACTCTTAATGTTGTTAGCAATAGTTATTCTCATGAACATAGGACTCAATCATTTAGAGTGCACCCATAAATCATGAAAAGACATCTCATCCTCACTCGTCTTACCAGTAATGTCAGTAGGTTTGTCATTCAGTAGAGCCAAGTCAAGATCTATCATACTTATGTGGAACTGTACATCTTCATGTAATTTAGAGAAGCTCAATCGATTGAACAAGTAACAAAAAAACATGTGGATGAAAAGGAATAATTGCAAATATATATACATGCTCACGTATAAAAAATAATGTGAATTCAGTAAAACGATAAAAGTACATCGTAATTCTCCTTTGGGTAGATACTACGACACACTATCGTAATTTAAATACAATTTTATATTCTTTAATAGGAAATTAATTAAGTTTAACCAAAAATATACGACATATTTGGATATATTATATATTTTTAATTAAAAATATTAATTTACCTCATATTTACTATTCATAGAAGGATAGATTCACCTTTGTGTAAATTTTTATGTTCTAGCAATAGTAAAAGTCAATTTTTTTAGTTTGCCACTTTGGTGACTAATAAACAATATAAATACAAAGCACAGACACTATCATAAATTTTTTACATGTGAATAATTATATGCATTTTAGTTTGGCAACTTTTGTGAGTAACAAACTTTAGAAACATAATACATGCATCAAGTGATCATAAATATTATATGTATAGATGTGAATTTCTCTACTTTGACCACTTTGGTGACTAACAAACTATAAATACAAATGCATACATAGTATTATAGATTTTTTTTATAGATATGAATAATTTTATACATTTTAGTTTGACAACTTTGGTGACTAAGAAACTATAAAAACATAATACATGCGTCAGGTTGAAAAATTAGACTAGTCTCTCTTGAAATACTGAATATGCCATTATATAATTAATTCTACTCATCCAAATGTACCAAGTGATCATAAATATTATGTGCATAAATATTAAGTTCTCTAATTTTTCCACATTGATAACTAACAAACTATAAAAACATAATACATGTATCATGTTGAAAAACCAGACTAGTTTCTCTTGGAATACTAAATATATCAATAAATAATGAATTGTACTAATTTACATATGGCAAGTGCTCATAGTATATATGTGTAAACATTAATTTCCCTAGTTTATCCACTTTGCTGGCTAACAAACTACAAAAACAATTAGTACACACATATTATTTGTTTCTTAGTATAACTACCACTTTAATTTATTTTGCACAATTTAAAACAAAAAATAATTAATACATTATGGGAAGATTAAATTATTATTATTTTTAGAATGTGTGAAATTTAAAGCAAAAGATAGTTATTTATTTATTTAGGGGTTGTGGGCGGTGTTTACTCTTTATGACCTTACCAAGGCTGACACAATTATATAATTTATAAAAATTATTTTTCAAACAATTCAGGTTCGGATGCTACATTTACACAATCGTGCTATAAGTAAGAAATAATTAATAAAATTTATTATTTTTCTTAAATAGTTACAAACATTTCTAGACCCCATAGAAATTGAAGATTGTGATTACTTTTCTTCATTTACGCACAATCATGTGTTGATCAAATAATTAATTAGTTAGACAAACACAATAAAACTGTGTAATTAAATATAATTATGATCAAACTTTCAATATGAACTTCCCAAATAGGCCCAATTTAAGTTATTAAACCTTATCAACTCTATACTTTATATAACTTCCCTTAAAAGGATGTATAAATGATATTTCCTCCGTTCTAATTTGTTTATCGTACTTTGTCTTTAGTTCATTTTTCTTGCACAAAATTGGAACCCAAGATTAAAAATAACCAAAGAGTATCACATTCTGATATTTTATTACGTGGTAAATTATGTATAGAACTAATAAAATGTTTAGTTTACAATTAAAAAACCCAACAATCCCCTTTTTCTTCTTCACGGCTACGGCGAAAAGCTTTTATCTCCTTAGAATCCGTGCAATCAATAACGGCGAAACCAAAAGGGTTTCTTCCACAATCATCAAATTTGACATAATTTGAGTAAATACATGATGAGTACTATAAATTCAAACTTTTTGGCAAATTTAGAAGGCCAAAAGTCACCATTTTGATCATTAAAAACATCAAAACACTTAAACACATATAAAGTTGTGCAACCATTCCTGATATCTTCGTTGATAAGATTAGATTGAACCCCATGATAGAATTTCGTGTTATATCCACAATCTTACGAAGTAAATGCACTCGGGGCGATTAATTTATTTGATCCAAAACTCACTCAAGGAACTCAGAAAAGCATCAAAGGGATGCTTCCTTAATTTTATCCAACGCGAAGAATTGAAACTTATTATCAAAAAGCTATGCAATAATGTTTAATTGTTTACCTGAATTGTGAATATTTATATTTGAATGTGTTACTTATGATTTGGTGAAGTTACATTATTGGCTTACTTGATGTTCTCGCGATTCACAGAGTATGTAGGTGAAACATTGAATTAGTTTGTTAGTGTATTGTATACTAAGTTCTTGAAAACGTTGAGTAATTGTTCCTCAAAAGTTGATGTTAGGACAGAATATTGAATGGAGTTGTGAATTTTATCGGTGTTTATTAAGCCTGACTGCTCCGGAAAAGTTTCAAGACTTGTTGACTTTGATGATGAAGATATTGGATGAGGCTTTGAAGAATGTTCAAGAGGCTACGATTCTTGAAGAATTGTAATTGTTGATTGAATAAGTAAAGACCGATCTGAGCTTATTTAGGAAGCAGATAGTGGATGTAGTATCATAATTTAGAAGAAGGGACAAGACATTTAAAAATTGAGTTTTTGATTACTTTAGCTGAGCCAGGTAAAGAGTACTAGGGATGATAAGGATGTTTCCCCAATAATAAGTTGTTTGTTGTTTTGTTGAAGATGTTGCTTAACATTAATGATGAAGTTGATTGGACAAAGCTTAGGTTAAGAATGAGGCTGCAGGGTAAACTAGTAATTATGGTCTTGGTCAAGAGTGTTTGGATAGATTTTAATTTGCATTGGGTAATAATAATATTGTTCCTATTGCCTCTAAGTAGCTTACTGCGTACATGTCTGTCCCCGAGCTGAAGAACTGCCATGTTGTACTTATTGCATTTGCTCAGATTGGTCAAAGGTACAAATCAAATTACCCCCTTAGAGTTTGCACCACATGTTTTTAAATGAGCTTTATATCTTACATGCATTCTCACTTTTATTTACTCTTTAATTTGATCCATTGATTTGACACAACACCAGGTATGATTTTGAATTTAATACCAACAGATATAGTTGAAGCACCATTGTTACCAAAATTGAGTGATCTTTTTAAATGCTAATAAAAATTACGCATATTATAAATGGCATGTAAAGATCATATCACGTTTTAAACATCCCTTAACCCTAGGCACTAACGAAAAACCTTTGGAGTTGCGGCGGACCTCCCTTGTTCTCTATCCTTTACCCACTTCCTCCACCAACACTCACTGTCCAACTACATTTTCCTCCTCTATCATAGTGGAAGCCAAGGTATATATATGTTTTTTTTGATTAACTACTATTCTTTTATTAACTTGTCTCTTGGTTATGTACTCATGCAATTGATCATCTACAAGTTTGTGATGGTCACCATCTTTGTTTATACGATTATTGTTTCTTGACATATACTAATTTTTAGTGCATTTGATTTGGTAAAAAGATCTTTTTCTTGTTTTAGTAATAGCCAATGATTAAAGATTTGTCTAGGATGGCTAATTGTGGTTATAATTGACTACTTTCTCCAAATCATTAATCATTTCCTATTATAGAAAACAAGACAAAGATATTTTTACCAAATCAAATGCACAAAAAAAAAGTATATTTGAAGAAACAAAAATCCTAAAACAAAGACTGTGACTATCACAAACTCGTAGATGATCAATTCCATGAGTATATAACTAAGAAACAAGTTAACAAAAGAATAGTAATTAACCAAAAAACATATATATACCTTGCCTTCCATTGTGACAGAAGATGGAAAGATGGTTGGACATTGAATGTTGGTGGGGGGAAGTGGGGAAAGGATGGAGAAGAAGGCAGGTCCGCGGAAATTCCAAGGGTTGTTCGTTAGTGCCTATAGTTAAGGGATTGTTTAAAGTGTGATATAATCTTTACATGGAATTTATAATATGGGTTAGTTTTGGTAGCATTAAAAACCATCACTCAATTTTTGTATTAATGGTGTTTGAACTGTATTTGCTTGTAATTAATTCAAAAACTTACCTGGTGTTGTGCCAAATAGATCAACCTAAAGAGCAAATTAAAGAGTAAATAAAAGTGAGAATACATGTTACATATAAAATCTTATTTAAAACTATGTTGTACAAACTTTGTAGGTGTAATTTGATTAGTACCTATGAGCAACCGTTTGCAATATGAGAAAATGCAATGAGTGCGGCATGGTACTTCTTCAGCTCCGAGACATCCATGTATGAAGTAAGCTGCTCAGAGGCGATAGGAACAATAGTTTTAAAGAACTATAGATTCATATTATTTTAAAACTAATTTGTATCCTCAAAATTAAATGAATGATGTGAAATTGCATAGTTAGATTAACTATCATAAGAGCACATGTTTGGCACACTACAAATTAAATGCACAATATCACCATGTTAAACATATATCTAATAGTTAGCCTTCAATATGAATATGAATAAGAATAGAAAATAGTAAGATACAAAATGTAATATCCTCCAATGTTGTTAAATCATATACCTTGTTCCGTCACATACAAAGAATAGGAAGACCACACATAATAAATAATTTGAACATTCTTAAGGACGAAAAAACGATGACAAAGATTGTAGAGAAACACCAAAGCTACTTTAAATTTAAAAGGCAACAAAAAAATAAATCTATCGTTGATGGTGAGAAAGAAACAACAAATCTATCAACTATGAATAATCATTTATCACCCAAAGAAGATGGAAAATGAGACAAATATTTTTAAAAAACAATGGACACACATGCGCATCTTCATTGCGTAGAGAGAAGATAGAGTAAGATTAAATGTGGACGAGTTTAATTTATAAAACCTTCCAATATTTATGGGTCTTGTAGTTTATAAACTGGAACTCCGTCGCGCTTTTGGGACGAACTCGTTGTAATTTTTTTTAATTTTTTTTGCGTTTTTATGGACTCTCTTTTAGATCCCACCAGAATTTTTTATCTTTATAAATAATAGGGCTCTGAGAAAATTTTAATTAGCAAACTAGTAACAATCCCTAACTTAATTATAAAAAATATCTAAACTTTAACTGAATTAATAAAAGTAAAAAGGTCATTTTTTAGAAAATAAATTGTATCATAATATAAATAAATCAAGCCCAAATTGACCATTATTTACCCCCCTATCAGGTTAAAAAACTCACATGTATTACCTAATTTCCCCTCTTTCAAGGTTTTATCCCAAATCACTCTTTCCTCTCTCTCCCATTTATCACCATTGTCATCTCCTTTCATTGTTCAAAAAGTCATCTCTTTTAATTCCATTCGGTCAACACGGGCTTTTTCTAATGAAAATTCAATTTTGTAGATTTTTTAGTTTTAGTCGCTTGTTAACGGGGAAATAGAATTTTTTTTTGTAAACAAGTATTTTATGAGAGTTCTTGTGATTTTGTTCATATTCACAAAGTATTTTGTATTTTGGATTTCTATCTTTTTAACAGTATTATTCGATTTTTTTGTGAGTTTGTTTCCATACTCATCAAGTATTTTGTAAGATTCATCTCTTATATGTATTTTGTGAGATTTTCGTCTCTTCGGATTTGTTTATGGTAAACCTAAGAATTGGAATAAAGACACTCGCAGACAAAATAGCAGAACGCCGAAAAAGCATAAGCAAAGAAAGAGTGGGACATAAGTGTACACATCTCTCCACTCAATAAATATCTAAGTATCACCCAATGAAACTAAGATATTATTTTGGAAAAATAGGTAAACATACAATGGAAAATTTTCCAAGTGTAAAGAGTTTCTGGTCATTATCAAATGACCATAACTTATTGATCATGATGGTTTAGTGTCATTTCTTTATATGGTTTGTAAACCCTTGGCGAGATCTGTCCAACGCCGCCAAGTTTTCTCATTTTTGATGTCGTGTGAGGGAGATATACCTTTAGGAAGTTGGGCTGTTGGACTGAGGAAAATCCAATCCAGATTATTGTAAGTGTAAAAGTAGTCTTTTTCACCCAACTATATCCTAATTTTATAATGGTTTATTAGGGGTAAAAGTAAGCCCTAAGTTAGTTTTTAAACGACTGAATACGCTTAGGGATTGACAGAAAAGAGAAGAGAAGATTGAGAAAGGAGAAAAGACAAAGAATTCTTCAAGAACTCCAAATCGTTGAGTGGAATTCGTCGGGTGATTCCTTTGAGTTATGTGAGAAATTTTTATGGTGGGTTCTTCCACCCACACAACAATATGTTTAATTCAGCACAATTAGAGTAGATTGAATGATGAATATTGAAGTTGTTGGTGAAAACCCGTTGAATTCTCGTTGGATGAGTTGTGGTATACCTTTGTTTTTTTGATTCATATTTCTGGGTTGTTTTATTAGTGTAAACTGTTGGGTCTTCAGATTTTAGTAATCCTAAGTGTTTGGGGGGGGGGGGATCCATAGAAGTTTAAAAGTTTTAGAATTGAAAATCGGAGAAGAAAAGTCAGAAATCCCGTCTTGACAAAACCTGCCCTGGGGGCGTCACTGCCTTCCAGAGCCTGCCCGAGGCGATGGCTATTTTCTGATAAGCCCCTAGCGGAGTTGTGCCATCTAGAAGCGCCTCAAGAGAGAAAGAAGTTGCCGTCAGGTCTGCTAGTGCTCCGCGCCTCTCACAACGCCAAAGTCACCTGGAGACCCCATTCTTTCCCTATGTTTTAGTCATAGTTAATAAATTATGTACCCACATTTCTTGGTTGATTTGAACACTCTAAATTACATCTAAACATCATGAAATAATCCATAAACATGAGATCATTATCCTTGATTCCATAATCGCGTCAAAGAAGTTAAGATTCAAGTCTAAAAGTTAAGAAACAAGTCAAAGTGAGTTCTTAATGATTCCAAGAGTCTTTAATAAATATAATCAACAAACATTTAAACTTTTTTTGAAGGCTCGCTGTATAGTTTAATCCAAGTAAATAGTTCAGTTCTTTTTCAAAACTTAAAAGGGGACTAAGTATCCTAAGAGTTGCAAAATGTTTTCATCATTTAAACAGTAAAAGCATTAAGACAAGTTTTTCAGCAGCAGAAGTAATGACTTTATGATATGAGGAACAGGGAAATCAAGATTTCTCAAGGAAATTGATAAAACTCTGTTTTGATCAGCTAATCACAACAACAGAATCAATAAATTTTAAAACATAATAGTCTTGTATTTTTTGGCAAGAATTTGAGCAACCGTGTGCGGGATGGGGCAAGTTCATATAAATGCACGTCTTCATGAGAAACCCCTGTAGCCTCCATGATAAAAGGTATCAGAATTTTTAGATGAATCGCTTTCCACAGTATACATAGTGATCCATTAGGGGCATCAGGTCCTATACTGCTGGCAAGGTGGTATGATGCCATAGGGCAGCGTGGGCTGAGTAACGTTTTATCATCACTATAGCTCTTTAGTTATGGTTGTTAGTTAGAGAAGCTCCCATAGAAGTTATTGTATTTTCATATACATCATATAGTTTTATTTTTACATACATATCACAGATTATTTGTACCCCTTGTGTACATTTACAGTTTTTAGCATGTTTACAATTACTTATTTTCTTTTTGTAGTAAATTGTCTTTAAATTGCTTTATATTGAAATTACTAGTTACTCATGAGTTTAACTGAGCTAGGTAAGTGTCTCTTCTTACTCCTTTTTCAGCTTAAGTTTATTTAGCTTTCAAACTCGTACATTCCATGTACTGATGCCAGTTAGCGTGCATCATATTATGATGCAGACTCAAGTAACTAGGATCAGCATTCGGCGCACCGTTGATCCAGTGAGCATCTCGGAGTCAATTGGTGACGCTCTTTTCATTCCGGAGGACATCTTTAGTTTAAGCTATTTATTTAGTATTCAGTTGTTAGGATGATCCCAACATCCATTTTTATATTAGAGGATTCATAGACAGATGATATTAATTTTCTTAGTCTTTCCTTTCACTTGTAATTCACTAAGACTTGGATTGTCTCTTTGGCTAATTACTTTCCTTAAAGTTATTTCTTGAGATTATATCTTGTGTTGAGTTTCCGCTGATTTAAGTAAGAAAGGCTAAGGGTTCGCTCAAGTCCAGAAATGGTCATTGGGTGCCAGCCACGTCCAGGGTGTAGACTCAAGGCATGACAAATAAGGTTGCAAACATTAAATTCTTATTAGAAAGAATTCATATAATTTTTGCTTATCAATTATTTTTCGTTTACTCAACATATATAATTTTACTAAGAAAATTGTATTTCTTTTTTAGTGTGTACTTATTCTAATAGGTATGCCAAATGAATTTGTATTTTTAAAGCATACATGTATATTATTATTTTCAAAGTCAATTTGTAATTTCTGTAGAATATTGCATCCTTCAGATTGTATTATATCAACTATAAATGCTATTTTCTTTTCCCGAATCTTGTATCTCTATTTCTTTCATAGTCACTTTATATTTTTGTAGAATATTGTATCCTTCCTCAACAAATTGTATTATTTACATCATGGTATGGCATTTTTTTTAAGAATCATGTATCCTTTCATAAATCATATTCACATGTAATGATTAGATTATATTGGGATACAATCAATAATATTTTTGTAATACAAATAAAATAAAAATATAATTGGCAGTCATGTAATATAATTGTGACTAAACAATACAATTCATGATTAAGATTTTGATAAAGGAGAAAATGGAGATTGAGATTGTTAAGTTCGAATGAGAAAGGAGTTTTCTTTCAAAATTGTAACCGATGAGAATTTTAAATGATATTTTCTTTTTTCAAAAATATTTTTTACTCTTATTTTCTCCTTTCTTTTATTAAATAATTGTTTTTTTCAAATCAAAAAAATGAAAAACACATAAATCAGATGCATAAATAACTAAAATATTAACATTTTAAATATATATTAAAAGTGTGCTAAAGAGTCCTATTAAATGTAAAATATTAACATTTTGAATGTTTTTCCAAAAAATACATAAAGGAAAAAATATTTTTGGTTAATAGATTCTAGATTGATAAATTGAGAGAAGTTAGTAATTTTGATCATCTAAAAAAACAAAAAGTTAGCAAGCTTCCCTTTTCCTGTAAAATAGTATATCAAGCATATATATTAGGATAAGATGAATATATTCTCATGACAAGAAATCTCTAGTGAATCTATATATGGATATTGATAGATCATATATGTGAGGAGTGTTTCTCTGTTGTGCGTACTTGATTAGTCTACCATAGTTCTTTTCCTAAAACTAATAAAACTCATAATAGTAATGTATCTTCAAAATGTCATTTCTTTTCCCTGTCATAATATAAAACCAATCTTGCTCCACTACAAAGGCCAAAGCTTCACTCGAACAACTCTATCGGAGCAAATCCTTGGCCACACACTAAGCGATATAATCCTCAACTGTAAAAATTGGAAAGAGTTCATCAAAAGGAATCTAATGATACCCATATTAATATGACTTAATATCAGGGGTAAAGTAATCCAAAAATCACTTGAAGAATAAAAAAAACAAATCATATTTTTGGTGAAAACCAAGTTCTAAATGCCAAGAGGGATTCGTGGTTGAAAAAACCCGTTTAATTGATTAATTAAGAAATGATTTCCAAATCATCAAATTACCTTTTCACAAATTTTAGGGAAAGAACCTCAAGACCAACTTTATAAACTAAAGTTTAAAAAAGGTTTTTAGAAAATAAAATTGAAAGAATCGATGAAAAGTAAGAAAAGTAAGCTTACCCTCTCTAGGAATCACAAAGAAGTGAGCAAGAATCGTCTCCCAAATCCCCTGGGGTTAAAAATGGTGGAAATGAGAATTTTGAAATAAAATCCTGAATTTAAGTTCTACCTATGTGGATTTTACTCATGGCAGTCACGACCACTAATTCTTGTTTTCGGGAAAGACAAGAAGGATATATATCATGACAGCGAGACACCTTGTCTGTGATTGTGAAGGCTTTGGAAAAGGGAATCATCATGAACACAAGCCTATAGGCTGCGATCACGATGGTCACGAAGAAGACACATTGCGGTCGAGAGACAAAGGGTCACGATCATGAAGGTAAAAAATTAACCTACAAAAGAAATTTAAAATCAATAAGTCAAACTCAAATCAAAAGCCTTTAAATGGACCCTCAGCAATTGTTTTGGTGTAATAAAAATAAATTGAACATGCTATAGAGGTAGACTAGACATTCTGAAATCAATGGAATCATTGAAATTTTGAAAATAGGTCAAATGATGGAATTTTCCTCTAGTACAACTCTTACGGCTTGAAATTCAACTTTTCTCTCAATTGCTCAAAACTCAACACAAGTCCTCTGGAACCTAACCAATCACTCTACCAACTCAAATTAAATATTGTGGACATGATGGAATAGACAAAATTCTCATCCGATGCTAAAAAAATTAAAATGTTTACTAGAGTCAACCCTATAAAGGATTTTAAAGTTAATATGGATCAAATCATCAAAAACACACCCGATCGTATCGGGGACCACACTAATCATTCCTGAAACATAAAACAACCATGAAAATGCTACGAAAAAAGGTAAAATTGTCATTTCTCAACAAAAGGTAAAAACACAAAAAAAGGATATTAAAATTCTCTTCCACCCAAGGGAAAAAAATGAACTTTCAAGTGGTATAACTCTTGACAGTATTTATCTCGGTCACAGTTCTATAAATTCATGCTTGTCTTGATCTCTTCTTTCGTAAGCATATACAAAGGATCATCATCATTTTGTATTTTCTTAGCTACAAATAATTTTTCTCCCACAATTATCTAATCTCATGATACTTTCTACTAGTATACATGGACTTATAATGAAAAGTAATGTTCTTGGTGAGATAAATAGAACTCTCATTATCACAAAATATGACGGACCTTGATTGCTGATGTACCGTGGTTTTTTGGTGCTTTTAATGCATTTAGCTTTAGAATTGTGTGTTTCTAGAGCCCTTTTGTAGTGGTTTTAACATGTTTTTATGGTTATTTTGCAGGAAAGATGTCCAGAATAATAACGCATAAGGAAGCTGGAAAAGAGTGCAGAAAGATGACCTACGAAGGCCATTGATGACCCATCGTTCAATCGACGGTCCGTAGGTGGTGATCGTAGATGTGTAGTTAAGGCTGAGGGAGATAATTAGGGAATTCTGAATAAGTGTGGAACCATGAACTCAAATGATGGTCTGTCGATCAATTGACAGACTATACTAGTGAACCATAGATCAGTTCAGAGTACCTGATTTCTCATGATTTAAAGTATGGAATGACGGAGGAGCATCGACGGACTGTACTGCATGTCTGTCATTTTATTCACAAAAGATGTTTAGATGATGAAGAAAAATAATGCTATGTCTCAACCGAAGGAGGAAGTCTAAGGACTGTCGTTCCATTAAATGATCCGTCAATAGAGGTCGTCGATGAATGCGGTGTTTTTCAGACAAGACATTATTCTTATTGTTCTAGTTTTCTCTGGAGATTATTTATGCAAACATTGGAAAAAATTCAATTACCGGATTTGGTTTGAAGTGTTATCTTGCAATTTCAAGTTGATTTTCTGGGTTTATTCTTATTGTTGAATTCAGATCATGATTTCTTCTTTAAAAACTATGTATTGTGATTTTGCTTGCAAGGGTAAAAAAATCCACAACTAAGGTTGTGGGAACCACGTGTAATTAACAAAGTAGACCTAAAAAATAAGCAATTCTTAAATAGGTTCTTGCATGTAATGATAATTCTTTATTTTAGAAGTCTTTTTAACGATTTCATGCGTTAAAACTAGCACTGTTGCTACTTGCCGTACCAAGGAGGTAATAATAGGTAAAAAATGATCAAAATATATTTAGTGAGACACTATCTAATTGGCTAGTGTCGATAATTATGAACTAATAAGTAAGTCACAAATCTATTATAATGTCTAATATGAAGTAAAGGTAATGATTAGTAGCTTATATACACATAGCCGGACCAAAGTGAGGGGTGAAATTCTCTAGATGCCGGACCAAGGATTTAGAGATACATAAATTATCAATTTACATGCAAAACACTAGAGAAGTATTTCTATTGCTAGGGATATGACGTTATGAACCTATGAGAAACACATATACCCTATTTAGTCTCACAAATTTATAAAAACTCAATTTTTACTTTCGTTCACTTGTTAACTTAGAAGTGTTTAAGAAACTTGTTTCACAAAACTCCTCCCCCTTCAATTACCTGTTTCCGGAATTTCCTTGGCTAAATAGACATAATTTTGCATTGAAGTTCAGTCTAAACAATTTTTCCGCGTGGGATCGACCCCAACCTACTAGTTGGGTTCTCTACTTGAATACGATCGCTTATACTTCTTTAGGGAGGTGTAATTTGAGCATATCAAATTTAAGTGCCGTTGCCGGTGAATCTTTCTTTTAGATTAACTTTAGTTACATTATTGAAATTTAGTCAAGGATTTTCTGATTTTACGTTTTCTTTTTGTTTTTGTCTCTTTTAGGTATAACTCTAGTGCATGCCAAGTACATGGAACAGAGAAGAACTACTCTTTCCATTCGATAGGAACTTAACCATACATTGAGAAGGATGGAGAATCAACATAACCCGACTTATTTAGGTGATGGGGTAATCCGTCAACCTTCATTACCGGTTGAGGCACACAATCAAGTTCAAGTTGAAAATCAATTGGAGAATTCTTTGAGGATGCATCCCCCAGCACCATGACCTCAGGATTATTATAGAGTCAACTTGAACATCACATACTTTGATGAACCTTTTTTCCTACCTCCTCTACCTCAAGGGAACACATTCGTGGTGAGGAGTAGCTTTATGTTGATGCTTACTATGAGGTGTTTATTTGCAGGACTACTATCAAAGGATCCACATGTCCATAAAACCAATTTGAGGTATGCGTGCAAGAGTTATGTGGGTAGGCCAAACTTGGATATGAATGTCATATGGCTGTGAGTATTTCCTTTATCAGTGTCAGGAGATGTCGCAATATTCTTTACTGAGCTACCCTAAACCTCCATTTATACATGGAATCATTTGAGAGATGTGTTATTAGCAAGGTATTACCCATTCTCCAAGAATCTCAACCATAAAAATAAAGTGAGTAGCTCTTTGGACAGATTTACATCATTCGTGAGAGGCGTCACAAACTACCCTATTGATGATGAGTCATTGAAAGAGTACTTCTACAGAGGTCAAGATGATAATAATAAAGAAGTGATCAATACTATTGCGGGGGGTTCCTATGGAGAGTGCACCTATGTAGTGATCGTAGAAAAGTGGGAGAAGATATCTTGCAACAAAAAGGCTTGGAGCCCTAAAAAGTCAGACACTGGGAGAGATAACTTTGTAGTAAAATATACAAACAACTCATCGGCAGAGGAGATTCATGAGTAGATGGCACAAATGAGAACTGAGTTAAAGTTGGTCTTGAAACAGGTCACTGAAGGGGAAGAGAAGATAAATGTGGTGAACTACTTGACTAAACCACCACAATTAGTAGATGATTATTATTATGAAGAGGATGCTTACTCATTGAATGATCATACGGGAGGTTTCCAACCAAATGCCCAAGGATCCAATCAGGAGAATCGGCGCCAAGGTCATGGAAATTAAGGTCGAAACTATGGTAAATACAATCGAGAGGGTCAATATGTTCGAGATGGATACTACAACCACGACAAAAACTTCAATCAGGGTAACTATAGTAATAGGAATTATTGCGGTGGTCTTTATCTTCCACCTCAAAATCGGGAAGTTGCTCTTAGGGAAAATGGAGGTAGTATAGCGCGAGTAGAGGATATGTTAAAGAAGATGATGAGGAGATTTTATACTAGTGATGATTATGCCAAGGATATGTGAAGGTAATTAGCTAACATTTCGCAAAAGGATGATACACATGCGGTTTTGAGTAAGCATCTTGAGTTACAGATGGATCAATTATCTAGTACTGTGAATCCACGCCAACCTGGCACTCTTCCTAGAAACACCATCTAGAATCCTAAAAATGATGGGTGTTGCATTGCAGCCACTACTCGAGGGAGTAAGCAATAAATTGATCCACTCATGCCGTCTTTGGTAGAACATGATAATAGAAAAGAAAAAGAGGTAGTATAAACTAGTGGAGAATTGGTGGACGACACGGTGAAAGAAGGAGAGATATCTAAGAAAGTGGTCCCCATTAATAGACCTCCACCACCACTCTCTCAGAGGTTAGTGAAGAAAACTAAGGATTGTAAATACTAGTGATTTATCACTATATTGAAGAAACTTTCCATCATTGGCCTTTTTATAGACACTTTGGAACAAAAACCCGGTTATGCTAAGTTTATGAAGTATATGGTGAAAAAGAAGAGATCAGTGAGTTTCTAGGATGATCATAGAGTGCATCATTGTATTGCTATTCCTAAAAGGTCTCTTGTGCAGAAAAAAGAAGATCATGGCGCTTTCACCATACCATGTACAATAGGGTTTCTACAGTTTGCTAAAGCACTATGTGATCTTGTTGCAAGCATAAACCTAATGCCTCTTTTCATTTATAATAAGTTAGGCTTGGGTTACCCAAAGCCTACTACGATGCGGTTACTGATGGACAATCGAATAGTGAAAAGTCCCATTAGTATACTCCATGATGTTCTTGTGAAAGTGGAGTCATTTACATTTTTGGCCGATTTTGTGATTCTTCACAGTGAGGTTTATTTTGAGGTTACCATTATTCTATAGAGGCCATTCCTTGCCACTGGGTGTGCATTGGTTAATATGGAAAAGGGGAAGAGGAAGTTTAGGTTGAACAATGAAGAAGCAACTTTCAACATACGTTGGTCCATGAAGCAGAGTGGTGAGCACCGAACGGTATCTGCTATATCCTACAGGGTTGAGAATAAATGTGAGGTTTAAATTAAAGAGAGACTAAGTGTAGAGTCACTAGAGGTAGTGATCATGAATTTTGAGAGTGATGGTATTGGATATTATGGGTGTTTAGTGGCTGCACTTGAACGAAATGAATATCGGTCAGAACCAAAGAAATTAAAGTTATATATGAAGCATCACGAATGTCCACCCACGAATCCATATATTGAGGAGGATCCAAAATTAGAGCTTAAAGCTCTACCACCTCATCTGAGGTATCTGTTGTTGGCTAGAGATGATACTTGGCGATAATAATTACAGTGGATTGGAATGGGAAACAAGCATAATGTTTAGTGGAGGTATTGAAGAGGTTCAAATGAGCCATTGGTTGGACTATTGCGTATATTATTGATATTCCTCCCGGTATTTTTTCACATAAAATCCAACTCATTCCCAATCTCAAACCAAGTATTGAGCAACAAAGAAGGTTGAATTCACCTATGCAAGAGGTAGTGAAAAAGGAGATCATCAAGTGGCTGCATGACGGAGTCATTTATCCTATTGTAGACAATAGTTGTGTGCCCTCTTCAGGGCGTGCCTAAAAAGTGTGGGATGGTAGTGGTGCCTTATGAGAGGCACAAGCTTGTTCCAATGCGGCTACAGATCAAATGGAAAGTATGTATGGATTGCCTGAAATTAAATGCATGGACCGAGAAGTTCTGTTTACTCATGCCCTTTATGGATCATATTTTAGATACACTCGCCCCAAAAGGGTGGTATTGTTTTCTTTATTTCTATTCGGGTTACAATAAAATCTCTATTTCCCATGAGGATCAAGTTAAGACCATTTTTACTTGTCCTAATTGTACATTCATATTCAAAAGGATGTTATTTGGGTTACGTAATGCACCAGCCATATTCTAACGATGTATGATGTTGATATTCTCTAATATAGTGGAGGACACTATGAGGTGTTCATGAATGATTTTTCTGTGGTTGGCGACTCCTTTGGTTGGTGTTTGATTCATTTGGCTGAGGTACTCAAAAGATTTGCAAATTGCAATATTGAGCTTAATTGGGAAAAATATGAATTTATGGTGAAAGAAGGTATAGTGTTGGGCCATCGCATCTCGGAGAAAGGGATACAAGTTGATCGAGCTAAATTCAAAGTTATAGAGAGGATTCCTCCACCATCTCTATAAAAGGTGGGAGAAATTTTCTTGGACATGCTGGTATTTACCGGAGGTTTTAAGGATTTTTCAAAAATTGCACATCCTTTGAATAAACTACTCGTGAAGGAATGCAATTTCTATTTCAATGAATCCTCTCTTAAAGCATTTGGAGAATCGAAGCATAAGTTGGTGTCCGCACCCATTATTATTTCCCCTGATTGAAGTTAACCATTTGATGTGATGTGTGATGCTAGTGGGGTTGCTCTTGGTGTGGTATTGGGACAGAGAATGGATAAAATCTTTAACCCAATCTACTATGCAAGTAAGGCCCTGAATTAATCTCAAAAGAACCACACGATCACCGAACATGAGCTTTTTGTATTGGTGTTTGCTTTTAAAAAATTTTTCTCCTATTTGCTTTCCATGAGGGTTTTAGTGCATACAGACCACTCCACTTTGAAATATTTGATGGCGAAGAAGGAAGCAAAAGTGAAGGTCGATTAGATGGTTGCTACTACTATAAGAGTTTTATTTCGAGGTAAAAGACAGAAAGGGGGACTGAGAATCATGTTTCCAATCACTTGTCTAGGTTAGAGGATGAAGCTATGCATGAAATGGCAGAATAGGTTGAAATTGATAATGCATTCCCTGATGAACATGTATTGGTCACTTCTCAAGATTTGATCCCATGGTATGCAGACTTTGAGAATTATCTGGATAGTGATATAGTTCCATCATATTTGTCTTTCCATCAGAGGAAGAATTTAGTGTATGATGTAAAAAAGTTCTTTTAGGATGAGCATTACTTATACCGGAGTTTTTCGGTGGGATTATTCGTCGTTGTGTACCCGAAGTTGAGATGTTAAGTGTTTTGGAGGTATGTCACTCCTTTCCTGTGGGTGGACACCATAGTGGTATCTGGATTGCCCATAAGATTTTGAAGTGTGGTTACTAGTGGACAACCATTCACCAAGATATTCATGAGTTCACCAAATAATGTGATCGTGCCAACGGGATAGAGTAATTTCGAAGAGGCAAGAGCTCTCTTTAAATCATATTCTGGTGCTTGAGCTATTTGATGTATGGGACAATGATTTTATGGTCCCGTTTGTGAGTTCTCATGGGATTAAGTATATAATAATGGTCGTTGCTTACGTGTCAAAATAGGTATAATCTATAACACTTCCTCACAATGAAGGAAAAAGGTCCACCGCGGTCTTGAAAAAGAATATCTTTTCAAGATTTGGCACACGTAGAGCCATTATTAGCGATGGTGGCTATAACTTTTGTAACTAGTTGATAAAATGGCTATTTGAGAAATATGGAATTTGCCATAATGTGGCTACTCCTTATCATCCAGAGACTAGTGGGCAAGTTTAGGTGACCAATCGAGGAATGAAGCAAATTCTTGCGAAAACTGTGAATGCTAATAGAGCTTGACCCGTCATGAGTTGGTTCAAACTCCTTAAGGCAGCCCTTAACTCCGGTTTAGTCATATCCCCTTCAACAAAAGAAGTTTGAGGCATAGGAGTCATTTGGGGCACTTGAGGGTCTTGAGGTTCCGGAGGCATTTGAGTTTCTTGAAGGGGAACCTCCTCATTTTCTCCCTCTAGTGGCTGCATTTTAATGAAATGAATATCGGTCAAAACAAAAGAAATTGGAGTTAGATATCAAGCATCGAAAATCTCGGCCCATGAAGTTATTTATTAAGGAGGCTCCAAAATTAGAGCTTAAGTCTTTACCACCTCATATGAGGTATGTGTTCTTGGGTAGAGATAACACTTTGCCTGTAATAATGCAGTGGATTTGAATGGGCAACAACTAGAGTGTTAAGTGGAGGTGTTGAAGAGGTTCAAACGAGCCATTGGTTAGAATATTGCGTATATAGTTCAATCGAAGGTCAATAGGTGGTGAACGTCGATTTGCAGTAAATTCTGAGGGAGGAGATCAGGGGATTCTGACTATGTGTGGAACCACGAACTCAAACGACGGGTTTATTCTTATTGTTGAAGTAAGTCAATTATTTCGTGTTTAAAAACTATCAATTTTGATCTTGCTTGCATGGTTAAATAAATGCACAACTAGGGTTGTGGGAACCATGGGTAATTAACAAAGTAGACCTAGCAAATAAGCAATTCTCAAATAGGTTCTTGCATGTATTGATAATCTTTCTTTTAGAAGTCTTTTTAAAAAGTGAATGTATTAGAATTAGCCTTGTTCCTTCTTGCCAGACCAAGGAAGTAGTAATAGGAAAAGAATTATTAACATATATTTAGTGGGACACTAGCTAATAGGCTAGTGTCGATTGGTGTGCAGTAATAACTAAGTGATACATCGATTATGATGTCTAATATGAAGTAAAGTTAAGGATTAGTAGTTTATACACACGTAGATGGACCAAGGTACTGGGTGAAATTCTCTAGATGTTGAACTAATAGAGATACATAACTTATTACTTTACATGCAAAATACTAGGGAAGAATTTCTATTGCTAGGGATATGACATTATGAACCTATGGGGAACACATATACCGTAGTTAGTCTCAAAACTTGATAAAAACTAAATTTTTACTTTTGCTCACATGTTAACATAGAAGTGTTTAAGAACTTGTTTCACAAACCCCCCCTTCCATCCACCCTTTAATTACGTATTTTCAGAAACACCTTGGCTAAACAGACATAAATGTATATTGAATTTAAGTCTAAACCATTTTCCCCGTGGGAGAGACCCCATCCTACTAGTTGGGTTCACTACTTGATTACAACCACTTATACTTCTTTAGGGAGATATAATTTGAGGGTATCAATTTTTGGCGCATCTCTCATGGAATTTGACTTTTAGATTATCTTTAGTCACATTATTGAAATTTATTCAATTATTTCTTTATTTTACGTTTTCTTTTTATTTTTATTTCTTTCTGGTTTGGCTCTAGTGTATGGAAAGTACACGGAGCCGAGGAGAACCACTCTTTCCATTCGATCTGGAACTTAACCGTACATTGAGAAGGATCGAGAATCAAAATAACCCGTCCGATTTAGGTGATGGGCCAATCCGTTTACCTCCATTACCGGTTGAGGCACACAATCAACTTTAGGATGAAAATCAATTGCAGAATGCTTTGAGGATGCATCCCCCAACACCATGACCTCAAGATTATTCTAGGGGCAACGTTAACATCACATACTTTGGTAGAACTTTTGTCCTACCTCATATACATCAAGTGCACACATTCGTGGTGACGAGTAGCTTGATGTATATGCTCACTGCGAGGGGTGTGTATGTAGGACTATCATCAGAGGATCCACATAATCACATAGCCAAATTGAGGTCCGTGTGAAGGAGTTGTGTGCATAGGACAAACTTTGAAATTAATGTCCTAGGGTTGCGAGTGTTTCCTTTATCACTGACAGGAGATATCGCGAGATTAGAGATGTTTCCTTCATCACTGACTGAACTACCCTACAAATCCATTTATAATTGGGATCAGTTGAGAGATGTGTTCTTATCAAGGTATAAGCAGTGTCCAAGATGCTCAACCACAAAAATAAAGTGAACAACTTTGTGGCACTACTTGGAGAATCGGTGAGTAGCTCTTGGGACAGATATACTGCATTCCTTAGAGGCATCCCAAACAATCGCATTGATGATGATTCCTTGAATGAGTACTTATACAGAAGCTCAGATAATAATAATAAAGAAGTTCTCGATACTATTGTGGGGGTTCCTATGGAGAGTGCACATATGGAGAGATTGCACAAAAGTTGAAGAAGATATCTTGAACCAACAAGGCTTGGAGTACTAGAAAGTCGGGCACTGGGAGAATTACCTTTGCAGTGCAAGCTACAAACAACCCATTAAAAAATGAAATTCGTGAGAAGATGGCACAAATAAGAACTGAGTAAGGGTTGGACTTTAAACATGTGAATGGAGGGGCAGAGAAAGTAAATGTGGTGAACTACTGTAACGACCAGCAAGTACCCTGTAGAAGTTAGGGAGAACTCTTAGATTGTTACAACGCATACTTAACCCTTTGAGGTCTTGTACAAACCCTTTAACTTGTTCATTACATAAGACATGAAAAGTAGTGCGAAATTAAAACTTTTCACGACATTTAATATAAAAAGGAATTCTTTCATAAATACTAAGAGAATCTCATCATCGCGAGCCAACTTAAACACAAGACATAATATATATCTTAGGGACACGACCCATTTTTCATTAATAGAAATACATATAGGTCTTAATAAAAAACCTAAGAAACATAGTGCATTAAAAGAAATACATAATAAGTCTTAATAACAAAAACTAAGAAACATAGACTATGTCTTCGAATATATGAGGACATACCATGTCTTAAGAGACTAGATTTCCCAAGCTTTGCCTTCTACACTTCTCCTTTATTCCAAATCTATACTTATAGAGTATAGCAAAGTATGGGGTTAGTACAAGACAGGTACTAAGTATTACATATGCAAAAATATGCAAAAGGGAAATTTTAGTAAAAATACACTTTCATTCCAATTGGGTAAAACATTCATGAATATAGAAGTAAAACAACAGAAGAATCATCATTTAACATGTAGAGAAGTATTTCCATAATTTTAACAATAAGGACCATTTTACAGTAAACTACCCAAAAGTTATAGTTAGTTCATTTTAGCATCACAGTGAACTATGCAAATCCCAAAATAATGAACTCCCAAAGTCAAGTCAAGAGGAAGTGAACTCATTTAGGTAGGAGTTTCCCTAGCTAAGGTTATCCTACGACTCATTAAGGTAATACATGAAGGAAACTCCCATACACCTCTTTCAATACACACGTAGCTGATCCCCAAGACTACACCTTCTACGCTTACTCGCCTTGGTAGTACAAGTCCTCACTCAATGAGAAGACATTAGAAGAATTCTCAAACACTTCACATAACACACACCATGACATCCCTTTCGAAATGTCTACTTAGTTCATTGAGTATATGGAGTCCATTCCACCACCTACCGTAAGTAGTACACTCTTTTAGAAGGCTTAGCTCATTCAATTCACATAAGATACACCAAGACTTCCCTTTTCGAAATGGCTACCTAGTTCAATGAATACATGACGTCCCATTCCACTGCCTACCATAAGTAGTACACTCTTTTAGAAGTCTTAGTTTATTCAAATGATATGAGACACACCAAGACTTCCCTTTTGGAATGCCTGCCTAGTGCAATGTATAACAAGCGTCCCATTCCACTACCTACCTAAGTAGTACACTTTTATAAGATTTAGTACATTCATTACTATTGTACGGGTTAGATTAACTAACATAGGCCATGAGAGCTATACATGGAATCCCGATACTACCCTTATCGAACGACAGATCCCTACTTTCCTAGGATGGGATCATTCTTTAGGTTTCACATGGATTTCCCTATAGCTACACCTATGTAGCTCATTCGCTACTAACGAGGAGTACAAATCTCAAGAGGTACATTGGAATACTACATCTCAACTCACGAAGTGTAACCACCCCTTATTCATATCCTCTCGGTGCTAGGCATAACACCCCAAAAATTCTCAACAATTTGTACTAAAGGTTAAGGATAACTAGTGGACACCACATATCAACTCACGAAGGGTATGCATCCTCCTACCTATCTTAGAAAGCTCATGGAAGACAATGAGGTTTCTACTAAATACTTTATCTCAACTCTTGAAGATTTTTCAACCCAAAATCCCCCATTTCATTCACATTCTTTATCTTTATTTATTCATTCACTCAATGTGTGTGTATGTGTGTACATATGAACACACCTTGAACATAAGCATCATTTCATTTACATTCAATTATATACATGCTTATACCTCATTCATCACATTACACACTTTAGGATGCTCAACATATACACTAACTTCATTTCGGCACAATCTAAGAAAAACATGCAATTAAATATTCATAATGCACATTACAAGAACAATCTTCATCATCACATTGTTTCATACATTATGCCATCAAATCCACACTAACAATACATACCAAGTATATCGAAATTCATCAAGTAAACATCGCCACCAAGAAGGTGGACCATACCACCAAAAAACATTTCATAAAGAGAATTAACAATGAAATCAGCTTACCATTCTTCCAAAGATATCACAACTATGTATAATTTGCTCAAAAATTCATCATAAAATAGCACTTAGGGCAGAAGCTAAACCTCAACATCAACCCAAACAAATCAAAGCTCAGAGGCTACAAAATCATGCTCACTTAACCCATTCCTTAAGACAAAATTTGATAAAAAGTTCTAACATGTTTTTATTGATGTTTTAGCATTAAAATCACCAACTAAAAATAGAAACAACATATTTGAATCATTTAAAACATTTTGATGCAAGACCCGTATTTTGAGTTAAAGATGGAAGAAGTTAGGGTTGAAAACCTCATTTTGAAATCTTTTAGAAAGGACTCCTTGAATGGAAGAGAGTTCAAGGATGACTACCATAACTCAAATATAAGAAACTCCACTTATTTTTTATGATGAAATCAACCACCAAAAGCCCCTCCTAGCTCCTTCTAAATTCTATTGAGGTTTGAGAGAGTTTTTATTGAGAGAGGGTTCTTGGTTTTAGGAAATGAAGTCAAAAATCAGGTATTATGGTTTAAAACACCTTAATATACAAATAAGACCTTAAAATAAATGTCCATGGTTTGTAAAATACTTGGGGTGAATTTACCAAACACACCAAGCCTTTGCCAAAAAATGCAGCTTTTGGTAGTACCATCGACGCCCCATTTACAGATGGGCCATGTGTCAATCGATGCACCGTTGGTGGGGGTACGTCGATTGGGACTTAGCCACCATCATGTGAAGGCTGGATAGCCTTGCAGGACATTCAACGTCCAAGTTAGACAGATGGTTTGAAGGCCAATGGACTGTCCCTTGTGGCCATCGTTGGTCACTGTTTAGCAGTATCCTGCCAAAGAGATGGGTTCCTCTTTTAGGGACCTTAGTGGGTCCTAGGTGGAGTCGTACCTGGAAATTAAACCCCTAAACATAGTCTTCTAGGTCTTATGAACATCCAATATTAATTTCGATTAAAACAAACACATAACTAAAATAGATCAAGACACATGAGCGCGTTCTACGACACACCTTCCGAACATCATGGACGTTCTTGGACGTTTGACCTCCAAATGTCACCAAGCTTTACATAATGTCTAAGAACATCAATTTAATTCATTTTAACACAAAATTAACTCTTAAAACATTCACTAACGTCTAGTTCACCTTAGTTCATTTTAGGGTGTTACATTCTCCCCCACTTGGAAAAGCATTCGTCATCGAATGACACTAAAATCTTTTAACAAAATCAAGGACTTACTAGAATATTTCCCCACACAAAATCAAGGCTTAAATATTCATAGTCAATTGCCACCTTACAAGTAACACAATTTCACATTTTCAAACACTTTGCAGCACAAGCAACTTTGTAACAACTTTCACAATTAAAAATTCACCCTCATTCTTCATTTTTGGAGAAAGTACCTTATCCAAAATTAAAAATGACCATATACAATACTTTGACACACATTGAATCCACAATACATGAAAATGCTATTTTTTTCAAAAAATTAAAACTAATACAGTAAGCATAATTCTTAACACAGTGAAACATGCTAGAAAGTTCAAAAATTCATCCTTTAAAAAATTCAACAAGAAAGCATGATCATACGAAATATAAAACCGTATAAACTCATATCATATCAATAACAAATTAATTATAAAAAGTTAATACTTACCGGGACTATCAACTCCGGATTAGTTCTCTTTCCTAGCTCCCATTCCATAGGGACAATTCTTCTTTGGAGCATTGGGATTTACACCACTTTGAGGATCTTGATTGACCTCTTTCCCCTTTGCCTTGATGTTAAGGGCACTCCCTCATCTTGTGGCCCTTACTACCACACACAACGCAACCATTAGCACAACTAGTCATCTCAAAAGTATGGCCACCTCCTTTGGAATTTTGGTTTGGAGACCTATCCTTGTTACCCATGGAAGAATCTTGGTGAAAAAAACTCTTCTTAGTTTTTTGGTGAATAGAATCATCCGACCTAGGCCTCTTACCATCTTTCCTTATCTCCCTATTTTTAACTCCTCGATTTGTTGAGCACACACCATGAGCCTTGAAATATCCATGTCATTAAGAAGCATTGGTGTACGAAACTCTTTCTCCATCAAGCTAGACAGTTCTATCACAAATTTGTTCATCCTAGCCCTAGGGTTTCCTATTATGGTTGGGGCATACTTAAAGAGTTGGTTGAATTTAAGGGAGTACTCTTGTACACTCATTCCCCTTGACGAAGAATCATGAATGCAACCATTTCGTTCTCCCTACATTCTAGGAGAAAGAACCTATTTAGGAAATCCTCTTTGAACACCTCCTAATCAACCGTACCATCTCACAAGGGTCTGTCATCCCTCCATTGGTCAGACCACACTTGAGCCACATCCTTAAGTTGGTAAGCGGATAACTCCACTTTCTCCCTAGGTGTCATACCTATAGCATCCACCACTTTGAACACCTCATCTATGAAGCAACGCGGATCTTCATCCACCTTAGTGACATGAAAAGTTGGATGGTTCTTCCTAATGAAATGACAAATTCGATAAGAGGAGTACTAGCATGACGTTGAGGTCTACCACCTTGGTTAGCTTGGTCAACAATGTGATTATTGACGAAATGAGCTTGAGTCATCATGATATGGGTAAAATTCATTATGGTAGCCGTCAACTGCTCATTAGTCATTTCCCCTTCAACAAAAAAAGCTTGAGGCATATGTGGAATTTGGGGCACTTGAGGCTCTTGAGGTTTCAGAGGCACTTGAGGTTCTTGAACGGGAACCTCCTCATTTTCTCCCTCTAGGCCAACTATAGGAACTTGTCAAACACAGGATGGGATCCTCTCATTAGCTACACCTCCCTCATCCCTTCTAGTTGATTATATCCTCGTATTCATGTCCAAGAAACACAAATAGAAGAGGTCAAGAGAGGCATATTATAAAACTCAACTCTAAGGCACGACATTAGAGTAATGAAGAAAGTGAAACTTCTAACATCTTATAGCCTCTCACCCATGGATGTGTCGCAACTCTCACCAGTGAACAATAGTCTAATAGACGAGGTTTAGGAAACTTTAGACCCTAAACTATTTCCTATAAATGTATTCTCTAATACCCAGTCTATAACGACTCACATGTACCCCCTAGAAGTTAGGGAGAACCCATGGATCATCAAAAGGTGTACTTGACCCTTTGGGGTCTTGTACAAGCCCTTTAATGATAGTTCATTACATAAGACATGAAAAGTAGTGCGCAATTAAAACTTCTCACGACATTAAATATAAAAAAGGATTTTTTTCATAAATACTAATCTTATCGTCACAAGCCAACTTAAAGACAGGACATAATATCTTATGGACAGGACAATTTTTACATTAAAAGAAATACATAATAAGTCTTAATAACAAAAACTAAGAAACATAGACTATGTCCTCGAATGTATGAGGACATACCAAGTCTTGAGAGAGTAGATTTCACAAGCTTTGCCTTCTATACTTCTGCTTGCTTCAAAATATATACCTATAGAGTATAGAAAAGTGTTATTCTAGTACAAGACAGTGTACTAAGTATGACATATGCAAAAACATGCAAAAGGGGACATTTTAGTAAAAATACACTTTCATGCCAATTAAGTAAAACATTCATGAATGTAGAAGTGAAACAATATATGATTCATCATTTAACACTTAGAGAAATATTTCCATAATTTTAACAAAACGGACCATTTTACAATAACCTACCCAAAAGTTACTGTGATTTCATTTTAGCATTACAGTGAACTATCTAAATCCCAAAAAAGAGAACTCCCAAAGTCAATCCTAGAGGTATTGAACTCAAATTCATAGGAGTTTCCCTATCTAAGTTTACCCTATGACTCAGCAAGGTAAGAAATGAAGGAAACACCCACACAACTCCTTCAATACACACCTAGGTGATCCCATAGACTACCCCTTCAAGGCTAACTCGCATGGGGAGAACAAGTCCCCACCCAATGACAAAACATTATAAGAACACTCAAACACTTGACATATGACACACCAAGATTTCCCTTTCGGAATTCCTACTTAGTGCAATGAGTAGATTGCATCCCATTCCACCACCTACCCTAAGTTTTACACTCTTTTAGAAGACTTAGCTTATTCAATTCATATAAGACACACCAAGATATCCATTTCGGAATGCCTACCTAGTGCAATGAATAGATAGCATCTCATTCCACCACCTACCCTAAGTAGTACACTATTTTAGAAGTTTTAGCTCATTCAATCATATAAGACTCAGCACGAGTTCCCTTTCGGAATGCCTACCTATTTCAATAGATAGATAGCGTACCATTCCACTATCTACCCTAAGTAATAAACTTTTTTAGAAGATTTAGTACTTTCCTTATTTTTGTGGAGGTTATGTTAACCGAAATATATCAGGAGAGCTATACATGGAATCTCAATACTACCCATATCGGATGAGGGATCCCCACTTTCCTAGGATAGGGTCATTCTATTAGCTTCACATGGATTTCCCAATAGCTACACCTCTGTGGGCGCATAGTTAAGGGATAAAGAGATTGCTACGAAGTAGCACATTATCTACTAACGAGGAGTACTCATCTCAAGAGGTACATTGGAATACAACATCTCAACTCATGAAGTGCAATTACCCCTTCTTTATATCCTCTCGGTTATAGTCATAATGCCCCAATGATTCTCAACATTTTATATTATAGGTTAAGGATAATTAGTGGACACACAAACTGAACTCACGTAGGGTATCCATCCTCCCACCGATCTTAGAAAGCTCTTGGATGATAATGAGGTTTCTACTAAACAATTCAACTCAACTCACAAAGACTATCCAACCCAAAACTCCCCTTTCATTTACATTCTTTATCTTCATGCATTCATTCATTAAAAGTGTGTGTATGTGTGTTTACATGTGAACACACCTTTCAAATAAACATAATTTCATTTACAATCAATTATATACATGCTTTGTAGACCTTCATTCATCTCATTACAGACTTTAACATGCTCAACATATACACTTACTTCATTTCGGCATAATCTAAGCAAAACATGCAATTCAAGCTTCATAATGCACATTATAAGAACCATCTTCATCATTAATTTATTTCATAAATTAGGACATCAAAGCCACACTGACAATACATACAAAGTATATCAAAATTCATCAATTGAACACCGCCACAAAGAAGGTGGACTGTAACACTTAAGAGGATTTCATAAAGAGAATTAACAATGAAATCAACTAACCATTCTTACAAATATTTCACACCTATGCACAATTTACTCAAAAATTCATCATAAAATATACCTTAGGGAAGTAGATAAACCTCAACATCAACCCAAAGAAATCAAAGCTCAAAGAATACAAAATCATTCTCATTTAACGCATTCCTTAGGCAAAACTTTGATAAAAAGTTTAACATGTTTTCATTGAATTTTTAGCATCAAACTCACCAACTAACACTAGGAATACTAGGAATAACATGTTTGAATCATTTAAAATGTTTTCATTCAAGACCCATATTTAGAGTAAAAGATAGAAGAAGTTTAACATGTTCTCATCCCTCCATTGCTCACACCACACTTGAGCCACATCATTAAGTTGGTAAGCTGCTAACTCCGCTTTTTCCCTAAGGTTCACACCCATAGCATCCACCACTTTGAACAACTCATCTATGAAGCTTTATGGATCTTCATCCACCTTAGTCCCATGAAAAGTAGGAGCATTCATTTTCATGAAATCACGAATTCAAGAAGCATGAGTACTAGCATTAGGTTAAGGTCCACATCCTTGGTTATCTTTAGAAAAAAAATGATTATTGACGACATGATCTTGAATCGTCATGAGTTGGTTAAAATTCATTAGGGCAGTCGTCAACTCCGCTTTAGTCATATCCCCTTCAACAAAAGAAGTTTGAGGCATAGGGGTCATTTGGGGCACTTGAGGCTCTTGAGTTTACGAAGGCATTCGAGTTTCTTGAAGGTGAACCTCCTCATTTTATCCCTCTAGTGGTTGTACTTGAATGAAATGAATATCGGTCAAAACCAAAAAAAATTGGAGTTAGATATGAAGCATCGCAAATGTCCACCCATGAAGTCATTCATTGAGGAGGCTCCAAAATTAGAGCTTAAGTGTGTACAACCTCATCAAAGGTATGTGTTCTTGGTTAGAGATGACACTTTGCCGGTAATAATGAAGTGGATAGGAATGGGCAACAAAGAGAGTGTTAAGTGGAGGTGTTGAAGAGGTTCAAACGAGCCATTGGTTTGAATATTGCGGACATTATTATTATTCCTCCCAATATTTGTTCACAAAAAATTCAATTCATTCCCGATCACAAACCAAGTATCGAGAACCAAAGAAGGTTGAATTCACCTATGCAAGAGTTAGGTAAAAAGGAGATCATCAAGTGGTTGTATGTCGCAGTCATTTATCCTATTGTAGACAATAGTTGGGTCTTCCATGTTTAGTGTGCTCCTAAAAAGGGTGGGATGATAGTGGTGCCTAATGAGAAGAACAATCTTGTTCGAATATTGCCAGTGACCTGAAGGAGAATTTGTATGGATTACTGGAAATTTAATGTGTGGACTGAGAAGGAAGATTTCCCCATGCCCTTTATTGATCAGATTTTAGATTGACTCGCAGGAAAAGGATGGTACTACTTTCTTCATAGTTATTCGGGTTACAATCAAATTAGTATTTCCACTAAGGATCAATATAAGACAATTTTAACTTGCCCTTATGGGACATTTGCATTCAAAATTATGCCATTTGGGTTATTTAATGCACCGGCCACATTCAAGTGATGTATGATGTACATATTCTCTGATATTATGGAGGACATAATTGAGGTGTTCATGGATGATTTTTCCGTTGTTGGCGACTCCTTTTATTGGTGTTTAAGTCATTTGGGTGAGGTACTTAAAAGATGTGAAGATTGTAATCTTCTACTTAATTGCAAAAAAATGTTATGTTATGGCGAAAGAAGGTATACTGTTGGGCCATCGCATCTTGGAGAAGGGTATAGTTTGATCGAGCTAAAGTCAAAGTTATGGAGAGGCTTCCTCCACCCATCTCTGTAAAAGGTGTGAGATGTTTTCTTTGACATTCGGGTTTTTTACTGGAGTTTTATTAAGGATTTTCAGAAATTGCACATCCTTTTGGCAAACTACTCGAGAAGTAATATAAGTTCAATTTTGATGAATCCTCTTTGTAAGAATTTGGATAATTGAAGGAGAAGTTTGTGTCCGCGCCCATTATTATTTCCCCAGATTGAAGTGAACCATTTGATGTGATGTGTGATATTAGTGGGGTTGCTCTTGGTATGGTATTGAGACAGAGAAGGAATAAATCCTTCACCCAATCTACTATCCAAGTAAGGCCCAGAATGAAGCTAAGAAGAACCACACGGTCACTGAACAAGTGCTTTTTATAGTGGTGTTTAGTATTGAAAAAAATTTCTACCATTTGCTTGGCACGAGGGTTATAGTGCATACAAACCACTCCACTTTGAGGTAGTTGTTGGCGAAGAAGGAAGTGAAGCGAAGGTTGATTATATAGGTGCTATTGTAGCAAGAGTTTGATTTTGTGGTAGAAGACAGAAAGGGGACTGAGAATGAAGTTGTCGATCACTTGTCAAGGTTAGAGGATGAAGCTTTGCAATGGCAGAACAAGTTGAAATTGATGATGCATTCCCCGATGAACATTATTGGCCGCTTCTCAAAATTTGATCCCATGGTACGCTGACTTTGCGAATTATCTAGCTAATGATATAGTTCAATCAGTTTTGTCTTTCCATCAGAGGAAGAATTTCATGAATGTCACTCCTCTGCTGTGGGTGGACGCCATAGTGGTATCCGAACTGCGTACAAGATTTCGCAGTGTGGGTACTATTGGCCAGCCATTCACTAAAATGCTCACGAGTTCTCAAAATCATGTGATCGGTGACAACGAGATGGAGGAATTTTGAAGAGGCAAGAGATCCCGTTAAATCCTTTTATGGTAATTGAGTTATTTGATGTATGGGGCATTGATTTTATGGGCCCGTTGTGAGTTCTCATGGGATTAACTATATACTTTGCAATTTACTACCTGTCAAAATGGGTGGAAGCTATAGCGCTTCCTAACAATGAAAAAAAGAGTGTCACCGCGTTCTTGAAAAGAATATCTTCTACAAATTTGGCACACCTAGGTCCATTATATTAGTTATTTTAGCTCTCACTTTTGTAAAAATTTGTTCATAGGTCTATTTGAGAAATATGGGGTTCTACATATTGTGGATACTCCTCTTCATCCACAGACTAGTGGGAAAGTTGAGGTGTCTAATAGAGACATCAAGTAAAATTATGGCAAAAATGGTGAATGCTTGTAGAACGGATTGGTCAAGGCGGCTTGACGATGCTCTTTCGGACTACCGGACTGCATACAAGACTCCTATTGGTATCACTATACCAATTTTTATATGGGAAGCCTTTTCACTTGTCGGTCCAGTTAGAGCACAAAACAGTGTGGGCAATGAAGAAACTGAAGATGGATTTGAATGAAGTGAAAGAACAAAGACTAAATGGGTTGAATGATATTGATGAGTCTCGCCTCAAAGACTATGAAAGTTCAGCTATCTACAAAGAGAATATGAAGAAGTACCACAACCAAAGGACTGGCAAACGAGAAAGCGAGAATTTGCGGTTGGTGATTTGGTCTTATATTAAACTCTAGGCTACATTTGTTTCCAGGAAACTCAAGTCGAAGTGGACATGGCAATTCCACATCACTAAAGTGTTCACACATGGAGCGGTTGAGTTGGAGAATAAGGATGGCGCAAAGTTTATAGTCAATAGGAAAATGATTAAGATCTACCTTGGGCATGTGGAGAGTGTCCATGAAGTTGTTGAGGCCTATCACCTTGATGAAGTCTGAGTAATCAACGAGCATCCGTCATGCAACAATGTTAAATCAAACACTTCTTGGGAGGCAACCCAAGTTGCATCTTTTAGGCTGCGATAGGTTTTATTTTCTTTATCGGAATAGTTGTATTTTCTAGTTTTGTTTTGTTTTTAACCGTACTTCATTCTTGTTTGTGTTCTAGTTTTATCTAGATATAAGAGTAGGGTTCGTGTCTCAAAAGTATCTACAAAAACAGAAATATAATGGCCTAAAAGGTGTTACATGTGCAGGAAAAAAAACAAAAATATGTAGTACTAAACCCCTTAGCATGGGTCCATAGATTTGATGCCCATATGGCTGTCCTGGTTTACCACATATAGAATTGGATGCATAATTCTATTTCTGGCGCTGAGGACCGAATAAAGAACAGGGTGGCCCAGAAGACAGAGCAGAAAATTCAGTGGGTTCACCAGCGCCTTGACGCCTTCGAGCTGTAGGTTTTAGCACGACCAGCTCGTACCATAGACCTCATTACTCTCAGGATGAGGTGACTAGTTTGCCAGTAGATGTGGATGCCATACAGTGTGCCTATTGAGAAAGTAGAGGACACAATCCTTGACGCTTTGTTCAAGCCTTTTGCTGAGCCGCAACCTGAGCCACGTAGTCATTCCAAGTGGCACTATTATACCGCACTACTGAGGCAGGAGATGATGCCCGTTCAAGGAATAAACAGAGGATGGACCTCGAGGTCCGTAGGAGATGATGCATTAATATTGTGGGTTTCGAGAAAACCAGACCCACCCACTTGTTGAGAGATCATTGGCGTTATGCGCCTCAGGTTTCCTTGACCTACCACCTATACTTATATATTTTATACATTTTGGACAATGGAATGTTATTTTTGTTGGGGGTGGGGTAAATGGAAAGTGAGTGATAGGGTGAAGACTGAGTATCCCAACTCACAATCCTCTCTTGGGGTTTTCTTGCCTGTGTTCTTTTGCCCCAACAGACTAGTTAATTTTTTATTGAACCGACATGTTGTTATTTGTACAAGTATAAAATCATTAAATATATAGCATGATTGCTGAAAATAAATGATATCCCATCCTAGAAAGTGCTTGCATTAATAGGTGAAAATAAGTTGAATGTGTTGGGTCTAATCATGACCTAGATAGGAACCCACTGCATGACCCTCAACTATTACCTAAACTGGGAAATGTGACAATTTGATAGTGTAATGAGGTGTCAAAAGAGTGTGAGGAGTTTGTTGTGTTCAACAATTGGTACCTACCTAGAACTTCCCTGGTTAGTCCTGCAAAGGGAATATAATTAGAGGACTAGGAAAAGTTCATAGCTCTTGTTCAAATTAGCAAACATCTAGCCTAAAATGAAGTTAACCAAACGGAAGCTTTATCCCTTTTGATCCAAATTTGTTATGCGTATAATAGACCTATTATTTTTCTCACCATCTCACCTTCCCAGGCTTTGGTTTTTTTTGCCCTGGTCCCTCCATTGACATGTGCACCTCGACTTAGGCCAAAAGCCTAAGTGGAGGGTGGCTAATGCATAAAATGACCTCATCTTTTCCCTTACCTGACCTCGAGTATTTTGTACCTCAACCAAAGAAACAACCATTAGTTAAGGCTTGCTATTATGAGTAAAAGCCAAAAATGGATATGAAGAGTTGAATATTGAAAAGAAAAGAGAAAGTGAGTGAAAGATGTGACTCGGTAAAATTATCCAGTAAATGAAAAGTAAAAGAAAAGAGTTTGTTAAGAAAAAGTTGAAGAACAAGTAAGAGTAATATCCAAAAAAAAGGGAGCAAGACAAAGATTAAAAGGGAAGAAAAGTAAGGCGTAAAACACAATGTAAAGGGGTATCAAGCTTCGCACTAATGTCAAGAAGGGAAAAAAGTCACTGCATTGTATGCATATGTACTATTCGTGACCCTGAACTGACGTTACATGCAAAGAATGTCATATGATAATCCTAGATTCTTATGTGGTGAACCTAAGCTGTCAAAATAAGGGCAAGCCTATGGCGGAGAATACTAGGTATGTTTGATGTTTTTTATGAGCGTGAGTGTTGAACCAAGATCCTTGAACCCAAACTTAAAATCATTGTTCTTTCAATGCAATTAGCTTAAGAGTTGTGTGTCTAGATCCCTTTTGTAGTAGTTTTAACATGTTCTTATGGTTATTTTGCAGGAAAGATGTCAACAATAAAAAAGCATAAGGTAGCTGGAAAAGAGTGCAGAAATATAACCAATAAAGGCCATCGACGACTCGTCGTTCAATAAACGCTCGGTAAAGTGGTGACCGTCAATGTGTTGTTCAGGATGAGGGAGAATATCAGGGAATTCTGACTAAGTATGAAACCACGAACTCAAACAATGGCCTGTCGTACTGGTGAACCGTCGATCAATTCATACAATGCTCCACTACCTGATTTCTCAAGATTTTAAGTATGGAATGACGGAGGAGCATCCACGGACTGTAGATGATTAGACTGACCATACTGTAAGTTCGTCGTTTGATTCAGAAAAGATGCTGAGCTGATGAAGAAAAATAACGCTAAGTCTTGACAGATAGAGGCAGTCGACGAACCGTCGGGGTCGTCGATCATAACTACGTTTTTGGTCAAACTTTACTTATTTCGTTTCCTTTTATTTTTGGGCAATGTTTTCGATAAATCATAGATTAAAACCTCGTTTTGGGTTTTGATTATAGTAGTATTGTTCTACTTTTGTTTTGAGATTGGTTTTTGCAAACTTGGGAAATAATTTAATTTCTAGATTTGGTTTGAACTGTTATCTTGCAATTTCTAGTTGATTTTTTTGGTTTATTCTTATTGTTAAAGTAAGTTTATGATTTCTTCTTTAGAAACTATGAATTTTTATATTGCTTGCATGCGTAACTAAATTTACAACTAGAGTTGTGGGAACCATAGAGTAATAAAAAAGTAGACCTCGCAACTAAGGAATTCTCAAATAGATTCTTGCATGTACTTATAATTCTTTCATTTAGAAATGTTTTTTAATGGTTGCACACATTAGAACTAGTTTTGTTGCTACTTGCTGGACCACAGAGGTAGTAATAGGAAAAGAGTTATAAATCATAGATTTAGTGGGATACTATCTAATAGGTTAGTGTTGATTGGTGCGAAGAAATAACTAAGTCATACATCGATTATGTTGTCTAATATAAAGTAAAGGTAACTATTAGTATTTTATACACATGTAGCCGAACCAAGGTACAGGGTGAAATTCTCTAGATGTCGGACCACGGATCTAGAGATACGTTACTTATCAGCCATGCAAAACACTAGGGCAGAATTGCTATTTCAAGGGATACGATGTTATAAACCCTTGGGGAACACATGTATCCTAGTTAGACTCACAAATTGATAAAAACTCAATTTTGACAATCGTTCACTTGTTAACATAGAAGTGTTTAGAAAACTTGTTTCACACACCTCCCCCCCCCCCCACCTCCCCCCCTCCCCCCCCCCCCCCCCCTTATTAATAGCCTGTTTTTTGAAAGAACTAGGCTAAAAAAATAATTATAAATTGAAGTTAAGTCTAAACCATTTTCCTCGTGGGATCAACCCCAACATACTATTTTTCTTCTCTACTTGATTACGAGTGCTTAAACTTCTTTAGGAAGATGTAATTTGAGCGTATCAATTGCTCAAAGAAAATATTAAAATAAATTCCTTGATCCAAATGATCTTTTTGTAACTGTCAATGATGATAATATACACTTTGTAGATGGACATTCATGAATTATGTGGTCTAGATTTTCAAAAAAATGTTTCCTCTTATAAAAGTGATCAAATAACCGATAGTGAATATTAAATTGTCAAAATTTCCTTTCATATCAAAGTTTGTCGATAAAACAAGTTCAGATTTTCCACTACCAAAGAACAACTCTATATAAAAAGTAACCTTCAAATGTCTTAGTAACTATTTCATTACATGTCAATGTTCCTCTCTAGTGTTGGAATAAATGTGTTAACTGTATCAGCGGGATGTGTCATATTTGATTAGGTGCAAATCATAACATAGATCAAATTACCAACTGCAAAAGAGTATATATGGAATACTTGACATCTCTTATTATTTTCATTAGTAGATGGACTCTTAGTTGTAAAAGATTGAAACTGTTTAGCCCTAGATATATAGTAAGTACTACTATGAAATATGTTTCAAGCAATATAATCCTTTTCTCAGTTTGCAAATATAATTTCATTTTCATTAACTATTAATCCTTCAGGTTGTTCCGTATTTATCTTTACATCTAAATCACCATGAAAAAAATAAGTCTTTACATCCATCTATTCAACCTCTAAATCTAGATTTGTGGCTAAGCGTAAAACCATACAGATAGAAGACATTTTCATAACAAGAAAGAAAATTTCATAAAGTCAACTCCCTATCTCTAGACAAAACTTTTGACTACTAACCTCACCTCATACTTAGGCGTAGAGGTATGTTGCCCTAGTTGTACTAAAAAAGTCCATTTATTTGTTAATATATTTTACCTTTAGATAACCCACTAAATCATATGTGTCATTCAAGTGAAGTGACTATGTTCAGATATTCCAACATTATATGATATCATATACAACAAACTTAAAAAGAATGAAAACTTTTAAATTTGAAGTTAAAAAATTTTAATTATCTAATGTGAAGAGCTTATCCAAGAATTTATGAATTTATTGTTAAGAATGAAAATGAAAACTTTTAAATTTGAAGTTAAAAATTTTTAATTATCTAATGTGAAGAGCTTATCCAAGAATTTATGAATTTATTGTTAAGAATGAATGAAGTATCAAAAAATTTACAACTTATTTTGTCTTTATAATAAACTTTTATCTTGAAAATCAAAATTAATGATATGAAATTACATATCTTGATCAACTAACATTAGATGACATCTTTGACACACTACAAACTCAATGCTAAGTATCATCTAATTAGTGTTATGTCTCCAATATGAAAAAGAATAAAAATTAGTAGGATACAAATATAACATAGGAGATCAATAAGATAATAAAAGAGAATCATATAAGTTGATTCTTTTATAACTATAGTAAACATGATGAAAAGGATTCCAAAAGAAGAAAATGCATGACTTTATCACATTTTTAATATACATGAAGAAGATTTAAGCATCTTTTAAAATGATGTATAATGTTCAATATCAACATATATTGATGGATCATACAATAAGCAATATAACAAAGTAAAATCATGAATGAACAAAAAATTCTCTGCATTTATAAAATACAATATCCCACATTGTTTTTAGATCACTATAGTGCATTCTAAATAAGGAACAAATAATGAGGAAGATGGTAACAATTTTTACTGGTATTTTCGTTTTCATCAAAGGATCAAATTATCCAAATATATAACAAGTTTGAGGATTTAAATAAAAAGATAACAGAAGTCTTATCTAATTCAAATATTTTTTATATTATCAATATTTAGATGCCTTTAGAGAATTAATAAATCTAAGTTTATTTAGGTATTAATTGATGTTTACTATAAGCTCAATTATCCCTCCTCAAACTAGTACATTTCGCTTGAGATCCAAAAACGTGTTTTATATTTGAATATTTTCTTCATATAAAGACACCAAAAAAACAGTAAAAATATCACTATCAAAATCTAAACTTGATAAACCCATTAACAAATGGAAGACCTCTTCACAAACTAAAATAGAGGTAGAAACTAACTTCTTTAAATATATTTAAAATTAAAGTTAGGGTAAGAATAAGTCGTACATAATACTATTTATTCCCGATCTTAATGAAAATATTTTATTCGCTAAATTAATTTTATTTGGATATAACTCTATTTAATTTAGACAACACACTCCGTACATTTTATAAAAAATGAATACTCTTAAATCCGAAGTTAAGAAATATTAATCATTTAATGTGAAGAACTTATCCAAAAATTTCTGAATTTTTTTATATGAGTTAATGAAGCATTAAAGAACTATGGCATTATGTTTTTAAACAAAAAATTTATGATCAAAGTCAAAATTAATGATGCGAAATTACATAGTTGGATGACTCCCGATTATAGGGGTCATGCTTTGACACACTCAAGTTAAATTTCAAAGCATCCCCATGTTTATCACATCTAACTAAGCATTTAAGTCTTCAATATGGTTTGGTGTCCTTCACATGAAAATAAGAGTAGACTAAACACAATTAGAGCATTTAACCACTTCTTAAGGATGATAAAAAATGATGAGATGGTGATAAATACACCATCCTTTAGTCCTCTGTGTCTTTCTTTCCACTGGTGTTTTCTGTTGGGAAAGACAGGCAATACAAAGAATGTCCTGATAGGATAACAGCGGAAGAATATCCAAGTCTATACTTTCCTCTCGATTTGGAACAGAGAAGACAAACAACCACAAGCAATATGATAGTAAGGCATCAGCAATCAACCAAACAAATATAACAAGACAATAATAAACCAATCACAAAGAACAACAATCCAAGATTTACGTGGAAAACCCTTCGATGTGAAGATACAAAAAACCACGGGACCAAAACTCCCTATATCACCAGAGTTTACAATATTTTTCTCCAAAATTTGGCCCACAAAACAAGTGCCAAAAACGAGCAACAACCAAAATAAGATAGCACAATCTAGAGAATTAAAGGAGCAAAATCACCATAATTCATACTACTATTACGACAGCAAAAAACTGAAGCTCTGCAAGGCCACCAAATCCAAATCCTTCGTTCCTAAACAAAGTATTGAGATGAAGACTATGCTGTTCCAAAAATCCGCTCAATCGGACAGAAACGAAGCGGTAACGCATTTGAGTTTGGGTTGTTTAGGGCGAATTTTTTTACTGCGTAAAAAACTGCTCAATCTACTCTTTTTTGCTGCTGAAAAACTCGTTTTTGGTTTATTAAAATACGACCTAATAGGCTATATTTGCCTCATAAGAATGGGCCTATGGGTAACAATGGGTTGGTCCAAATTGGGCTTTTTATTTATCCACATGGAAGGTCAAAAAGACCTATAAAACCAAAATCTCTCATTCTCCCCCTCCGAACAATATGTGGAGGAGCCTCCATCCCCTGCGACCATGAAGCAATCACAAATTTCCCCCTCTTGGCAAAGCTTTAGTCATCATAAATATCGTAACCATTGTCATTTGTATGAATCTTCTCCACAGCATCCAAGCAACTTAGAATCAACACTCTCGACACCAATGTATCCTCACATCAATGTGTTTAGACCGACCATGAACTAGAATTCTTGCCAAGATGTATAGCACTTGGTGTTGTCACAATCGCACATACCTCTCTTGGCACAACCACGTTCCCCAAAAACTCTCTTCATCCAAAAGCATTCTTTACAAGCTTTCAACGACACAGAAGCCTCAGCTTCTGTAGTAGATGAGCAACACATTTTTGCAAACCTAGATTGCCAAGCAAAAACAACTCCGCCCCCCTGCCAAAGTACCAATCCCCTGGAAGTAGACTTTGCGAGTACAACATCACAGCCAAGTCTGAATCAGTATAACCACAAAGAATAGGCTTTCCCCTGTACCAAACACAAACTTGACTGAATTGCACAGATATCTCATAACCCCGTCAAAGGCATGTCCATGTTTCTCGTTCCCGGATTAGAAATAAAACGGCTAACACAACCCAACAGCGTGAGACAATATCCCGGTGTTGTATGACAAACCATCGCATACATCAACTAACAACAGCTGAAGCATAAGGAAACTTTCTTCTATCTTCCTTCCTCTCATCACTAGAAGGACACTGTTTCGTGCCTCAATTTGAAGTGCATACTACAGGTGTTAACTGACACAACCTTTAGCTTGTCCATGCTTAATCTGCGAAGTACTTTCCTGAATGTACTTCTCTTGTGATAATACCATTTCTTGCTTTTCTATCACGGCATTGCATGCCAAGAATTTTCTCTTGCTGGTCTAATCTTTCATAGCAAAAGACTTATCAACTCTTGCCTTCAAACTTTCTGAATCCTCAATATTATGACCAACAATAAGCATGTCCTCAACAAAGCAACACATATAAAAGTCCCCCATATAGAACTTTTGCACAAAACACAATGGTCTGAAGACATCTTCCTTTGAGCCCTGTCTGACCTCATAAAAAGAACCAAACTTTTCCTGTACCACTTGCCTGGGAAGCTGTTTCAAACATACAAGCTCTCTTCAATTTGCAAAACATAATTCTCTTCCGTTTACCCTTTGATTCAAAACCTTCCGGTTGTTTCGCATATAAATTTCTTCATCTAGTCACCATAAGGAAACATTTTTAACATCCATTTCTCCAAACCTTAAATCTAGACTTGCAGCCAAGCTAAACCAAACGATGGATGACAGCTTCACAACTCGAGAGCATATCTCAATCAAAATCAACTCCCCTTTTCTGATTAAATCCCTTGACACACTAATCTAGCTTTTGTACCGTACCGTGGAACTAGAATTAACCATCTTCATGTTTCACCCTAAAACCCACCTGTTTTTCAAAAGCTTTTCCTGTCTTTAGGTAACTTAGATTAACCACATCAAGGTAATGAATTATCATGCAAGGATTTAATCTCATCTTCCATATCATCAAACCACCTTTATTTTCTTCACTGTTCCATGCCTCATCAAGACTCTCAGTTCTCCCCCGTCATCAAGAGTACATACTCATGGGGAGAATAACATATAAGGAATTCTCTCTCTACCTGATCGTCTAGAGAAGCTCCGGAGCATCTATATTGGGTTGTTGGACACCATATCTCTTTACTGGAGCATCAACACATCATACCGGTCCATTCCTGAACATGATCACCATCTTCATTATCAACTTAATTTTCGATCATTATAATATTTCTTCCGGTGCGATAGTCCAAAGGAACGGGATTACATCAAACTAAGCTCTCACTACTCTGAAAATCGCCTTGTCCCAGCTTTGGAAAATCTTCAATTGTTTGTCTTCAAAAACACAACATCACACACAACACGCTTCTACAAGTTCCTTCTCAACAGGATCATAGAAACGATAGCCAATTCCATCTTGACCATAACCCAATGAAGGATCACTTCTTTTTCCTAGTTTTAACATCCAACTTTGACCTTTCATCCTTAGACATGTCCAAAGGTTGTTACACCCAAAACTCTAAGATGATCATAAGAAGCCTTCTTACCAGTCCAAACTCCGTCAGGGACATCACCTCTAAAGCAACACAGGAGATAAATTGATACATAAGCAGCCGTAGTTAAGTGCTTCTGCCCAAAAGGAATCTGACACTTAGCATCTGAAGCTGAAAGCATACATCTAACCCTCTCAACTAGAGTTTGTTCTACCTCTCTGCTAAACCATTACTGAGGAGTGCTTTGGAGGAGTTTTTCTGATGCCTTAATACCTGCTCTCCTGCTCTCCTTCCTCTCCACTCTCTGCAATATCTATCAAAAGACCAATATACTCACACCATTTTCTGAGAGGATGCATTCATTCATGTCTTCCCTGTTTTGTCTTTTCACTTTTCACCAAGGCCTGAAAACTCTTGAACACATCAATTAACTTGATCTTTGGACGTCAAAGGAAATACCCAGAGTTTGCGAGAAAAGCATCAATAAAAGTCACAAAGTAAAGTGCACCACCATGATATCTTTACCTTAAAAAGGACCACACAATCAGAATGTACCAACTCTCCAAGCAATCAACTTTTCTTGAAGGGCGGATGACCTCGAAAAGAAACTCTTTTCTGTTACTGCTAAGCAATGAACACATTTTCTTCCAATTTGCTTGTTTCACTCCGAGCAAATTTTTTTCTTAGCCAACTATCAATCCCCTTCTCGCTCATTATGACTCAGCCCTTCTATCATAAATCCTGATGAAGTATCATTCTCCACCAATTTACTGAGTCCTCTGGAAAAGGAGCCCTTGACATACAATACAATTGGAACAACTTGTCACCACGGGCCACAACCATCAAACCTCTGAAGCTTCCCACTGGCCAAACACCAAGTTTATTAACATAACCCTCATCATCAAGATATCCCACAAAAATCAATTCAAGCGAACATCTGGAGCATGCTTTGACATTATTTGAGAACTAAGTTTGGAACCCTTGTTACTTTCCAACCAAACTTGTCCCAATGTCAATAACTTCAACTTCATGATTATTGCCCATGTCAGCACGTTCCAAAATTACACCTAACCTGGAGTATAAGAAGAAAATAAGCCTTCTTTTGGGCGTGACATGAGAATAGCCCACCAGAATATCCCCAAACCACTAACGAATCACAACAAGATGTAATGAACATTTGCAATCACAAGAAACAAGAAGATCATCATTAGCAACAACAAGCACAAATCAATAACACGATTTTCCATTATCGCATTCCTCTCTTTTTTTGTCCTCATATCTCTCCATGTGCTTGTAACAATATTTCATCCTTATATTTGCCTCATAAGAATGGGCCTATGGTAAAAATGGTTGGTTCCAAATTGGGGCTTTTTTTAACCACATAGGAAGGGAAAAAGACCTATACCCAACAAGTCTCCCCCTCACGACTATGTGGAGGGATACCGCCATCCCGGCGCCATGACATCATCAATTTCCCTCTTGCAAAGCTTATTCATCCCTAAAATCGGGAACCATTGGTCATTTGTATGACTCTTCTCAACTCAAGCAACTTAGACATCCAACAAATCTCGTCCAATGGATTCACATAATGTGTTTAGATCCGACCATGGCACGTAGAATGTCCTTGCCAAGATGTATAGCACTTTGTGGTTGTCACAATCAAGCCCATACCTTCTCTTGAGCACAACCAAGTTCCCCCCCCCAAAAAATCTCTTCATCCAAACATTCTTACAAACTTCAACGACAGCAATAAGCTCGCTTCTTTAGTAGATTGAGCAACACATTTTTGCAACCTAGATTGCCAAGACCCAACCTCCCCCTGCAAATTAACCAAGTACCCTGAGTAGACTTGCGAGTATCAACATCACCAGCCCAGTTGAATCATTATAACCAAAAGAATAGGCTTCCCTGTACCAAACACAAATTAGACTATAGAAGTGCACAAAGCTATCTCCAACCACTTCAAAGCATTCCAACATGTTCTCTTTCCCTTCCCCCTCTTCCCGGATTAGCAAGACAACGGCTACAACTCAACACGTGAGCAATATCCGGTTGGACAAACCATCCAACATCAAACTACCAACAGCTGAAGCATAGGAAACTTTTCTCATATCTATCTTCCTTCTCATCAATCACGGAGAAGGACACTGTTTTCGTGCTCAATTGGAAGTGCATATCTAAAGGTGTTACTGACATAACCTTAGTTTGGTCCATCTGAATCTGCGAAGTACTTTCTTAATGTACTTCTCTTGTATAAACCAATTTCTGGGCTTTCTATCAACGGACAAATCTGCAATGCCAAATTTGTCTTTCTGGTCTAAGTCTTGCATAGCACAGACTTACTCAACTCTTGCTTCAACTTCTGAATACCTGCAAGTATTATGAACCAACATAAGCAGGTCATCAACATAAAGCACACAATATAAAGTCACCATAGAGAACTTTTGCACAAAAACAACAAGGGTCTGAAGAAGCTTCTTGAGCCTGCTGACTCATAAAAGAACCAACTTCCTGTACCACTTGCCCGGGAGCTTGTTTCAAACCATCAGCTCTTCTTCATTGCAACATAATTCTCTTTACCCTTGACTTCAAAACCTATCCGGTTGTTCCATAGAAATTTCTTCTCTAATTTCACCATGAGAAAGCAGTTTACATCCCATTTGGCTCACCTCTAATCTAGACTTGCAGCCAGCCTAGAACCAAACGAATGATGACATCTGTCTACTTCACACAGATAAATATCTCATCAAACTCAACTCCCCTTTTCTGATTAAATCCCACTATGCAACTATCGAAGCTGTGTACCCGTGGAACGAGATTACCATCTTCATGTTTCACCCTAAAAACCCACCTGTTTCAAAGCTGTTTCTGTCTTTAGGTCCTTAACCAAATCAAAGGTCTGATTATCATGCAAGGATTTAATCTCATCTTCCATGCATCAAACCACCTTTATTTTTCTTAACTTTGCATGGCCCATCAAGACTCTCAGGTTCTCCCCCGTCAGTCAGAGTACATACTCATTGGGGAGAAACGATATGAAGGAAGTCTCTCTCTCCTAGATCTTCTAAGAGAACTCTTGGAAGCATCTATAATTGGTGTTGGACAACCCTATCATCTTGCACTGGAGCATCAACAAACATCATATACCGTCATTCTGAACATGATCACCATCTTCATTATCACTGTGATTTCATCATTATGAATATTTTCTCCGGTGCGATAGTCAAGGAACTGGATTAACATCAACTAAGCTCTCACTACTCTGAAATCGCCTTGTCAGCTTTGTCAAAATCTTCAATTGTTTGTCTTCAAAGAACACAAATCACACAGCTTCTAACAAGTTTCTTCTCACAGGATCATGAACCTAGCCAATTCATCTTGACCATAACCAATGAAGATACAACTGCCTAGTTTACCATCCAACTTTTGACCTTTCATCCTTAGGAACATGTACAAAAGGTTTTACACACCCAAAAACTCTAAGATGATCTAAGAAGCATTCTTACCATCCAAACTCATTCCGTCAGGGACATCACCATCTAAATCAACAGCAGGAGATAAATTGATAACATAAGCAGCAGTAGTAAGTGCTTTTCTGCCTCTTGCCCACAAGGAATCGGACAATCGCTTACATCTGAAGCATACATCTAACCCTCTCACTAGAGTTCTGTTCATCCTCTCTGCTAAACATGTTACTGAGGAGTCTTTTGGAGATTTTTCTGACCCTAATACCCTGCTCTTGCAATATCTATCAAAGAAGCCAATATAACTCACCACCATTCTCTGAGAGGATGCAGTTTCAAATGTCTTCCTGTTTGTCTTTCAAACCAAGGCTGAAAACCTCTTGAACACATCAAGTACTGACTTGATACTTGGATCTTCAAAGTAAATACCCAGAGTTTGCGAAATGATCAATCAGTAAAAAATCACAAGTAAAGTGCACCACCATGAGACTTCCTTAAAATGACACACAAAGCAGAATGTACCAATCCAGCAAATCAAACTTTCTTGAAGGCGATGACTCTGAAAAAAACTCTTTTCTGTTTACTGGCTAGCCATGAACACATTTCTTCAACTTGCTTGTTTCACTCCAGAAAGCAAATTTTTCTTAGCCAAACGATCAATCCCCTTCTCGCCTCATATGACTCAGCCTTCTATGCCATAAATCTGATGAAGTATCATTCTCCACCAATTTACGAGTCTCTGGAAATTGCCCTGCAATACATACAGTTGGACAACTTGTCACGCACGGGCCACAACCATCAAACTCTATTAAGCTTCACACTGGCCAACAACCAAGTGTATTAACATCCCTCTCATCAAAGATTCCCACAGCCATCCAATTCAGCGAACATCTGGAGCATGCTTGACATTATTTAGAACTAGTTTGGAACCAATTGTTACTTTCCAAACAACTGTCCCAATGTAATAACTTCAACCTTCATGATTATTGCCCATTTTCAACGTTCCAAAATTACCAACCTGGAGTATAGAAATAATTCCTTCTTTGGGCGTTACTGAGAAGTAGCACAGATCCACAAAACCAGCTAGACTCATCTCGAACAAGATTATGACCATTTGCATCACAAGAAACAAGAAGATCATCATTAGCAACAACAGCAACACGATTTCATTATCGGCCTGCTCTCTTTTGTTGTCTCATATCTCTCTGTGCTTGTAACAATATTTCATGATATGCCCATTCTTGTGGCAATAGTCCAATGAATATTCTTTTGTATTTAACTTTGAACTTGCTCTCTTCTACTTTAAACCCTCTATCATTCTGCACTTCTGGACTTGTTTCTTCTCCCCCTATCTCTTCATAACCGCAAAACATCGAGTGTGAAGCTTAAGCAGATGAGGCTTGAGATCTTCTTCTCATTTTTCATTCAGACACCACTCTTAGTATATTCCATGGTTACAACACACTTCTGGGAGGCAGAATTATTCAAAAAACTCGAAGATTTCCCCAAGAGTCTGGCATAGTAATAAGAAGCCAAAGTCCCTGTATTCATCATCACAAACTTTACACCAATTCCGGACAGCTGTGTCAGAACACCTGAAAATCATTAATATGATCAGAATAGGAGTTCCCTCTTTATCACCTTATATTCCTTAAGTGTTTCAATAGAACAACTTGTTGTTGCCAGTCGTCGAAGCATAAAGTGTCTCGAGCTTGTCCCACAAACTTTTAACATGTGTCTCATTTCCCAATAATGATTTTCTACCTTATCTTCACCTTGTCTAATATAGCCACAACCTGTAGATGCTCAAAATTCCATTCTTCCATCATTCAAAGACTTAGGCTTTTAGAAGCAAACACATGTAATGCATCTTCTTACAAATAGAAATAGCGTTCATCTTGCCTTTCCCAATATGATAGTTCTACCATTTAAACACATTGATCATTTTGCTCATATTTGCCCTCCTCATTCAAACACCCAATCAACAATACCCACTGCTCTGATACCACTTTTTGTTGGGAAAGACAAGGCAATACAAAGAATGCCTGACAGGATTAACAGCGGAAGAATACCCAAGTCTATACTTTCCCTTCTCGATTTGGAACCAAGAGAAGACAACAACACAAGCACTATTATAGAGGCAGCAATGCAATCAACGCAAACAAATATAACAATACAATAAAAACTCAATCACACACAAACACCAAGATTTTACTGGAACAACCGCCTTCGATGTGAAGAGTAAAAACCACGGGATCAAAAGCTCCACTATATCACCAAGAGTTACAATATGTTCTCCAAATTGGCCACAAAACAAGTGCCAACACGAGCAACAACAAAATAAGATAGCACCAAATCTAGAGAATAAAGGAGCAAATACCAAATTTGTAGCTACTTTCACGACAGTCAAACCTGAAGCTTCAGGCCACGCAAATCCAACTCTGTCAGTTACTAATCAAAGATTGAGATGAATACAATTGCTTTCGCAACATCAGCTCAATCGGACAAGAAAACGAAGCGGGAATCGCAATTTGAAGTTGGTTGTTAGGGCTGAATTTTTGACTAGCGAAAAAACCTGCTCAATCTCTCTTTTTGGCTGTCTGAAAAACTCTTTTTGTGTTTATGAAAATAAGAACCTAAATAGGCTTATATTTGCCTCAGAATAATGGGCCTATGGTAAAAACTGGGTTGTCCACATTGGGCTTTTTATTTATCACATAGGAAGTGAAAAAAGACCTATAACCCAACATTTTCTTACCATCAAAGAAAGGAATTATCAAAATATATAACAAGTTTGGAGTTTGAATAAATAAGTAACATAAATATTATATAATTAAAATACTTTTTATATTATCTACATATGTAGTTCAAATCCTTTAGATGTCTTTTAGAGTCTCAATAATACAAAGTCCTTGGTTGATAATGTTAACTTTAATCTCACTTATTTCTCGTCAAACTATAAAATTTCATTTTCCTCATTGTAAGTAGTTTAGGGGAAATCAGTAGTACAAGTAAATAAATTTGTTGAATAATTTTTGTCTTCAAATAGTGTACGATGAAGAAATGTATACGTAAATAGCTATTTAGAGTGTACACTCCTTCATGGTAACTATTTATGGATGTATTCCTTCATCGTGTTGTTCTTGCACCAAATATTACTCCGCCAAGTTGTTTCACATGTAGTTATGATTTTTCTTGTACCTTCTTTCAACGAAGAAAGTAAAATCATAGAATTTTAGGAAGTACATTTTCATTCCCTAAAGGACTTTGATTTACTAATTTTGTGAAGGCATCGAAAGCATATGAATCACACTTGTAAATAATATGGCTAAAATAAAATAAAATTTCTATTACCTTTTTATTCATCGTTTATTGACAACACCATTTTAAATTCACTAATCAATAAAAATAATCTCCTTCAACGCTCTTCTTCATATTCTTACCTTCCAAAAGACCCCCCAGAGAAGCCATAGAATGTTGAAATGTTTTATTTAGTGTAGTCATCCTCGTCTTTTAATGTGAAACAACAAGAACTAATGATTCGAATCTTCATGGGATATTAAATTTTCTAATTTCATAGATTTTTTGTTCTTTTCTTCTTTAACTTTGTGATATTTCTCATAATATAATCCATCAAAAATGTAATGAGTTTTCACATTATATGTCTAAATATACCATTCATGTAGAACAACTAATTTTGTTCTTTAGTTAACTATGTCAAGTTATAGTCTCATGTCTAGGGTTAACAAGGTTGCTTGTGATTAATCAACTTTATGTCTTCATGATACTTCATTCAACACTCAATATCCATCTTATAACTAATTCACAATCAGCTTGTTCCATTAGGTAACATAATTCAAAAAATTTGTGTTAGATAGATCTTGATCATTCTATGTTAAGAAAAAAAAATAATATCAAAGACATTAATAAAGAAATAATAACCTCAATCTAACCTTGAGAAAGTGAATAATCAAATTACAAAACTCCTTCACAAACCAAAATGGGTGAACAAACTAACTACTCAAAAATTTTAAAGTAAAGGTAAAATAAAAATAGTCCGTAAATAACGCTATTTAGTCATCTTCTTACATATAATTTTTGTCATTCATTAAATTATATATATTTAGATATAACTATATTATATTGATACCATACATATACACTACACTTAAAAATATAATAGAAAACCTTTAAATCTGAAATAGGTTAAAATATTTGAATCATTTAATGTAAAGGGCTTATCCAAAAATTTCTGAATTGATTATTATGAGTTAATGAAACATTAAAGTACTATATTATAACTAAAATTTTGTCTTCGAATTCAAAATTAATGATATGAAATTAAATCATGTAATTCTTAAATTTCATGTCTACCTAAAAAGAAATATATTTATCGAGCTAGAGAACATAATGCTGATGATTATTTTAACAATTTAAGAAAAAGGCGTGGTGAACCTTTCATAAACATTGAATGTTATCATAATAAAAGAGGACATTTCAAATCATATCTAATTTAGTTTATGTGTTATGACTTTTTGAATGGTAAAATTGTCATGACTGGAATCTAGACCCCAGACGATACCGGCGTCGTTGACCTCTCAGAGGTCGCAAACAAGTCTACTTACGTCATCCTTAACATAGGTTGTTTAGCTGAAAACTTGAAACTTTCGGTTCTTTAAGAATACTTGCTAATCATTCTTAATATTTCATAATTGTTCATCATCAACCATCTAATATTAAAGAGATAAGCAACTGAAAGAAATAGTTCATTAAGTCTTAATTGTATAAATATCTAAATGGCACCAATAAAAAGTCTGAATCACAACAGGAAAGAAACGCTAGTGAAACATGCTCCACTAGCTCGACATGCAAGTTGTCTTCTAGTATGAGGAAAGCATAGCTCATTAGATTATATCTCATCTCAATATTAGTATTAAGTGTGTTGAACTCAATACTTTCATTAAAGTGTTCGTAGAGACTGGTCTCTTCATTATCTTACACTCTTATTGTTGAGTACGTATTGGTAACACTTACTTAGGCTCATTTTAAGATTGATCTCATCATATACATTAGCCTCATATCATGTTGTCACCACATTCTTCATTATTAGCACCCTTGCTTCTCATAGTAACTCACCCCTTATTACGTAAATTTTCATTTCTTCATTTCATAGATCATCTTATCATATGCCAATGCACTTGGCCATTTACTATATCTTACACTCATACTTAACCCTCCTAGTGTTCATCATTTAATTATGTATATCTTAGGTTCACTTAGTTTTGAACATGTGTTAGACTTATGTGTCTATACATACAAACCATTGATCTGCATCCATAGTTCGTTAAGTGATTCTTACTTTCCTAAGATTATGTGGTACAAGACTTATGTATCTTGTATATATGCAAAGTATTGATTTTTTATCTAAGTAGATGGCATTATTCTTGGACATTTTACTCACATATGACTTATGTATGAATACGGAAGTTTGGCAAGGGAACCCAAATCTTGAATCACTTGGATATCATTTATATTCTTCATTAATTTTATTTCTAATATTCATAATAGTAGAACTCTAAATTAAATTTTAACATTTACATGGAAGGATTAATTTTCTATTTTTTAATTAGAACGCTAAATTTAATATCAACATTTACATGAAAGGATTAATTTTTTATTTTAATTAGAACTCTAAATTAAATATCAACATTTACCTGAAAGGATAAATATATTTTTTTTATTAGAACTCTTAGGTTGGCCGAAGGGTTGTGGGTTCGAACCTCCACAACCTCTTCTATTTTATTGTCTAAAATTTTATTTTCTTGCCTAGAATCTGTCTGGAAGGTTGTGGGTTCCATTCCCACGTCTCACAGTCCTTTTTATTTTATTTTTCTTTTATCCCTTGAGCTTGTTACAACTTACTAAGGGGCGTGGGATCGATTCCCCACGACCCCATAGTTTATATATATATTTTTTATTTTACTACAGGCACGAGGGGCTGGGGATCGATTCCCCACAACCCCATCTCTTTTATCAATTGCTGCACTCGCTAAGGGGTGTGGAATGGTATCGACTCCCCACGACCCCATATATATATTATTTTTATTTTTGTTGCAAATTTCGCCGCCCCCCCAGCCCCCCAGTTTGAGCCCCGCTTGGCACATTGTTTTAATTTTATTTGTTAAGTTGTGCCTTGGTGAGGTCTTGGGTTCAATCCCTACAAACCTCACCCATTTTTTTCCCTTTTTTTGACGTTAAAAATTTCCAGAACCTATCTACAACTTATGTCTATGTTCTGGAAATTTTATTACATGATTTTATAAGTCATTTTACGGGTCCTATTAGCATTTGTTTCTTAGACATTCATTAGGGTTCTTAAGACAATTTAGAAGAATGATTTGGTTATTTGTTTTAGCTAGAGTTGATAGCATTTCAATCATGTGAACACACAACCCAGGGACATTTACTTATACATAAAACACAAGTGATTCCATGTTGTTAGAATGTTAAACGGATACTCCAAAGTCATAGTGACAACTTTGCAAACATACATTAATGTCTATATTCGTATTTTTGAAGATACAAAAATATAGGCACATAATCATGAACACATACTCGAAACGAGATCGTCACCACACACAGTGGTCCTAAACTCTACCGGCAGCAAACATACAACCTCAGGCATTGGGAGCTAGTGACAGGGAACATGCAAAGTGAAAACATCCTAGTTTTCTGGATGACAAGACGTGAACATCAGGGATCTCTTTGGGAAAGGTACCAAGAGGAACAAACCACAATCACCTTTATTGATTTTCAACTAAGATTTTACTACCCAAAACTCCCTCCAAAATTCGTCCAAGTACCCGTCAGACGTCCATCACCACCTCACGAACAACTTCTCTCCGACTTAACATTTTTGGTTGTTTTGTTTTTCTTAAAATTTCGTGTGAGTTCTTCAAGTGTGAAGAACTGTTGGTGTATTTTATGGTTTTTGTTCTGTTTGGCAGAATAATGTGAGAGTTGAAAAACGTGTGTCAGAGTGAGTTATTAGGATTATGAGATTAAATTCAAGACTTAGTGAACATAGTACTTAACTAACTTAATAAAAATCTGATTTATTTTAAATTAATAGGTGAGAGGACCATTATGCCCTTAAAATTTGATATTTTTAATTAATAATTAAATCACCTTAAGTACCTATTTATTCAATTTTTATGATTGTTACTAAAATATTTCCTTGAAGAAACCATACAAGTTATGAAATATATGAACATGAGGGATAAAAATGTTAATGTGGTGGTAAAGTTAGGCATGGCAAAGATATATGATAAAGTTTCTTGAATATTTTTGACTAAGGTATTTAAGAAAGTTTGGTTTCTCCAAAATTATTATTGACATGGTCCAGAAATTTTTGTCTAATAAATGGTACTCTATGTATATTAATCATCAATTTCATGATTATTTCCCTAGTCTTTTATGGTCTTGAAATAAGAAGACCCTTTTTACCCAACTTGATTCGTCATTGCAAGTTTGCAACAAAAGTTTTAGATAAATGACTTGACAGTTTATAGATGAATGAAAATTTCAAAAGATATGAATTACCAAAGTTTATCTTAGAAATTAATCATATAACATATGATGTTGGTGTTATTCTATTCTATTATATAGATAGAGTATCACTAATTAAGATGATGAAGGTGATGAAAGACAATGAAAATATATTTACTTAGATGATTAACAAGTCAAAGAGTTTTTTCTAATCACTGTAAAACTCCTTCAATAGTTGTAATCATAAGAAGAAGATAATTTCCATGGCTTAGAGAAGTTCATTTTCCTAGAAATATTGTTGTTGATTTTCTTCAAAGATATTTCCATGGCGCGTGACAGAATTTTATTTTTTTTAAAAGATAAAATTAGCAAACCAGTCACAGTCCCTAACATAATTAAAAAAATATCTACACTATAAATGAATTAATAAAATTGTCAGAATGTCACTTTTTTAGAAAGTAAATTGTACCCTAATATAATTAAATCAAGCCCATATTGAATTATTTGTAACTCCCCTATCCAGTAAAAAAATAAAAAGAAATACTCACATGCATTACCCAATTACCCATATTTCTAGGATTTATCCCAAATCACTCTTTGTCTATCTTTCCTTTATCACCATCGTTATCTCCTTTCTGTCTTCAAAAAATTAAATATTTGAATTTCCAACACTTTGTTCAGGAAAATGATTAATTCAATAGATTTTTCACCATTGATAATAATAAATTTGAAGTCAACAATTATTTTGTGAGAGTTCTTGTGATTTTAATTTCATATTTACCAAGTATTTTGTATTTTAGATTTGCCATCTTTTAAACAGTATTATTCAATTTTTTGTAAGTTCATTTTCATACTCACCAAGCATTTTTAAGAACTTTCTCTGTTATGTATTTTGTAATATTTTTCTCTTTTCGGATTTGTTTTGAAGAAGAAGAAGAAAAAGAAGAAGAAGAAGGAAGAGGAGGTTGCAAAAATTGAATTCTTATTAGAATAGTATTCATGTAATTTTTTCTTGCCAATCGTTTTTCTTTTACTCAACATTTGTAATTTTTTTAAAAATTATATTTCTTTTTAAATTTTTAGTCATTCCAATACGTATGCCAAAAAAGTTTGTATTTTTAAAGCGTAGATGTATCCTATTTTTTTACAATCAATTTATAATTTCTTTAGAATATTGTTTCCTTCAAATCATATAATTTCCACTATGTATGCTATTTTTTTTTCAAGAATCTTGTATCCCTATTTCTTTGATAGTCAATTTGTACTTTTTGAGAATATTGTATCCTTCCTTAACAAATTGTATTATTTCCACCATGTATGCAATTTGTTTTTCCACAATCTTGTATCCTTTAATAATCATATTTTTATGTAATGATTAGATTATATTGGGATACAATCAGTAATATTTTAATAATACAAACAAAAGAAAAATATAGTTGGCAGTCATGCAATACAATTTTGAGTACGCATACAATCCATGATTAAGATTTTGATAAAAGTGAAAAATGGAGACTGAAATTGTTAATCTCAAATGAGTAAGGAGATTTATTTGAAAATGTTACCGATGAGAATTTTAAGTGATATTTTTTTTTAAAAAAAAATATTGTCTCCTCTGATTTTCTCCTCTCATTTAATCTATAATTGTATTTTTTCAAATCAAACAAATTAAAAATACACTAATTAGATATGTACAAAAAAAATATTTACATTTTAAATAAATATTAAAAGTGTGCTAAAGAGTCCTATAAATGTCAAAATATTGACATTTTAAAAAATTTCCCCAAAAAATGCATCATGGAAAAAATAATTTTAGTTAATAAAGTCCAGATTGATAAATTGAGAGAAGTCTGAATTTTTTATTATACAAAAAAAGTAAAACCAAACAGTTTGCAAGCTTTATTATTCGTGTAAAATAGTGGTGTCAAACATATATACTGAGATAAGATGAAAATATTCTAATGACAAAAAGTCTCTAGTCAATCTATATATGGACATTATTGATCATATATGTGAGGTGTTTTTCACCATTGTGCTTACATGATTCGTCTACTATAGTTCTTTTCCTAAAAGTAATACAAACTCATCATAGTAATCTATCTTCAATATGCCGTTTCTTTTTCCTATGATAATGGAAAACCAATCCTGCTCTAGTACAAAGGCCAAAGCTTCACCGAAAGAACTCTACTTGAGTAAATCCTTGACCATACACTTAACGAAATAATCCTCAACTATAAAAATTGGAAAGAGTTCATCCAAAGGAGTGCAAAGATACCCTTATTAATATGATTTGAAATCAGGGGTAAAGCAGTCCAAAAATCACTTCAAAAACAAAAGTAGAAAACATATTTTTAGTTGAAAACCAAGTTATAACAGCCAAGATGGATTCGTGCTTTAAAAAATCGTTTAAATTTATTGATTAAGAAATGAATTTCAAATCATCAAAATACTTTTTAACAAATTTTAGGAAAAGAGCCTCAAAACCCACTTTATAAATCAAGGTTTAAAAAAGGTTTTCACAAGATAAAACTTGCAGGAATCGATGAAAATTAAGAAAATGAAGCTTACCCACACTAGGAATCACAAAGAAGTGAGCAAGAAGGTTTAAAAAGGTTTTCACAAGATAAAACTTGAAGGAATCGATGAAAATTAAGAAAATGAAGCTTACCCACACTAGGAATCACAAAGAAGTGAGCAAGAATTGTTTCCCAAAGATCCAGGAGTTAAAATTTTGGGGAAAAAATCCCGCATTTAATCTAGCATTTGGCTATAGATTTTAAAACATTCTTGGCAAATATTGTTTGGGTGAGGATTTTGGTGAAATCTCACCATGTTTTTGGCCATAGTATTTGGAAAACATATTTAAGTTTTTTAATAAACATTATTTATACCCATAGGTTTTTAAAAATATCAAACCTAATCATAAATTTGTATTAAATAGCCACATAACAAAATTTATGACTTCCGCAAAAAATCAACAAGCATCATTACAATAAATGTTCAAATTGTTTAAAATGACTAGTACAAATCATGATAATGAAAATAAAACTAATTTGAATTTGAAAAAAGATGAAAAAAATAGGAGATAAACCTATGTGTTCTCTTCTAGAAGAGTTCAAACTATTCTTTAGTATAATCTTCTCATATTCTATGAACAATCTCTTTTCGATGAATTAATATTTGAAAATCAGATGATCGAGAAGGGGAAGCGATGTTATTAACTTGAGTCAATTGTTCGCCATTTTCATTAACAATAATATTATCTCTTTCATATTCACTGAATACTGCTTTTGGTGTTCACGTAAAAGTGCACTGAGTTCAAACTTTCTTCATCAAACTTATCTGAATTTCCAATTTTCTCAAAGAACTCATTCCTAACTTCTACCTATCGTGGACAACTGATGACATAACCTTTAAATCCAGACTTTCTCGCATCATCATATAGGAAATTTATAAGGAATGATGTTTCCTCATCTGTCCATTTATCAGCAGCAGAACCACGTGATTTATTTATTTATTTGCGTTTATACAAGACATCATCAATATGACAATACATCATATACATAACATAATCTTTTTCGAGTGCACAAAATTTGAAAGCATATATTTAACTAAAAATGAAAAACATATGAACATTATTGAAAGTACATTACCCTATTAACTTGAACAGGTGAAGTCACAGAATTTTCGTTGGAAATTCCAAAATTAGATTCAGGAATAATGGACATTGCAAAACATAAAAAAACAAGCCTGAAAAATTAGTTGGACCAGTCAAGTAATAAAATAGAACACAAGGAGATACGATTTTTATCATTCATTACTCTTTTAACCTAGACAAGAGAACAAATTCATACAGATCAATTCAAGCGTCAATCTATAGAAAATTCACACATATATGCTCTTTATAATATAAAAGCTTATTAATTGAGTTAGTTGGTAGATGGACAGTTAATTGAGTTGCTTGGTCTCAATAAATTGAGTGTTTTTTAAAATATAAAAGTTTTGTGTTAAATTTAAATTTTTAAAACTTTTGAAATAATGAGATATGACCCAAATACTAGAAAAAACTAGCATTCAGAAATTTGGTTTATTTGACAAAATAAATTGTCAAATAATAAAAAAGTGTATGGACAAACAACTTTTGCCAATTTTCCCCCCATGTTTTAGTTGGGAAATCTATTTCAAAACAGCCCCTAAGTTTTGTCATGTGAATTTTACTCATGGCGATCACGACCACTAATTCTTGTGTTTGAAAGAGACGGAGGATATATATCACGACAACAAGACACCTTGTCCGCGATCACGAAGGCTTGGAAAACGGGAATCATCGTGAACCCAAGCCTGATGGTCATGAAGAAGACACATTGTAATCGCGACACAAAGGGTTATGATCATGAAGGTAAAAAATGCTCTACACCAAAAATTGAAAACCAACAACTCAAACTCCGATAAAAATCCTCTAAGTGGACCCTCAACAATTGTTTGGGGTGCAATAAGATTAAATTGAACATTCTACAACTTCTCTGTCAAATGCTCAAAACTCAATCCAAGGACTCTAGAACCTAACTAATCACTCTACTAACTCAAACTCGATATTCTGGGCATGAAGGAACTAATATAATTCTCATCCGATGCTCAGAAATAAAAATTTTGTCTGAAGTCAAACCTATCAAGAATATTCAACTTAAGTCGGATCAAATCATCAAAAACACACTATTTCGCATAGGAGACAAAACCAACCATTTTTGAAATAAAAACCTAGCATGAAAACTCTACGAAAAATGTAAAATTGTCATTCAAAAAAATTACAAAAACACAAGAAACCGGACATTACAATTCTCCTTCACCCAAGGGAGAAAAAGAACTTCAAACTAGTATAACTCTTGACAATATTTATTCCGGTCGTAGTTCTACAGACTCGTGCTTGTTTGCGATCACTATTTTCGTAAGAATATGTATAGAATTGTCATCATTGAGTATTTACTCAACTACAAATATTTTTTCTTCATAATCAGCCTAATCTCATAATACTTTGTAATAGTATACCTGTACTTAGAATGAAAAGTGAAGTGCTTAGTGACACAAATAACACTTTAAATACACAAAATAAGACAAACTTGACTGATCAAAGACGATTTTTAAAATAAATGCCTTGATCCAAAGCATCTTTTTGTAACTTTTAGTGATGGGAATATTAAGCTTCTGTGGTAGATAGTAATGCATGACTTATGTAGTCTAGATTTTCAAAATATATTTCACCTTACAAAAGTGATCAAATAACTGGTAGTGAATTTGAAATAATCAAAATTGCCTTTCAAATCAAAGTATGTGCGTAAAATAAGTTCAAATTTGCCACTACCAAAGCAAAACTCTATATCAGAAGTATCGTTCGAATATCTTAGTAACTATTACATTATATCCTATTGTTCCTCTCTAGTATTGGAATGAAATTTGTTAACTGTATCAATGGGATGTGTAATATTTGATCAAGAGAAAATCATAACATTTATCAAATTATGAAATGTAGAAATTTTGGAATACATGACATCTCTTATCTTTTCACTAGTAGATGGGATCTAAGTTGTACTCAACTTAAAGTGTTTAGAGTACTTTCTCAATGTATTAATTGAGGGATAATGATAACTCAATTTTATTTTTGTCACGATGTATTTGTATGCCTAGAATCTTCCTTAGGATTGTTATGCAAGATTTATTTCTGCCAACAACCAGCCTATCATCCACATCACTAATAAGATAATAAAATATGTTGGGATCAAAAGCTGCAAACTGAAATGAAGAGTTGTGACTCTCCTGAAGGGTTGTGACTTTGCCGAAAGGTTGTATCCTTTTTTAAAAGTGTTGTCTTTCTAAAGTGTTGTGACCGATTTAAAGGTTGTGTCTTTTCCAAAGGAATGCGGCCTTTTTTAAAGGTTGTCTTATTTCCAAAGAGTTGTAATCGGTTTTCTTTATTGGCTGTAAATAGAGAGGTTTTGTCTAACTTTTCTGCATTGAATTATTGGTTCTTTTGCATACATTCTTACAAATAAAATTGATCAATCATGTCTGGGAGTGTCGCTGCTGTCATTTTGAGATTGTTTAATTTATCGAAGTTTGAGGTACCACTTTTATCTTGGTAGAAAAAATCTTCAATATTGGGTACTTGAGGAGATTAAATTTCTTATGGACACACAGTTGGGTTATCTGGACTTAGATAGTTCTCTGTGTTTTTCTTTCATCTTCTAGTATTTCTTGTTTGCGAATCTGAATACAGGAGATTAAAAGCTTAAGAAATTTAGTATTGATGGTATTTTATATGGTAAGTTAATTACTTCTATTTTCTGTGTTCTTTTTGTTGGAAAGAAGAAGAAAAAAAAAGATAATTACTTTATCATATGATAAAAGAGATTTGAAATGAATTAGTACTACTTTAATATCTTCAAGTATATTTTCTGTAGTATGTTTTTCTTGGGTGGGTATGACTAGTCTTATTTTTTTCCCAACGTGCACTCAAGCATTGCAACCCTTCACTTTTCTTTTCAATGAAAAAGTTATTTTGTGCATAAAGGCAAACATGGGCACTTTCACAAACATATATTATCTCCTAACAAAATTTGAACATGAGTTTAGTTTCTCGATGAAATCCAATGTCTTCTAAGGAAAACAGGAATATGATGAAAACTGGGAAAGAAAGAAATAATTTGCAAGAAAGGTGAATTTCATGAAATCATTGTTGAATGATAGAATATGATTCAACGAGAGGAAAAAATAGGTTCTAATTTTGCTTCCCTTGATTATTATTTTTCTATCCTTTATAATTTATGAGATGTTTTCATTAATATTACGATAGATTTTCGTTATGTGATAATACAAGAATATATATTTATTATTATTAATATGTATTATGTGTAGAGTAGAGAAAAAAAAATTTAATAGTTTTCAACTCCATGTGAAATTTTATTGTGTCTTTTTTTTGGTGACTAATTTTTTTTAACTCCTTTGGTATGAAGAATATAAGATCTTCATGAACGAATAAATTGTGCATTGGTTCGAAGAATATAAAAACCTCACCAATTTGTGAATACTATTTTTGAATTAATATTTTGACTAAAAGTGTAATAAATCTTTATCATAAATATTAAGGCTAAAGGATTCGAAAAACATAAAATCTTCTAGCTAGAACAATTGTCGTATTTGAGGTTTTTGGAGATTAAAACATTTTTTGTTAATACTCTGTCTAAATGTGAAAATGATTAGAAAAAAATATAAGAACTTCATCTTAATTGGAGGTTCATTCGGTTACTGATTAAAAGAATATAAACACTTAATCGTTACATTAAAAATAAGTTGTATAAAGATTGAATCTTAATTTTTAGTATTCTAAATACTAAATGATTTGTCTAATTGTGACAGATTGGGGGAAAACACTAGTGATAGAATATTAATAATTTTTGTGCATGTAATGAGTATTTCAATGAATGAAATCTTCAAAAGAAGGTTTCGTGTTGCCAATATGTAATTGATGGTATAAAATATGAAAGCATGAAAAAAATATAGGGAAATTAATTTCAAATGCTTGAAAATATTTTTAAGAACATAGTTAAAATGTGACGGGTTCATTACTTGTTATAAAGAAGAAATTAGACGAACTATCTAAATAAAATATGAATGAACAAGATAAGAAATATAATGTTATTCTTGTAATATGTTAGACCCACAAATTTCTTGGAGTATATTTGATATTATGGTCTTTGAGTCGATCTCTTTACTAGTATATATGTTATGACTAGTATAAAATCACAAAATTGTATTACATCTTCAAAATATTGTGATTTTTCATAGAAAGATATGATTATTAAAATAAATTTATTTGTATAGGCATGAAAAGATTTGTTTGTTAAAATAAATTTATTTGTATATGATGAACATTGGTGAAAAGTGATCTTTTATGTTGGTGTTGTACAACAAACATTTGGGTCATTATTGGACCTATAAGACTATGGTCATGGGTAATTTCTTTAATAAATTGATGTTATCGAAAGGTCCTTCCGGAAAGGGCATCTGTAAATTTGTTGATTTTGAAACAATATTTGTATTTGACAAAGTTATAAAAAGTAAAGAACAAAATACTTGTAAGAAAAGTTACCTCACGGAAGGTCTTTTAAAACTTAGTATTTCGATATGTTCTTTCCTGCTTGAATGAAACTGTTTGTGACTGGAACGCTTGAGACATGTCAAATACAAAACATTGAAAACTGATCATCATAGAAGTTTTGACTAAGTTCTAGTGCAATAAATCAAAATGTCAAGTATATGTTGTTGAAAAGAAATCTAATCTCTTAAAATTGATTAGACTAACATTTGTGATATGAAATAAGAAACCATCTAGTGGCAGAAAAAAAAAATTCATAGATTTTAGTGACTATTGCACTATATACTGTTATGACTATTTGTTGAATGATAAGGAGAAAACAATAGAAACATATAGGCAATATAGAACTGAAGTTGAAAATCAGTTGGGTAAAAATATTGTCATGATTAGAAGTGGTAGATGTGAAGAATATGAATATTATTTTAGAGAAATATATTTGAAAAATGGAATTATCCATTAAATTACTGCCCATACTCAACTGAATCTAATGAAATTCATGACAAGGAAAAAACTAAACTTTGAACAAAATGTTGAATGTCCTACTTAAAAGTTCAAATTTACCAAAAAATCTTAAAAGTTCAGATTTACCAGAAAATCTGTGGGGAGATGTTATCATAATCGAAACAGAGAAAAATAGAAAAATTGTACGTTCAAAAAGAGATAAACAAAAAGTTTTATTTGTTAATAACGAGATCAATAAATAGAAAATTTTTTTGTAAAGAAAGGGAGCAACAAAATTTTTGTTTATTCAGACTTCGTTGTATCTTGATAAAAATTGCTTATGGTATCCATACTGCACATAAGATTTTGCAGTCTGGGTACTATTGGCAAAACATTCACCAAGATTCTCACGAGTTCGCCAAATCATGTGATCGGTGCAAACGAGATGGAGGAATTTTGAAGAGGCAAGAGATCCCGTTAAATCCTATTCTGGTGATTGAGTTATTTGTTGTATGGGGCATTGATTTTATGGGTCCGTTGTGAGTTCTCATGGGATGAAGTATATACTTGTGGCAGTTTACTACTTGTCAAAATGAGTGGAAGCTATAGCGCTTCCTAACAATGAAGAAAATAGTGTCACCGCGTTCTTGATAAAAAAAATCATCTCCAGATTTGTCACACCTAGGGCCATTATTAGTTATGGTGACTCTCACTTTTGTAAAAAGTTGTTCAAAGGGTTATTGGAGAAATATGGGGTTGTCCATAATGTGTCTACTCCTTATTATCCACAGACTAGTAGGCAAGTTGAAGTGTCCAATCGAGAGATGAAGCAAATTCATGCAAAAATAGTGAATGCTATTAGAAAAGATTGGTCAAGGAGGGTTGACGATGCTCTTTGGGACTACCAGACTTCATACAAGACTCCTATTTGTATGTCCCTATGCCAACTTTTATATGTGAAGGCTTGTCACTTGTCAGTCCAGTTAGAGCACAAAACAGTGTGGTCAATGAAGAAACTGAAGATGGATTGGAATGAAGCGGCGGTACAAAGATTAAATCAATTCAATGAGATTGATGAGTCTCGCCTCAAAGACTATGAAAGTTCAACCATCTTCAAAAATAATATGAAGAAGTATTATAGCCAAAGAATTGGAAAGCGAGAAAGTGAGAATTTGTGGTTTGTGATTTAGTTCTTCTATTCAATTCTAGACTACGATTATTTTTGGCAAACTCAAGTCCTACTGGACAGGGCAATTTCTCATCAATAATGTGTTATCATATGGAGCGGTTGAGTTGGACAATAAGGAGGGTGCAAATTTTACATTCAACGGGCAAATAATTATCATCTACCTGGGGCATGCAGAGAGTTTCCATGAAGTGGTTGAGGCCTATCACCTTGATGAATTCAGATTAATTAATGAGACTTTGTCATGCAACGAAGTTAGATCAAGCACTTCTTGGGAGGCAACCCAAGTTTTATCCTTTAGCCCATGATAGGTTTTATATTCTTTGTAGGAATAGTCGTACTCGTACTTTCTTGTTTTGTTTTGTTTGTAATCTTATTTCATTGTTGCTTGTGTTCTTGTCTTATGTAGAGATTGGAGTAGGGTCTGTGTCTCAAAAGTATCTAGAAAAATATAAAAAGAATGGCCTAACGGGTGTTACATGTGCAGGGACCAAAACAAAAATCTGCAGTACTGGTCCCCCTACCAGGGGTCCATAGATAAGAGGTATATATGGCCATCCTGTTTCGCCACATATAGAGTTGGATGCATAATTCCATGTCTGACGCTGGGGACCAAATAGATAACAGGGTGGCCCAGCAACAGGAGAAAATTCAGTCGGTTCATGAGCTCTTGATGGCTTTGAGCTGCGGGTGCTACCACGACCAGCCCCTACCATAACCTCACTACTCTTAACGATGTGGTGGCTAGTTTGCGAGCAGATATGGACGCCATACAGTGTGCCGATTGATCTAGAAGAGGACACAATACTTGACGCTTTGTTCATGCCTTCTGTTGAGCCGCAGCATGAGCCACGTGGTCGTTCCAAGAAGTTGTGTTCTAGCCGCACTAATGAGACAGACGATGAAGCCCGTGCGAGGAAGAAGGGGAGGACATACCTCGAGGCTCCTATGAGGTCTTCTTTGGTAGACGAGGAAGCCCGCCAGATTAGGGAACGAGAGATGGTTGTTGGGGCGTCTAGTTCCATACCGCTGACCGATAAGAGGAGCAATACTGATGGTGCGAAGATTAATGTGTTACAACTAAGGGTTACCCAACCACTGCTGTTGTGGGTTTCAAAAAACTAGACCCACCCACTTATTGAGTGATCATCAGCGTTATGAGCCTCAGTATTGCTTCCCCTACCACCCTGTAGTTTTATTTTTTACGCATTAGGGACAATGGAATGTTCTTTTTTTTGGGGGTGGAATAAATGGAAAGTGAGTGATAGGGTGAAGATCGATTAGCCAAACTCACAATCATCTCTTCGAGTTTTCTTGGATGTGATATTTTTCCCTAAGAGGCTGGTTAATTTTTTGTTGAACCGGCATGTCGTTATTTGTACAAGTATAAAAGAATGAAATATGAAGCATGATGGCTAAAAATAAATGATATCCCATCCTAGAAAGTGCTTACACGAATTAGTGAGAATAAGTTAAATGTGTTGGGTCTAATCATGACCTAGAAAGGCTCCCACTGCATGACCCTCAACTAACACCTAAACTGGGAAATATGTCAATATGATAGTGTAATGAAGTGTCAAGAGAGTGTGAGGAATTTGGAGTGTTCAACAGTTGGTACCTAGCTAGAACTTTTCCGGTTAGTCCTGCAAGGAGAATATCTTTTAGAGGACTAGGAAAACATCATAGGATCTAGTTCGAATTAGAAAACATCTAGACTAAAATGAAGTTAACCAAACGGAAGGTTTATTCCTTTTAATCCAAATCTATTGAGCTTATAATAGACCTATTATTTTTCTTACCAGCTTACCTTCCTATGGTTTAATTTTTTAGCCTGGGTCCCTCCATGGACATGTGCACCTCGACTTAGGCCAAAAGACTAAGTTGAAGGTGGATGATGAATAAAATGACGTCCACTTGTCCATCACCTGAACTCGGGTATTGTGTACCTCAACCCATGAAAAAGCCATGAGTTAAGAAGTAAGAGTCACATCCAAAAAAAAAAGAGAAAGACAAAGATTAAAAAGGGATGAAAAGTAGGGCGTAAAACACAATGAAGAGAGGTAGAAAGCTTAGCAGTGATGTCAAGGAGGGAAAAAAGTCACTGCATTGTATCCATATGTACCATACCTTACCCTGAACTGACATTAGAATCCATGAAAGTCATATCATGACCTAGAGGATAATGTGGTTAAAGTAGGCTGTTAAAATAAGGGAAATCCTAACACAGAGAATACTAGATATGTTTGAAGTTGTTTATGAGCGTGAGTGTTAAAGAAAGATCCTTGTACCCAAACTTAAAATCATTGTGCTTTCAGTTCATTTAGCTTAAGAGTTGTGTGTCTAGAGCCCTTTTGTAGTAGTTTGAACATGTTACGTATGGTTATTTTGTAGGAATGATGTCCAGAATAAAAATGCATAAGACAACTGGAAACGAGTGCATAAATATGACCTACAAAGGTTATCGACGACTCGTCGTTCAATCGACGGTCCATAAAGTGGTGACCGTCTATGTGTTGTTCAGGATGAGGGATAAGATCAAGCAATTCTAACTAAGCGTGGAACCGCGAACTCAAACGACGATCTGTCGATCAATCGACGGACCGTATTGGTGAACCGTCGATCGATACAGAGAAGGCTCCACTAACTGATTTCTCAAGATTCTAAGTATGGAATAACGGAGGAGCATCCACGGACCTTAAATGTTTGAACGGACCGTAGTGCAGGTCCGTCGTTTTAGTCAAAAAAGATGTTGAGCTGATGAAAAAAAATAATGCTAAGTCTTGACTGACGGAGGCACTCGACGGTCCATCGAAGTCGTCGATCAAAACAGCGTTTTTGGTCAAACATTCCTTATTTCGATTCCTTTTAATTTAGGAAAATGTTATCTATAAATCGGGGATTAAAAACTCATTTTGGGTTTAGACATTATAAGTATTGTTGTAGTTTTGTTTGGAGATTGGTTTTTGCAAACTTGGGAAATAATTTAATTTCTGGATTTGGTTTGAACTTTTATCTTGCAATTTCAAGTTGATTTTGTTGAAGTAAGTTCATGATTTATTCTTTAGAAACTGTGGATTGTGATCATACTTGCATGGGTAACTAAATCCACATCTAGGATTTTGGGAAACATGGGTAATTAAAAAAGTAGACGTCGCAACTAAGCAATTTTCAAATAGATTCTTGCATGTATTGATACTTCTTTCGTGTAGAAATCTTTTTAACGAGTGCACGCATTAGAATTAGCCTTTTTGCTACTTGCCGGACTAAGGAGTTAGTAATAGGATAAGAGTTATCAACATATATTTAGTAGGATATTATCTAATAGGTTAGTGTTTGTTGGTGAAAAGTAATATCTAAGTCATACATCAATTATGATGTCTAATATGAAGTAAAGCTAAGGATTAGTAGCTTATACACACGTAGCCGGATCAAGGTACAAGGTGAAATTTTCTAGACGTCATACCAAGGATCTAGAGATACATAACTTATCACTTTACATGCAAAACACTAGGGAAGAAGTGAACCCTTGTGGAACACATATACCCTAGTTATTTTCACTACTTGATAAAAAATGAATTTTGACTTTCGCTCACTTGTTAAATTAGAAGTGTTTAAGAAACTTGTTTCACAACCCCCCTCCTTAATTACCTGTTTTCGGAAAGACCTAGGCGAAACAAAAATAATTGTAAACTGAAGATAAATCTAAACCATTTTCCTTGTGGGATCAACCCCAACCTACTAGTTTGGTTCTCTACTTGATTACGAGCGCTTATACTTCTTTAGGGAAGTGTAATTTGAAAATATCAATTGCTCAAAGATAATTTTTAAAATAAATTTTTTGATCCGAATGATCTTTTTGTAACTGTCAATGATGATATATACAACTTTAATATGGAAATTCATGACTTATGTAGTCTAGTTTTTCAAACAAATGTTTCCCCTTATAAAAGTGGTCAAATAACTGATAGTGAATTTTAAATTGTCAAAATTGCATTTCATGTCAAAGTTTGTCTATAAATCAAGTTCAGATTTGTCACTACCAAAGTACAACTCCATATCAAAAGTACCCTTCAAAAATCTTAGTAACTATTTCATTACATCTCAATGTTCCTCTCTAGTGTTGGAATAAATTTTTTAACTGTATTAGTGGGATGTGTAATATTTGATAGGGTGCAGATGACAACATACATCAAATTACCAACTCTAGAAGAGTAGAAATGGAATACTTGAGATCTCTAATTATTTTCATTAGTAGATGGACTCTTTGTTGTATACGACTTAAAGTGTTTCGAACTAGATGTAATAAGTACTACGTTGAAATTTATTTCAATCAATACAATTCTTTTCTAAGTTTGCAAACATAATTTCTTTTACTTAAACCATGAACCCTTCACATTGTTCTGTATTCATCTCTACATCTAAAGCACCATTAAAAGAATAAGTCTTTCCATCCATCTACGCAACCTCTAAAGTGGTTAAGCGTAGAACCATACAAATAGAAGACATCTTCATAAGAAGAGAAAAAATTCATAAAGTCAACTTCCTTTCACTATATAAAACATTTGACAACTAACCTTACCTTACATTTAGGCGTAGAGGTATGTTTCCCTTGGTGTACTCAAAAAGTCCATTTATTTGTTAATATATCTTACTTTTCGATAACCCACTAAATCATATGTGTCATTCGCGTGAAGTGACTATGTTTATATATTCCAACACTATATGATACTACATACAGTAAACTTATAAAGAATGAGAACTTTTAAATCTGAAGTTAAAACATTTTTATCATCTAATGTGAAAAGATTATCCAAAAGTTTCTGATTTTTTTGTTAATAATTAATGAAGCATTAAAAAATTTACAATTTATTTTTTCTTTATAATAAACTTTTATCTTGAAAATCAAAATTAATGATATGAAATTACATAGCTGGATTAACTAACAATGGATTATATCTTTGACACACTGCAAACTCAATGATAAGTATCATCTGATATTAGCATTATGTCCCCAATATGAAAAATAAAAATTAGTAAGATAAAAAATTGACATAGGAGATCAAAAAGATAAGAAAACAGAATCATATAAGTTAATTCTTTTATAATTATAGTAAACATGATGAAAAGGATGCCACATGAAGAAATCGCAGACTTGATCACATTTTTAATATACATGAAGAAGATTTAATCATCTTTTAAAAATGATATATAATGTTCAATATCAACATATATTGATGGTTTATAACATAAGCAATATAACAAAGTAAAATCATGAAACAAGAAAAAATTTCTGGATTTATAAAATGCAATATCCCGCAATGTTTTTAAATCATTATAGGGCATTTTATATAAGGAACAAATGATGAGGAAGATGATGACATTTTCTACTGGGGTTTCATTGTCATCAAAGGATGAAATTATCAAGATATATATCAAGTTTGAGGATTTAAATAAAAAGGTAACTGAAGTGTTATCTAATTCAAATATTATTTATAATATCTACATTTAGATGCCTTTAGAGTCTCAATAAAGTAAGTGTATTTAGGTATTACTGATGTTTATCTAAGCTCAATTATCCCTCCTCAAACTAGTACATTTCGCTTGAGATAAAAAAACTAGTTTTATATTTGAATATATTCTTCATATGATGACATTAGAAAAACAGTTAAAATATCATCATCAAAATCTAAACTTGAGAAACCCAATAACAAATGGATGACCTCTTCACATAATACTATTTATTCACCATCTTAATGAAAACATTTTATTCACTTAATTGATTTTATTCGGATATAACTATATTTAATTGATATCACACACTCCATACATTTTAACAAAAATGAATACTCTTAAATTCGAAGTAAAAACATCTTAATCATTTTACGTGAAGAACTTATCCAAAAAAATTTGAATTTTTTTATATGAGTTAGTGAAACATTAAAAACTATAACATTTTGTTTTTAAACTAAAATTTTATGATCAAAATCAAAATTAATGATGTGAAATTACATAGTTAGATGAACTACCATTAGAGGACATGCTTGACATACTACAAAATAAATTCAATGCATCACCATGTTACACATCTATCTAGTATTACGTCTTCAATATGGATTCTTGTTCCTTCACATGAAAATAAGGGAAAGACTAAACACAATAAAACACTTGAACCTTCTTAAGGAGGATCAAACAATGATGAAGATGGTAGAGAAACACCATCTATGAGTCTAATGGTGTCATTTTCCACTGGTGTTTTTGTTGCCATCAAAATACCTTTTCACCAATTTTAGGAAAAGAACCTAAAAACTCACTTTATAAATAAAGGTTTAAAAAAAGGTTTTCAGAAGATATAACTGGAAGGAATCAATGAAACTAAGAAAAGGAAGCTTACCCACACTAGGAATCACAAATAAGTGATCAAGAATTGTCTCCCAAAGTGCAGGAGTTAAAATTACTGGAAACAAATCCCACATTTAATCTAGAAATATTATTTATACCCAAAAATTTTTAAAACTAAAAAAACCTAATCACAAATTTGTATTACATAGCCAAATAGAAATATCACGTAACAAAATTCATGACATCAGTAACAAATCAACAAGCATCATTACAATAAATATTTTCATTGTTTAAACAGACTAGTACAAATCACGATACTGAAAATAAAACTAATATGAATTTGAAAAAAAAAGAAAAAAATATAAGGAGATAAACCTCTGCGTTCTCTTCAGGAAGAGTTCAGACTATTCTTTAATATAATCTTCCCATATTCTATGAACAATCTCTTTTTGATGAGCTTATATTTGAAAATCAGATGATTGAGAAGGGGAAGTGATGTTATTACCCTAAGCCAATTGTTTGTCATTTTCATTAACATTCATATCATCACGTTCATATTCAGTGAATACTGCTTTGGTGTCCCCGTAAAAATTCACTAAGTTCAAACTTTCATCATTAAACTTATCTCAATTTCCAATTTTCTCAAAAAACTCATTCTTAACTTCTACTATCGTGGACAACTAATGACATAACCTTTAAATCTAGACTTTCTCATATCATCATATAGGATACTTACAAGGAATGTTATTTCTTCATAGGTCCATTTATCACCTGCTGAACAACGTGATTTATTTATTTATTTGCATTTATACAAGACATCATCAATATGACAACAAATCATTTGCATAACCTAATTTTTTTATAGTACACAAAATTTGAAAGCATATATTTAACTAAAAATGAAAGACATAGAACAGGAATGAAAGTATATTACCCTGTTAACCGGAATAGGTAAAATCACAAAGTTTTTATCAGAAATCTCAAAATAAGCTTCAAGAATAATGGACATTATAAAACATAAAAAACAAGCCCAAAAAATTAGTTGCACTAGTCAAAAAAATAAAATAGAACACAAGGAGAAATTTTTTTTTATCATTCATTACTCTTTTAACCTACAAAAGAGAACAAATTCATACATATCAATTCAAGCATCAATACTAAGAAAATTCATATATATATGCTCTTTACAATAGAAAAGCTTATTAATTGAGTTAGTTGATAGATAGACACTTAATTGAGTTGGTTGATCTCAATAAATAGACTGTCTTTTAAATGATAAAAGTTTTGTGTTAAATTTAAATTTTTAAAACTTTCCATATAATGAGATTTGACCAAATTACTCGAAAATACCAATATTTGGAAATTTTGTTTATTTGACAAAATAAATTGCCAAATAATAAAAAAAGTTCTTGAACAAACAATATTTGCCAATTTTTTCCCCAAGTTTTAGTTGCGAAATCTATGGCAAACTAGCCCCTAAGTATTGTCACGTGAATTTTACTCATGGCGATCACGACCACCAATTCTTGTGTTCATGAAAGACACGGAGGATATATATCACGATAGCCAGACACCTTGTCCGCGATCACGAAGGCTTGGAAAAAGTGAATCATCGTGAACGCAATCCCATGGGCGGCATTTGCGATGGTCACGAAAAAGACATATTATAATCGCGAGACAAAGGGTTATGATCATGAAGGTAAAAAATAAGCTGCACTAGAAGTTGAAAATCAACAACTCAAACTCGGATAAAAGTCCTCTAAATGGACCCTCAACAATTGTTTGGGGTTCAATAAAAATAAATTGAACATACTTCACCGCTAGACTAGACATTCTGGAATCATTTGATTTCTAAAAGTAGATCGAATGATGGAATTTCCCTCCCAGATCACTTTTAAGGCTTAAAACTCAAGTTCTCTATCAAATGCTCAAAAATCAATCCAAGGCCTCGAGAACCTAACCAATTACACTACTAAATCAAATTCGATATTTTGGAGATGAAGGAACTAATAGAATTCTCATCGGATGCTGAGAATAAAAATGTTGTCTCAAGTCAACCCTATCAAGGAGTTTCAAATTAAGATGGATCCAATAATCAAAAACACACTAGTTCGCGTTGGAGACCACAACAACCATTTCTGAAATAAAAACCTAGCATGAAAACTCTATGAAAAAGGTAAAATAGTCATTTAAAAACAAAGTGCAAAAACACAAGAAACCGGACATTACAATTCTCCTTCACCCAAGGAAGCAAAAGAACTTCAAGTGGTATAAGTATTGACAATATTTATTCTAGTCGTAGTTATATAGACGCGTTCTTGTCTGTGATCACTACTTTCGTAAGCATATGTAAAGAATTGTCATCATTGTGCATTATTTCAACTACAAATAATTTTTCTTCATAATTAGTCTAATCTCATAATGCTTTCTACTAGTATACCTGGACTTAGAATGAAAAGTAAAGTGCTTAGTGAGATAAATAACACTCTAACTATACAAAATAAGACAAAACCTTGACTGCTCAAAGACAATTTTTAAAATAAATGCCTTGATCCAAAGCATCTTTTTGTAACTTCTAGTGATTGGAATATCCATCTTCTTTGGTAGATACTAATGCATGACGTATGTAGTCTAAATTTTCCAAATATATTTCACCTTAATATTTGATCAATTAACTGGTAGTAAATTTGAAATAGTCAAAATTTCCTCTTAAATCAAAGTATGTGCATAAAACAAGTTCAGATTTGCCACTACCAAAGCACAACTCTATATCAGAAGTATCCTTCGAATATCTTAGTGACTGTTACATTATATACTATTGTTCCTCTCTAGTATTGGAATGAAATTTGTTAACAGTATCAATGGGATGTGTAATATTTGATCTAGAGAAAATCATAACATATATCAAATTACCAAATCTAGAAATTTTGGAGTACATGACATCTCTTAATCTTTTCACTAGTTGATGGAATCTAAGTTGTACTCAACTTAAAGTGTTTAGAGTACTTTCTCAATGTATTACTTGAGGGATAATGATAACTCCATTTTATTTCTATCTCGATGTATTTGTATGCCTAAAATCTTCCTAAGGATTGTAATGCAGGATTTGTTTCTGCCAACAACCAGCCTATCATGCACATCAGTAATAAGATAATAAAATATGTTGGGTTCTATAGGTGTGAACTTGAAATGAAGAGTTGTGACTCTCCTGAAGGGTTGTGACTTTGCCAAAAGGTTGTGACCTTTTTGAAAAGTGTTGTCTTTCTAAAGAAATGTGACTGATTTTCATATTTTCATGAAGCATAGCCGAATGACATTCTTTTACCAAGTTTTTTGACACCCCTATAAGAAAACGACTCATCTCATACCTTGGGCTAGACACCAAGGATGAAGCATACTTGGACAACTTAGTGAATTTCAAGAAATAGTCAAGTATACTCATACCTCCTTGACGAAGGTTGATGAAATCTTCCATATTTGATTCGATCAACTATCTAGGAAAGAACCCATCAAGGAAATCCTTCTTGAAGATTTCCCAAGACATTGGACCACTTCTTCGTTCCCTATTATCCTTCCATTACACGTACCAAGTTTGGGCTACATTTTTGTCTTGATAGGCCGCAAACTCGGCTTCTCAATTGAGGTCACACCCATAACATAGAGAAACTTATAGACCTTATGAAGAAAATCTCAAGGGTCTTCATTCTCTTTTGGACGGAAGAATATATGTGGTTGCATTCTAGTAAAGTCTCTCAAGCGAGATGCCATGTTGTTGACATGATGAGGTATTTGGGGTCCAACATCCCTATTCACTTTAGCCGTCATCGCATGAACTTGAGAAGTGACGTCATTGTCTTGAGAGGTCATTCCCTTGATAGGTCATTGGCTATAAATGTTAAAGGAACTTGTTTTACAAAACCCCTCCCCCCTTTTAATTACTTGTTTTCGGAAAGTCCATGGCTATACATACATAATTGTACAGTGAAGTTAAGTCTAAAAAATTTTCCTTGTGGGATTGATCCCAACCTACTAATTAAGTTCTCTACTTGATTATAACCTTTTATACTTCTTCAGGGAAGTGTAATTTGAGCATATAAAATTTTGGCGCCGCTGTCAGGAAATCTTACTTTTAGATTAACTTTAGTTACGTTATTGAAATTTGTCAAAGATATCCTAATTTTATGTTATACTTTTTTTTATTTCATTTGGGTCTAGATCTAGTATATGCCAAGTACACCGAGCCGAGAAGAACCACTCATTCCATTCAATACAAAACTTAACCATACATTGAGAAGGATAGAGAATCAACAGAACCCGGCCAATTTAGGGTGATAGGGAAATTTGGAAACCTCTATTACCGGTTGAGGCACACAATCAAGTTCAGGTTGAAAATCAATTGAATAATGCTTTGATGATGCCAAATATATTAGAGGTGTATGATAACATTTCGCAAAAGGTGGAAGCCCATGAGGTTTCGATTAAACATTTTGAGTTAGAAATGGATTTGTTCTCTACTACTATGAATTCACGCCAACTTGTTACTCTTCCTAGCAACACCATCCAGAATCCTAAAAAAGATGAGAATTACATGGAAGTAACTACTCGAGTGGGTAAGCAAACCATTGATCCACCTATGACGTTTGTGGTAAAAGATAATATGAGAAAAGACAAAGAGGTAGTCGAAACTAGTGGAGAATTGGTGGATGACACGGTGAAAGAAGAGAGGTGTCTCATAAAGTGGTCCCCATTCCTAGACCCCCACCACCATTCTCTCGTAGATTAGTAAAGAAAACTGAGGATGGTAAATACCGTCGATTTATCAATATGTTGGAATAACTTTCCATCAATGTCCATTTGATTAAAACTTTGGAACAAATTCCCGGTTATGCTAAGGTTATGGAGGATATGGTGACAAAGAAAAGAACGGTGAGTATTGAGGATGATAATAAAATTCCACATTGTAGCGCTATTGCTACAAGGTCTCTTGTGCAAATTAATAAGATCCTAGCGCTTTAACCATTCCGTGTACAATCGGGTTGCTCACATTGCTAAAGCACCATGTGATCTTGGTGCAATCATAAACCTCATGCCTCTTTACATTTATAAGAAGTTAGGCTTGGGTGACCAAAGCCTACAACGATGCGGTTACTGTTGGCCGATCGAACAGTCAAGAAGCACATTGGTATACTCCATGATGTACTTATAAAAGTGGAGTGATTTATATTTCCGGCCAATTTTGTGATTGTTGAATGTGAGGTTGATTTTGAGGTTCCTATTATTCTAGGGAGGTAATTCGTTGCCATCGTGCATGCATTTGTTGATATCAAAAAGGGTCAGATAATGTTTAGGTTTAAAAATGAAGAAGAAACTTTCAACATATGTAGGTCCATGAAGTAGAATGTTCAGATCCAAATGGTATTTTCATATATCGTACAAGGTTGAGAGTATATATGAGGTACAATTTGAAGAGCGAATAGGAGTCGAGGCACTAACGGCAGTGATCATGAATTTTGAGAGTGATGATACTTAATATTATGGGTCTTTAGTGGCTACACTTGAGCAAAATGAATATTGGTCAAAACCAAAGAAATAGGAGTTAGATATGAAGAATCACGAATCTCGACACGTGAAGCCATCTATTGAAGAGGCTCAAGAATTAGTTCTTAAGGATCTACCACCTCATCTGAGGTATATGTTCTTGGGTAGAGATGTAACTTTGCCGATAATAATTTTAGCGAATTTGAATGTACCACAAGTAGAGTGTTTAGTGGAGGTGTTGAAGAGGTTCAAATGAGCCATTGGTTTGACAATTGCGGACATTAATGAGATTTCTCACGGTATTTGTTCACATAAAATCCAACTCATGCACGATCACAAACAAAGTATTGATCACCAAAGAAGGTTGAATCCACCTATGCAAAAGGTTGTGAAAAAGGAGATCATGAAGTGGTTGGATGCCGGAGTCATTTATCCTATTACAGATAGTAGTTGGGTGTTCCCTGTTCAGTGCGTTACTAAAAAGGGTAGGATGACAATGGTTCCTAATGAGATGAACGAGCTTATTCCAATGCATCCACTGAAAAGATGGAGAGTATGTATTGATTACCAAAACTTGAATGCATGGACTAAAAAGGACCATTTCTCAATGCCTTTTATGCGCAATATGTTATATAGACTCGTATAAAACTGGTGGTATGGTTTTCTTGATGGTTATTCGGGTTATAACCAAATCTATATTACCCCTGAGGATCAAGATAAGATAGCTTTTACTTGCCCTTATGGGATGTTCACATTCAAAACAATGCCATTTGGGTTATGTAATGCACAGTCCACATACCATTGATGTATGATGTCGATGTTATCTTATATGATGGAGGAAACTATTGAGGTATTCATGGATGACATTTCCGTGGTTGGCGACTCCTTCGATCGGTGTTTTAGTTATTTGGTTGAGGTACTAAAAAAATGTAAATATTGCAATCTTGTTCTTAATTGGGAAAAATGTCACTTTGGGGGCAAACATGGTATAGTGTTTGTCTCTCGCATCTCGGAGAAAGGGATAGAGATTGATCAAGCTAAAGTCGAAATTATAGATTGTCTTTCTCCACCCATATTTGTCAAAGGTGTGAGAAGTTTTCTTTGACATGCGGCTTTTTACCAGAGTTTTATTTAGGATTTTTTGAAAATTGCACATTCTTTGTGCAAACTACTCGAGAAGGAATGTAAGTTGTATTTCGACGAATCCTGTCTTGAAGCATTTGGAGAATTTAAGGAGAAGTTTGTGCCCGCGCCCATTATTACTTCTCCAGATTTGAGTGAACCATTTGAGGTAATGTGTGATGCTTGTGGGGTGGATCTTTGTATTGTTTTCGGAAAGAGAAGGGATAAAATCCCTCACCATCTACTATGCAAGTAAGGCCCTGAATGAAGCTAAAAAGAACCACACAGTCACCGAACAAGAGATTCTTGTTGTGGTGTTTACTTTTAAAAACTTTTGCTCCTATTTTCCTGGCACGATGGTTTTAGTGCATACAAACGACTGCGCTTTAAGGTATTTGATGGAAAATAAGCACGCGAAGCCAAGTTTGATTAGATGAGTGATATTACTACAATAGTTATATTTCGAGGAAAAAGACAGATTGGGGACTAAGAATCAAGTTGTCAATCACATGTCTAGTTTAGAGGATGAAGCTATGCGTTAAGTGGGAGAAAAGGCTGAAATTGATGATGCATTCCTGATGAACATGTATTGGCCGCTTGACAAGATTTAATCCCATGGTTCATAGATTTTGCAAATTATCAAGGTAGTGATATAGACCATCAGACTTTTCTATCCATCACAGGAAGAAGTTCATGTATGAGATGAAAAAGTTCTTTTGGGATGACACTTACTTATACCCGAGTTGTGCCGACGAGTTTATTCGTTGTTGTTTACAGATTTACAGATTTTAATTATTTTGGAGGTATGTCACTCCTCGCCTGTGGATGGGAACCATAATGGTATTCGGACTTCGCATAAGATTTTGCAGTGTGGGTACTATTGGCCAACCATTCACCAAGATGCTCACGAGTTTGCAAAATCATGTGATCGGTGCCAACGAGATTGGGGAATTTTTAAAAGGCAAGAACTCCCATTAAATCATATTTTGGTGAATGAGTTATTTGATCTATGGGGAATTGATTTTATGGGCTCGTTTGGAAGTTCTCACGGGATGAAGTTTATACTTGTGGTGGTTGACTATGTGAAAAATGGGTGGAATCTATAGCGCTTCCAAACAATGAAAGAAAGAGTGTCACCACGTTCTTCAAAAAGAATATCTTCTCCAGAATTTTGGCATACCTTGGGCCATTATTAGTAATAGTGGCTCTCAGTTGTGTAAGAAGTTGTTCAAAGGGCTATTGGAAAAATATGGGGTTCGCCATAATGTGGCTACTCCTTATCATCTACAGACTAGTGGTAACGAAGAAACTGAAAATGGATTGGAATGAAGCTGGGAAACAAAGAAAAAATGGTTTGAATGAGCTTGATATGTTTTTCGTCAAAGCCTATGAAATTTCTGCCATCTACAAAAATAAGATGAAGAAGTACCACAACCAAAGGATTGAAAAGCGAGAATTTGTGATTCGTGATTTGGTACTTCTATTCAACACTAGGCTATGCATGTTTCAGAGCAAACTCAAGTCCAAGAGGACATGGACATTCCTCATCACTAATGTGTTCTCACATGGAGCGGTTGATTTGGATAATAAGGAGGGCACAAAGTTCGCAGTCCACGGGCAAATGATTAAGATCTATCTGGGGCATGTAGATAGTGTCCATGAATTAGTTGATTCCTATTACCTTGATGAAGACTAAGTAAGTAAGAAGTCTTCATCGTGCATCGACATTAAATCTAGCTCTTCTTCAGAGGCAACCTACGTTGTATCCTATAGACAACAATAGGTTTTATTTTCTTTGTAGGAATTATCATATTTTCTTGTTTCATTTTGTTTTTTATCTTATTTTATTTTTGCTTGTGTGCTATTGTTGGCTAGATATATTAGAGTAGGGTTCATGTCTCAAAAGTGCCTAGTAAAAACACAAAATGAATGGCATAACGGGTGATACATGTGGAGATGACCAAAACCAAATCTGTAGAAAATGGTCTGGTGCATAGGTTAATGGACCCCATCAACGGGCCGTTGTTCAATAGATAGACCGTCGATGGTGTCCATAGATACTAGGTATGTCTATTAAATTTTCTAAGTCCTGATTTAAACAAAGGTCCCACTCATCTTACCGTCAACTGACCTACAGTTGACAAGGTTCCGTAGGTCAAAACTGCCAGTGACCCAACCCGACCCGGTTGAAAGAACATAACGTTTCATATTCATTCAAATATTCAAATTATTTTAAAATTCCCTTCAAAAACAATTTTTTCCCATTTTTCCTATCTTTCATCAAAAACCACCACCCTTTTATCTTCCATTTTACTCTGAGATCAGAATCCCTCAAATTTCCCAAACTCTCTCTTCCCAAATTCTCTTGTGTGTCCATTGTTCTTTGGCGGGTGATCAAGTTCGAACACATGACCTAGTGTTTGAAAGTTCATCTCACAACCACTCCATTCTGAATTTAAGGTATTTCAATTTCCTTCACACTTTGAATTCTAATTCATAGTTATTTAACAAAGCTTTGGATGTGGGTCTTGACTGAGGGACCTAATTAATTGATATCGCATGCTAATAATTCATCTATTACGTCCCTTAGAATGAAAGAATGTGGTTGTGTTTCCTTATATCCTTTCTAAAATATGGGTAGTGTTTTAATTTTTTTGAAAAATCTTACATAGGGTTCCGTGTTATGGCTGAATGTATTTGAAAACAAAGCTTTAGGAATGACGAAATAGTCTTTTGGGTGTTAAAATTTCATGTCTAAACTTGAGTGGGTCTAAAATTTTCCACAACTTGGACCTTGAAAAATATCCTGAAGTCTGTCTCAGGCCAACGATACAAGACCCCGTCGACGGACCGTGATGTCTGGAAACTAGTTAAATTTAACAAGTGAAATGTCCTTAGATTTCTGGAAGGTTTGGGGGTGTTTTACAAGGTCTAAATCTTGTAAAAAGACTTTGGATATGTAAAACAATGTATATAGAGTTAAAATATCCAAGTCCGACCCCCCAAGAGTTTCACTAGAAGTCCATGAAAGGACACCAATCTTGGCTTGGCAAGCTGCAAAAACAGCAGCAAAGTTACACTTAGCGGAAACATTATTTCCGCGTCCCTCACTTGGATGTACATTGGTAAGAATTCAAGTCTGCATCGCGGGCAGGTCGCGGACTTCTGTGTCTCTAGAAATAATTACAAAATCATGTGGGAGCTGCTTCGTGTCGCAGACTTTTTCCCCGACGAAGATCTGAAAATTGGAATTCTAGTTTGACTTCATTAAAGGGTCAACTTAAGTGATGTGTATTTTGGTTATTTCATGGGAGGTCTATATATATTTATTTTTAATTAGTTTTCCTCACATTTTACTCTCCTCTCTCTATTTTCACTTCCTATTCAACCTCTGTTGAAGGACGATGAAAGGTTGAAGAAGAAGACCAATTTCTCTAGGATTTCACTTGAATTTCATGGATTAATCTTCATTAAGGTATGGGTTCTTCACTCTTGAGATTCCTTTCCCCAAGAGGTTCTCTCAAGGTTTATTTCTAAAACACTCATTTCTAAAGGTTTTTCTATTCTAATGGGTCTTCTTCTAAATTTCAAATTGATGATTGATTATGATTAATTATTATTTCCTGTGATTAAGTAAGTTTAGATTTTTGGGCAATTTATGTTAATTGATGGAATTTCTTGAAGATCATGTCCTCTTTGAAAATTCCCAAATTTTGGATCTTGGTTATGAATTGATGGGAATTGAAGAATGTATTGATTGCTAGACTTGTTTTATCTATTCGAATTCATTCATGGACTTCCAAGGGTAATGCATCATTAGGGTTGGATCTATTTCTTTAACAATTCATGATGATTCATTTTCCCTCTAACCCTAGGTTGTGAAGTGAAGTTAATTTGATTAGTGATGATGCAATTGATTTCATTATAGTTTTAATGAATATTGTGTGATGATATTACAGCCACTATTGGGTTGAATGAGATGGTTGATGGTAAAACCTTGATGATGTCTTGGTAAGGAGATATGGGGTAAGTTTTGTGATCTCAATCCTTTACATAAATTATGATTACTTGTGTTTATTGATGAATTTATATTGAAATATACCTTATGATAAGAATGATTAGGGTGGGTATGATTTTCTATTGAAATGTCTTGTTCTATGTCTAGTGAGTTTTTGGCTAAGATATAATGATATAAGGAATATGATGACTTACTTATGTGCGTTATCATAATGTTATTATGTAAATGTACTGGCCTAACATGTGTGAATTGTAATGAAAGGACAATACTAATGCAAATCTTATTGAGCTATGACGATGATTAAATAACGGTTAGAACCTATTACCTAACTAAGCTATGATTATTAATAAAGGCTTAAAGATATTTCAAAAGGGGACTTAGCTTAGCACCAAGTGAACTTGACAATGAGAGGTTTTGGATTCCCTTGAAGGAAGATTCACCCTATAGTTTCATATGTGGTATGGACTCCCCTATGAAGGACACTCACCCTGTGGATTCTCATGAGATGAGGTCTCCAATGTCAATCGACATGTAGAGGGTTCAATATATATCTGCTAGTTCTTAAAGTATGTTGACACCATAGGAATACTTGCTACTGGATCAACATTAGATACTAGGTATATGTTTGGTTCTACTTTGGACTGTAGACCAACTTCTTTTGGTATAAGGTTTTACAACACCAGATTCCACACTTAGATCTTGTGGTCTATGTCGGATAAGGCAAGTGTTCCTGAATGTAAACAAAAGTAACGAAGTTAATACTAACTAGGTTGACTTAAAAATTTTGACTTAGTGTGGGTAGGGCTATGGGACTCTATGCCTTGCACTAGTTTTCCTTGACGGAAGCCTTAGGAGGTAGTTCTTATGTTTCAATGATCTTCTAAAGGGACCTATTATGCATATGTTGCTTTACATGTTATTGATTCTATATGATCTTAGTTTCATTTGTGAACATGTTGTTTGTATATAGTCCTAAAGTGTGTGGAGGATGACTCTTGATATTATGTTATGTGAAGTTAGGCATTGCTTATGGTCCTTTTCTTATTGACTTAATTGAGTAGGGTCGTAGGGTCTTACTTGGTAATTGTACTTGTGGGCGAAATGATGGGTTATGGGTAAGGGTCTTGATTATATTATGATGTTACAAACTCTTATATATGTTAATTTGACTATACTTGAAGATGTTTGTTTTTCTGTTGTATATGACTTTTACTAAGGAATAATGTATTCATTGGTTCATATGGGTTCTTGGATGTGCGTGAGGATTTTCAAAGTAATATAGCATGTTTTGAACAAATTTAATTTTAAGCATGATTTTCAAGTTGTGTGCATATGTGCCCATACTTAGTATAAGTGATGTGCTAACCCCATAACTTCCTTTGTCCCAAACATTTTAGGTTCTTGTCATTGAAGTGTTTGTGAAGACTTTGAAGGAAGACTTGGATCTTCATTCCCCAAGTTGGGTAGGTCCTCAATACTTCGAGTATAGTGCCGCTTTCTAGCATTGGATATTGATTAGTCTTAAAGACACTTTGTTCATTTCCTTTCATTTGAGTACTAAAGATTGTATAGCCTATACCAGGCTTTATTTGTATTGATGCAAGGGCTATGCCAAAATTGTTCTACTCTTATTAGATGGTTTAATATGAGACTCCCATTTTAAGACTATTTTATGTATATAAGTGTGCCATAAAAGTAGAAGACTATGTAATCTTCATATACGAAGGGTCTATCTATACACAATATGAATATATTATGTGTATGCAAGAGGTCTTTATAAACCTCATAATATATATAAAAGAAATTTTTTAAATTTTCTACATTTTTAACCTATGAATGTTTTCACGAATGCTAAGAGGTTAGTCTCTGTCCTCTCCGAGGACGATTACGCAGGTTACGTCTAGGGGATACTTCTCTGATGTGGCAAACTTTGTATCAGAGCATGAGGTTGAATATCTTTAGAAATTATGTCTCATTAAACCATTTCTCTGTAGATTCTTATTCATAATTTTGAAGATCGACACACTTATGAGTGAGAAGATATATGATACTTAGGAATTCTCATCTTCTTGGAAATCCAATGTCGTGCCTCTAGAGTCTACTTATTGTGTGCTTTCACCTAAACCACTTATTGTGGATATAGGTATGAACACTCGAGAGGCAGCCTCTACAAGACTTGATTAAGAGATTGCCAATGCGAGAGTTCCTCCCCGTGGTAATTAAGACCCTACTCTTGAAGAAGTTTCTAATAATGATCAAGTTCCATCCAATTCTCCGGCCATGACGGACGAGGATATAAGGGAAGCGTTTCTCCAAATGTCCCAAGACATTACTACTCAAGCACAAGCCATCACTACTCAAGATCAAGCAATGACGACCCAACATAACCAGGAGGTGGTACCCCGAGGAAACCAACATGTTAGAATCATGGCATCCTGCTTGAGGGATTTCATAACGATGAGTCCCCCTACTTTCTATGAGTCCAAAGTAGGGGAATACTTCAGAGAGTTCACTGATGAAGTATACAAAATCCTCAATGTTATGGGGTTGACTACTAGTGAGAAGGACGAGTTAGCCACCTACCAACTCAAGGATGTGGCCCAGACATGGTATATCCAGTGGAGGGTCAATAGGCCTATGAGGGTTTGTACGGTGACATGGGAGATTTTCAAGAAGGCTTTTCTTGATAGGTTATTTCCTTGGATTAAGAGGAAAGCCAAAGTGGAAGAATTTATCAACCTTCGACAAGGAGGTATGAGTGTACTTGACTACTATTTAAAATTACCTATGTTGTCAAAGTATTATTTTTCTTTGGTTTCTGATAAAGGGATGAGATGAGCCGCTTTGTAACGGGAGTGTCCGATTACTTGAAATAAGAACGTTGTTCGGCTATGCTAAAGGATAATGTGCATATATCTCATCTCATGGTTCATGGTCAACAAGTAAAGGAGACAAGGGTTAAGAGGGTAGAGATGCTAATAGGGAAAAATCTTATGATAGTGGTTCTTCAAAGTGTAAGCTTGATATCCAAGAAAAACCAAAGTTCAAAAGAGGTTCTCCAATTAAGTTCCTTCCAATTTACAAAAGGCTCGTGGAAATAGTGAGCCAAATCCTATGTCCCAAAAGGGAAAGAGTCGAAACTCACCTAATGAAAAGCCTACTTGTACCAAGTGTGGTAAAGGTCATGTGGGTGAGTGCTTTGTTGGAATGGGAAATTTTTTCGAATGTGGTAAAAATGGGCACAAGGTTCGCGATTGCAAAAAATTAAAGGGGCAAGACAAAGGGAATGGACAAGCAAGTAGTCCAAATGTAGATTCTCCAAATAAAAATCACCTTTATGCTCTCCGCCCTAAGGGTGAGCAAGAGACTTCACCTGATGTGATGATCGGTATGTTGAAAGTCTTTTTTATTGATGTATATGTTGTACTTGATCCTGGTTGTACCTTTTCATTTGTTACTCCTTTAGTAGCTAAAAAACATGATATTTTTCCTGATATTTTGAATGAACCTTCTATGGTGTCTACCCAGTGCGTGAGTCAGTGATTGCAAAAATGGTATATAGAAATTTTCCTATAATGTTGCCCAATAGAGTTACTCATGTTGAACTTGTAGAACTTTCTATGGTTGATTTTGATGTAATTTATGGTATGGATTGGTTGCATGCTTGTTTGTCTTCCATAAATTGTAGAACAACAGTGGTGAAGTTTAACTTTCCTAATGAACCTGTCATAGAGTAGAAGGGGGAAATTCTTTTTCCTAGAGGTCATATAATTCTTGTCTAAGGGATTATAAGATGATCTCAAAAGAGTGTTTATACCATATTATAAGAGTCAAAGATTTAGACTATGAAGTTCTTGCCATTGAGTCAATCTCCGTAGTAAGGAAATTTCCGGAAGTCTTTACTAAGGATATTTCTGGTACTCCTCCCGAACGGGAAATTGACTTTGGTCTCTACTTATTAGCGGATAAAAACCCATTTCAATTCCTCCTTATTGGATGGCTCCAGTCAAATTGAAGGAGTGGAAGGATCAACGCAAATATTTACTAAACAAGGGTTTCATTAGGCCAAGTATTTCTCCATGGGGTGCTCCGGTTTTATTTGTGAAAAAGAAGGATGGGACCCTTAGGATGTGTATCGATTAACATCAACTCAACAAAGTCCCACTAAATATCAAGAATCCTCTCCCTCGAATTGATTTTATCTGATCAACTCTAAGGTGAGAGTTACTTTTCGAAGATTGACTTGAAATCGGGATATCACCAACTTAGGGTGAGAGGTGAAGATATTTAAAAGATGGATTTTCAAACTATATATGGTCATTATGAGTTCCTAGTTATATCTTTTGGATTGACTAATGCCCCGGCGGCCTTTATGGATCTCATGAATAGGTTATTCTGAAAGTATATACATGCATTCGTGATTGTCTTTATTTATGATATATTGGTGTATTCAAAGACTGAGGGTGATCATATGGGGGAATTTGAGGGTTATTTTGCAAGTACTTATGGAGCATCAACACTTTGCCTAGTATAGCAAAGTGTGAATTTTTGTTGAGGTCGGTAGCATTTCTTAGTCATATTATCGCTACTGAGGGAGTTCAGGTTGATCCAAAGAAGACCGACGCGGTGAAAAATTGGCCTAGACCTTTGGCTTCTACATATATTAGGATCTTCTTTGTCCTAGCCAGTTATAATAGAAGGTTTGTCGACAAGTTTTGCATCTATTGCTTCCCCTTTAACAACCTTGACTCAAAAGAATGTGAAATTTAAGTGGTCAGAAGCATGTGAGAGAAGCTTCCAAGTGTTGAAGGATAGTCTTACCTCCACTCCGGTGTTGACTTTACTGGAGGTACTAAGGGATTTATGGTGTATTGTGATGCATCTCGAGTTGGGTTGGGGTATGTTCTTATGCAACATGGAAAAGTCATAGCCTATGCTTCTAGGAAACTCAAGAATCATGAGAAGAATCATCCTACTCATTACCTTGAGTTATCAGCCGTGGTATTTACCTTGAAAATATGGAGGCATTATCTCTATGGGATTCATGTTGATGTGTATACGGACCATAAAAGTCTCCAATATGTATTCACTCAAAAGTAGTTGAATCACCGGCAATGGAGATGGTTAGAGTTGTTGAAAGACTATGACATGAGTGTTCTCTGTCACCCCGACAAGGCTAATGTGGTAGCATACTCTCTAAGTTGTTTGTCCATGGGAAATGTGTCCCATGTGGAAGAAACCAAGAGAAACCTAGTGAGGGATGTTCATAGGTCGGCTCATTTAGGGGTTTGAATTGAAGATTCTACTAATGGTTATTTGGAATACATCATAAATCCGAGTTTTCTTCGGTGGTTGAGTTGAAGTATTAGAAACACCTTGATCCTTTATTGATGGAGTTGAAAGAATCGATTCTTTGAAAGATGAATGAGTCGTTCTCCTAAGCCGTGATGGTGTTCTTAGGTTCCAAGGGAGATTGTATCTGCCCAATGTCGATGATTTAAGATAGGATTCTTGAGGAAGATCATGTAGCCTGTTATTCTATTCATCCAAGTTCTACTAAGATGTATCATGATCTTAGAGAAGTGTTTTTGTGGGATTGCTTAAAAAGGGACATTGCGGAATTTGTTGCAAAAGTGTCCAAATTGCCAACAAGTTAAAGACGAGCACCAAAAGCCAAGTGGTTTATTATACGAAACCTGGTTTCCTACTTGGAAAAGAGAAGATGTTAAATGGATTTCGTAGTTTGATTTCCTGGAACTAGAAGGCAATATGATTATATATGGGTGGTCGTGGATTGATTGACGAAGTTCGGTCATTTAATTCCCATTAAGTCCAGTTATTCGGTAGAAGATTATGCAAGAATCTATATTGATAAGATAGTGAGTCTTCATGGGGTTTCTTTGTCCATCATATCATATAGAGGTTCTAAATTCACATGTAGGTTTTGTAGGTCATTTAAAAGAGGTTTGGGTACTCAAGTGAAGTTAAGTACCGCTTTCATGCCCACACGGATGGTCAAGCGAAACATATCATTCAAACTGTTGAAGATACACTTACATCTTGTATCATTAAATTAAAGGGAAATTGGGATAAGCACTTGCCTTTGGTGAAGTTGTCAAATAATAATATTTTTCATTCATCCATATCTATGGTTCCTTTTAAAGCTTTGTATGGTAGGAGGTGTTGATTACCAATTGGATGGTTTGAGGCTGGCTAGTCTTCGCTTCTTGGTCCCTATTTGATATATAAGACCTTTGATAAAGTTCATAACTTAAGCAACCATTTCCAAACAACCTATAGTCGGCCAAATTCTTATGCCTATCATAGAAACAAAGACCTTGAATTTGAAGAAGGTGATAAGGTGTATTTGAAAATATCACCCATGAAAGAGGTGGTTAGATTTGGGAAGAAGGGGAAGTTAATTCCTCGTTATGTGGATCCTTATGAAATTTTGCATAGGGTAGGCAAGGTTGCATATGAGTTGAAACTACCAAATGAACTATCTTCGGTTCATTCTGTTTCCCCTATATTTATGCTTAGGATATGCATTAGTATTTACGCATCCACTCTTCCTATCGAATGAAGGCCCTGGTTTGAAAGATAACATCTCTTATGAGGAGGTTCTAGTGGAAATATTTGATACTCAAGTGAAGAGGTTGAGGAACGAAGAGGTGGCCTCCGTAAAAGTGGTATGGAGAAACCACCTAATTTAGGGAGCAACATGGAAGGATGTGGCCGACATGAACTCCCGTTATCCTCATATCTTTGTTAATTTAGGTTAGTTGTTCCTATTAATAATGAAAATAATGAATTAATTGAGGTTGTCTTGTTTTTCAAAGATGTGCATATCCATGATCAACATTTTAATAAAAGGAAGCTTCATAGTAAAATGCTCTTTTGCTTGATTTGCACTTAATTGTGTTTTTAGTATGTTGTTGCCTTCACGTAATGGTATTGAGCATGCTAATATGTAGAGAGGGAGTTTTGGCATAAATGACTCTGAAATGATATGTAGATATTATGTTGTTGTGATAAGCAAATTCCTCGTTATAGCGATTTAGAGCTCTTATGTGTAAAGATTGATGTTTTGAGTTACTATTCTAAATTTCATGATTGTGTGTCATTCGGGGAGGAATGTTCCTAAGGGGCGATAATGTAACACTCCAAAAGTCCAAGACCCTAGCTATATCCTCACATGTTGATCTAAGGTTAGTAACACTTTCATGATACCTAAAATAATGTTAATAAACCATTTAAGAAGTTTTGAAGTAAAGACAGTAAGAAACATCCATGACGTCTTGAAACTAGTCAAATTTAACTAGTGAAACATCCTTAGGTTTCTGGAAGGTTTGAAGGTGTTTTATGAATTCTAAATCTTACAAAATGACTTTGGATAGGTAAAACCATTTATATAAAGTGAATGAGTCAAATACCTACCCCCCAACGGTTGCCCTAGGGGTCCACGAAAGAACCCCAAACATGACTTGGCTGGCTGACAAATCAAATCCCCAAATAAGAACCCAAAAGCTCTCACCTTTCTTTACTTTCTTTCTCTATTGAACCTCCATTGAAGGAAGAAGAATGATTGGAGTAGAATTCCAATTTCTCTAGGACTTCACTTGAATTTTGTGGATTAATCTTCATTAAAGTATGGGTTCTTCACTCTTGGGATTCCATTCCTCAATAGGATATTTCAAAGTTGGTTTCTAAGACACCCAATTAAAAGTGTTTTTCTATTCTAATGGATATTCTTCTAAACATCAAATATATGGTTTATTATGATTAATTGTGATTGTATATGACTAATTAAGTGTAGATTGTTGGGTAATTGATGTTAATTGATGGAATTTCATGAAAATTATGTCCTTTCCCAAAATTCCCCAAATTTTGGATCATGTTTGTAAATTGATGGGAACTGAAAAATGTATTCATTGGTAGACTTGTTTTGTCTATTCTTATTAATTCATGGACTTCCTAGAGTAATGCATTGTTGGTGTTTGATCTATTTCTTGAAGAATTCTTGATGAACCCATTTTCCCCTAACTCCAGGTTATGAATTGAAGTAAATTGGGATAGTGATGATGCAATTGACTTCATTATTGTATTAACTACTATTATATGATGATATTACAAACATTTTTTAGTTAAATGGGATGCTTGATTTTAAAACCTTGATGATGTCTTGTGAAGGAGATTTGGGGTAAGTCTTGAGATCTCAATTCTTTACTTAAATTATGATTACTTGTGTTTAATGATGAAGTTATATTAAAGTATACCTTATGATAAGATTGATTAGGATAGGTATGATGTTTAATTGAAATGTTTTGATATATAACTTATGAGTTGTTGTCTAAGATGTAATGATACAACGATGGTTATGACTTACCTATGTGGCTTATCATAATGTGATTATGTAAATGTACTACCCTCACATGTGTGAATTGTACTGAAAGGACAATACCCATGCAACTCTTATTGAGCTATGATGATAATTAAATGACGGTTAGACCCTATGACCTAACTAAGGTATCATGACTAATAAAGGTTTAAAGACATTTCAGAATGGGACTTAGCTTAGCACTGAGCGAATTGACAATGAGAGGTGTTGACTTCCCCTGGAGGAAGATTTACCATATAGTTTCATATGACGTGTTGACTCCCCTATTAAGGACACTCACCCTATAGATTCTGATTAGATGAGGGATCCAATGCAAATAGGCATCTAGAGGGTTCAATACATATGTCCTAGTTCCTGAACTATGTTTCCCCCATAGGAATACTAGCTAGTGGATCTACCTTAGATGTTAGGTATATGTTTGATTCTACTTTGTTATTTAGACAACCTTTTTTTTGTGTAAGGTTTTACTACGCCGGATTCCATACTTAGTTATTGATGTCTATGTCAGTTAAGGCAAGTGTTCCCAAAACTAAAGTGAAGTAATGAATTAAATACTAAAAAGGGTGACTTAAGAGATTTGACTTGGCCTAGGTAGGGGTATGGGACTATACCTATGTCTTGCACTATTTTGCCTTGAGGGAAGCCTTAGGAGGTGTTTCTTATGTCCTTATGATCTTATATAGTGACTATTATGTATATGTTGACTTTAGATGTTATTGATTCTATATGATGTTAGTTTCACTTGTGAACATGTTGTTGGTCTATGTTGCTAAAGTAAGATAAAAATTACTCTTGATATTTTTATGTGAATTTAGGCACTGCTTATGATTTTTTGTTGGTGTTTTTGATTAAGTAAGGTTATAGAACATTACTTGGTAATTGCACTTGTAAGCTAAATGATGTGTCATGGGTAAGGGTCTTTATTATATTATGATGTTATGAACTCCTATATATGTTGACTTGACTATACTTGATGATGTTAGTCTTGTGTTGTATATGTCTTTGACTGAAAAGTTATGTGTTCATTGGTTTATATGGGTTCTTTGATGTGCATGATGCTTTTCAAAGTAGATTAGCATGTTTTGAACAGATGTCATTTTTAGCATGATTTCCATGTTATGTGTGAATATGTGCCCATAATTAGTACAAGTGATATGATAACCCCATTTCTTCCTTTGTGCCAAAAATTTTAGGTGACGGTTGTTGAAGGTTTCATGACGACATTGATGGAAGACTTGGATATTCATTCCCCAAGTTGGATAGGTCCTCACTAGTTCATGGACAATACCACTTTCTAGAAATGGATATTGATTAGTATTAAAGACACTTTGTTCATTTCCTTTCATTTGACTACTAAAAATTGTATAGACTATATGTGGATTTATTTGAATTGATGTAAGGGCTATGCCCAAATTGTTATACTCTCGTTAGATGGATTAATAAGAGACTCCTGTTTTAAGACTATGTTTGATCTTAGCAATATGTGTGGCCCTAAATATTGACTATGTACTCATCGCTATACGAGGGTCCTATGTATACTCTAATTTAAAGATTATTGCAATGGGAGAGGTCTATATAAACCTCATAATAGATACAGAAGAAAAGTTTAAAATTTTCCGCATTTTTAACAAATGAATGTTATAATGAACGCAAAGAGGCTAGTCTTATTCCTCTTCCAGGACCACGACGCCGGTTACATCTAGGGGGTACTTCCAGGATGTGACACTCAGGAACCCTGGGTGGTGCATCTATGGGATGAACCAGGTATGCAACAACGCCAAAATGTTGAATAAGAAGGGGGTGATAACCCGATTGGTGATAGTAGAGCATCGAGTTCATAAAGGGAGTTTTCAAACTGTCCCCGAGGTGCAGAGATTGGTTTACCGACACAAGTTAGACTAGATGGAATAGGTTCTTGGTACCTACATCCAGGAGATAGTTAGGGAGTTTTAAGCATCCTGCATGGCAAATAGAAGGGTGAAACCTGCCAAACATCACCTGCTTAATTATGTACTAGTCGGGGGAAACTTAGTGGACATATCAGCAGCCACCCTCCGCCGGTTTTTATATGGCCCCTCTATTGAGACACAATGGGCCACCATGACTCCAGAATTTGACTAAATGTGGGAAATTGTAAAAATGGCACGTTTGAGAGGAACGGTGAGCAGAGAGAGACAATGAAAAAATGGATGGCTCAACAGGAGGAGGATGATTGTGAGAGGAACAACTGAGTGTTAGACCCCTGAGTGTTTATTTAGAAGGCCACCCTCACCTTTGCAGCCAAGTTCTTCTAGTTGTTAGTCTGACACCGTGTATTGCTGACAAATGCTGATAATGTTCTTACATGGGATAGGGCGGCATTGCTACCAGCCTTGGTGTCTGGGTTAGAGATATATTTTGCTAAGATTTAGATCACAGTGATCCTTGAGTGAGCTTTCAAGAACTCTACTACATACCCCTTTGCTTATCTTATCTTCTCCTTGTGCAGGAATGCTGAAGTGCCAATTTGGCACTGTGATATGATTCGTAGTTCGGTGGGGACTGTTGATATAGGTCTCATGAAGGATGAAGCCAATGTAGGGGCACCACGTAGATGTATCATAATTGAGATGCATACATTGAGTAAGAACTTGGTGGACACTGTGGAGTTAGCTCAAGGGGATGACCCTGGTACTTCAGAGCCTTTTGACCCCACCCCAAGTGATTATTCCTATGTCGCCAATAGAGCCCCAAGCTCATCCCATTCAACGCCCCCATCAACAGTATTGGTCCCCCTAGCATGGGTCTAGAGATTAGAGGACCAAATGGCCACCCTATTTCGTCGAAAACACCCTTGGATGGAAAAATAAAATTTGGAGGCTGAGGAGCGAGTAGATAGGAGGGTGGCTCAGCAAAGTGAACAGAAAATTCCGGCGGTTCACAAGCGCTTTATTGCCTTTGAGATGCGGGTGCTAGCACGAACATCCCCTACCGTAGACCTCACTACTCTTAAGCATGCGATGTCTAGTTTGCGAGTGGATATGGATTCCATTCTAGAGATGAGGGGGACTGAGACGGATAGTGTGCCTATTGAGATAGCAGAGGACACATTATTTTACTCTTTGTTCAAGCCTTTTGTTGAGACGCACTCTGAGCCATGTAGTTGTGCGAAGAGGCGCCTATCTAGTTGCACTACTAAGGTAGGAAATGATGCCCCTGTAGGAACAAAGAGAGGATGGACCTCAAGGAAGCTAGGAGGGCTTCTTCGGTAGATGAGGAGGCACCGCTATATTAGGGAACGAGAGATGGCTGCTGATATACCGTGGTTTCACGGATCATTAGTTTTTGTCCTTAAGGGTTAGTGCGTCCAAAGCCTTTTTGTGCTAATTTTTTATATAAGCTTTCCTCTTTGGTTTTGCAGGAACTCTGTCCAAGAAAGCCAATGCGGAGATTTGAGAGAGAGAATGCAGAATAGACCACCTACGGAGCGATGACAAGTCCGTCGTGCTGTGAAGGTCCGTAGGTGGCAGTGTAGCGAAGCCTGCTTAAGAAGATGGGAAGTCTGACCAAGTGTGTGGGATCTTACGTAGCTGCGACGGTCCGTCCTGGCTAATTACGTTCGTTCTGCAGGTTCGTCGGTGAGTTCAGAGAAGTTATCTCATTACCCGATTCCGAGAGTTGAAGTATTTTGAAACAAGACCCTCTACCCGGGACCGTTGTGGCCTTTGAACGGTTCTTCATACTTGCCGTTGAAGGGGAATGAAGAAGCAGCAAAGAACGGTCATAAGTTGGGACGACGTAGTCCATGACGGTCCGTCCTGACCAACGACGGTCCGTCGCATGGTTCCTTCGACCACAGCCGCGTTTTTGGCAATTCAAGCAAATTAGAATTCTTGTGTAATTAGTTTTTAATTTTTAATCATAATATTTCAAAAACTCGTTTTGAGGTTAGACAACAGATATTTAGACATCAATTATTTAGATATACTGTTTGTATTAGTTTTATACTTTCAGATTATCATTGATTGCAGTGATTTTGGTGATATAACGCCACTTTTGGATTTTATTCTTTCGCATTGAAGTAAGGACATAATTCTTATTTAATATATTTGAATTGGTGTTTATGGCATGCGTTAACTAAAACTCCATCACTAGGGGGTTTGGTTGGACCTAGGCACATAATGAGATGAAAAAAAAAACCCTAGCTGACAATAACATTCTAGAATCGTGTCTTTGCATGTATTAATAATTCTTTCGCTTAGATGTCTTTTTAACGGATATCAACGTAGAACTCGCCTTAATGCTACTTGCCGGACCAAGGATGTAGATATAGGAAAGAATGATTAACCAATTATTTAGTTTAACTATCTCATAGGCTAGTAGTGATTGGTACGAGGTAAATAACTTAGTCAAATATCGAATACGATGCGTATCTGAGGTAAAGATAAGGGTTAGAAGCACACATGTAGCCGGACCAAGGTGCGGATTGAGATTTTTTTCTGATGCCGGACCAAGGATTTTTGAAATACATAACTTTCACTTTGCAACAAGATACTAGGACGAATTGTTATAGTTAGACTTACCAAGTTAAAGAACTGTGGGAACCGTAACCCTAGTTACTTTGATTAATTGATTTAAATCCATTTTCAAAACTTTTAAGTTCTCTCTTTCAATGTTCGTTAGTTATTTTTACCGCATTAGGAAATACAACCCCCCTTTTTTATGTTTTTTTAACTTTCTAAAGAAAGTCATCAACCGAACCCTAGTAAGAAACAAGTTGAAGTTAGTCTAAATATTTTCCTCCGTGGGAAATCCAACCTCACTATTGGGTTATTTACTTGCGCGAAGCACCGCTTTACTTCTTATTTTGAGAAGTAGTTTGAGCGGAATCAATTTTGGCACCGCGGCCGGGGAACTTAGCTGTTTATATAACTTGAACTTATTACTATCGTTTATTGGATATTTTCCTTGATTTTCTTTGTTTTATTGTTTTGATTTCTTTTCATAACTTCCTCCTTGTATGTCCAATAACACGGCGAGGAAGAGCAACCTTTGTTTCCCTACGATCACGATGAGCGTACCCTGCGAAATATGAACGTAATTTGGGAATAAATGATGAGGATCCAACCAGAATATCCCGCTCCGGTTGATTTTCTGGCAAGATTTTACCCGATGCTCCGTGAACATCAACTGGGGGAACAGAATCCCGCTCCACGGCCCCAAGGCATACTGACGAGGCTATGATACATAGCAGATTCGGATGGGCCACTGGTTTTGCTCCTCTATACCCCCACAGGCCACACTTTTGTTGGTAACTATAGTCTGAGATGCAAATGCTCCTGCGAAGGTTGTTTTCAGGCTACCTTCTTGAGGATCCACATTCCATATAGCTTAAGTAAGGAAGTGTGTAAAAGTTGTGTGGGGAGGACTGATCTGGATCGAGATGTAAGTAGGCCCATCAGAGGTTTTCCTCTCGCACTGACGGTAGAGGCTGCATATTTGGTTCAGTGATTCCCTACAACTCCATCTTTACTTGGAACAACACAGGGATGTCATTCTTGTATCAACCTACTAATCGGTCTCCAAGAACTTAACCACAAAGACAAGTGGAATAACTTTGGCACTACCAGGAGAGTCAGTTAGTAGTTTCTTGAGATAAATTCACCTCATTCTGAGAAGTTTTTCCAATCCCACGTATAGAGATGACGTCCTGAAAGAATACTTCTATCGGGGACATGATGATAACACACAAACGGTATTGACACTATAGTAGGTGGATCTTATGGAGAATGTCCTTATGCTGAGATCCTGAAAATTAGCAAAAATCTTCTCCAGGATAACGAAGCTTGTGAGTAATGGAAGTCTATAACAGGGAGAACCCTTCGCATTACGTCCCCTCACAACCCAGCCACCTATACAGCTGCGATCGTGAAGAAATGGCTCAAATGATAACTGAGCGTTGGGTTTGGTACTAAAACATGTCACTGGGGGTGCGAAAAGATTAGCATCCACTACTTGGCTTAAACCACCACCTCCAACGATGATGTTATTATGAGGAGGATTCCTATTATGAGTAATGAAACTACGGGGGGTTTCCGACCAGCACCCAAGTCCTCAAATCAAGATAATTGGCTCCAAGTCAAGGGACCAAGTCGGAACTATGAATACAATCGTGAGGGTTCCTTATGTCCGAGATGGAAACGACAATCGCGCAACAACTTATCAAGACAGGGGTATACTATGGTTAATATAAACCGACAGGACTGGACCCTATGTTTCTCCTCAAATTGATGAATTTAACTCCTAGGGATGTGGAGGTAGTTACTTTCGCAGAGTTTCAGGATCTGTTGCAGTACATGTGAGAGGTTCGATTCTAGTGATGGCACAATAAAGTTGAGAAATTATTGAGCGGGTATTGGGAAAAAGTTGATACCCATGCAATATCATATAAGCAACTTGAGTTACAATTGGCCCAATTTCTGCAACTGTGAACACAACTGCACCGGGGACTCTCCTAGCACACTGTCCAAAAATCCTAAAAATGATGGACATTGTATGGCAATTACTACTCCAGTGTCGAAGCAAAAACCTTGACCCACCTACTGCAATCTGCTGAGAAAAAGGTGACAAAGAATCTGATAAAGTTGTAGAAGCTGAGCGGAATTAGAGGATAACACTGTCAAAAGATGCTGAAGTGGCCTAAAGGTACTCCTCTGCCTAGGCCACCACCCCATTTCCTCAAAGATTTTTGAAAAGACCGAGGATTGGCAAATATCGGCATTTTATAACAATGTTTGAAGAAACTTTCTATCAATTCCCTTTGGTAGAAGGTTTAGAACAAATTCCCTCGAGTTTTACTGTTTCGCCAATTTATAAGATCTGGTCCCAACGAAAAGATCGTCACGTTTGGAGATGATGATAGAATGCAGCATTGGTAGTGTATTTCTACAAGATCTCTGTTCAAAAGAAAGAAGATCCGGGTGCGTTCACATTCCTTTGTACAATCGGGCTATTACATTTTGCAAAAGCATAGTGATCTGGGGGCAACATAAATCTCTGACCCCTCTCTATTTCCAGAAGTTGGGTTTGGGTGACCCCAAAAGCCCACTGCGATGCGGCTACTGTGGCTGATCGAGACATTACAATGACCTAATAGGGATACTCCACGATTTCTAGTAAAATTGGGAAGTCATGTCATAATTTCCAGCAGATTTTTTTATTCTTGATTACGCGGTCATTTGAATTGCCCCATTATTCGTGGGATGCCATTCCTTGCCACTGGAAGAGCCTTAGTAGGAATGGCAAAGGGGTTGATAATTTCGGTTGAACATGAGGAAGTGAACTTTATGTTTGTATGTCCATGAGCAGAACGTGAGCTCCAATTGTCTCTGCTATACATATCCTACCTCACCATGGTGACCATCTGAGACAACCAAATAGATAACGTCTAGGTGTAGAATGCATTAGCGGCAAGTAATAATTAACTGTTGATAGGATTGCATCGAAGAGTACGAGTCATTAGTTGCGGTTCTTACTCGAATTGATTTTCTGTTTAAACAAGAAATTTGAGCTTGATAATGAAGAATCGTGAGTCCCACAGATCGTTCGAACCATCTATAGAGGAGGCTCCAAAATTAGAACTGAGAGCTCCTCCCACATCCATCTCAGCTATGAAATTCTTAGGAGATGGTGACACTTTTGCCGGTAAATCAATGCTAAACCCTGGATGATCACAAGTTCAAAGTTTGGTGAAGGTACTAAAAAGGTCAAAAAGAGATATTCGGGTGGATATTGCGGACATTATTGGATCCCCTCTGGTATTTTGCTCTCATAAATCCACTCCTGCCTGATCAATACCCGCGTAATGAGCACAGAGAAACGCTTAAATCCTCCTATGTCAAGGTTCATAAGAATGAAATGGCATGACAATGTTGGAGCGCGGAGTGACTATCCCATCGCCGCTAATGTTTGGGTATGCCCCCGTTCTTTGTACCTAAGAAAGGGAATGATTGTTGCCGCAACGAAAAAACTGAACTTGTTCTCAATGATACCGGTACTGTTGTAGGGTGTGTAATGGATTACCGTAAACTACTCATGGACTGAAAAGACCATTTTCCCTATGCCCTTCATGGATCAGATGTTGATAGGACTTGCCGGAAAATGTGTCATTTTTTTCTTGATGGATATTCGGAATAGTACTAATCAATTTCTATGCACCAGAAGATCAGGAAAACCCTCTTGACTTGTCCATATGGGACCTTTGCTTTCAGACTATGCGTGTTGGGTTGTGCAATGCAACCCCAACTTTCAGAGATGAGGACTTGATATTTTCTGACATGGTGGAGGATACTAAGAAGTCTTTAATGAATGATTTTTCTTGGTTAGAGTGATTCTTCTGAGCGGTGTTTGACAATTATCTGAGGTCCTTAAGAGATGTGAAGACTTCAATTTAGTATAAATGGGGAAAGTTGTCATTTCATGTGAAAGAGGGTTGTTTTAGGTTATCGCATTTCAGAAAAGGGCATAGGTTTATCGCATAAGCGAGGTAATAGGAGCTGTCCCCAACCGATCTCTATGAAATGTGAGAATCTTTCTTGAGCATGTCAGGTTTTTACCGAGATTCATCAAAGACTTTTCAAAGATTGCACACCCGTTGGTGCAAACTTGCTGGAGAACAGATTGTAAATTTTGTTTTGATGAATCTTGTCTTAAGGCATTTGGTGAACTAAAAGAAAATTGGTATCTGCTCCTATCATTACAATTCCCCGGATTGGAACATTCCATTTAAGGTAATGTGCGATGCTAGTGGGTATATTCTTGGTGTAGTACTGGGACAAGGAAAAACAAAATTCCTTCCACCATCTCTATGTCTAGTAAAGCCGTAAATGAAGCTCAGAAGAACTACACAGTGACTGAGCAAGACTCCTTGTAGTAGTGTTTTGCTTAGAGAAATGTCGCTGGCCTAGTTGCTAGTACTAGAGTTATAGTGAATACTGACCACTCACTTGAGATATTTTAATGGAAAAGACGGAGTCCAACCTACGCGGATTCGTTGGTTTTCTGCTACAAAAGTTGACTTGAAGTGATCGATAGAAAGGAACTGAAACCAAGTTTGCACTGATATTTAGCATCGTCTAGTATGAGAATCTATGAAAGAAGTTTAGGGGATAAGGACGGACCTTGATGATACTTTCCCCGATAACATGTATTGCCTCTCACAAGACTTGTCCCTGTTCGCAAATTTTTTTTTTTTTGTTTTTTTGTTTTTTTTTTGGTGTTTTTTTTTTTTTTTGTTTTTGCGACGATCTGGCTTAGTGATATTGTGGTCCACCATATTTGTCCTTTCAATAAGAAACCGGTTTCATGTACGATTTAAGAAGTACTTCTGGATGAAACTATTTGTATAGGAGTTGTGCCGACGGGATTCTTTCGGGCGTTGTGTGCAATAATGTGAGATGTTGAGTGTGTTGGAGGCATGTCCTCCTCACCCGTTGATTGACATCACAGTGGTATCCGAACACCTCATAAGATATTACAATGTGGGTACTATTGGCCAACTCTTCATCAAGATGCTCATGGGTTTGCTAAAGCATGTGACAGATGCCAACGAGATGGAGGTATTTCAGAAGCAAACTCCTCCTAAACCCCAATTCTGTGTGCTTAAGTTATTGATGTTTGGGGTATTGACTTTTGGGCCCTTTTCTGAGTGGCTCATGGGATGAGTACCTCTAGTAGCATTTGATATATGTATCTTAAAGGGGCGAAGCCATAGCCCTTGCCAACAATGAGGGAAGATTGCATGCTTCTTGAAAGATAATTCTCCCTTTTGGCCACCCGAGGCCGAAGCCAGTATTAGTGAGGGGGCTCCCACTTTCTTCACTATTATCAAAGGGGTATTGGAGAAATACGGGGTTTCGCCATAATGTGGCACTTCGTAACACCCTAAAACTAGTGGTCAAGTTGAAGTATCGAATCGGGAGATCAAACAGATATGGTTGTCCAAACAGTGACCGCCAGTAAACGGATTGGGTCATGGAGGCTTGTGATGCTCTTTTGCTATCCGGACCGCATAGAAGACTCCCATGGTATGTCTCCATACACTTGTATATGTGAAAAGCTTTCATCTTCCGGTTGAGTTAGAGCATAAAGCCATGTGGGCTATGAAGAGTTAGAAATTGATTGGAGCGAAGCTGCAAATGCCGTAAATGGGTTTAATGCCCTTGATGATTCGCCTGAAATCCTAATGAAGTCTCAGCCCTGAATACAAGAGATGAAGAGTACCATGACACAAAATGAAAAAAAACGATAGTTTTATGGTCGGGGATTTGGTGTCTTTTATTCAATTCAGATTGCCCTTGTTTTCCAGGCAACCTCATGTCCAAATGGACTGGTCCGAACCAAAACGGTTACCCACCTATTTCCTCATGGAGCAGTTGAGGTTGGAAACTCGGGATGTTGTGCGGTTCAAGGTGAATGGACAGCTGCATAAAAATCTATCTTGGGGATGCTGATCGGCGAGGAAGTGTCGATGCATACTATCTTTATGAGTCGCGGAGTAATCAAGTGGGCGCCCGAGTCCGTGCCGCACATTAAATAAGGGCGCTTGTTGGGAGAAACCCACCTTCGTGTCGTTTTTTTTTAGTAAGGAACATTTTTTTTCTACTAATGGGTTTTTAAATTCCATAGGCACATCACCAGGAAATTCTGGCCGAAAACTACTCCGTCAGGCATCCATCTAACGGATATATCGACGACCATTGAGGATGCGATAGATCCTTCGTATGAATCCTTCTTCCAGTTAGACGTTTTGCTGCTATTTTGAAATTAGGACCAACCCGCACACGAAACGCGACGGGTCTTCACACTGCGACGGACCGTCTCGGGGAAACCGTCGAGTGATATGAGATTCTACTCCATCCCGACTGGCTGGACCCTTTTCAAATCTGGTCGTTTATATCTCCCACCCCTCCATATTTCACCCCAAACTTCTCCAAGCCTACAATTATCATCGCTAGTCGGAGCTGCTGCGGTAGGTGTAACTTGCCACCGAGTACCTTTGCTTTGCTCTGTTTTTTCTTTTTTCTCCCATTTTCTACTGTGATGTTTCTCTAATTATACTAACTTATCTTTGGCATTTTTGTTACTAGTTAGTATTATCTTAGTTCCTCATGAGTAATTTTTGTTTCTTTATACTATTCTGCCTGCCCTAGGTTTCCAAATTTCGAAATTACTAAGTTTACCACCCTAGACATAGGTGCTTTTGCATTGCTAGTTTCCTAGTAGTTGGGATAGACACATTAGGTCGCACAACACTACAAGACCAGGTGGGATCCTCAGGATGCATTGGTACCCCCAGTTTTCTATCACTGGGCTATTTCCGAACGGACCCCGATGACGGACCGTCGTAGGGTCCGTTCCAAAAGCCCTAGCACCCTGTCCCAACGACACATATGCTGAGGCATATGGTTCCATATCGGTTACCGGTGAGAGGACCACCATAGATGGTGCGTAGATTGATCTGGGGCCCATTGAGGGTTACCGAAGCAATGATGTTGCGGGTTCCGAGAAACCAGACCCACCCACTTATTAAGAGATTGTTGGCACTATGCGCCTCAGATTTTCTTCATCTACCACCCTATACTTATATTTTTATGGATTGGGGACAATGGCATGTTCTTTTTGTTAAGGGTGGAGTAAATGGAAAGTGAGTGATAGGGTAAAGTCTCAGTATCCGAACTCCCAATCCTATCTTGGGGTTTTCTTGCAAATGTTCTTTTGTCCCAAGTGACTCGTTAATTTTCTGTTGAACCAGCATGACGTTATTTGTACAAGTATAAAAGCATGAAATATGAAGAATGATGGATGAAAATAATCATAACCCGTCCTAGAAAGTACTTGCATTAATAGGTGAAAATAATTTTAATGTGTTTGCCGTAATAAAGATACTGCATGACCTTCTACAAACACCTTACCTGGAAAATATGACAATCTCATATTGTAATGAGGTGTTAAGAGAGTGTGTGGACTCTGTAGTGTTCAACAGTTTCTACCTATCTTGAACTTGTCTGGTTAGTCCTGCAAGAGGAATCTGTGTTAGAAGAACAGATATGGATCATAGGCCCTTGTTCGAATAAACTTCATAGAATAATTCAATAAAGAATTACATGAAGAGGTTCCATATCTAGTTCATAACCAAATCATAATACACCTTACCTAGGAGGTCCCCTAGAGTTGCCTTTCAATGGTTAAGAGGATGAATTTATGACTTTCCTAAGGATAATTCTTTATCGTTCCATCCAAGAAACCCTAAGTCCATCATTCACACAAGAAGGATACCATTAAAACTTTCAACTACAAGGATATCATAACCTTTTTTCTAAAAGGTTCAACATAAATGACCTTCTTTTGTATATTACAGATGATATTCCATTCATACATAAACATTCACGACATAGGTTCTTTAGCCTACTAAGTCAAGTAATCATATTCATGTATAATGTAAGGGACACAAGTCTAGCAAAAGAAGACACATATACTTTCCATTATCACATATAACATATTATTAAAGAAGAAAATAGAGACTATTTAGTATGCTTCCAAGTCATCCTACACACTTCTATATATTACTTCACATAACTCATCATAAGTCTCATATAATCCTGCAACAGAAGCAATTATCTTCACACCACGTAGATTCACCGACGATCAGTTTATCTTACACATATCTTCAACTAGAAGAACTCATGGTTTCACTTCATATTTACACATAAATCATGAAGACCTCCGCAATACTCACATATTAAAGTTATAACATGATAAATTCATAATTCATAAAGTAATGCCAACGAGGCCACATTATTCACAATTAATAAAGTAATAAAGATGAGACAACATTACTCACAAGTATAGCACATAAGCACCGCCACCATAAGTGAACCATCCCAATCATCATAATACAAGACCTATACTATATAATATAGAGAAAGTTAGAGTAGCATTCCATAAATCCAATCTTACAATTTCAATCCACAGCCAATTCAACCAACTCAATAATCAAAGGCTCTTACAATTAGCCATGATCACCAATTAAATCCAACAATCTTAATATACAATGAATTCAAGATAATACAAAATGAATTCATCAATTTATTACAGCCTACATATTATTCTAACATAATTCTTTTATAATTCAATAGCTCAAAGTAAACTATACAAGAATTCAATAGTATAAAGACATGATCAAATCACCCACGATATAGTCAAAAGATGGATTGCATGGTTTCATGGGTTCATGGATTTTTTATGTTAAAATCATCAAATTAACATTAATTCAATCGCAATACAATGATTGAAAACGTTTATGCATGAACCCGTGGCTAGGTAACAAGTTAGAAATTTATCTTTTGTTAGAGACTTGAAAAACAACTTTGAAGTTTGGCTCCTTGAAGAGAGAATATTCAAGGATGAAAACCATTCCTTAATTGATGCTAGACCACGAAAATTGAGAAGATTTTATGGAGAAATAACCCTCCAAGCTTCAAGCTCCCTTAAAGCTTCAATGATGTTCTAGAAAGTTCTTCTTTGGGGTTTGGGGTTTTTATTTAGAATAATGACTTGAATACGGTTTCTATGCTTATAAACTAATTAAAATACCTAAAACACCGTTAAGAAAACGTCGAAATAATTTATGGAAGGCTAGGTGAAATTCCCAAATAGTCTTGGCTTGGCCGAGACCTTGCAGAAAATTGTAGGTCTCATCGACGACCACTCACCTACGAGGTATCGACTCATCGACTAGCTATGCTGGAAACCGTTGATTGAGTCAGAGACTCAAAAATGGGATCTTAAGCTCCCTAGACCAAGTATCCACAGATGCCCTCCACCTACTGGGCGTCGAATGGCTTACTGGCATCAATTTCCTCCGTAGGTGGGACAGTTTTGGACAGTCTTGGCTCTCACATTGGGTCCTCCTCAAGGACCCTTTAGTTAGTCCTTGGGGAGTTTTACCTAGACGTTCCTACCCCAAATATAGTCGTATACATAAAAAGAACCCCTCACATTAATTTCAACCAAAACGAACACGTAAAACTTGACGAAACACAATAAGGCACACAAGGACGTTTCAAAGCAAACGTTTGAAACTTCTTGGACGTTCTTGGATGTTTGACCTCCAAACTTCACCAAAAATTTGAAACTGCCTATAAAAATCATTATAACTCATCTTAGGAATTATACCCTCATTACACACGTGTTAGGCTCTCGTTTCACCTAGTTAATTTTGAGGGTGTAACAATATTCTCCCACTTGGAAACATTCATTCTCGAATGACACTTGCTTCATTTTAGGAACTTTTCAAGAGATAAGAAAGTCAATACTAGAAGCACAAGACCATAACACACAATACACAATACACCATTAAAGGAGGAACACCAATTTTACATAATAAAGAGTCTCAAAACACAACAAGAAGATAGAAACTAATCTACAACTTATTATGCAATAAGACTCACATTCTTCATTTCAATTAGGAAGAACTCTTTCTCCACATATTATAATAATCATATATAATTCTCTATACATATGAGAACAATTTTCAACAAAAGAACAATTTTATCAAACTTCCAAAAACTTCACAGTGAACTATGCTCAATATTTCAAAAATGCACTATTAAGAAATTTATGATGAAAGCATGACAATATGAAAAATAAAACCATATAAACTCATTTTATAACATAATTATAACTTCATAAAAGGCACAATGCAAGGAATAAATGAAATTCAATTTCAACAATACTCCTAAATACACTAAAACATGCAACATGCTACTTGATATTCTATTTCTCAAGCTTTAATAGAATAGAAGAGAAGAGACACAAAATCACAACTTCGGTACTCATTATAATCCTCCACTTAGAAGGAAATCATAACAACTAAAGGTAAAGGGTATAATTTACAACCATCATCTTTATCCGACTTTGATCCTTTAGCCTGGAGGGCATAGAAACGATTCCACTGTGGAGCATCACCATCTGGATTACTTGGAGGAACTTGATTGGCCTCTATTCCTCTAGCCTCAATATTAGGACAAGCCCTCACCTTATGACCATCCTTACCACAACCAAAAGAATTTTTCGGTACCAACTAGGCACTTCCCACAAGCAAAGCAAGTAGTCTTAATACCTTGAGAACTACTACCATATTTACCCTTAACCTTAGGATCACTAGGTCCATCATGTTTTGGGGCCCACTTCTTGAATCTAGGTTGGTTTTGCTCATTGGATCCACCCCTATTAAAATTCCTTAATATCTTACTAAGTTTGGACTCATTAAACGATTGAGCATACACCATAAGTCTAGACAAGTTGATATCATTGTGGAGCATAGTCGTACGACGCGCTTCTTTCACAAGGTCAGCAACACCAGTCATAACTCATTCCTTGGGTTAGACACCAAGGATGGAGCATACCTAGGCAACATACTAAACTTAAAAGAATGCTCCTCAACACTCATATTACCTTGCTTGAGATTAATGAACTCATCAACCTTCATCTCCGTCCTCTAACGAGGAAAGTACATCCCTAAGAAATACTCCTTAAAATCTTCCCACTCTATGTAAACCGACTCAACCAACCTATTATCTTTCAATTAAGTGTATCAAACTTGAGAAACATCCCTCAATTGGTACGAAGCTAACTCTATATTATCCCTAGAAGTTATACCCATGGCACTAAACACCGTGTAGAAACCATCAAGAAACTCTTGGAGATCTTCTCCTACCTTCGAGCCTAGAAAGATAGGAGGATTTATCCTCACAAAGTCCCTCGATCTAGAGGTCATAGTAATCTCCAAAGCATTCTCCCTAGGACCAATGTCTCTAGCAACATGAGTAGTCATGGCTTGGGCTAAGGCAAGTAAAGCTTCTCTAATCTTCCCATTAGTCAAGTACGGGGAAACCATCGGAACCTCATCCCCTTGACCCCCAATAGGAACTTGAGCACCTTGAGGAACTTGAGCAACTTGTGGAACTTGTCAACCTAAAAGAACTTGCAAAACTTGCTCAACATGAGGAGGAATTTCCTCAGTCACCCTTTATTCTTCAACCCTCCTTGCAGCCATCCTTCTAGTTGTCATGTTCCTATGACACCCATATCTTTTTACACTACATCATAGCATAAGAGTAGAAAAAAAGGGAGACTCTATCGTCCTATAGCCTCTCGCTCCTTGATATGTCGCAAATCACACCAATGAACAAGACTCTACTAGACGTGGCTTTTTGATTCCTGAGTACTGCTTCATAACTTATGTTCTAATACCGTGTTTTTTAACTACCTGAGAGTACCTTTAGAAGTTAGGGGATTATCGGATTGCAACACGACATACTTGACCTCTTTAAGGTCTTATACAAGCCCTTTAACATCGTTTATGCATACCTGTATGAAATATAGTGCAGAATTAAAACTTTTTTACACATTTAATATCTCAAAACATCTTTCATATGAAATTATATGAAATACTAAGTCTCAACATACAAAATTCTTAGACTCAAGAATACATGGGAAACGGTCCATAAAATATGAAATATAGAAACTTAGTCTATTACAATACATTTAATTAAAGAAATCTAAAGATAGTAATGTCCTCAAATCAAGTGAGGACATACTCCATTTTTTCTTGAAGGAGTCATAGTTTCAAAACATTGCTTAAAGATACCTCTCACCTTTCACCTTCAACTTTAGATATAATCAAAATGTATGCAATTAGTACAATACATGTAATAAGTATGACATTATGCATAAAATAATGAGAATTTTACTTGTGTAAAACATGGTCTTTTTGAGTAATACTTCATGTTGTATGTATAAGAATCACATATAACAGCAACATCACATATAATTCACATTCCACAATATAAGATCAAGTACACATCAAACACATAAACATGATATCCACCAATCAAAGGTGAGTAAATTATGAAGTGACCGCCCATACAATCCTTTTCCACACACCAAAGATATCTTTAGATTAACTAACTTAATATTATTCCAATTTCATCTACCTAGAATTACTCTAAGACTTTCCTAAGTAATACTTGACGAGAACACCCATACACCCTCTCCAAGACTACCGAGACAATCCTCAAAGCTACCTTATATAGATACCTTTTAATTAACATATCTTTACTTAAGTGATTTGTATTCATTAAATCATGTAGGAAACATTCAACACTTAAGGACATTCACGTAATGGTCTTGGAGAAGACCTACTGTCTCACACACTAACATCTTCAAAGCCTAATGGTGCAATGTCTAGATAGAATCTCATTCAACTACCTAAACTTCATAGAACTTATCCAACACATGCATGTATCCCACATGATGAGAATAGACAATAATCGACATAGACCATGTTCGCTAAGCATGGAATCTGGAGTCAAACCCTATTCCGATAGAGGGTGTTCTACTTTCCAATGGTGGATCTAGGAAACATCCCATATAGGCACATGGTAAAGGAATATGAAGAGTATTTTTGTACTCTAGTCTCATCATACAACTAGATCCAATCCCCAAGCATACTCACTCAGTGTTATTCTTTGTTCTCATAGAGTATTTCAATAAAGAAGTACATGCAGAGGTTCAATATCTAGTTATATCCAAATTATAATACACCTAACTAAGGAAGTCCTCTAGGGTTTCCTTTCAACGGTTAAGAGGATAGCTCAATCACTTTCCTATGGATTATTTCATGTCATTCAAACTTAAGAGCATAGCTCAATCACTTTCCTAAGGATTATTTCATGTCATTCAAACTAACCAACCCTAAGTTCATCATTCACACGAGAAGGATATCATTATGGCTTTCAACATCAAGGATGTCATAACCTTCTTTCTAAAAGGTTCCACATAAATGACCTTCTTTTCTATATTCAAGATAATATTGCATTCATACATATACATTAATGTCAAAGGTTCTTTAGCCTACTAAATCAAGGAATCATATTCATATTCTTCATATATCAAGGAAGGAACACAAGTCTACCAAAACAAGACACATATACTTTCTATTATCAGATATAGAATATCATTCAAAAAGCACATAGAGACAACTTAGTCTACATGCAAGTCATCCTACAAACTTCTATATAATCATCCACATAACTCATCTTAAGTCTCATATAATCCATCAAGAAGAATCATACTTTGACATCAAGTAATATACGCAAGACTTCATTAAAGTCTACTAGAGACACATATCCTAAATTAGAAGAACTCATGCTTTGACTTTATATATACACATATGTAATCAATACCTCCACAATAATCACATATTCAAGTTATGACATGATAAATTCATCATTCATAAAGTAACGCCGACGAGTCCACATTATTCACAATATAAAGAAATGTAAACAAGGCCACATTAGTACCAAGTATAGCACATAAGCACTGCCACCAAAAGTGGACCATACCAATAATCATTATAATACAAGACCTATACTACATAAATTTAAAATGTTTAGGGCATGATACCACCAATCAAATCTCAGAACTTCAATCAATAGCAAATTACACCAATTCAATACTCAAAGACTCTTACCAATAGCCATGATCACCAATCCATTCCAACAATCTTAATATATAATGAATCCAAGATAATACTATATGAATTTATAAATTAATGACAACCTACATATGATTCTAACATAATTCTTTCATAATTCAATAGCCCAAAGTAAACTATACAAGAATTCAATAGTATCGAGACATGATCAAATTACCCATAATATAGTAAAAACTAGGATTGCATTGTTTGCATGGATCCATGGAGTTTTTAGGTTAATATCATCAATTTAACATTAATTCAATCATAATAAAATGATTCAAAACGTTTAATGCAAAAACCAATGGCTAGATATCAGGTAAGAATTTAATCTTTTGACAAAGCCATAAAAAACCACTTCGAAGTTTGGCTCCTTCAAAAAAGAAGATTTAAGGATGAAAAACATACCTTAATTGACGCTAGATCAAGAAATAGAGAAGATAACCCTTCATGCTTTAATGGTGTGCTAGAGACTTCTAATTTGGGGCTTGGGCTTTTGATTTTGAATAATGACTTGAATAAGGATTCTAGGATAATTAAATTGCTTAAAATACCTAAACCACCCTTAATAAACCGTACAAATGATTTTATGAAGGATAGATGAAATTCCCAAAATAGCCTTGGCTTGGCCGAGATCCTACAGAAAACTACAGGTCTAATCGATGGACACTCACCTACGAGGCGTCGACCCATCGACGGGTCGTGCTGGGACAACCTCGATTGGGTCCCAGAGAACTCACACTGGAAGCTAAGAATCCCTATATTAATTGGGGATGTATGAGAAATGATAAAGTCGATAAGGAGACAAGTCATTTGACTTTAGGAGATTAACCCTCCACCAACGCCTTCCATCTACGGGGTGCCAACTGGTCTACTGGGCATCGATTTCCCTAATTAGGTGGGAATGATTTGGTTAGTCTTGGCTCACACATTGAGTCCTCCTTAAGGTCCTCTTGGTTGGTCCTTGGGGTGTTTTTCCCGGACTTTTGCACCACATATATACTCCTACAGATACAAAGGAACCTTATATAAATTCAACAAAAACGAACACGTAAAACTTGACGAAATACACTAAGGCACAGAAGGACGTTTCAAGGAAAATCTTTCGAACGTCGTGGACGTTCTTAGAAATTTTACAACCAAAATTCACCAAACTTTAGATAATGCCAACAAACATCATAATAAATTATTTTAGGACTTTTGAACCTAATAACACATGTGTTAAGCTCTAGTTTTACCTAGTTCATTTTGAGGGTGTAACACTTAATCTAGTGAACTGGCCCTAATACATAAGAATTTCTTATTTCCTTTGTTAAATCTCATTCACTACGATTGACGGTTCGATTCTTAGTTTGAAAAAATTTCAGGGGTGATACAATATCTCCCCCTTGGGATAATTCTTCCTCAAATGGTGACTAAATTGGGTGTAGAATTGTTAATCTTACTATTGTCTGAATCTAATGGTCTTCTTTTACTATGTTCCAGCTACCCCCAAACACTCAAGTTTTAATTCTATACCTCTGTACTGGAAATATCCTCCCACGACTATTACTCTTTGCCGCAACATTCAAGCTTAGTACACTACCAACTCCATTACCAAAAGGAACGCTAGAAAGATATCTCCCAAACTTTTTAGAAATTATTATTATCTTACTTTCAAACACATGACTTGGTTTATCATCTGATTATCTTCCCCTTAGGTCTAAAGCTAACACTTGAAGGCTATGGACTTATTCCACATCTCTAACTAGTGTATATTCACATGATGCTCTTTTTACTCTTGTGACTTAGCCACACTTCACTCCCCTTATCTAATTTTTAGGGTCTCTAACTTGCATCAGTCATATCTATTGCAACTAGTCACCTCAATTTCTTACCTCCTCTATGTGAAGTCTACTAGGTCAAATATCAAGACAAACATCATCACCCCAATATTGCCATTCTTTCGATCATGGCACTCATCTCTAATTCAAGTCTAATGTTCATAACTAAATCCATATATCAATATGATTGCTCGCCTACGATACAAACTCAGAAACACTCAACGACTAGGACCTTATGGGAAATAGTCAATCGTCACCTCTTAGCCTTCATATTTACAATTACTATCAACTTTGACTTCGCAATATAAGTACTATCCACTAATTCACTATAATATCAATGCCTAATTATTTCTATAAAACTTTGAATGTTACAAGCTCTCTCTCTTTAATAATAAGACTAGATTACATCTATCGCCTAATTAATACTCTTTCTCTTCTATTAACCAATTACACTTGGTTATTACTAACACAATAATAAATCATCATAATCTCATTTACAGGTGTAACGCACTCTACCTCCTACAGTGGAATCTTCCCATTTCATCACATTTTAGTATAGTCATAAGGGAAAACTCCTTATTACTAACTTACTAGGTACATGACTATTTGTAACATAGTTTGTCACAACATCATCTCCCCTACTTAGATTACTAAATCTCTGCATACTTTCCTCTAACTCTGGGCTCTTTCACTTCTACTTCTCATGATCTCATAACTCATGCTACTCTTTTTGGTGAAAATCATACCCAAGCTCTAAACATATTCTCTCATTAGGATCTCAGTTGAAACAAGACTTAGGGAAAAAACTATAACTCGCTTTAAACTCAAACACATGATTCATGTGAGTATGGGTGCATTACTCTAAACTGAACACTTAGCTTAATCTTGGGCTCCTATCAATCCTCTTGGGAGTCTCATGATTGTATCAAGACCCTTTCTAAGAACAACTCATCCATAAGGATCTTTAAATATTACTTTTAAACCACCTCTAGTATGACGGGTAGTCGAATAAATATAAGATCGCACGAGTTAGAATAGATCTCTATAACTTAGCTCTATTGCACGACTAAGAGTATGAAAGAAGAGAAACTTTTCTTAAATATTTGTAGTACCTCATTTAAATAAGTGGGTCCCTTACAACCATAAACAAGATACTACTAACATGGCTTCATAGACACCCTAGAACACTTGAAATATATGCACTGGTACCAGTACCAAGTTTGTCATGACCCGAGTAAACAGTATGGATGTGGCCGAAACTCAACAACCATTGTTGGTCCCCAAACGAATCCTCATCTTGTCTGACAACAAGCGGAAAACTAACTTAAGCATGAAAAAACTTAAAAACTGAACAAAATTAATGAAACTGAAATACAAATCTTTAACTTAAATGAAAAACATTGAATAAAATAATGTATCCAACTCGCCATATAGGCAACTTAAGTCTTTAAAATATTTAATAAAATAAATGAATAATACTGACTCCTCAACTATAGTGACTATCTACGAAGCCTCTAAATAATAAAGATAAAACTTGGGACAAGACCCACGACATCCTGACTAAACTGAAAAGTAAATGAAATCCTTAGGAAACAAAGAAGCTCACCATGTCCAACTCCAACTTTGGGATGTATCAACGAAGCTCCTATTGATGATCCTTAATACCCGTGTCTGCATTCATCAAAAGATGCAGTCCAAATCACTAAGTACGTCTAGTTTATGAACTTGTAAAGGGAATTCTAAAGTATAACATAAGCTTGAAACTTGAAGAAAAGGAAACATATTTACCTCTTTTAGAACTCACTCAAATCAACTGAACTTAAGAATAAGATGTTCAAATCAAAGATTCGATACTAAACTTCAAACATATGATACTCGACTCAATGAAGCACAAATTAACTCAACATACATAACTTAATGTACTTAACTCAAATACTAAACTCCTGATACATAACTTCTCATTTCAATATAAAGTAGTTTTAAAAAAATGCATTATAAAGAAAAGTTGTTTAAAAAAATGATGTCAATTCTGTGTATATAACAAGGATACAACATAAATCTGAAATGTATATGAATGTACAATTCACTAGTGTACATAAAAATACATTAACTTCTATGGGATTTTTTCTAACTGACAACCATCACATATGAGCTAATATGATGATACAACGTTCTACCTCACGCTGCCAGTACATCCCATACTTGACCAAAAGTATATGACCTGAATTACTAATGGATCAACTAGTCTACAGTGAAAAAAATTCTTCTTAAAAGTATGACCCTTATTTAACCATGGTGACTAGATGGTCTATGGTTGTGAGTTGTATGAACTATCCCCTATATCGATGCGCAATACTACTCCATAAAATATACTAGTTCTTATGCCTTTAAAAATAAAATACTTAGCTCAAATGCTATCTTGGAAATCTTAGTTTTCCTACTTGCTTGATTTAGAAAGATATTTCTCTTTAACTGAAAACTAGCCTGAAGGATCTTGGGAAGTCTTACTTTTCCTTCTTTTTTAATTTGAAAACATTTTAAATCTTTTGGGAATACTTAGTTACCATATACTGCTTTGAAAGAATACTTCACTTTATGTGAACTGAACTCAAGGTTCAACCTTAAAAGAAAACTTAGAACATTTTTAACGACTAATGAAAAAAATTAGTCACGACCAAAACGGGCCGCGACTGGCATCCACCACTTACCTTCTATATGAGGCGAACAACCAATCTAAAACTGACGTTTCAATATAATATCAACAGAAAGAAATGCGGAAGATTTAAACTCATAATAAAAACCAATTCAATAATTCTAAAATTCAAAATCTATATTTCCCCAATCTTGGAAGTCATCACCACAAGAACATCTATTATCAAATTACTAAACTAAGAGTTTCAAGAAGCTAAAATAACAAAAGCAGTCCATGCCGGAACTTCAAGGCATCAGACATGAGGAAGAAGATCCAGTCCAAGCTAGAAGCGTTAGCTCACCCTGAAATCCGGTGTAATGAAGACTGCCTAGAGTTGCTGGTTGAGTTGATTGAAGGACGGTATGTTTGCTGCACTCACACATAACAAAGAAAGAAAACATACAAGTAGGGGTAGTACAACAACATAAGTACTGAGTAGGTATCATCGGCCAACTCAAATAGAAAACAATATATATAGATAATATCATAAATCAACTATATACTCAACATGTACAACAACAAGTTCATAATCATTTATAAGCACCGCCAAGTTCACCCATGAGGAATCAAGCCTCAATGCCATACCACATTGGAATAGGTTATAGATTGGGTATATTAAAATATTTCAAGATTCATATCTTTATTTCTCTCTACCGGTACGTGACACTTGCTCATATACTATCCTGGTGTCGGAACGTGACATCTCCGATCCCCTAATCTTACGTGCGGTTCGTGACACCCGCCCCTAATTCTACGTGTCATTCGTGACACCCGATCCCTAATTCTACGTGTCGGTTGTGACACCCTATCCCCTAATTCTACGTGGTCGGTTCGTGACACCCGCTCCAACTTCATCACTTAGTCATCAAGCCTTCTTTATAACCAAGCATCATCAATCTCATTAATAAGTAGATTAGTGTTTCGTTCAAGATTTGGGATTCAATAGCTCATCATGCCTATTTATCACAATGTATAATCACATTCATAGAGCATACATAAGCATATAGCAGGGTTTACAACTACCCAATCATATCATTGGGTATTAAGAGTTTACTACGATATAGCATAAAAACCAAACCTACCTCCACCAAAGAATGCGATCAACAAGTATCTCTCAAAAAGCTGCGTTCTTTCTCTCTCTTGATCGTAGGTTTCTCCTCTTTCGTTCTTTACTTTACTTACCCCTTTATACCCTTGACTTGAATTCTAGTTAGCTCATTTGCTTATCTAGTTCCTTGTGGCATTAGTTTCAACCTTATCTGACCGTGCTCGAGGTTAGTTGTTCCGTGAGGTCGTTCATAATAAACCGTTGCTTACCATTAATAAATTAAGTATAAAATATGGAAATAGTAAGCCACTAGGGTAACTTTAAGGTTACCAGGACTCTTTGTAAAACCGCCCCAAGTATTGAAGCTTATTAACATTACACCACTACTGTAATTAAAGTAGGAAGAGTTCAAACGCCCCTTAATTACGTAACAAACTCTCGCGAACAGCCTTGGGATTACGCCAGCGCATGTGACGGGCCCGTCGTGCCTGCGAAGGTCCGTCCTGCGCTATCCGTCACAGAGTTCAGTAAGGACTCAATTTCCTGAAGAGTCTGTACGGTCCGTCCTGCCATTCTGGTCGTGACGTAACGGAGTCGCTCTCGATACTCCCACCAATTCTAATCTAAGTAATTTGGAACGAGACCCTACCCCACGCGGTCCGTCGTGCACCGTGACGGTTCGTCGTGTGTCCGTCGGACGTCTTGCTATATTTTTCCAGAATTAAATCTGTACTCAAAACGACTAAACAAGATGTTACAAAGATACGAATTTACCACGTTCGCCTCGAACGATGGACGAGACGAAAAAACAAGAGTGAAAAATGACGTACTGCAACTCTGTAAACAGGGGTGGGTATCTTCTTGGCATACAGCCTCCTCTCCCTGTGGATTCTTCATGGGCGATCTCCATGGCACCTTAATCGGATGCAATCTCGCTCGATCTTAACTTTGGGACTTCTACTCTAAATGGCAAAAGTCCTCCTATAGACAGCTCATCAAGCAGAACTGAGATCAACGAATGATTGTAAGTTTCCATTCCATTGACTTTCAACATAGAGACATGAAACCGGGTGGGCCTCGGTGCGAGTGCTGGGGGCAAGGCTAATCCATAAGCCACCTCCCCTATCGATCTAAGTACTTCAATGGTACAATATACCTTGGCTAGCTTACCTCTTACCTAAACAGCATCACCACATCATGGGTGGAAACCCGCAGCAAAACCTGTTACACCCCCATGACCCCAAGTCTCTAACCTTTCGACCGCATACTCCTTTGCCCTACGTGAGCCCGCTCTTAAAAGCTTTTCTTGAATAGATTTCAACTTCTCTAACGAATCACTCAAAAGGTCAGTACCCCAGGTCTACCGAATGCATCAAACCAAACAAGGCGAGACATTTACTCTCCCTCCCAAATACAACGCTTCAAAAGGAGCCATATCATACTTTGAGTGATAGCTATATTGTATTAAAACTCCGCTGAAGGGTAAGAGAGTTACCAAATGACCACCAAAATTCTATAACACATTACTCGAATCATATCTTCCAGGATACTGAATAGTGTCACTCAGACTGGACATTGTCGGGGGGTGAAATGCAAGTACTAAGGTCCAATTAGTACCTAATTCAGCATGCAATGTTCTCCAAAACTTAAAGTAACTGCGTACCCCTATCTCTATGATGCGTAGCCGTGGAACGCCATTGCAAACCGAAACTTTCTGAATGTAGAGTCTGGCTACTTCTCTTCTCTGCATTGGTAAGTCACTTAACCGGAATAATAGCCAGACTTAGTTTAATCTGTCCACAATTACCCAAATAGAAAGAATCAACTTGTCCCAATGTCTTAGGAAAGAACGCAACCTACGAAGTCCATTGCCATGTGCGGTCTCCGTCCTCTCCACATTCCATCAGAATAAGGCATTCTCTGAAGTGTTCCTCCGGTCCTCTGGTGTTCATACTTATCTTGTTTTACAATTTGGACATTTGGCAACACACTGAACATGTTCCGTGCTTCATTTCTACTCCACCAAAATGTTGGCCTTAGGGTCTACGGTACATCTTGTGTTTTCCACCAGCTTATAGAAACAATATCCGGAACTTGAGCACTCGGAAGAATAGTGTGGATCCAAATCATCACACCGCGGGTACACATACACTCTCTTAATAATTCTCAAAACGACCTTCCTTCCTATCCCTTAGTTATCCTTCTTTATGCCTCTCCTCTCAACCCATATATTGGTCCTGATCCCCGAATTTCGGCTTAGTTTTCTCATCACAAACTGTTTCCCCTTGATTTGTCAGAAAATAAGATATGACCATCACACACTTGTCCACAAATCCTCCCTTCTCATTTACTTCTAACCCATAAAGTCCATTAGGGGTGGCCAGAGTCTGAACCTCTCTAGCCAATCGTGTCTCGAGGCTTTCAAAGTGAGCTAAAACTACCCATGCTCCCCCCCCTCTTTCACTAGAAGGCGTCTAACCGACGACATTCGCTTTGTCCTGGGTGATAAAAGAGGGGAAGAGCCGGAGAGGCCGGCAGGAGTGCCAGCCATCGCCGCTTCGCAAATGCAAATCTTACTGACGTAAAGACATCTGTAGCTACGGTGATCCGTATAGACTTTTAACACGTTAATCCTCATATAGATGAGTGGTCTTCCTCCTTGCTTTAATTGCAAACACCACCAACACCCAGGGGTGAGGGAAAGAGCCCTAAAAAGATACAAAAACACACGTCTAGAATCGTGGTCGGTAATTACGTTCATGGAGTAGAGATCCCCTTTAAATTTCCTCTAAGCATAAGAAATTACATTTTTCTCTTGCATTAGCACGAGCACCCAACCCAAATAGGATGCATCACATAACATGAGTTCTTACCCTCCGACTGGCAAGGTAGGATTAGGTGCGGTAGTCCAGCAAGAAAAAAGAATCAGTAAGACCGTTATTCTGAAAGCTTCCCTCACATTCATCTGACCATATACATGGAACATTCTGCTTAGTCCAAGTTCGTCAATTGGGAAGCAATAGAAGAGAATCCCTGCACAAATTCGGACGGTAGTAAACTGTATAACCAACAAACTTCTGGAATGATTTCTGCACCACAAATTAGTAGGTCCTTAACCCAATTCTATCACCTAGCTTGGGGTCGATAGGTAGAAAGGATCCAAGAAAGAGAAAATGCCAGAGATCCACCATCACACCATCCTTAGAAACCACTGCCCCACAAGCTCACTGAATCTAAAGACCAAAACTCAGGGGGCACGGGTGGGTGGGGGTGAGATTTTGGTTTAATCTTATGTCTCGCTGTCCGGGGGCCTCACATTTCCACACATTCCAATGCTCCTCATGTTCCTTCTTACTCTGGAGTATCTCAAGTAATCATAATAAATACGATCGACAAAGAATCCAGCTATGGCTTAAAAAATGCCCCTTCATCAGCTCATGATAGCAGTCACAGGGGCATTCCGTTAGTCCAAAGGACAGAGATTACCCCGAGGAGAATTGCGATAATGGACCCATAGGTCCGGCGGAAAGGAGATAATAGGAGTCACGGAAGTAAGAAAGGGGAAGTAGAGTAGAATGGGGAGTGGGGGTCGCGAAAAGCAATGAAGAGGATCTTTGCACTCTGTCTGCACCGTGTATATTCAATTGAATGATAACCAGGACCTCATGTCAATCTTGGAGAAGACACAAGCACCTTGTAGCTTCGTCGAACAATCGATCAATGCGAGGAAAGGTCTCTGTTTCTTCAACAGTTACTTTATTTAGAGTTGGCCCGGGTACATCTAAATGCCACCTCATGAATACTCCCCTCTTTTCTTCTTCCAAACACAGTAGTAGATGGGACACACCTTCTCCTCCTCCCGACTTTTTTGCACTTGGTCTAATGAAGCCTTTTGCTCAACAACTCTTGAAGTTGAGCCTTTAACTCTCTTTACCAAAAAAAATGCGGCGGTAAGCCATTCTATAAGGCGGGATAGAAATGGGGCGAGTACCCGGTTTCCAGATCGATGCAGAAGTCAACATCTCTCTCTATCCGCGGTGGCATACCAGGAATTCCTGCAGGGAACGCATCCAAAAACTCACAGACTAGCGAAAAACCGACGTACTCATTGAAGGTAACTTGGGTGTATCATCCCTGAGTGGCCAAGAACGCTAAACGAACCCTTACTTAAAACCATCTCTTAGCACAAGAAATTAGATGATAACGACCGGATTGGAAGTGTAGTCCCCAACCCTCCCCCGACTACTGGATCTGTCCCATGCGTGATAACGTCCACTGTTTTTGTGCATTTCAAATCCAAATTGCAAAAGATTTGGAGACCTACAAAGTCATACCCCGATTACACAATTTATCCCGAAATCAACCATTTCTAAGATAACCAAGTCTAACATGTGTACTGCTCCCCACGAAAGTAAAAAACAAAAAATCACCGACAGACTATATACCTTTTTCATTTCAACTAGCACAGACTCACCCACCGGAGTAGAAACACGAATAGGCATGTCAACAATTCAGCAATGTAAAATTAAAGACCATTGCAAGTGAGGAAGATACATCTGAAAACGTGGAGCCGGATCAATAAATAATACAAGAAGCCATGCAATCGCAACCCAAAAGATTGGCCTTTGATAAGAGCATCTGATGCCTCCGCTTCAGACTGCCCTAGGGAAAGGCGTAACAGGGCCCTACACTTGTCTGCCAGTTGCCCTAACATGTTTGTGCTGGTAGTGACTCCGTTTGCCCTTACCTCCACCACACCCCCCACCGGTCCCAACCCCGCCGGCCGTTTGTTGGTGACCACCATTACCACTCGGCCAACCAGCATTCTTTTCAGAATAACGACCTCGTAACCAATGACCACCTCTACCTCTAGCTATTGGGCGTCCTATAACTCTGTTTTGGACAATTCCTCCTAATATTCAACCTCCCCACATCCATAACACTGCTCTTCCTGGAGTCAAGCATAGGTCCCTCTCATAGAAGTGTTGAGCCTATCTGAGGTGAACCCCCAACTACATTCTTAGTGAAAACTGAATGTTGTTCGTACTGAGATAACCTCCGTGTGTGTGTGCGCGTTTCCGTCGGATAGAGGTGAGGGGGGAAATAACGAGGGGGGAGGGTAAGGGGCTCAGGCAGAAACAAGGTCCAAAAAGAGAGTTGCAGAGAAAGAAAGGAAGCGAGCGGGAATCGCACGAACAAGTAGCAGGGGGGCCAAATATAGGTCAGTACTAACAGGTTTTGATGTATGTCGATGGGAGGGGAGCCAAAGGGGGAAGGAGGGGAAGAGATAGGGAGAAGTCATCTGCCTTCACTCCTTCCACCTCTATACGTTACGAAAAAGTTCCACCCCCCCCCCCCCCACCCCCCCCCCCCCCCTAACCACTTCTTGAAAGATTTTTTAAATTTTACCTGCCCTACCTGTTAGGCTGAAATTCTCGTAATTATGAATCTCAACCACCCTTCACAACACGGTGAACCCCGTCTTGTGGACTGACACCTAGTTGGGTGGCATACCTGGATAACGCGCGAAACTTAGCCTCATATGCAGTACCGACATCCTAAGGGACCTTTCTCTATGTTCAGAACTCATCTTTTCCTATCCCTCAAAGTCCGGGGAATAACTTCTCCATAACAGCTAGAGATGATGCCCAAGTCATAGGTGGTGCCTCTGTTGGTTTGACCTCAAAATGTGACCGCCACCCAATCATTTTGTGCTTTCCCCTTGAAATTGATAAGTCACAAACTCAACACCAAACCGTTCACTATAACCATCTTGTGTAGAGCTCTCATGACAATCAACCAGAAAATCGTAGAGGCATCCTCAGATTCAGCAACCCTTGAAGATGGAGGTTTCAGTTTCAAGAACTTACTGAAAATTTCATGCTGATCATATTGTCATTATAGGCCCTGTGTCTACGAGGAAACGTGCAATATTTCCAATAGGCATCCATGCGGGGAGCGAGTAGCTGCTAGTGCATGTTGTACCTTATGTAACCTGAGGTGCTGGTGCAGAAAAACCTGGAGGCGTCTGTCCCTGATCCAGATAACTACCGCAAGAATGAAATTCAGAACGCCTACATTGATCAATACTCTGGGTAAGGTTTTGGGGGGCAATTCCTCAGTCTGCACTTTTTCGACTTCTAAAAAAAATCCCCCATCTCAACCCTCTTGATTACCACTTCCTCAGTTGGTGGAGGATTCACCCGCCCTAGTAACCCGATGGGCTCAAAGGCCTCGTACCTCTTTCTCTAGAGGACGTCCTCAACACGCCTCTTCCTCCACGGCCTCTTGTCACTACTAACTACTACTACTCCTCTTCGAGCTACACGTCCACCCGTGCGCTGGCTCAGACAGCTTTTGCTTGCGATGCTGGTGTTGAACGTAGTCGTTGCTCTAGTTCTAACCATCTGCGAAATAGAGGTGAAGATGGTCAGACTACCAATTTGTATCACCTAGATACCCAATTGGATGCAATAATAGCACGAAAGAAAGAATGATTGGATTTTTCCTACATGTCTCTAGCCTCTCAAAGAAAAGTAAAGGCGTACCCCCTACCGTTCCTTAGACTCTACGAGACTCTTTCTTTGTGTGATGAGACCAACAGAACCTAATGCTCCTGATACCAAGTTTGTCACGACCCACAACGGGTCGCGACTGGCAAACCCCACTTACCCGTCCTATGTGAGCGAACCAAACCAATTAAACCCCTGACATTTCAATCTAAAGATGACCAGAAAGAAATCGGAAGACTTAAAAACTCTAATAAAAACCAAAGGACCGGTTTCATTCAACCTTTTCTAAAATTCAACTTCTATTAATTTCCCCAAAATCTGGAAGTCATCACCAATCACCACAAGAAGTCGAGGGGTCGGTGTGATGATACAGAAAGTGAGCGGGGGTGGAACTAACTCCAGTATTCTAAGAAGCTAAAATAACAAATCTAGTCCATGGAGGCCGGACTTCAAGAGGCTCAAGACTTGAGCAAGAAGATCCAGTCCAAGCCTAGAACGTTCGCTCACCCTGAATCTTGGTGTAATGACCGACTGGCTAGATTGTTGCGTTGAGGTGAAGACGAGATATGTCTTGTTGTCACTCCACATATAACAAACAAAGAACATACCAGAGGAGGTCAGTACAAAACACAAGTACTGAGTAGGCATATCGGCCAACTCAAAAATAGAAAACAGTGTATATCATATAATATCAATAAATCACTATAATACTGAACATGTGAAACAACAAGTTTATAATCCAATTTATCAGCACCGCGAAGTTTTCATCACCCATGAGGACTCAAGCCTCAATGCCATACCCTTTGGGAATTAGGTTTCTTAGATTGGTATATTACACATCTTTCAAGATTCATTATCTTATTCCTCTCGGCCGGTGTCACGGCCCAAAACGGGCGCGACGGCCCTACACATAGTACCCCCTATGAGCGAACCCACAATCTAAACCTACATTTCATATAATTATCAACAGAAAGAAATGACGGAAAGACGTAACTCATTATAAAACCAATTCAATAACTTCTAAATTCAACATCTATTATTTCCCCAAAATCTTGAAGTCATCACCACAAAACATCTAATGATCAAATTACTAAACTAAGGAGTATTCTGAGAAGCTAAAATAACAAAAGCTAGTCCATGCCAGCCGGAACTCAAGGCATTAAGACTGACGGAAGAAGATCCAATCCAAGATAGAGCGTTAGCTTCAACCCTGAAATCTGTGGTGTGTAATGAGACTGGCTAGAGTTGCCGTTGAGTTGAAGACGACGGTCATGTTTGTTGCACTCCACATATAACAAAAAGAAAGAAACATACAAGTAGGTGGTCCAGACAAACACAAAGTACTGGAGTATTATCATCGCCAACTCAAAAATAGAAAACAGGCAATATACTCATATAATATCCATAATCAACTATAATACTCAACATGTAGCAACACCAAGTTCTATAATCATTTATAGCAACCGCCAGATCAGATGAAAAAGGAAGTTCAACGCATGAGGACTCAAGCCTTAATTGCCAGAAAACCCATTGGGAATTAGGTTCCATTAGATTGGGGTATATTAACATCTTTCAAGTTCATTATCTTTATTCTCTCGTGCCGGTACGGACACTACTCCGCTCCATATACTATCCTGGTTGGCGGAACGTGACACTCCCGATCCCGCTAATTCTATGTTTCTGTTACGTGACACCTACGGCAACAGATCCCCTAATTCTAGACGTCGGCTGGGACTCTCGGTCTCGTGAGCCACCGCAGCTAACCCGCCGACTAACATTCTAAATCTAACGTGTCGTTCGTGACACCCGCTCCATTACCCATCACTTACTCATCATGCTTCTTTTATTACCAAGGCATCATCAATCTCATTAACAATAGATTAGGGTTTCGTTCAAGATTTGGGATTCAATAGCTTCATCCTGCCTATTTTATCATCAATTGTATAATCACATTCATAGAAGCATCAATTAAGCCATATATAGGGTTTAACAATACTACCCAATACATATCATTACTGAATTACGAGTTACTACGAATAGCATAAAACCATAACCTACCTCCACCGAAGATTGCATCAACAAGCTATCTTCTCAACAAGCTGCGTTCTTTCTCTCTCTTGATCGCTCGTTTCCTTCTTCCCTCTTGCTGTTCTTTTTCTTTTTTCTTATATGTCAAACCCTTTTCCCTTATACCCCCTATCATCATATATTAAGTATAAAAGATGGCAAGAATAACCCCTAATTAACTTTAAGGTTACCTCTTTTAACCCCCAAGTATTAGACACTTATTAACATTAACCCCTACTTTATAATTAAAGTAGGGTAAATGAGTCCAAACCGCCCCTTAAAGTTACTTTACAGAAATCCGCACCCATCCTGGGATTACACGCTCCTTGACGGGCTCGTGCCTGTGACGGCCGTCGTGGCCTGGCGGTTCCTTATCCTGCTGCTAACCAGGCACCCAAAAAGTCAGAGACTCAATTCCTTGAGAGTCGTGACGGTCGTCGTGTGCCCATTGACGGTCCGTCTGCCATTTTCCGTCGTGACGTTCAGAGAGTCCGCTCTCAGTACCCAAATTTTACTAAATTCTAAGTATTTTGGAACGAGACCGCCCCCCAAGACGTTCCTCGTGGCCCATGACGGTTCGCGTGGGGTTCCCGTCGACGCCCAGCCAGTTTTTTTCCTTTCCAGAAATTAAAATCTGCACTCATAATGCCTAAACAGGTCATTACCAATTACAATTTAGAACTTTACTTTGACTTGATCTTAATTTCTAGACTTGAATCTTAACTTCTCTTTACTTTAATCTTAACTTTCCTTGAATTTGTTTATGGATTCAAGGTTCGTGATCTCTTGTTTAAGGATAATTTCATGATGTTCAACTTGTATAGTTCATGTGGAATTATGAGCATCAACTACTGAACTCGAGAATTAAAAGGTACTTCTCATCGTAAGATTGTTCGACTTATATGGTTCATGTGGAATTATGGGCATGAAAATTTAAAATCAAGGACATCATGGGTAACATGTAATAGTACCATGATTATAAATATAATTTAAAAGGTGATATAAACTTATTATTCAATATTTAGAACTTTGAGATACTACTCCTCTCAATGATACTCAATTTGTGGAACTCATGTAAAGTTATGGGCATGAACGACTCGACTCGAAGGTCTAACTAAATGAATGGAACTCATGTATACATATCTTCTCATTCTCTTAGTTACTCAAAACAAATTTCAAATCAATGGTTTACTTTAAAGGATTCAAAATTCAACTCAAAAGCTTTCTTGAGCTCTACTCTTAACTCTCTCTTTTGAATCTGAATTATGAACTAACGAGTTATGGTTAATCATATGAAGGATATATGTGAAATTGTAGAATAATGAATACATTATCCTAACACTCATTCTCACTTATTTGAGTCTTGAAATAAGTTATTATAAGTTCTAGAAGACTCCTAAAAAGGACTAGAAAGAACTCTCTCAAAAGATTTAGAAGACCTCTCAAAACATAATCTCAACGTTACCTTGAATTGAAATTATTATTTCAAGGTTATGGTTCATGTTATTAATGAATTTAAAGTAATTAGAAGTAGTGTGAAGTGTTTAGAATCAAATGAAGTGAACACACACCTTAAATAACCTCAAACGGGACAACCGACAAACAAAAAGTGGGGGCAAGCGACCATGGCGTGTTCCGGGCGCAGGACACCATCCCCTCGCATCAGAGAGTGCATTTCGGTGCACATTAGACGTTCCTACAAATCTCCTTGGGCGCATCTTGGGTGCGCCGCTTCAGCATCTTCCCAGGCAATCTCTCGACGAATTTCGCCTCTCATTTAGTGACCCTAAATTGCTTTTAATCCATTTCTTTTCTCAAGTTTTTCTTAAACACAATTGCCCAAAAAGAACTAATAAACTCAAAAGAACATTCCAAAAAATAACTTTCATCTCAAGAAATCATTTAAACCTTAACAAGACATAATCATCAATGAACCTTAAGAACACCTATCAAGAACTGAAATCCTTTAACTTTTTGAGAATGAAATTACACTGAACATAACATGTTTGGCGTGTGGGTGAACAAACCCTAAACTATGAAAGCTTACAAACCTCTTAGGGATTTACCCATAGATAAAATCCGCAACTAAACTCAAGAACGTCGACAAACGCCTTCATCCTTTTCTCATTTCTCATCTTTTTTTTCTTTTTTCTCTTCTTGTCTCTTCTTGAGCTCTCAACTAAAATCCTAGGTGTATATTAGAATTATAAAACATAACATAAAAGGATTATACCCCTAAAATATTACTCAAAACGAATTAAATCTAATTCAGTAAGAAAAGGACATAAATATGCCTCATTATTTTCGGCTAACTTTCCTTACCTGGACAGACTAATTAAAAAGGTCATATCTAACTCATCTGAAATCCAAACTTATAAAACACGATGGCCTTGGAAAGATAATTCAAAGATATCTCCTGGGGTTTCTTGTAGCACACCTAACACATCCTGTACTGGGAGTTATGATTGTTTGAATTTGACACAAAACTCATACTTAACTTAACTCTCCAAATTTTAGATTATTTCCAACTTAATTCTTTTTGGAACTCAAGTTGCTAAATCTAGTGAACTAGCCTTAATAGTTAAGAAATTTTTAATTCCTTTGTAAAATATCAATCAGTACCATGAAAGGTTCGAGTCTTAGTTTGAAAACGTATTTAGTCTGGGGTGTGGTAAATCAATTATCGTTGTCTGGGTTCCTCAACGGGAGATCATATACAAGTAAAACAACTTAGTGGAGCTAGTCATATTTGATTGCAAAAATGATACTATGAAGAAATAGGATCCCGCTCCTCTCCGTTTGTCTTCTCTCCATTTCCCCAAGTTTTAGCTTGGATAGGATACACATATTACAATTTGGGATAAATGGTTAAGATGTAATTAACTAATTATGGTTCGTATTTTGATTTAATTTATTATATCTCAACCATTAATATTAAACTATGACATGTGTCAAGCTAGAACTTGGAAAAATGAAGAGAAGAGAAATAGGAGAGGAGCCAGATCGGAAGAAGTGTATACATAAATAGTTATTTGGAGTGTACACTCCTTCATTGTATTGTTCTTGCAAGCAAATACTACTGTAAAGTTATGTTACATGTAGATATAATTCTCTCAAGACAGCTAAAGTATCTGAACCATATTTGTAAACAATGTGGATCATATTATATTTTTTACCTTTTATTATGATCTAAACACTAGTTTAATATTTGGATATTTTCTTCCAATGATGTTAACGAAAAAACAGTTGAAATCTCACCATCAAAATCAAAACTTGAGAAACTCAATAACAAATGGAAGACCTCCTCACAAACTAAAATAGAGTTAGAAACTAACTACATTAAAATAAATTAAAATTGAAGGTAGGGTAAGAATAAGTCATAAATAATACTATTTTTTCACCATCTTAAATAAAACTTTTCATTCACAAAATTGATTTTATTTAGATATAACTCTATTCAAATGATACCACATACACCAAACTTTTAAAAGAAATGGAAACGCTTAGATCCGAAGTTAAAACATATTGATCTTTAATGTGAAGAGCTTATCCAAAAAATTCAAAATATTTTTATATGATTTAATAAAGCATTACAGAGCTATAGCTTTATTTTATTTTTAAATTAAAGGGTTATCCTCTATACTTGAAATATGATGATGTGAAGTTACCTAATCGCTGTGAACTTGTCATGAATACATGCAGAATTTAATATAGAACATTTCCGAACGCACAACTAGGAAAGACGGAAAGAATCTCTCCAGCTCTCCTATGTATGGTGCAAAATAAATAGTAAAATAACTCCAATGAATCTACCTAATTGTAGTACATTTTCTTGGCACACACTACAAATTAAATTCAGAATCATTAACATTAAACCGAATACCTGAGAATTTCGGAACATTACTCCTCCTCACATTCTTCTTACTCGAAATTGGCTATAACACATAAACGAACTCCGATGTTCATTTCCCTCTTTCTCGCGTCCTATACCCCTAGCTAATCATTTGCTATCTTCGCACCGTGTTCCTCGACCGCGCGGTCACTACCCATCACTGTTCTTCCCTCTTCTCCCCCATTTCTTTCCTTCAGAAGTCCCCTCGCACCGCCCTCGCCCTCACTCCATCTACACCACCCACTTCCCACCCAATCCTTTATGCCCCATCTTCCTGTCCTTCACTGCTCACCCCCCGTTCTTCCTACATGGTCCCTGTAAAACAGCCAATCCCACCCCCTGTGTCTCACTCTCTGGGAGAACTGACTGAGATAACGGCTTTTTTCCGTTTGTGCACGGATAGTCTTATAAAGAAGGTAAAAACATCACGGTTAAATTCTGTTGATTAAAGGTTTTTGTAAACCATCCCAAAATACCTATGTAAGTAAGGCTAATGTTACCTACAACAATGTCCTAGATTAGACCGGGTTCACACGACTTGATGCGTGTGGAACCATACCTCAGAACCCATATACCATAAAAGCCAACCAATTTGGTGTGTTAGTTGATCTAGTCAAGGTTTGGTCCAGCCATGTAGGGCAATCGAATATTAAGATTAATCCGGATGAGTCTTAACCAGAGTTGAAAAGGGTAATCTTAGGTTTGGAGGGTCTAGGGGTAAAATGTTATTTTCCATGGTAAGAGTAGTATTGTAATTTACCCCTAACTTTTATTAATAATTAGTTAATGTACTAATGGCACAAATCGAGTAGGGGTTGACCCAAATTTGACCCTTCTCAACGAGTAGATTCTTCACCGATCTGACCTTTTGGGAAAATGTGTTAAATGGTAGTATTTAAGAGAAAATACATAAAGTCACCCCTTAAATTGATCCCGTATTTTCATAAAGTCCACCTTAACCTTCGAAATTTTTTCTTATCATCACCATTGAATATTAAATATCTTTTGTAAATGAGGGTCATGTTTGACCCATTTTTCCTCGTCTGGGTTTTTATCACGCAAATGGGGGGCGTGACCCAATCTTTTCATCACTGACATAACACAGCTATAAAGTGCCATATGTCATTAATATTTCTTTTTCTTTAATTTAATTTTTAATTAATTTACATCATCTTCCCTATTATCATTCTTTACCACCAACTTCCAATGAATGAGCCAATTACCGGAAGTATTTTATCTAATCCTTACATCTTCTTCACTTAGAAGATTTAACTTCATCCATTTTATAACTTTTTTATTCTTGTCTCTATTTTTGTCTCTTTGGGTTCCTTTTGCTTACTTTAATCTTCTTTCTTTTGTTTAAAAGACAAAGTCCCTTTATTAGAGAATACTATTGAACTACTCCATCTTTATTTTTGCCTCAGTATACCTTTGTTTAGTACCTTGAGAGTTGAATAGTTTTATTTAGTGGATTTTTGATAATGAAAAATATGTTGTAACCATGGAAGCTCATGAAGACTCCATTGACATTACTATGGCTGCTACTTTTGGAGGATTCCACAGAAAACAAAGGATTTGCTAATGAAGATTTAAGAAGAAATAGGGAAAAATGAAATAAAGTTGAAATAAAAATAAAAAAAAAAAATAATAAAATGAAAAAATGAACTAACAATTAAAAATTAAGAACGTAATACGTGTCAACAACTTTGGTGCGTGATTGCCCATTTTCTTGAGCTGGGATGGGTAAAAAAATGAGATATTTATACTCTCTCTTATTGTTCAGTGGTGCAATAGGACACTCACACAAAGTTAAGGTGTCCCTTTTTGAAATTCGAGACAATTTCAGTGTTAAACTTTATTGGGTCTTTTCTCTTTATTTTAATTAATATTAATTTATCTAATTTAGGTAAGGGAATGATGAGTCATTTCACCTAGACCTTAAAAATCAGATTTATAATTATTAAGTAACAAGGAGTCCTAGTTTGACTAAGTCTTCAACTAAAACTCCTACACTTACTCTCATCTCTCTCCATTCGCATTCTCACGACATTCTCCACTCTCTTCTCACGTATTTTATCATCAAAATAGAACAAAATAATCAAAATTCATCACTTGAAGAACTTGCGCACAAAAACTCAAAAGAAAAACTAAACTAAAAACGAAAAGCGAAGGCATCTTTCAAGCAGTTTGAGTGAGTTTGTTGGAAAAGCATTTGTTTTTCGTGGGAGTTCACAGCACTTCAGATCATACTTGAAAGGTGTTAAATGACGAGAAAATGCATGGTTTTTCTTCGTCTTGGTCCCATTCCCAAGAGACCCCTAAGTTTCAGTCAAATTCTAATCCGAAAACTAGGAATGTTCCCTTTGACTATCCCTATCACTAGCTCCCATCAAATTTGTAGGTTGGGTATGTGTTTCTGGTTGAATTTAGAGATGTGATGTGTTTTCGTGATGATTATGTTCAATTATGTATGTTCGGATTTATATGAGAAACAAGCATGCTTTCAAAAACTATGTGTTAACTGTGTGGTGTGTGCAATTCTGATGTCTGGATTTGTCATGGGTTGAATTGTGTAATATCATGTTTTAATCTTTGTATTTGTAATGGCATTACTGGAAGTAAATCGTGATGTTCAAAGTGCTGTATTTTGCTGAATGAAAGTTAAAATATTGACCAAATGTAACTACGAAAATGCACAAAATAAACGTACGAAATTTCCAATGAATTATCCAAAAATCTAACGTATAAAATGTTAGGGAAATGGACTTGAAAGTGTGATCAAATTTCTAGATTTGCTGAAATTTAATTCGGCCAAGTTACTAGTAAAATTTTGAGTTTTTTTAAAAAAAAATTAAAATGTATGAGGTCATTGGGGATTCAACCCAAGACCTCACCATTTGCGAGTTATAATAAATTAAATAATAAAAATGAGGTTAGGGGGATTAGAAATGGGGTAACGCTCAAGTCAAGAGTTGAGAGAAAAAATGAAAGAAAAATAAAATGAGTGGTATGGGGATCAAACCCACAACCTCTAGGATAGGTGAGGGAGAGAGGACAAAAATGAAAAATAAAATAAAATAAGGTATGTGGAAAGCGAACCCACAATCTCTCGGATAGGTGAGGAAATTAAGAGAAAAACTAAAGGAAAATAATATGAGGTTGTGGGGGATTGATCCCACATCCTCTTGGCGTAAAACAGAAAAGTCAAGGAGAGAAATGTAAGAAAACAAATGTCGGAGTTGGGATTCGAACTTGGGTCCCCAAGCTGAAATTTTAAATAAAAAAATTTATATAAGACTAAGTGTTGCTCAAGGGATTTTAAATCGGGTTAGCTTGCCCAATTCCGTATTGATGCATAAGACATACGTGAATAAATACTTAATGAAAGTTTCCTATAGGAATCGAAATTGAGACCTTGGCAAACCTAAAGATACATAAACCTTGTACCATATAATCTTTGGTAAGTATAAATCACTTAGAAGAATTATGAACGGAGCATCATGTCTTGTACATATGGATTCATAAGTTCAGTGTACATTTAAGAATAAGTGAACCGAAAATGTATGTGATGAAATTATGTGACCACTTGAGGGTTAAGTAAGAATGTGAAACACACTAAAAGGCCAACTGCATTGGCATATGAACGAAATGTCATTCACGTAATATGATGAGTAATTTGTTATACGATGATGCTTGAAAATAGTGACAACATGACTATAGGCTAGTGCAGTGAGACAACCTTGCATCTACGCCTAATAATCAATGTTACTAATGAAATTTTCTAAGATATAATATTTAATGCTAAAAAACGATTAATAATTAAAGAAAGAGTGGCTACATGAGGATAGGCCCTAGTACACGTGACAAAGATGTATCCTACGACTATGAATCAATATCCCCACTATAATTTCATCAAGATAGCATATTTATGTTTATACTATGAAAAAAATAATGAAAAGGTTGAGTAAACGATGAAATCAAAAGATTTTAAGAAAGAACAAGGTGACACCACAATATGGACGCTAGTGCAAAAGTGAGATAAGTTTTACGTACCCAATAAAAGGTCAGCAAAAGTACTCACCCTAAGAGTGAGTTGAATATTAAGGACCAAGTCCTCAATCACAACTATAATTAAGTGTAAGGACAATTTCATCAAGACGTAAAGAAGAGATGATAAATCCATCTACTTACCCTAGGGACATAAGAACGAACAGAACGGGGAAAGCGCTAGATGCTAAGTGGGTGGAAAGACCACGGGGAAAAAGGTGCATCGGGGGGGGGGGTGGAAAAACACACAGAACCTGACCACTGTATTAACTATGGAGTCGGAAGGCGCAAAATATTATACTTCAGGTGGGAGAACGTGAGTGGGGACAAACTTCAGAAAAAACTGTACGAAATAACCAACGGATAAAATCGGGGGACACCTTGGGGGGATAAGGACTCAACAGGATACGCGGGACATTCGTCTGCCCAAGGAAAGGGTACTCCCCATCCACGACCGTGCACGTCTATCAGATTACTACCATTGGATGTGACTTAGAATTTTCCACAAAACAAGTTTCGAATTATATTCTAACCTCCAAACACCCCAATCCTGGCAGCATGTAACATTTACTTCCTAACTACATTGTCCCAACACACACTAGACGACCTGATGTCCGTTTGTTTCCACCCAAGCAGCTATTGGATCTTTTTGTTTCACCATGTGCCACAGTGCTACAACAACAACCACAAGCTCTTTTCTGTGTGGGAAGTACATCAGATTCATGATGCTCACGATAAAAATGTGCAAAAAACGAGACGCGAGCAATGTGATTGTCCTCAATATGGTGACACTATGAATGCATATAACGACAACACAAGGTGTGGATAGGATAATCAGCGAAGGATGTGAACGAGACTCAGTAATGACCACTCGTAGGTCGTTTCTTAGTCATTCGCAAATAGAAGTACTACCCCCTTTATGCGCTAGAGTACGGACCGCCATCCTGTGCGCTAGTTGGACAGCGGTTTACATGTCGCTTGATGAGATGGCTCAGGATCTAATTAAAATGTGACCGGAACTCTGAGCGGTGATAAGCAGCTGGTGTTTTCTCACCAGCCTACTAACGAATGAACTGAAGTAGTACAATGAATGAAGTAATTCTCTATTTGCTAAAGAAGCTCCCCTAGTTGAGACCCATATGGGAGCCCATCATTTTTGGGAAGATCCTAATGTTAAGTTTGTTATTACAAAGGGTCCTCCGCATATGAACGAATGATATGTAATATATTTATATATTGTTATGAATATATTATGTGTTGTGTGCAATAGGAAAAGAATGAATGATGCATGTTACTCTCATAGCATGAACTTTAGTCTAATCTGATTGGGGGGGGGGGGGCAACAGTCCCAACTGAGTTGGCTTTCATAATTCATTCGTTAGGAGAGAACTCTTTTTAATCCATGCCTGTCCCGGGGGGGGGGGGGGGGGGGGGGGGGGGGGGGGGGTGGGTACTTGAATACCCCATACTTAGTAGCAAGTGTTGGTAAAATCCTATACATTATACTATTATAGGTGCAGTTCACGAGGGTGTTGAAGAGCATTCATTGCAGCAGCTCGGACATCAGAGTTTTCATCTGGACAGGGGTAGTGCTCATGCATTCGAGATTTCCTATTGTTATGTTATTATGCTTACTGAAGGTTAGGCTGTGGAGTCATGTCCACTAGTATTTCTTTTCCTATTTTGGGTTTCAGACTTATGATTAATGTGCCATTTTTTTCAATTGTTACTTATTATTAAGACGATTTATTTCAGATTGAATGTTCTTTAATTAGATTGGTTGTACAATGAGTAAGAACTATCTTTAATACGCATATGCATGTTATAATTATGAAGTCTATGTACACTTCAAACAAAACAAAAAGTTTCAATTTTTTCCGCTAAAAATTAACTTAACGAATGTAATGATGACGTAAGTAGGCTTGTTTGCGAGCTCTGAGAGGTCAACGACGCCGGTTTTGGCTATGTTTTAGGCCCCGGTCGTGACATTTTTGCCATCAAAGAATTAAAGTATCCAAATATATAACAAGTGTGGAGTTTATATAAATAGGTAACATAAGAGTATTATCCATTTTAAACACTGGTCATATTATCCACAAATGTAATTCAAATCCTTTAGATATCTTTAGAGTATCAATAATGCAAATTCTTTTTGTCATTGATAATGTTCACTTTAAGATCAGTTATCCCTCCTCAAACTCTGAAATTTCACTTTCTTATTACAAGTAAAACAAGATGGTTGAATATATTTGGCTGTAAAAACACAATACTATGAAGAAGTGTCTACATAAACATCTATTTGGAGTGTACACTCCTTCATGGTATTGGTTGGTTGCCAATTAAGTATTTATTTATGTATATCTTCCTTCATCGTATTGTTCTTGCAACCAAATATTACTCCGCCAAGGTTTTTTACATATAACTATGATTTTTCTTTTACCTTCTTTCGACGAAGAAAGTAAAATCATAGAGTTTTAGGAAGTACATTTTCATTTCCAAAATAATTTTGATTTACTAATTCTCTGAAGGAATCTAACGCAGATGAATCACACTTGTAAATAATATGGATAGTGTTAAAATCAAATAGAACTTTTGTTACCTGTTTATTCATCCTCTATTGGCATGAAACAGTTGAAATATCACCATCAGAATAACAAATAATTCTCCTTCACAATCTTCTTCATCTTCTTTATCTTTACTAGAATGTCTATTCATGTTAAGCAACAAGGGCTAATGATTCAAATCATCGTGGGATACTAAATTTTCTAATTTCTAAAATTTTATGTTCTTTTCTTATTTCACTTTGTGATATTTCTAATAGTTTAATCCATCAAAATTCAATGAGTTTCATTTATAAAAAATGTATTCCAAAAAAATTAAAAATTATGATCATCATTGTAAACAATTAATAATTTCTTTCTTACAAGGCTATACCAGTCATAGTCTCATGTCTACACATAACAAGGTTGTTGTGATTAACCAACAATATGTCTTGATGATACTTCATTCAACACACAATGTGCATCGTATAATAAATTCACCATTAGTTTGAATAAATTCTATCTTTAAAAAATTTAGAATAATGTCAAAGAATTTAAATAAAGAATAATAACCTCAAATCTAAACTTGAGAAACTCAATATCAGATTATAAACCTCTTCACAAACAAAAATAGAGGTAGAAACTAACTACTTCAGAAATATTTTGAAGTAAAGGTAAAATGAAAGTAAGTCGTAAATAAGATTATTTATTCAACTTCTTATAAAAATAAATTCATTCATTAAATTGATTATATTAAGATATAACTATATTCAAGTGATATACACTACACTTTAAAAATAATAATCGAAAACCCTTAAATATAGTTAATATATTTTAATCATTTCAGGAGAAGAGTTTTTCAAAATAATTGTGAACTTATTTTTATGAGTTAATTAAGCATTAAAGACTATAGCTTATTTTTAAACTAAAACTTTTATCTTCAAAATCAAAATTAATGATGTGAAATTCAGGTATTCTTAATTTTTCGTGTTCTACCAGAAAAAGGAATTTATTTATCCGAGCTTGGGAACATAATGTTGATGAATTTATTTGAAATATTTAAGAAAAAAGTCTGGTGAATCACTTTGAAAAGGTGAATGTAGCATAAGAAAGTGGCTTTTCAAATCATATGTAATTTTTAGTTGATGTGAATGCCTTTTAGAATGTAAGAACATTCTATCGTGAAACCCTAGATTCAATATATCAACTTGAGGATAAAATGTATGTGGGGTAAAGTTGGACATTGCTAAGACATATGATATGATCTCCTAGATATTTTTTGACTAAGGTCCTTAGGAAATTTGGTCTCTCTAAAATTATTATTGACCTTATTCGGGGACTTGTGTCTAATAATTGGTAGTCTATGCAGATAAATGAAAAGTTTCATTACTTTTTTCCTAGTATACCATGGGATTGAAACAAGAAGACCCTCCATTCAAGACTTTATCCATCACTGCAAATGTTTTAGCAAAATTACATGATAGTTAATACAGGAATGAAAATTTCAAATACTATGAATTACCAAAGTTGATCCTAGATATTAATCATCTATCATATGATGTTGATGTTATTTTCTTTTATTATAGGAATAGAATATTAAAAACTAAGATGATGAAGGTGTGGAAAGACTATGAAAATATCTTTAATTAGATGATTAACAAGTGAAAGAGTTTTTTCGAATCATGATAAAACTCCTTCGATAGTAGCAATCAAAATAAGAAGATTAAATCTCCATGGCTTAGAGGAGTTCATTTTCCTAGAAATATTGTGGTTGATTTGCATCAAAGTTATGAACCTACACTTAACTATCTCATAGCGTAGTGGAGTTTACCAAAAACAGGATAAGTTAATTGTAATAAAATTAGCGCCAAGAAAACAACACGAGTCAAAGATCATATAATTTTTTGGTAAGATACAATAATGGAAATCTCATTTATGTTGAGGCACAAAGAATAAAAAAGGCTACAAACGTGTAATCAGAGTGGTCAATAATTTAAAAAGGCTTTATAATATTTCCTAAACTAAGGACTTCACCAAATAAATGATTAGACAGATTCTCTAAATCACAAAATATGATTAGGAGGGATTCGGAGAATACCTTGGGAGTTGGAAGAGATGATAAAAAAACATTTTCTTGAGAATGTGGGTCAAAAAAATATTCAAATTAGACACATTTTCAGAAAACCTAATAACTTAATGGCGGACTTCATAACAAACACTACAATAAAAAATGGTGGGACATAATAATTTCGTAATTTTAGTCAATTACCAAGTATGGAAAAGGAAATCTTAAATATGAATAAATAGTGCATACCAACAATAAAAATCAAAGCAAGAAGTATAAACAACAACAACACCTTTTAAGCATCGATAGAAACAAATGGAAAGCCACAGTCTCATATCCATTATATTTACCATATAATTTATTTCCATTTAAAGTGTAAAATAGTTGTGAGAAAACAAACCAAAGATGTCAGCCAACAAAAAAGTGATATGATAGCCAACAAAAAAGTGATATGGTAACCAATAAAATCCATTATATTTACCATATAATTTATTTGCATTTTATGTTCTTGCATGTAGCCAAGATATCAAGAAAAAGTAGCTTGGGAACAACTTTGATTTCTCCGCCTATACTTCAACTGTAAAAACAGAAGGGGTTATCTTTTAAATAAATTGAAATAAGGGTGAATAAAAATTATGAATACTTACATAGATCTACAAAGTTTGAATAGATTGTTCTAAATCTCTTTCGAGTTTTCACAAACTCATGGACCCCCATCACATGTTACATATTCAATGGAGTAAGCAAAACGTTAAAATCAAAGGTAACAAAAAAAAAAAATTTACCGTTGATTGTAGAGCAAGAAACAACAGATCTATTGACTATGAAGAATCTTTTGTCACCAACAAAAGAAGGAAAAAGACACCAATATTTGAAAGAACCAATGGACACATCCTCGGTCGCGGAGAAAAGAAGATAGAGAAGAATTAAAGGCGCTAGGCTTTAATAAATTAGTGAAACCCCATCTTTAGGGTCGTTGTTATAATCCCTAACATTCGTCACTTTTTTACTCCAGCAGTCCAGTTATAAGTTTCTTTTTTTTTTGTTATTTTATGTCTATATAGACTCCTTTTTGGAGACCAATATAATTTATTTAATTAATAAATAATAGGGCCCGGGAAAAAATTGATTTTTTTTAAAAAAAAAGAAATTAGCAAATTGTTCATAATCTCTTACGTAATTATAAGAAACATCTACACTTTAAACGAATTATTAAAATTGTTGATATATAATTTTTTTATAAAATAAATTGTATCCTAATGTATTAAATCTTATCTCCTTTTATTTCTCAAACTAAACCTATATTGAACCACTTTTTAAAACATTTATTTCCTTTTATATATTATATAAATAATAATTTTAATATACAAAAAAAAACAAATAAAATTTAATTACAATATTTATAGTTTATTAATAATATACATATTTAACAAACATCAATTATTTAAAACTCCACAATATTACTACCATATAACTAAAAATGGGGAACTAATACAAACAAATTATAATAATTCTCTAAATTTAATAACATTTCATTATAAATTCATTTACCATAATAATCTATACAACTTTATTAACCTAATACAACTTATATTATTAATAACCCTTTTAATTATTAAAATTTTCTCTATCACACTTTTAAATTACTTGCCAATTTTCAGTTAATTCACCTTTTAAGTTTAACTTATAAATTTACGCTACCTAAAACTTATTTACTTTTAAATTTTTTTATTTAAACTTCAATATCACTCTTTCTCACCCCCCTATATACCCCTTTACTTACTCTTGCCTACTTTTATTTCCTCCTCTCCCTTCTCTACCCTTTTTACTACCTTACTCATTTTCCCTTCTTCCTCCCCGGTTCCATTTCTCCCCTATCTCTTTCAACCTCAACACCTCACGTCCACGTCTTCCCCCCCCTTTTCCCCCTTCCCTTTTAACTTACAATTCTCCAACCCTTTTTTTTTACACTCCTCTTCTCCTTTACTACTTTTCCTCTTTATATTCACTCTTTTCCCCCTTTTCACCTCCTCCCCCTCAATCCCCCCCATTTATCCTCTCCTTCCCATTATTCATCTTTCATACTAACCTTATTCACTCCCCCTTATCCTTTTCTTAATCTCTAACTGTACCATCCTTTATTACTCCCTATCACCTTTATTACCTTTCTACCTTTAAATTCTTTCAGTTTAATTTTATTCTTTCCCAATTCTATTTCCCAACCCCCGTTTACCTTATCTATTTCCTCTTTCTTAATCTTACCTAATTTCCATCTTTTACTAACTAAAACTACCACTACCTTTAGACATTTCACTTCCAAATTCCCTGTATATTCTCATCCCCTTCCACTTTATATCACTACCTTTCCTCTATTTATTATTATTTCAATTCCCACCTCCTTTCATCTACTCTTTACCTTATCAATCTGTCCCTTATTCATCACATTCACTTTTTACTCCTTTCATCCTCCCTTCCTTATCTCCTTTGCAATAACCCCCTACCTCTTTTTCCTCCTCACATTTACCCCTTTAAACAAGTTTCCAACTCAATTCCCCTCCTCTCGAATAAATTACTCTATTACTTTCCTTTAACATACCTCCTATCCCTCTATTTATCCTTCTCCTAGTCACTTTCGTTCTTATATTCTCCTTAACCCAAAACACTTTTCTTCCATTTTAATAATACCCAACTTTCTTTAATAAATTTCTACTCACTTTCAAAACCATATCATAAACTAATCCTACTATCTAACCAATAATAATTTCCATTTATATTTATACTTTCCTTCCTCCATTCTCCTTTCACACATCCAATCCCCACTTACCTAATCACACACCTTCCTTATACAATTATATTTTACCTAACTTTTCATCTTCTCCTTACTTTTCTCCTAATTCCCGCTTTTCTATCCTTACCCTTCAATATACTATTCATTTTTGTACTACTTTCTTCATAACTCTAACAATACAATTTTTTTCCCCCTACTTCGGGGGGGGGGGGGGGGGGGAATTCTTTCCCCCTTATTTTTTCCACCTTTTCTCCTCATTCTCCTTTTATTTACACTCCATTTCTACCCTTCTGTCCTCCTCTATCTCACCCCTTTCTTACCTTCTTTCCCCCTCCTCTACTTAGATTAGAGGATTAATTGAATTTCCCTTTAATGAGAACTAACCCTTTATATACAAAAAAATAAGACCACGTTAATGGTCCTAGAAGATACTAGAACATAGACGAAAAACGAGTCAATAACGATAAAACATGTAGTAAAAGCTAAAAACAAAATATAACAAATTATTTACATCCCTTTAAATCTATACACTTCCATAACTTGAACGTCCTTCTTCTTCCTTTCCCCCCTCTCGTCTTCCGCTCTCCCCCTCTTATCCCCCCCCCCTTATCACTTTCCCCTCCGCCCCCCCCTATTTTCCCCCTCCCCTCTTCCACCTATCCTACCCCTCCCCTCTTCCTATCCTTCCCTTTCGACCTCCCCTTCCCCCTTACGCTCCCCTTATCCCTTCCTATGTCACTCCCTTTTCTCCATCCCGTTCTTTTTTTTCTTCCCCGTCTTTCCTTTGATCGTCTCTCCCCGTCTCTCACCCCCCCTCTCCTCTCCTAACTTTCACACCTATTCCCCTCACTTACCTCACCCACAGGTCTACACCTTGCTCCTCTTCCATCCTTTTCTTCCCCTTTTCCCCCCCCCACTTATTCTCTTCCCTTTCTTCTACATCCTTTTCTGACTTGCTAATACCAGACGTATTACTATAAACCGTAGCAAAACCCACATGGAACTAACACTGTTAGTGACAACAAAAAACTATAGGTAAGAATAAAAAATATAATTATTATATTTAACACTAAGTTTAAATAACTAAACCACTTTGATTTATATATTTACTTCCAATCCCCCTTCCTCTCTCAAATACCTCTCCTCGGTCTTCCATCTTCTCCCCCCTTCCTTCTCCTTTCCTTTCCATCTTTATCTCCACCCCCTTCTCCCCATCCTTGCCTCCCTTCTACCTTCTTATTCACTCATCTTTCCTTCATTTCCTTACACCCAACCACCTTTTATCATTTTACCCCTCCCTCACCCTACAACTCCAACAATTTCCTCTACGTAATCACCTTTAATATCACTTTTACTCCTACACCTTTCCTTAATCTTCTCCCTTCCTTTTACCCTTTTACACTTCCCTAACCTTACCCTTCATTCCCTAACCTCCCCCTCTCACTTATTCCTCCTTCTCCCTCCCCTCTTCTATATTCCCTCCTTTTTCCTTTTACTTTCACTGTTTTCCCCCCCCTCCCACTACTCAACCTTTCCCCCCCATTTTCTCCTTCTATCTTCACACCCCTTTTTCTCCTAATCTTCTTTCTCCACCCTTTTCACTCCACAGACCCTCACCCCCTCCTGTCTCCTATTATTATGGCCTTTCGGACCTACATAACATTTTCTCCTACCCTTTCACACTTTACTTAACACCCTTACCTTTATCTTTTTTTACTTCACACCATTTTCTCCTACTTTCATCTTTCTTTATTTCCCGGTGTTCCCCCATCTTCTTCTTTCTTCTTCATTTCACCCACTTATTCCTATCTTTTTTAACTCTTGCCCCCTTTACCTTCCCCTTTCCTCCCCCACCCTTCTTCTCCATACCCCTGTCCCACTTTCAACTACTATTTCCTAATTTCTGCTACACTTCCTCGTTTCTTCTACTACTAACCTTTACCGATTCAACTACTCCCCTTCACCGCAGCTTCCCCCCTTTCTTCTCACATTTTGCTCACTAATAAACCCCATACACTATTACCTTTCAACCTTTCTTCCTTCTCTTACCAATCTACTATTCTTTTACCTCTTTTCCTCCTTCCATCCATCTTCAACCTCATTTATAATCCTCTTTCATCTTTTCTTTTAACATATCACATCCCTTTCTACCTTTCTCTTTTTTTTCTTCCCCTTTACCTTATCATTTAAATACCTTTCCCTTCCTTTTCCTTCCAAATCTCCCCTACTACTAATTTCTTTTTCCCTTTCACGTCTTATTTACTTTCTACTTTCTTCCTTCTTCCTCCCTTTCCTCCTCATCTTTCTCCACTCCATTTATTAACTTACCTTTATATATTTCCACTTTGCAATTACTACTTTATTCCCTGTCCCTTTCCTACACTATCACTATACTAACTTTAATTCCCTCCCCTTCCACCTCACTTTCCCGATAAAATTACTATAAATTATACCCACTTTTACTAAACCATAATTTCACTTTCCAAACTTATTATTCCTAAATATTTGCCCACTAATAACGCCTTTTACACTTTTATAAAAATAATAAAACACTACCTTATTATTACATTAATATAATTATACTAACCCAAATAACGTTATTATTTACACACACTTAACCCACCCATATTCTCATTAATTAACAACTAATTACTAAAATAAACACCAAAAATTAAACTTTTACTATAATTAAATTCTACTAACTTTCACTTAATTACTTTATTTATACTTTCATCATACTAACTCCGTATATCACTATCAACTCCCTCTTACTTTAAGAACCCTTATAACCCTCCACTCTTTTCTCTTTTACCTAACCCCTATAATACCCCCTCTCTTTCAAGTTTTTTAAATTATTCTTTATACTCAATTCTTCTTACTTAAATCCTTTACTAACTACATTTACCCCTCAACTGGATTGAACCCCTTTTCTCATCCCACTAACTTACTCCCAAACCTTACATCAACTATACTATCCTACTTCCATGAACCACTTTTTCTCTTTATACCAAAACTACTTATATCCGGAAATTAAATCATTTCAACCCCTTTTACTATCATTATTTACCACCTTATAAACTTTTACTTTTCTACCTAATTTATTTTAAATCTTTACTTATTTTTATTTATAACCCAATTCAATTATTTAAATATAATTTTAACACACACCTTAACAAAAACTTAAAAATTTAACCTTATAATAAATTTAAACCCTTTATTCAATTCAAACCAAATCATTTCAAATTATAACCTCAACCTTATAACATTTTAATAAAATAAAACTACCATTACTAGTTAAAACCATATTCCGTTCTTACCACTCTCCTTACAAATTATTACCTACCACCTCATTAACCCATACTTATATTAAGACTTTCTTAAGACTCTCTAAAAACTTCAAATAACCAAACCTTTGTTCACAATAATTTACCTTCTTTTACACTCGTCAGTGCGTTATAAACCTACACATTATTTCTCCCCCTATTACATACAAAAACTACAACCCCCTTATCTCCGATAAAAATAAAAGAAATACTTACATTTACCCAATTACCCCTCTTTCTAGGCTTTATCGCAAATCGATCTTTCTCTCTCTTCCCTTTATCCCCGTTGTTATCTTCTTTCATTGTGAAAAAAATCAAGTCTTTGAATTTCTAACACTTTGTTCAAGAAATCGATTAATTCTATAGTTTTTCACCATTGTTAAAGGTAATTTTGAAGTCAACAAGTATTAGTGAGAGTTGTTATTTTGTTTTCATATTCACCAAGTATTTTGTATTTCAGATTTTTCATCTTTTAAATGGTATTATTCGAGTTTTTGTTAGTTTTTTTCAGACTCACCAAGTACTTTGTGAGATTTTTCTCTTTTATGTATTTTGTGAGATTTTCCTCTTTCAGGATTTGAGTTTGGTACAAAAAAAATCGTCAGAGTCGGAGTCGGGATCAGAGGAGGAGGAGGAGGGGTAGGAGGAGGAGGAGTTTTATTAAGAAATTTGTATTTCTTTTTTAGTTTGTAGTCATTCCAATAGGAATGCCAAATGAATTTGTGTTTTTTAAGCATAGATGTATCCTATTTTTTTCCGAGTCAATTTGTAATTTCTTTAGAATATTGCATCCTTTAATTGTATTAATTCCACTATGTATGCAATTTTTTTCAGAAATCTTTTATCCCTATTTCTTTCATTGTCAATTTTTTTTCTCGAGTGTTGTATCCTTCCTAAACTAATTGTATTATTTCCACCATGTATGCTATTTTTTCCTAGAATGTTTCATCCTTTTATAAATCTTATTCATATGTAATGATTACATTAGATTGGGATACAATTAGTAATATTTTTTTGTAATATAAATAATAGAAAATATAATTACCAGTCATGTATTACAATTTTGACAACGTTATATAATCCATTATTAAGATTTTGATAAAGGAAAACAATGGACATTAAAAATTTTAATCTCGAATGAGAAGGGAGATTTATTTGAAATTGTAATAGGTGAAAATTTTAAGTGACATTTTCCTTATTTAAAAATATTTTTTCCTCAAATTTTCTCCATTCTTTTATTAAATAATTATATTTTTCCAAATCAAAAAAACTAAAAATACATAAATCAGATGCATAATAAACTAAAATATAGACATTTTAAATGAATGTTAAAAGTATGCTAAAGAGTCCTATCAAATGTCAAAAGATTGACATTTCAAAAATTTCTCAAAAAATGCACAAACGAAAAAAAATTTGTTAATGGAATCCAGATTGATAAATTTATAGAAGTGGGTAATTTTAATCATCAACCCCCCCCCCCCCCAAAAAAAAAAAAAAAGTTAGCAAGCCTTCCTTTTTGTAAAAGAGTAATGCCAAACATTAGTAGATTATATATGTGAGGTGTGTTTCACCGTTATGCATACATGATTAGTTTACCATAGTTCTTTTACTATATTAAAACATCTCACAATAGTAATCAATTTTCAAATATGCCGTTTCTTTTCCCTTAGATAATAGAAAAACAATCCTGCTCCATTACAAATTAAAGGACAAAATTCACCTGAACAACTATATTAGAGAAAATCCTTGACCACACACTAGCGAAATAATCCTCAACTATAAAAATTGAAAAGAGTTAAAAAAAAAAAAGGAGTCCAGTGGTAACCATGTTGATAGGATTTGATATCAGGGGTAAAGTAGTAAAAGATCACTTCAAAAATCGAAAGAGCGAAACATATTTTAAGTTGTAAAGAATGTTCAAAAAGACATGAGGGATTCGTGGTTGAAAAATCCGTTAAAATTGAACAGATAAGAAATATTGTTTAAAAATTAAATTCATCAAAATACCTTTTCACCAATTTTAGGAAAAGAACCTCAAAATAAATTTTATAAATCAAGGTTTAAAAAAGGTTTTCAGAAGATAAAACTTGAAGGAATTAATGAAAACAAAGAAATGGAAGCTTACCCACACTAGGAATCACAAAGAAATAAGCAAGAATCCTCTCCCAAAGCTCAAAGAGTTAAAAATGGTGGAAATGGAAATTTTTTAAAAGAAAGTCCAGCATTTAAGTTCTATCCATGTGAATTTTACTCATGGCGATCACGACCACAAATTTCTTGTGTTCATGAAAGAGACGGAGGATATATATAACGATAGCGAGACACCTTTTCCGCGATCGCGAAGGCTTGGAGAAAGGTAATCATCTTGATCGTAAGTCTATGGACCGCGATTGTGATGGTCACGAAGAAGACTCATTGCGATCATGAGAAAAAGGGTATTAAAAAAATAGTTGCACCAAAAATTGAAACCAAAAAACTCAAGTTTGGATAAATACACTCTACATAGATCCTCAACTATTGTTTGGGGTGAAATAAAAATAAATTGAACATTCTACACCGCTAGACTAGACATTCCAGAATCAATGGAATCATTGGATTTCAAAAATAGATCAAATGATGGAATTGCCCTCCCATTCCACTCTTAAGGTTTAAAACTTAATTTCTTTGTCAAATGCTCAAAACTGAATTAAGGGCCTTGGTAACTTAACCAATAAATGTACTAACTCAAATTTTATATTCTGGACATGAAGGAACTAATAGAATTCTCATTTGATTCTTAGACATCAAAATTATGTCTGAAGTCAACACTATCAAGGATTTTCAACTATAGATGGACCAAAAGATCAAAAACACACTCGATTTTAAAAGGGGACCACACCAACAATTTCCAAAATACAAACCTAGCATGAAAACACTATGAAAAAAATGTAAATTAGTCATTTCACAACAAAAGGATAAAACACAAGAAATAGGACATTGCAATTCTCCTCCGCCCAAGGGCCAAATAGACTTCAACTGGTATAACTCTTGACAGTATTTACTCCGGTCGTGGTTATACAAATTCATGTTGGTGTGTTACTACTACTTTCATATTCATATATAAAGATTTTTCTTAATTGTGTATTGTTTCAACTACAAATAATTTTTCTTCAACAATCATTCTAATCTCATAATACTTTCTACTAGTATACTAGGACTTAAATGAAAAGTGAAGTGCTTGGTGAGATAAATAGTACTCTAATTATCACAAAATAATACGAACCTTGAATTCTGAAAGACATTTTAAATAAATTCATTGATCCAAATTATATTTTTGTAACTTCCAATGATGGTAATATTCAACTTCTGTGATAGATAGCGATGCATGACTTATGTAGTCTAGAATTTTAAAAAATATTTCCCATTACTTATGTGATCAAATAACCGGTAGTGAATTTTAAATATTCTAAATTTCCTTTCAAATCAAAGTTTGCGTAAGCACAACTCCATATCAGAAATACCCTTCAAATATATTTGTAACTATTACATTACATCCCAAGGTTCCTCTATTCTATTGAAGTGACATTTGTTAACAATATCAACGGGATGTGTAATATTTGATCTAGTGCAAATCATATCACACATCAAATTACCAACTGTAGAAGAGTACGGAATACATGACATCAATTATTATTTTTATTAGTAGATGGACTAATTCATGCCAACTTAACCTGTTTAGCAATAGATGTATGAACCACTTTTATTTCTGTCTTGTTGAATCTCCTGAGAACTTTCTCAATGTATTACTTGAGAGATCATGATAACTCTTTTTTATTTCTATCTCAATATATTTGTATTCCTAGCATCTTCTTAAGGCTTGCAATTAAAGATTTATTTGTGCCAATAAACAGCCTATCATCCACATTAGTAGAGAACTTAAAGAATACATAATGATCTAAAAATGTTTTCTTGTATCACTAATTTTTAATAAAAAAATTAAACTTCAAGTACCACCATGTTAAAATTTGTTTGGAGCAAAACAATATTTTTCTCAATAATTGAGAACATAATTTCTTTTACTTTAATTATACACCGTTCAGGTTGTTCTGTATGAATCTCTCCATCTAAATCTCAAAAAAATAATAAGTCTTGACATACATCTACTCAACCTATAAATCTATATTTGTGGCTAACCGTAGAACCATACAAATAGAAGACATTTTCATAACAAGATAAAATATTCGTCAAAGTAAACTTCCATTATCTAGAAAATACATTTGTCAAGTAACCTTACCTTATACATAGGCGTAGATGTATGTTGCTCTTGCTTTTCTATGAAAATTCATTTATTTGTTAAAGATATCTTATCTTTCGATAATCAACTAAATATTACGTGTCATTCTTTTGAAGTGAATTTATTCAGATATACCAATATTATATGATATCACATACACCACACTTCAAAAAATGAAAACTCTTAAATATGAAGTTCAATATTTTAATAATTTTATGTGAAGAGCTTATCCAAAAGTTTCTGAATTTATTACCAAGAGTCAATGAAGCATTAAAAAAAGTTACAACTTGATTTTATTTTTATACTTAACTTTAATCTTCAAACCAAAATTAATGATATGAAATTGCATAACTGGATTAACTAACATTGGATGACATCCTTGACACACTACAAACTCAATGAAAGCATCATTTAATCAGTGTAAATTCTCCACTATGAAAAATTTTTATTCCCTGTATAAAGGTTAAGAACATTAGAAACAGAAAATAGATAAAACAGACAGAAACTATTAATCTGAGTCCTTAGAAATCATCGTGTTTGCTTAAGAAATTTAATCCTCTCAAGTACACGAGGTTAAAAATTAATTCCTCCAAAGATAAAATAGATTAACTATTCGAGAAGTAGCGGTACCTCAAACTTCACTAATTTCAGCGAACACAAGAATAGCAACTAGAGCAAACACTAACTGATCAAGTCAATCAACAATTTTGTTTATGTACACAAATGTATGTATAGAGAAAAAAAAATTCGGTGTTGAAAAATAGAAAACATCTCTATTTATACCCATTTACAGCACGGAATGCATCGGTCGACAATGGTGTGAACACTTATGTTTATATATGTCGTTTCTGAATTTTTTGTCTTTTGGGAAAAAGAACATTTTCTGGAAGTAGCAGGTCCCTTCAAAATGGCGTTACCGTTACATGGGAATTTAAAAATAAATTCTGTTGCACTAAATTAATTATGCTAATCAACTAACATCTAGAATAAATTTATATAACAAAACTAATCAACTAATGAGATCGATTAAATAAATTGTTTGTTCAACTATAATATCAATCAATCACTTGTCAAATTCAAATCCAAAGTCGAGCGAGCGAGCGACAATGACACACTTTCTTCTTAACCATTTAAGAACTAAAGGAAGTGTTTCCAATTATAAAGACAAAGCCAATGCGAAGCGACGGGGACGGCGACGCGAGGGGCACATTTTTCTTAACACTTTAGTGACTAAAGGAAGTGTTTCCTAATATAAGGACAACAATTTTCTTTTCTTCTACCAATATGGGAGAAATTATTTCTCATTTGCAATTTGAAATTTGCAAACACTTTTCATTTTTCCTCCAAAATTTGTTCCCCTACATTTCCCATTTTCTCTTCTTATTTCCCATTCACACCTTGCTAAAACCGAAGAAAAAAATAAAATTAGAAAGATAAAAGTCAACATGGGCGCTAGCTCAATAAGATAAGAAAAGAGAATCATATAATTTGATTCATTTATAACTACAGTAAACATGATGAAAAGGATGTCACATGAAGAAACTACATGACTTGATCACATTTTAATAACATCTCGCAAATTGAAAACCTAAGAAGTATCTTAGAAGTTGACATAGTTAGTTTTGGAAAGAACTTTGAAAAATCTTTTCAACACCGCCAGGTTTGTGAAATTTTCAGTTCGGATGCGTGAGTTATGCCCTTTGGGAGTTGTGATATTAGATTAAGGAAATGTCCAATTCGAAAATTAAAAGTGTAATTTGGTCTTTCTTACCCAATTAATTAAATTAAGTTTTGGTAATATTATTTAGGGTCTAAACTGAACTTGGTAAGTTTCATACTTTTGGAGAAATGTTAAGGTTTAGGAGACAAAACACGAGAGAACAAGAAAGGAGAAAAGTAGCCAAGATCTTCGAGTTTAAGGAAATATAGGATATAATCTATGGGAAATTTTATGTATTCTCTTATGATCAATGTACAGATTTCTACCACTATTTATACATCTAATGTCTGAAAAGGAAATATAAAATATAATTAATGTATTTACTCTAATACTGGACGATTTTATTCTTTACCATATATAAAATTATTCTTTCTACAGTTGTGTATCTTCTGAGTTGTGCATATCTTAGTGAGATGTCATTCATTCAAATGATCCCTATAGATAGCCCAACGTGTCATACAGCAGTCATTCTCTTCTTCTCCTCTTTGTTCGCTTGTTTTAAACAACAATAACCACCATTAACATGAGTGATTCCCTTTTTATTTGTTGGTGTGACATTCGGAGCCTCTTTATCTCTCCATACATTCCCCCTTCAAGTTGGAGAGGAAAAAAGAGATCCCCAACTTGCCAGGTACCGAATACAAAGATGGACCATATAGGGGTTTGGTAAAGAGATCGACAAGCTGAGATTTTGAAAGAACACAAGACAAAGATATCAACACTGAAATAAATTGTTGGTTGACTAAGTGAAAGTCTAGCTCAACATTCTTTGTCCTGCATAAAAAATGAAATTTCGGCGATCTAATAGATTAGCCAATCTTCTTGCTATCCTAATATGATAGAAATTCGGTTTTATGGTTCTAATCTGGGATAAGTCGTGAAATACGAGTGACCTAGGTTACTTCTGCAATAAGACGCCTCATTGAGCGATATTCAGCTTTAGCTGAAGAAAGGGATGGAGGTTTTTTTTTTATTTCCAACTGATGGGAGAATCTCCCAAGCTTATAAATAATCCACTTACAGATCTATGAGAATCACGACAAGCCGCCCAATCTAAATCATAAAGGATAAAAGAGAAAAATTAGGGTTTGAATTGAGAAAAAGGACTTCAGTGGGGTTTGATTTAATGTATTGAAGGACACGGAGAGTTGTTGTGAAATATTAAATAGAGGGTTGTTTCATGTATTGGCTAAGGTTCAAGACAGTGAAATAAAGGTCGTGTCTTGTATGGGTGAGGTAGTTAAGTTTTCAAATCAATCATCGGTAGATGGTTTGATCAAGCAAAAGAATTCTTGATGAAGCAAATAATGGGATGGAATGATCAAGTGGAGAGGATATTGTAGGGATACTGGAGCAGAAATCAAATTTTGGCGAATATGTCCCCCGAATAAACTTGCTTGTTAATGATGAGATAAAGAAAAGAGAAAAAATCAAGAGACCGAAATTGTTCTTCTATGATTTCCATCACTATAACAAAAAATAGTGCAATTGTCGCCCAAGATCCTGTTATTTTTGAATTGAATTCTGAATTACAAAAAGACTTAAATCTTTAAAAAGTTCCTTGAGCCAATCATCACCTGGTGAATAATAAATCACATCCACATATAAAAGGTTCAGTGAACTAACGAAGTGTACAAGATAGGAAGCGAGCTTGTCCGTACTCCGTTGTAAAAGCATCGGATATATGACTTCCTTTGACACGGTGACGCTTGTGAATCACACGACCACTTTTTGTTCACAGTGGTTTTACATGCTTTCACACGTTGATGATAGAAAAACCTTTACACATACTTATGACCCGACACGCAACCCTTGCATACCATTTCCAGAAGTCTGGCCTTAACCATAAAGACTTCTTGATTGATAGACGGTGGAACTAGTGACACAATTCTAGGAATGAATTTTTCATGTAAACCTTCTTTTCACATCTCCATGAAAACATATGAATGACAATCAAATGAAAAAGGGTCAATCTTCTGATTCAATTTGGTACATAGGCATAAATAATATTCATCATTTTAACACAAGAGAAAAAGTTTCATTGTAGTCTATGCCTTCCTTTTGCATATAACCTCTGATAACCAATCTTCCTTTTAGTCTTCTATACTTCCATCGGCCTTTTCCGTTAAATAAAACGCTGGTAGAAGACCCACTACATCTGTAATCTTTCCTTCCGAAGGTAGAGGCAACCACACCATGTTTTGATTAATATTAAAAAGCCTGCAAATCAGAATCCATGGCAGCTTTCCATCCAACTTAAGAATAACGAGTGGGTTCTGCAATTTGAAAAATAGAATGTAGTAAAATCTGATTTTGATTGTAAAGAGAAGGAAATGGATATGTAGGTGAGGAGGAAGGTACTGCTTGACTAGTAGAAGTAAGATGAACGATAAAAAAATTATTGCAAACGAAGTCATGTAAATGACTAGGTAAAGTACCTTTGTTTTGTCTATCAGATCTTCTAGGGGTTGGGATGGTAAGGGGAAAATAAAGGTTCTTGAACAGCGGAGTTAGGGGGAGTAGTTGGAATTTGAGGATGAGAAAAGGAATTAGTGTCCATAAACCAGAGATAAAAAATTTTGTTGAGGTTTTATTCTATAAATTGCGCAAGGAAAAGGAAAGAAAACCATGGATCATCTGTATGTGATCAGAATAATAGTAAGAGATAGAGGTGGGAAATGGTAGTAAAAAAATTGTAATCAGAAAGAGGAAATTGAAAAATGTTGATCATGAAATGACATATCCTCTGATATTACATATCTTTCCTTCTTCTTAGGAACTAGAAAATATGACTTGTATCCCTTTTATCCATAAGATAGCCGTAAAACGCACTCAAACCAAACTGCTCTAGGTGAACATTTTCCTCTTTCCATGTGAATACATGTAGAATAAAAAACCAAAACACAAACATCCAAAATCTTCTTCTAAAAATGATATATGAAGGTTTCTTATTAAACAAGATGGCATAGGAGTGTTACCATTGGAGTGGCTTCTAGAGACGGAAACCCTGTTTGATCACATATGTTTTGCAATTTAGTACTGGACCTCTCTCCCCAATAAGATATTGGAATTTTTGAATGAAACATCAAGGCTCTAGCTATTTCCAATAAGTGCCTATGTTTCCTTTCAACAATTCAATTTTTTTGGGGTGTGGGTGCAAGAAGTTTGATGTAGAATTTCCTCTCATTGTAGAAATGAAGAAGTTTTTGCACTGTTCCCTAGTTCCAAGGCATTATCTAATCTATTTGTTTTACTTTAGCATTTAACTGTCTTTCTATTATGCATAAGAAAGACTTAACTACTGAAAAAACATTTGACTTAGCAGTCAACAAATAAGTCGAAGTCCATCTGCTGAAATCGTTCACAATTGTGAGAAAGTATTTATACAATAACCCATTATAAGTAGAACCTTTAAGGGACCCCCAAATAGCATGTGAATGAAATAAAAAACTTCTTTTAATCGTGATATGACTAATGGGAATGTAGTGCGAAAACTGTCTTGCTACAGATGTTAAACGTCAGGCAAAGTGCATTCAAATTTGAAGAGAATAATTTGAACTGTATATAATACATCTGATTTGAAAGGCAACTGCCAATCGAATCTACATTTTCAATAAAATTAAATCCTTATTGTTAATTTAGCTATAATACAGACAGAAACTGAAGTTATAACGGAATGAGAATTAAGTCTCTGAGGAAAGAAAACTACTGAATTTGAGAACTTTAGGAAATGAAACTTTTGTATTTGTAGCAAGAGGTTGAGTCCCAATAGTCTCTAAAATGTATATTCCATTTTTGAATTCACCAAAAACTTAAGGGCTCTTCAAGAAAGGGCCCTGTAAAAGTCAACAGTAGATGTGAGAAATGAGAGATAAGAAAGAGTTAGGATCAAAACATATATGTCCAGAGTCCCCTGAATAAATAATCCAAGATTTAGAATTTGTATAATCTACTGAATAACAAGAGGGCAAATGTTCAAAAAATATATCAACAGTCGAGTTGACATTGACTTATGATCTAGCAGGTTTTCTTTCTTGAATATGTTTTAAGAGATGAACAAGCTAAGTGAATTGATTTGGGGAGAGCTGTTGAGCAATATTAGGATTCCCTCAAAAGAAGCACATGATAGATTTGATTCCCATCTGGTCTTACATGGGGAAGTTTCCCGAGTTGCTTCTTACAACATTTCCTTATTTCTTCCGTGGATGTGGTGAAACTTTTTAAAAAAATCTCAATTGTCTATGGGAAACCTGTCGTATAAAAATTATCGATAGAGGTGATATAGATCATCTTACAATAATTGCATAATTTGTTTTCTTTGGCTTCTCTTTTGTAAGATGTAAATTTTTCCAGGCTTGCTTTTCCTATTTTATCGATATCTATCCATTCTTCTATTTGAGCGGTGGGGTTGATTTCTGAGATAGGCTTTATTTTCCCCTACCATCATAAGACTATCTCACGGAAACTGAGAAGAACAAATCATTTCTCCCTCTCTGATTTTCATACTTGCAGTCCAAATAAGAATATGCATGGAAATTATGCAGTTTTCACAGTTGGGAAATGATGGATTAAGCATAAGAATATCGCTTCCCTGGAGGTGCTAGGTAATCATTCAGTTTCCAGTCCATGAGAAATGAATGAAGCCTCCCCTCTCATTTGAATTGAATCTCTTCGGTCTTTTTTCCTTCACATAAAACTAAACAGTTGCAAACATATTAGCATTTAAAGTGTTCTAACACCCTCATCCCATGAACAAAAGTAACCGTTTTCATCTTGTGAGTATCCAATCCAGCAATAATCCAGTTAATATAATCCGTTTTGGAATTAAATGTGCTTTATCTTCTCTGCCCATTAATACAATTTTGGTCCATTAGGCTAGTCAATATATGTCAAGATCCAACCAAATATCTTTTGTTGTGTCTGTTCTGGAATAAAGAACACTAAAGCAATATCTTAAAATAGAAATTTAACACAACTAAAAACCCAGATGTCACATAAAAAAATCATTTTGCAGGCGACAAAGCGTTTAAAAGGTCGGACCCAAGTGAATGTTTGAGGACAGCTTCACATATCATAAACTCCAACTTTATATTTGCTGAAAGATAGTATATTGAACAAACCTTCTCTTCCTCCATCCCACAGATAATCCTTTCATTTAAGAGGAGTATTAATCTAGGACCATTTGTGGGCATTAATGATGAAGAAAAGTATGGATGAATGTCAATGGTGATTCTTAATTGTCCTTGTGCACACTTGTTTAAAACTACCTTCATCATTTCGCTTTACAATGGAGTTGTGGCATCTTTCAAGAAGAAGGGATCAAAAAAAATTGAAGAATTGGCATAGATAATGAGCTCGCATATGCTTAACTGCCCTGATAACCAGGAAGGTATAATAGGGATAGAAAGATTATTGGAAAATTTTCTACCTGTATTCCTCGTATGATCAATGTACATATTTTTCTTTCTATCACTATTATATAACAGTATTGGCTTGAAAAAAAACAAAATAATAACCTAATTTAATGTATTTACTCTAATTCTGATGAGTATTATTCTTTAAAAACCGTATAGACAATTATTCCTTTCTAATAAGCTATTATCTTTTGAATGTCATATCTTAAAGTGAGCTGTCAATCCACCAAATGGCCCTGTAGATAGCTAGACAAAATATCTTTAAGACATGAGTGAATTCTTCCTCTTTGTTATCTTGGTTTACAACATTAACATGTGGTGTTCCTTTTTGGCTGTGTGAATGGAGCCTCTTTTATAATAACCATGTTATTGTAGTCCGTGAGAATACACTTGTGGATTTCATTCATCAGGGGGGTTAATTCCCTAAAATGGTTATGTGAGTATTCCATAATGGTTTGGGTTCATTCCTCACGCCCAATGACAAGCATGTTGGACATCATCCACAATCATTTCAGCATGATTTCCAATCATCCGAAAAAAAAATTGGATTTTTTTATAATAATCTTGCCTTGCATTCCTTCTTGGAAAACATGATTGAGACGTAGGAGTTTTTTGATGATCTAGGTTTTATTTTTGATTTATTGGGTTTGATCCTTGTTATTGTTTATGCGCTTAAAATTGGTCCTACTTTTTTCAATTTACTTTTTCATCCAACAGTTCAACCTACCACCCTATCATGTGTAAGTCAATTGACGTTACTACCTGTCGCCATAGGTCCTTAAGGCTAACGTTACCCCTACCCCACAAACCACACAACCACCGCTACAACAATCGCGTAGCCAATAAGTGGATATGGCTACGGTTCTGTGCGATATGTTTCTCATAATTGTAGCCATAAACTTTGAGCTAACCAATTGTCAGGTTCTCATTTGGGAATTAATTGGCCGACGGTTTTATGGACGTATTGGTACACATTTTTAAAAAACCTGCGTAAATCGAGGTTTAAATCATCAGTTTCTGGTTAATGCTATGGCTACAGTTTTTTTTTTGTTTTTTTTTTCCGTTGTTGTTTTTTTTGTCGTTTTTTTCACGTTTTTTTTGGTTTTTTTTTTTTTTTGCTCCTCTTTTTTATTTTCTTTTTCTTTTGTTTCTTTTTGGTCGTTATTTCGCGTGATTTTCAACTCAACCATTTTCACTCTTTTTGCGGACATATTTGTTATAGGGGGTATTGCAAACCGTTGTCCGAAAACAATTGTCATATACTGTGCTTTTATCGGCCTACAATCGGTTATTACCGTGTCTATTTGCCACCAAACATTCTAAAATGCAATATTAGTAAAGCTAAATATACCTGCTATATATAAAGACCTAAATCATCTATTGGTGGATGTTGAGAATCAATTTTATAATCATACATAAAAATACACATAAATCTTTAACGAGAAATAATGTTCTTACCTTAATTAAGAAATTTCCAGATCCGTACGATTCTAAGATCAATTAAAAACAACGATAAAAATATACAAATATTTTAATATAGCATTCTCCAAAAAAGAAAAGGTGAAACAACAAACAATGTGTGATTGCCAGTAGCTGAAATTTGTCCATCTTAAAAAATATAATGATTTCTAGAACATTAACTATAAAGTTTATACACAAAACCCCAAACCAACTACACTCAATATTATACTTTTCAGCTCCTATGTCAATAGTCTTCACTACTGCTTCAATCACTTTCTTCTTTTCTTTTTCTTTTTCTCTTTTCCTCTTTCTTGTTCTTCGATTTCATCACAACCTTACATATCACACAAAAAAAAATGAATAAATAATTTCAGCCAAACCTCAATCTTTTGAAACTAACATGTTACAAACCATGCATTAAAGCAGCATCAGAATCAAGAGACAAATTGACGCGATCAAAGAGGACATTGAACTGCCTAGCTGCATTCAATAATCCATTCAAAACTAAAACTGCTAGCTGGCATTCATCAAAACTTCTACAAGCAGCCAGAATCAAGAAACCACACTAACTATACACTAGCTGCATCAAACTTCCAAACCAAGCAGCAGCAGAGAACAAAGAGACCAGACTACTATGCCTGCCAATAAAGCATTCAAAACCTGCTAACTGCATCAAACTTCTAATCTATTACCTTTCCGGAACACCGTACAGAATTCAGATAACCAGACACTATACGCATCCAATACATTCACTGTTAGCTGCATTCCAAACGTCTTTCTAGACAAGCAGCAGCACAGAAACCAGAGACCAAACTCCTATCACATAACACAAGGCCATAACATTCAACTGCTAGCTGCTTAAATTTCAAAAAAACTTCTTACAAATCAGCAAAAAGCTACAAAACAATAGACAAGACTACTATACATGCAGTAATTAGCTAACTCTACGATTGGCTCAACTAACATAAATCGTGAAGCTACTAGGATTCAACACCTAATATACTCTGACAAAGAAAACCACAAAGCAAGAAACAAGAGACCAATCATGAGCATAAACAAGAGTCCAAACTACAAAAGTCATAGACAAATTAACACCACTATCATGCCTATACAATCAGACATGTTTAAATTAACATAAAGAGACCACCACAAAGAAAAACTCTAAGACTACAAAGCAGCAAGGTATCAAAAAATCATGAAGGTAAAAAAAACAACGGTCCTCTACTAGCGCTACATCACGCAATCACCAGAACTCATGAACCAGACTACACTAGGCAACAACTCAGACATTAATGTATCCAGAGAACACGCAGCAACTCATACATTAAAATAAACTCATTGAATCAAGGCATTTACTGGATCCTCTGCCCTCACACTTTTTCCTTTTCCCCAACTTCCCTTTCCTAACTTTCCTTAGAATCGAATAGCATACTATTATTCCATTCTAATCCTATTCAGCAAGTAGCAACACAACAAATCAACCTAATCAAAAAAACTAGAATTGCACATCCTAACGTCTCCAACTTTTGTTTACTGCTTATGAGTAGCCCCTTATCCTATGAAGTTAGATTCTCTTGTGAATCTCTGGAGTCGACATGTCGGCCAATATTGAAATGTAGGATAGCAGAGGACTCCCGCTCATTGCGTAAAGTTGTGCAATAACTTCTTTATCAGCACAATTTTCTTTTGTTCCTACTTCCCATCTGTTCTCTATTCTCCTACTTTTTCGCAGTCCTTTTCCCTTTCTTGCTCTTAGCTGGGCGCCTGTCATTCCGATTCTCATCAGTTGTTTCACTTATACAAGTTTGATTCGAATAATTGCCAACATCTTTCTTTTTTCAAATAAGTAAGTCTTTTGTACAACTCTGCCGCCGATATACTCTTATGCCTCCAACGTCCCGATGTTCAGAAACCCATAGACGCTTGAAAATATGCATTCCATCACACTACTGTCTTAACCATTTAATGCTTTTATTGTTGTCAAATTTCCTCCATTTCAATTCAGCCTACCAAAGCATTCCAACAAACAACAATCGTATGAAATAAATATTGATCTCAATAAAAAATATATTAGACTATGGATCCACCGATACACTCTACTTTACTTATATATAGTAGGATCTTCATTGAGGTCCTGTAACTAAGAATAAACTACCAGGGTTTATTGTTTCTGTAACAACACAGGAGAGCCTACGAATGATACTGTCTTCGTCCCTTAATATCGTTCTCCTAGTCCAAATTGAAATAATATAAAAAATAAACATCAAAACACTGAAAGAGATCCAACAAGAAAAATTTCAATTAAAGAAAAAGATATTAGGCGAGAACTTCCCAGCTATTTTACGAACTTAAAAAAGCGAAATCTCTTTTTGCCCTTGGTTCGTGTGATTTCATCAATTTTTTTTTTTTTTTTTTTTTTTTTTTTTTTCGATTCTGTCTGCATTTGGTTTTCATTCAAGACATTTTTCCCTCCTGTAAGAAATGGATCATTAATGTTAATCGAAGGTATATTAGTGTTATATAGTGTACTAGACGAGGTCATACATAGTCTGTCTTTTTTTTCTTTCCTTTATAAAAAAACTGTCTCTTTTTTTCTTTAATAACAACTGTTCATATCACTCCATTACATATTGTTATGGTCTCCTTGTTAAAAATGCATGTGCCTATCACATAATGAAGAAAGAATCTGCAAAATATTTACAATAGAGAAAGAAGTGAAGAAAAAATAAAAGCAGAATATATACTATTATCACACACACTACTCTACTTTAGGACAACTAAAGTACCAAATACAAATGCTACTTATTCATCGTGTAGAAATTGAGATTCTGACTAACATTTTACCTTGAAGTTTTTTTCACAGAATTTCCAAATATTTTTAGGAGCTCTCTAATATTGACAATTACAATGGAATGATGAGACAGGATTGTTTTCTCGTAGATTTTGCCTAAGGAACCGGTAGCGCGACGTGCTCCCATAGAGCCAAAAGGGGTGAGGAGGCTCACCAACAGTGCACCAAAATGGTGCCTTAGTCAAGCGAGGCTGGCTTCGCTTTGTTCCTTGCACATGCCCAATAAACCCTTCATTTTCATTTTGCCCACCCTACTTTCTTCGTTATTTCCGTCCGTGTAAAGCTTTTTCTAGAGTGTTAAAGAAAAAAAAAAAATAAATAAAAAATTAAGATAAAAAATTAATAACACATTTTTAAATAAAGGGGTGCGTCCTATCCGAGTCTACTTCTCTAAATGACTCCTAAACATATAGAAATCATCCACAAAGATGAATTGGCAAAACCTTGAAATACATATACTTCAAAATTCATGAAAAAGTGTAGGGCCCATTCTAGTAATGTTCTTAGAGTTCTTTCAAGAGTCCTTTTTAACATTACATAATGGTTTTTAACTTTGTTGTATAAAATACATATATGATATACTTGAGACCAAGAGAAAATATAATGATAAGAAGTTTTCATTTCAAGTTTCATAAGACTTTTAATAAATATTTTAACTTAATTAAACTTTGTGTTTTCAAAGATCAAAAAACAATAAAAAATCAAGAGCCTCAAGTTTCAAATTAAGCTAATAGTAAAGAGTTGATTTCATTTCTCAAATTTTTAAAAAAGAACTAAGTATTGCCTAAGGTTACAAAAATGTTTTTTCACATTCGAACAGCAAGAGAAGGAACATTTTATAGTCCCTGAGATCTCTTTGGTAACCTATGTGTTTTTTTAGTTTTAGCAATATCTGAAAATCTATACAACAGAAAGATGTTTTAAAAAAGTATGTGTTAAGTAGATTACTGGGAGTAGTATGAGCCCCGATATAGGAATGCAAGTTCATATTAACTTAAAAGTCTTCGTAATACATGTAGCAGTCATGGGCATGAAAGGGTCATATTTTATAAATGAATACTATGTTTAAGCTAGGTTAATCCACTCTTAGTCATTTTTAAGTGCTTCCCTCTATACGTCTCCGACAAAGCATAGGATTGATCCTATGCAGGCAAAGTAAAAAGTGTCCTTGGCTATAAGCAATCTCTTTAAGTGCAATCTTAAGTAATATTGTTTAGTTTAAAGAAACTCCCACAGAAGCTAGTTTTCACATCAATGGTCCTCAGAGTTTCTGCTTATTATTAGTTGGGGTATAAATACTTTGAGGGGAAACATGATATGTCCTTATTTAGATTTATGGAATTCACATAATTTATTGTTGTAATTTTGGCATACGCTCAAGTAATTTTGTATGTTTTTTTGCATAACCACAGAGTTTTTAACATACCAAACCTGTTTTTAAATAAACAAATTTTTCTTTTTTCTTTATATAGGCATTTTTTAAAAAAATTCTGTAATATTGAAATGAGTTTATTTCAGTACTCCTGAGTTGAGAAGAGTCACGGGAATTGTTTTCTTTTTCTTTCAGAATCTCGTTTTAAAATAATAGAAAAGCCTAATGTTGTGTTTAGTATCCAACTTGCCCCTTTACTTAACTTCCCTTACAATGTTTCAATGTACTAATGTCAGTTTCCCTCTGCATCTGAATTATAGTTTTAGAAGCGTCGTAATAATGATCAACCTTCCCATCCAACCCTCCAGCACAGACAACAGAAAGCAACCGTGATCCAATGAGCAATTCCGATTCAGTTGATATGAGCCTTCCTTATACTTCCGGAGGATACATTTTTCATTGTTTTTCTTTTAGGTTCATAGGACTTTGTGGGGTATATCCCAACACTCCCTCTCGAGTTTATTTAGAGCTTTTCATAGATAAACAATAAGGTATTTAGTTCTTTCTCTTTCGTCATAATTTGTGTTATTTAACTTATTTTCACTATATGATTGTCCTCATGTTTGTGGTCTATAGGTAAATATTTGTTATATAACTAACAGGTCTTGATAAAGTTTTCACCAAACAATTGAGTTATGCTAGCATCTATACAAAATCTTTTTGTATATGTTGTTTTTAAATCTTTGCTGGTGTGCTACTAAGTAAGCGCCATTGGTTCGATGAACCAAGGGTTCGCTTTGGGGGGTCACAATGTCTCCAGAGTTGGTCGATCACGTTCATGGTGTAAAGGCTCCGGGGCATGATAAATATAACATGAAGAAAACATTAATAATCTTTAAGATGGAATATTAGAATGTTCAAACTCAACCCTATAGTGATGGATAAATATTATCTCTGGGTCCATTACTAGTCATTAAGCCACTCAAACCTTCGTAAATCAGGAAAAGAAAAATCGCTCTCCCTCATTTTAGAAATAAGTAATATCCGACAATGTTATTAGATTCACTAGAACCTTTGGTTTCTTTCCCAAGCAGAGCCTTTTATCACTATTTATAGGAAACTATATATCATTCGTCGTTTTGAGTCTAATGGTTCTTATTCGACCCAAGGTGTTGCGCGTGGCCACAAAAGGATCGATAATTAGTCCAAATATATGAATAACAAGTTTGAGGAATTAAATAGAAAGGTAACTGAAGTATTATCAAATTCTAATATGGATCATATTATATTTTTGTTACCTTTTTATTAAGATCCAAAACTTGTTTTATATTTGGATGTTTTCTTCCTATGATGACAACAAAAAAAAAAGTTGAAATATCACGATGAATGATTACCTCAAATCTGAACTTGAGAAAATAACAAATGGAAAACCTCTTCACAAACTAAAATAGAGTTAGAAACTAAATACTTTTATTGTATTAAAAATTAAAGGTAGGGTAAGAATAAGTAGTAAACAAAATTAATTTTTCACCATCATAAATAAAAATTTCATTCACTAAATTGATTTATTCGAATATAACTCTATTTAAATGATACCACATACACCACACTTTAAAAAAATCAAAAACTCTTAAAATCTAAATGAATTTTTTTTATAATAAATCATTACTGACAGCTTAACCAAAATATCGAATCTTCTTTTTATTAGTTAAACGAGCACATTAAAACTAAACTGTTCTTTTTAAATTTTGAAATTAATAATTGTTATCCTCAAATTAAAATTAAATGATGGTGAAATACATAGATTTGGGTGAACTGGAAAGTTTTTAAAATAATAATAAATGAAGAACGGTATAGAAAATTTTGTTCTTGTATTACTGAATGAGAAAACAATACAATTTGTTTGTATTTATATGAGTAAAATGACATATAATGGTAAACCCTAAAGTAATTGAATAGTAATTCTCAAGATCAAATGAAAAAGGAAAATATATCAAAAGAATATTTACATGATAAAATTAGAAAAGGAAAAATAATATCTCCATATCTCGTATGTATGTGCAGAATATATGAAAATAAATCTAACCAAACTACCATGGGAGTACATGCTTGGGATACTACCATTTAAATGCAAAGCATCACCATGTTAAACATCTAACTAATATTAAGTCTTCAATATGAATAAAAATAGAAGATAGTAATATACACAATGTAATTAAACCATAAACCTTGTTCCTTCACATGCAAAGAAGAGGAAGACTAACCAAAATAAAGCATTTGAACCTTCTTCATAAGGAGGATCAATCAATGCTGAAGATGGTAGAGAAACATCATCTATGAGTCTAGTGATGTCATATTCAACTTGTGCTTCGTTGCATCAAAGAAAAAAAATTCCGAACATATAACAAGTTTGGAGTCTAAATAAGTATGCAACATAAGTATTATCGAATTCAAATATTGCTCATATTATCAACAAATGTAGTTCAAATCGTTTAGATGTATTTAGAGTGTCAATAAGACAAAGTCCTTTTGGTGTTGATAATGTTCACTTTAAGATCAGTTATCCCTCTTCAAACTCTAAAATTTCATTTTCCTAGTACATAGTAACATAGAATTTTTTGTTCAATTATATTTTTGCGTGCAACTATATGATTGGAAAGTAAGTGTGTACAAACAATAGCTATTTTGTGGTGTTACACCTCCTCATGGATATTGGTTGGTTACCATATAAGATTATTATTTATAGGTATGTCCTTCCTTCATCATATTGTTCTTTTCTTTGTGCCGGCCTAAATCTCCTACTCCGCCGAGATGTTTTACATGTAGCTATGATTTTTCTTTTACCTTCATTCAACAAAGAAAGTAAAATCATAAAGTTTTAGGAAGTACATTTTCATTTCCAAAAGGAATTTGATTTACTAATTCTCGGAAGGCATCTAAAGCATATGAATCACATTTGTAAATAAAAATGATATAGTTAATATAAATAACACTCTTTTTACCTTGTTATTCATCCTCTATTGGCAACAAACAATTGAAATATCACCATCGCAATAAAAAATAATGATCCTTCCCCATATTCCTCATCGTCTTTAACTTGACTAGAATATCTAGATGCTTTATTGACTTTAGCCATCCTCCTCTATTCATGTGAAACAACAAGGTCTAGTGATTCAAATCATCCTGGGATATTAAATTTTCTAATTTCTAAAATTTTCTGTTCTTTTCTCATTTCACATTGTGATATTTCTCATCGTATAATCCATCAAAATGAAATGAGTTTTACCTTTATATAATAAAATATATCATTCATGTAAAACAATTAATTTATTTCTTGTCAAACTATATCAAGTCACAATCTTGTGTCTAGACTTAACAAGGATGCTAGTGATTAACCAACAATATGTCTTGATGATACTTCATTCAACACTCAAAGTCCATCTTATAATTAATTCATTATCAGTTTGAATAAATTTTATCTTATAAGAAAAAATAGAATAATATCAAAGAAATTAACTAAAGGATAATAACCTCAAATCTTAACTTGAGAAACTCAATACGAAATAACAAACCTCTTCACAAACCAAAATGGAGGTTGAAACTAACTATTTCAAAAACATTTTAAAGTAAAGGTAAATAAAAGTAAATCGTAAATAAGACTATTGATTCACCTTCTTAAATAAAATTTTCATTCACTAAATTGATTATTTAGATATAACTATATTCAATTTATACCATATACACTACACTTAAAAAATAATAATTTAAAACCTTTAATTCTTAAATGAGTTAAATTATTTTAATCATATAATGTGAAGAGCTTCTCCAAAAATTTCTGAATTTATTGTTATGTGTTAATGACGCATTAAAGTAATAATCTTAATTATAAACTAATATTTGTCTTCAAAATAAAAATTAATGATGTGAAATTAAATCACGTAGTTCTTCCATGTCTACCTAAAAAGAAATTTATTTCTCAAGCTAGGGAACAAAAATATTGATGAGTAATTAAACCATTAAAGAAAAAAGCCTGGTGAATCCTTGATAAATGTTGAATGATATTATAAGAAAAGGGAACATTTAAAATCATATCTTATTTAGTTGATGTGTGATGTTTTTTTAATGGTAAAATATTTACTTGAAGCAACCCTAGAAAATATCAAATATATAAACATGAGGGATAAGAATGTTAATGTGGTGGTAAAGTTATCAATGACTATGACATAGGATAAGGTCTCCTGAATTTTTCTGACTAAGGTCCAAACAAAGTTTGGTTTCTCAAAAATTATTATTGACATGGTCCAGAACCTTGTGTCGAATAAGTGGTAGTCTATGTTGATTAATGTTGAATTTCATGATTTTTCCCCTAGTCTTCCATGACCTTGTCACAAGAAGACCCTTTTTCCCCAACTTTATTCATTACTGAAAGTTTGCAACAAAATTTTTAACTAAATGACTTGACAATTTACAGAGGAATGAAAATTTCAACAAATATGAATTACCAAAGTTGAGCCTATAGATTAGTCATATGTCATATGATATTGGTTCTATTTTTTTGTATTCTAGATATAGATTATCAATAATTAAGATGATGAAGGCGATGGAAGACTATGTAAATATCTTTGGTTAGATGATTAACAAGTCAAAGAATTTTTCCTAATCATGATAAAACTCCTTGAATAGTTGCAATAAAAATGTGAAGATTAAATTTTCAAGGCTTTGAGAAGTTCATTTTCCTAGAAATATTGAGGTTGATTTGCTTCAAATTTATGAACCTACAGTTAACTATCCCATTGCGTAGTGGAGTTTATCAAAAACAAGATGAGTTAAATGTAGTACCATAGCCAACAAAGAAAATGGGAGTCAAAAATCATATAATTATTTTATAAGATACAATAATGGAGATATAATTTATGTTGAGGCACAAATCATAAAAATGGTTACAAGCATGTAATCAGAGTTCACAACAATTTGAAAGGCTTTATAATATATCTTAGCCAAGGATCTCACCAAAACATTCAAATAAGACACATTCTCAGTGAACCTAACAACTTAGTGGTGGACCTCATAGCAAACACTATGATAAAAATAGTGGAAGGTCATAATTCCATAATTTTAATGAAATACCAAGAATGGAAAAAGAAATCTTAAACATGAATAAATAATGCATACCAACAACCCAAATCAAAGCAAGGAGTATAAACAACATCAACCACCTTTAAGAATTGATAGAAACAAATGGAAAGCCACAAAGTCTCACATCAATTATATTTGCCGAATAATTTATGGCCATTTCAAGGGGAAAGAAGTTGTGACAAAACATACCTAAGATGTCAGCAAAGAAAAAGTGTTGTAACATCTTGTCACTCAAAATATCTAATATTAAACTAAGAAAACTAAAAATAATCACTTTTGGAAAGAAAGGAGATAATTTGGATATTTTTCTAAGTTTAAGAAAATGATTTTTGGTCATTAAATGGCCATAAATTCTAGCTCAAGACGAGTTAGAAGTATTTCTTGATAAGGTTGGAAAGACCTTGGAGATATCTTGCCAATGCCTCAATGTTTCCGCTTTTTTAACATCGTATGAGGGAGATATGCCTATCGAAGGATGGATTGTTGGACTAAGGACGATCTTAATCCGGATTTAAGGAAGGAAAAACTAATCTTATTCACCCATTTATTTCCTGTTTCATTTTAGGGATTTATTTGGGGTAATTAACAAGTTTTAGTCATATTAGAAAGTTTAACTTTACGCTTAGGGTTTGGAGAATAGAGAAGAGAAGAAGGAAAAGGGAGAAAGATCAAGGTTTCGCCAAGAAGACCTAAGAATTGTGAGTGGAATTCGTCAGGGGTAATCCCTATTAAGGTATGTGAGATCTTTCGTGTTTACTGAATTCATCACACACCAAAACTTGTTTCATATTAAGTGGTTTTAGAATTGTTTATATGTTAAGAAGTGAATCAATGATAAATCTTGTCGAATCCCTTTAGTTGAGTTGTTTGAATGCCCATTGATGTTGATTATTAGCTTATGATGTTATTTTTGAGTTAGATCTACTGGGTATTGAAGGTAGTGATGATCCTAAGGGTTTGGCGATATAACTATGGAGGTTTAAGCGATTTAGGATTACAAAATGAGGGAAGAAAGACTTTCAGGAGTTTCTGGTAGAACCTGGAGCAGCGTGCCCCATCTGTGCTAGAAGTCCTTGGGTGGCATGCCACAGTGTGCCAAAAAAAAACCTTAGACCAATTGTTCTTGCGACGCACGCCAAATGTGCTTGGATTGATGTTTTTCGCCCAGTTTTCATAGATTAGCCCTTTTAAGTCCTTTTACTGTATATTTAAACCTTCAAATGATTCTAATTACTTTAAATGTTTTCTATACAACGAAAAATAACCAATGAACACAAATCATAACCTTGAATCCATAATCCAATTCACAGAAGGTTATGTTCAAAGTCAACGAAGTTAAGAGTCATCTTTAAAGATAAGAAGTAAGTCAAAACGAAGTTCTTAAAGGTTTTCAAGAGTCTTTACATAATGATTTAACTTCGTTTTAAGGATCAAGTTTCAAGATAAAGTAAAGAGTAAAGAGGTAGAAATATTTAATTCAAAAGTTTTAAACATACTAAGTATTCCCTAAGAGTTAATTTAAGACTCATGTTTTCAAGTTAAGCAAAAGTAAAGAGTTGAGTTCATTTCTCAAAAGTTAGAGGGGAACTATGTATTCCATATATGTTTATAAATGTTTTCACATTTAAGTTAAGAGTAAACTAATATTTCCCAAAATAGTTTTGAACATGAAAAGGGAATATTGATTCCAATGATGCTTTCTAAAGCTATGTGTTGATCAATTGTCTCAACCCAAAGAGAGGAAATTGTTCTCAAAGCAAGAGCTAAAGTATATTTTGGGGTAGTATTGAGCACTGATGTGGAATGAGAATTCATATTAACTCAGTCTACATGAAAATCATGTAACCATCTTGTGCATTAACGGGTTATACCTTTTAGAGGATCACGTAAGTTAAGTTAGTGGATCCAACAAGCTAAGGAGTTCTATGCGACAACAAAGTAAATTAAAGTTCTGGCAGTGTGCGCGAGATGTTGTATAACCACTGGGGCACATAGTGGTGGTTATCGGCTAGAGAATCTCCCACAAATACTCTATTACTTTAATATATAAGTAAAGTTGAGTTTGTTATTGCATTTTTTTTAACGAACTATGTTTTTTACACGGTTTATAAGCTTTATATATTGCATATGTCATTATTGCGTTATAATAAATTCAGTATTTCACGAGTTCAATAGATCCATGTTAAGAGTTTCTTCTGACTCTTTTCAAGCTTAATTTTTGTTAGAATTCCAAGTCGCGTACTCGTACATTCAATGTACTGAGTCAAGTTGGCGTGCATCATTTCATGATGTAGACGCATGTAACATAGATCATCATCATCCTACGCCTTGTTTATCTAACGGAGTACTCAGAGTCAGTAGTTAGTATTACTGAATTCTGGAGGACACGCATCTACTATATTCATTATTTTCATTTATATAATGTTGTGGGGTTTTTCCCAACATTCATCTATATATTCTAGAGGCTTAATAGACATATAGTCAGTCAGATAGTTTAGTTTTGAGTCTCTATTTAATTGCATTCATATATTGTATGTGAGAGTTACGTGTCATTTTGGTAAAGACAGTTATTTTAAGTTATCCTTGTGAGAATGATTCTTGATTTTTATTGTGTTAAGTGTTCCGCTGAGTTAAATAAGCCAGGAAAGGGTTCACTCAAGTCCAGCAATGGTCATTGCGTCCCACCACGTCCAGGAAGTAGGCTACGGTCGTGACAAACTTTGTATTACAGCACATACTTCAAGAGTCCTATGGAGTCTATGAAGCCGTGTCTGTAGAGACCTAGTTATCGGTGTGAAGCGCACCATATATGTACATGTCCATTATCTTTGCACACGTCATATAAAATTATAGTAGTAATCTATTGATGCATTGATAACCATCTCTAATATCAACAACTTACTATGAGCTTCATAAGTCATCGAAAATAAAGATGATTATAAATGCATATGTAGACCACTAATATAATTTAATATGATTTGTGCAAGGCTCAAGGACAAATACATAATTTAATTGAATGATTATTAGAATGTGCATAAGGTTGTCTTCCATGATGACTTCACAAGAATTACCAAATATTAAAAAAATATGGAAGAGATTTTTTGTTGATCAAAGATCTACTAATAACTCTACTGCTATAACACCAACCAATAATAACATTGATAACAATCAACTACACTTCATCCAATACTATATGTAGGCGATCACAATCTAGTATAAACACAACGATGAGTTAGGGTCGATACCATAGAAAGTGATATTGTAAAGAATTCAATTACAAAGTAAAAGTCGTGTTTTAAACGATTGTAGGAATAAGATTTATCAGAACAAGTAGAGTAAATAGTTGGGGTTCGATAAGTATCATATGGGGGAGAAAGGTTTTTCAATCAACAACTATTAATATATGGGAATAATCAAGTAGAGCGGGATCCTCGGGGATATTGAGTTTTATTTTCCCTAATTTCTTACTATAAAAAAGTTTTCCTTTTAGGAAATGATTTTCGATTTGCTAGTCTTTTTTCTTGTAGTAAAAGGTTTAAGAATATATAAATATAAGATTGTTCCTTCTAATCTAATCAACATTAACAATGTAGTCTTACGGTCTTTGAGAGTTTTGGTTAGGGAGAGAATTTGTGAGTGACAAACTTGATACGTTATTACTAATGTGAACCTCCCATGTGTTCCAAGTGAATTGGTTGAGACTATTTCTCTCTATATGTTTTACTCTCATATTTATAGTGGATTTCTCATCTCCTTCATTGACGTATGTCTATTGACTGAACCACGTTAAATCTTTGTGTCTTTTAGTATATTTCTCATTTTTTTCTTACTTATGATTTTTTGAGGTTTGCTTTACTACATTCCGCATTACACCTGCTTATTTTATGTCATAACAAGGGATGTGATCAATTAAATGCCAATTTAACTATATGTGTGATTACTTATTATTGAAAATCGATGAATCTTAGCGGATGTCATAGGATTTAGATGTAATAGACATCTCACAATCAACTATCGTGACTTAACCGAGTTCCCTTGACAAGAAAAACTATTATAAACAAACAAAAACCTCAATTAATCTACTCTCTCGAGCTAGATTGGTATGATAAAATTGGCATTCACTCACTCGAAATGAATCCACAACAACCCAATCACTACAATCATTAATTGATAATCTTAATTCTTAATCCTAGTTCTCAAGCAAGCAAACAGTACCAGACTAGAACTGCATGGGTTCTTACAATTCATGAATTAGAACTCAAATACCAATCAAGCCGACTTCCAAAATAACAAACAATTCATTCATTACTAATACACATAAAATAATTAATACTCATAATCACACACCCAAGAATGGGGCTTTTATCCACATATTAAAAAGTATGAAAATATTATAACCTACGTCCTCCATAAGTTGGGTAGTAAAATCCAAGGCTTTACAATGTTCCAAATTAGATTAGGATTGAAATACAAATATAAAATCTACTTAAAAAATCATAAAAATAGTATTTTCATAAAAAAAAAACCAATGTTGGAATCCAACTATCTCTTTTTGAAAATGAATTTATGTGTTTCTTGAATTTTTCCTTTGGGGTCATTCAGCGGTATAAGAAGAGTGTTGGACACTAGGTCGACGACACACAAAATGATCCTCTCTATTGCCTATTTAGATTGAGTCATGACCTCATTCGTGATGTGATGTTACATAATCAAGGTCGATTTCGACCTGGTCAGTGATATGCCACTTATCCTTTATGATTTGCTTGCATCTTGACTGATTGTTCTGTGAAACTAGGCGGGCTGAGACTCATTGGTCAATCATATCGGTATGTCCGGTAGGTGTATATTCTATCGCCAAGTTGTTCTTGTCAAATGGATTGCACGATGTAACATTAGACGAGTTTAAGGGCCACTCGGCGAATCGCCAATTGGCCTCAGCGATCCTCAACCTTGCATTTCTTCTCTTTTGCTGGTTAATGTCCTTGACTTGCTATTTTGTCTTTCTAGCTACAAAAAAAGGCATAAGCATCAGTTTAAAGCATAAGATAGGCATTTAGTATACTAATACTATGAATAAAAATCCCTAAATGAGTCAAAATCCCAGACTCATCAACACCCCCAACATAACTTTTGCTTGTCCTCAAGTAAAACACAAGATCAATCAGTTCAATAAGGATGTCTACAACCAGTGCTACTGAAGAATCAAGAAAAATGCAAACAAGAGTTTCAAACAACTTATGTAATGATCACTTATGAACTCTAATTGTCACTAACCATTAAGTAATCGAATTCAACCTGACAATGCTTGTTTCAAATGCAAGGTCCAGCTCAATAAAAGCATTTGAATGCCCTCATGCACAAATTTTATTCATGCTCACACAAAACTTATCAAGTTTATAGAATTTTCGGAATCAAAATCAATTCTCACGCTCCCAAAGATAAACAAGTGCATGAATTTACCCATAGGCTTGCCCTTATTTTCCTATCGACATATTTTAAGCTACTCAAGATCACTAATGTCTTTCAAGAATTTAATAGTATGATAATTTTTTCAGTGACTTCTACCATCAATAAGCATGGCCTGAACTTCTCTTCTTCTCCTTTTCCTTCACTTTTTTTTATCTTCATATTATACGCTATTATCTTTCAAGTATGATTCATTGGAAACCCCATTTATTCTGTCCATTTCACAATAATTATTTCAACAATTCTTTTCTTTTTTGGTCTTTTTCTTCTTTTACTTTTTAGGGAAATTTTTCACAATTTTTGACTGTTCTCTTTTTTTACCACATGCCCAACTTAGGATTTTGACCTAAGTTTACTATTAAAAAAATGCTTCATGAAGGTTATAGGTGATGGGACAAATAGGTCACTGTTATTCATGTTTCATCTTAATAAGACGGGTAAGCTTAAATGGTGTCAAGCTAGGTTCACACTCTCACAAGGTTGTCACAATGAGGTATGGTATCAATTTTTGTTCACTCTTCACAAATATTTCTTAAGATCATCATTATTATTTTCTTACATTAGTCAATTGATCTAACGGGGAAAGTTATAAGTATAATCAAGAACATGTTTTAATAAAATCTCGCCACACACGACATGCAACAGAATCACCAAAAAAGACTATACAATTTTCATCTTGGTGCAACAATAAGCAAAAGAGATCAACTCTACAAGCGACTAGTAACAAAAATATGCTAGGAGTTCAATATGACTTATGTAACTCAATTTGCTTCATCAGAGCCATAAAAACATGTATTTTGATCAAGAGTAATATTCAAGACATCAGTCTTAATAATAAGTGACATTGAGAATTGCAAGAGAACAGTAACATTCAGAAACATAAAAAGGTGGTATCAAACCCCTACCCCACCAAATACACCTAACATTGTCTTCAATGTAAGGATGGAAAACATAGACATAATTTAAAAGGAAAGAGCATTAAATGAAAGAAAAAGGGTCAGGGGAAATCTTCATTATGTGGCTAATCGGTGAAGCTTTCTAGAGACCGTCGAACCACTTAGAGAACCACCGAACTGCATGTTTCTCGCCCAAATTTAAAAACAATAGGATTGCAAGTGGGACCAAAAGGCGATAGAAATTGGGCTCGCCAAACAACATCACCGCACCGCCGAACAGACAGGCAGCTTCATCGAATTTACCAGAATGATGGTCATCCATAGTTATGTTTAAAAGGCGAACCAAATTGCGAGCACCGAACGACTCAACTGATCGCTGAAATGGTTGTAGCATCGCACAATAACTAGTCCTTTCACATTGAGTACACAGTATCTGAAAACAACTAAAACTTGGGTTGCCTCCAATGAAGGGTCTTATTTTACGTTGTGGCATGACGTGGAAATTCTTTCAAGCATCTTCAATATACACCACTTCAATTATTAAAATTTCACGAATTTTTCAAATTAGAACATCCGACGCTGTCCATTCACCTTGAAAGTTGGTCCGTCTTTACATTTCACTTAAACTTCCCCATTTGTGAATACTCAAGATACTTTGAATGGGACAGACCAATTTGATTTGAGTTTACCTGAGAAAAGTCTCAAACGAGAATTATATAGCAAGACAAAATCACTTACTCGGAATTTACGCTGAAGGATTTTAGAGTCATGCCAACTTCTTTATTTTATCCTTATACAGTATTGAACTTTCATACGCTCTCAACCGAAATTCCTCAAACTCATGAAGTTGATTTAATTTCCCTTTCGAGGCATTCTCCCAGTTCAGATTTAATGTCTTCATCGCCACTGAAACCAACTTGTTGACCATGTGTATAATCTTTATTATATCTAATCGACACTAAAAATTGTAAATGATATCACAATAATTAAGAAGTCTAAGAAGCTATTGTATGAAAATAAGCTAAAGTTTAAGGATTATCATACAAAGAATTAAATAGACTAACCAGAAAGTGTACTAAAATAAGCTAAAGTGTAAGGATTATCATACAAAGAATGAAATAGGATAACCATAAAGTGTATTAAAATAAGCTGAAGATTAAGGATTATCATAAGAAAGAATTCAATTAACTATAGTATTGAAATCGTGATCAAAGAGAGGCAAGGAAAGGAATGAAGTTCACATTCTCCCTAAAAAATCATTTTGCAGTAATATGTACAAATGATGTTATTCCTTCTAATAGTTGGAGCTTCACCAAATAAAAAGGAATCCATTAACCTTATTACTAGAAAAAAATAGGCATGTTGTAATGGAAAATCACTAATAAAGCAAAGGGGCTGCATTTGTTATAGTTACTCCATAAATTATATGATTCTATAATGTAATCCTTACAATAATAAGACTGAAAATAAGCAAATAATAAATCGTATAACTAGTTTTTCACATAAATCATGTAACTGATGTAAGTAAACATGTTTTAATGGAATGGAAAATAAATTAATTTGATGTGTGTAAAGCATCCAGTAACTCAACAATCCAAACCACTAGGAAACTCAATAAGATCATTTTTAGATAAGTAATGTTGATTCAATCCTTACTATAGTCAATTTATTTTCCCTTCCATTAAAATTAGGATACAAAGCCTAATACCATGTGAGATATACAGTATAAAAATATTATTTAATTGTGGCTTTATATTATTACACAAAGAACCTATTTAGATCCCTCTTGATTGATTTATTTGCTTATAAACTAAAATAGCTTTTAAGTACTTTTAGAGTGTTTAGGTTAAATTAAAACGTGAAGCACTTGTTTTAAAATAAAAATAACAAATATAAGCAAAAATCTATAAGTTAGAAATGCTAAAATACAATCCTTTGCCCAATAAGATTCTATGTACTATTTCTATTCCTATTCTAAGTAGCATTGTATATACTATTTTGGTTCTATACCTTTTCGAACAACATAAAATGTCTCTTCAATGCAATGTTTCTAATGAGCTAAAAAAGTATAAAATCACATCACATCATGCAGATCTTCCATGTCGCATATCTATTCTTGGCAATGCATAACCTCACATTATTTAACATGTGAAGTCTATTTTTTAAGGTTGTCTAACGTTTCGAGTTACTTAAGGTCTCTATGTTAGCAAAGAATTACATTCTTAAATTCTTCTCTTTCCGATTTTTTGATGAATCAAAAACATTGTATGATTGAATCTTGTATTATAAGTAGCTAAATACCATAGTTTTAAGGTTGTGGCTACATTATGAATATAATCTCTTGAGTTAGGTTTTAGGTTTATTATTGACTATCACATTAATTGATCTTATATTCTTATTTTTGTATTTCATGTGTGATCATGACAGAAATAAATCTATTGTCCGAATTTAACTCGGGAGAGGACTAAGAGTATAGAACTTGGGGCTTAGGGAGCTTTTTGAAATCTAAATATCTAGGGTTGATTTATTTCTAGGATAGGGATACACGAAAAGACCTTGCTTGGGTCACAATACAGGAAGATAACTGAATTCTCAGTATTTAATCACTCTATCCCAACTCAACGATGTAGTTAAAGTGTTAAGTATTGTAGGTGATAAGAGGTCGAGAGACCATGATTTTACATCTAGTATTGTTATTTAGTGATTCGATAGTTAATAATTACCCATTGAAATGATATTGATAGCATGATTCTTGTAACAATCCGAAAAAATTACATGTCTAGTGAAAAGCCCAATAGGTCTTTAAGAATGTGTATTGGTGGTACAAATGTATCCCAATCCCCAATATTGAGTAATATTGGACATAGTATAGAAAACTGGCTAAAGGGTATTAGCTAATTTCTATATAATACCTAAATAAGCAAAATATTGGGCATATTAGAAAATATTGGCTTAAACGGTGTTACCCAATTTTCTAACATTAATGAGCTTGTTTATGAAATGTACTTGCAGTTAAGACCCTAAGCTAGAACACATGTTTCATAGTATTTTCATAATAGATATGAGACATCCATGTGTCAATCCTAGGAACCATAGCACATGACCAATTAAAATGGACATCAAGATTTAGAAGTGCCAAAGGACATAGTGAGGATCCTTGGGAAAATAATTAAGAATTCCAAATGAACCATCATAAATAGTTAGTTAGAAAAGTACAAGCAACACATGTGCAAACACATGCGAAGGAACGGCCAAGGGAGGGGACCACCCTAACCGAATTTGGTTAGGGTAGTTATGGGGCAGGCGTGTGCAAGAGTCCCCCATGTGGGGCCTAACTCTCTAACAAACTCTTAGACTCTAACTAACTGACCTAACTAGCTTACTAACCTAAGAAAATCAAAAATAAACCATCTAGTGCACCCGACAACCTAAGACTTAATTGGATGACACTAACCTAGTAACTAGTTAAAGAGACAACCTAGTACCTAACTTAGGATGGTCCAAAAGGGTTAGCTATGGTACCAAAGACATAAAGGTACTTAATTAATTACCCTAGGTCCCTTAATTAATTAAAATTCACTAGCTAAGCAAAGAAACTTTGAAAAAATTTCAGATTTGATTAAGTCAAATGTTCTCCTATGTCTAGTCAATTTAGGAGGGGCGTTTTAGTAATTATCTTATTAATTTATTAATTAAGTTAATTAGTCTAAAGTTGAATTATTCAACAACAGTTCCTAAGACATAAAACCCACGATTCATTTACTTAGAAACAGGACTCAAAGGCAGTAAGCAAAAATGTAGAAAGACAAAGGTTATCCTAGTCGATTTCAAGGTTTTCTTCAAGGTTTCATGAAAGGTGATATTTGTAGATTAAATTCTACATAAGGTATTGGTTTTATTTCCTGTAATTATTTCTCTATTTTAAATGCTTCAAACTCATGAATATCGAAAGTAGGCTTGTTCCGAATGACATTGTTGAACGTCCATCTCCCTGTTATCCTTGTTTTCGATTCTAATAAGTATGTAGATGTAAATCTCAAACATGTTGTCAGCATGTAGTACTAACTGATTTAAGTGTGTAAATTTCTTGATTATTTAATGACTAATGGCTCCTATAGATTTAATTCGAATGATTTGAGTGTTAGTTACATGAATTAAGGACTGATATAATGTTTACTTCTATTTCGAGAATATGAAGTTACTATGAATCGACAATGAAGTTTAGTTACTATTAAAATTTTAACGTTTTGACTTGTTCATGTTGAGGAATCACTATATTACACTCATGAACCTAATTGAGATGGTTAGTGATATCCTAATCAAAATAGTTTCAGTAAAGTTGGTTCATGCGAATAAATTGGCTAACAATGTTTTGCCCAAAAAGTTGAATGAAAATTAATTACAATATTGCTTTCAAAGTATAATAGAAATATTTGCTAATATCTAATGTAAACCAAATTAATCATGATTAATTAAACTCATAACCAAGGGTATGTCAATCATTGGGATAAGTTGCAACATACCTTTTCCAAATAAACTATGAACATAGTAACTACATTGAACAAAGTTCTGAACGGTTATAATGAAAGTTATAAAGCAACCAAAGGACATGAAACGAGTTAAGGTGAGTTATAACATAATTAAAAGTCTTTGAGTTATGAAAGTTACCAGAATTGGGTGTTAAAGGAAGTGCGGTAAGTCTCACTTACCCTAATACAACTATTTTAAAGATACTAACATAAGATGTTAATAATCGTGAGACAAGTCTCATTAACAACAGGATGATAATATATGGTTAAATTCAAATTTCATCAAGTAAAGGAAGGGATGACCGGTTATCCAAATAGTTAAGTAAACCTCATAACTAGAAGCAAACTTCCATAGTGTTTGAGTAAACTCTAAATGATGTAAAGAAAAAGAAGTTGAGCAAAGCACTGATAGACTAGCAATAAGCTTGTGCCTGCACATGTAAGCCTCATGAGATGAGTCTACCACCAAGGTTGATAAGTAGTCTCCGTATATCTCCTAGTCTCCGAACTATGTTGCAAGCATAGGAACTAGGCAGCTTATTCCACCTAAGCTAGCTAGGTATGATGCGGTTTAACTTTGGGCAGTGACAACACCCCATTTCGGTGTGGGGAAGACGCTAGATTTCATGCTTAGATCACATGATCTATGTCGGTTAAATTCTAAAAGAATGTATTCGGTTCACTTAAGCCATGAACCCCAGTTTTCGCTGTTGGGAGAAAACTGAACTTGGCTTCACTTTAGCCGGTGAACCACATCTTTTCGATATGGAGCTGGCATTTGATTTAATGTTAGCTCATATGATCTATTCACTTTGATCGATGAATCACCCCTTTTCGGTATGGGGCAAACACTGGATTTCATGTTAGCTCGCGTGATCTTAATTTTAAAGATATCCTTAATAAAGCAAGAAAGAAATAAGAAAAGATGTATGTTCAATGTGAGCTAGAAAAGTAAGAGCTTAAAAATATAAATCGTTACTATTTAATAAGAATGATGTCTTAAGCAAATAATGGGTATAGCCAATAATGACTTCTTTTATTATGAAAATTCTCAAAGCCAAATAAAATTGACTTATAATGACTTCTTATATTATGCAAATAAAAGGGGAGTAAAAGATAATGGCAATTCAATGTCCCACATTCCTTATAACATGAAAATTATGACATAAGTGACCTAGCCAATAGAGATTGGCTTATAAATATTTCATGTCCAATCTAACAAGAATGGAAAGAATAACTTGTAGTAACGGTAGCAAAATTATTTCCTTAGTCTCTTGGATTACTTGATTCATTGTAGGTATAAGACTACAATGAATCATTGCACTTGTATGTAAAATATGAAATTAAAGAGATATTTGTACTACACAATAAGAAGAAGAAAAAGATTGAAAAATAAAGTAAGTATAATAAAAATGGGCTCTTAGGTTTGGAGGAGTAATTTTTACAATTTTGGTTCGGGTAGTTCTAAAATTATGTTGATGATTCTAAGGTCTTATGTTCATATAGAAAATAATTTGTGTTCTTTGAATGCATTAAATTGCGTCATATTCATACCACAATTTACAAATAACAAATTAGGAAAGTCTAGTGTTGTCACTTCAAAAAATGTCATGTTGTTATAGGAAGAGCTTTCCTTGATCATGCATAGTCCTTATGTGTATGTGTTCATACACCCATATTTATTACAAGTGTGTAATAACCATATACTACTATTATATTTAGAGTTGCAGGTCAGGGAGAAGGTTGAAGACTCATTGAAGCTGTTTGGATTGTCTATCTCAAGACTTTTGTAGGTCCTCTTGATGTTCGAGGGTGCTACACTTAGCCTTGTACTTTAGATATAGCCAGTGGATGTTGTACCTAGCATTTCTTTTCAGAAATTTTTCAAATTTTTGTACTAAGGCCGTTTTGGAATACTATTACATTATATATTGGTATTTTTTTTATTGGCATGAATTGTAGATGATTGTTTTAATTTGACTTTAGTAGAATATTAATCTACGTAGAAAATATAAGAAGTCTACGTATACTTCATTTTATTTTAAAAGTTTTATATTTTTCAAAAAATTAATTATTTGAATGTGATGAAAGCTAAGAAGAGGCTTGTCAGCAACCTTTGAGAGGTTAACGATGCTAGTTGCATTCAAATTCCATAATCCGGGTGCGACAAACTTGGTATCAGAACATGAGGTTAAATTACATAGGAATAAAAGCTCAAAACAACCACGTTACGTAGTTTCTAACTTATGGTTGTGAAGCGCGCCACAATCATGACTTAGAGACTAAGAAATGTTAGGAATCTTCCCTTCTTATACTCTTTATCTTGTGGTGTAGATCTTTGACACATTGTGTCATTCTAGAATCTAATTCCCTTCTTGTGTATTCGTGTAGAGAATGAACATAAGGAAAAACACAGGCAAAAGAGTCGAAGAAGCAGCTGTAGGAGGCAACCAAGCTCCTCCTCAAGCCCCAGCTGCTTGAGTGCAAGTTCCTTTCTACCCAGCTGCGTTGACGGATGGAGAAGTAAGAGAAGCACTAGTTGAGATGGCCCAAGTCATCACTCTCACGAACAGTCTATCACTGCCCAGACCACTAGAGAGGGAGCTCCCAGGGAGAACCCACATGCTAGCACCATGGCTAGCAGACTGAGGGACTTCACTATAATGAATCCTCCAGTTTACTACGGGTCCCAGACCAATGCTGATCTCAAAGAGTTCGTGGATGAGGTTCATAAAAATCTCTGTTCTGTGTGTTTTATTAAAGAGGAAAAGGTTGAGTTGTCTTCTTACCAACTCAAAGATGTGGATCAGGTGTGGCGAGATGGCCGAGCACAAGGAAAAGTTCCCATTACTTGGGACGTTTTTTAGACTACATTGTTGGATAGTTTCTCCTAGAGACTAGAGAGATTCTAAGGTTAAGGAATTCATTAACTTACGACAGGGAGGTATGTCAGCTTAGGAATACTCCTTGAAGTTTGTTAAGCTTTCCAAATGTGTTTCTTCTATGGTGTCCAATAGCAGGGATGAGATGAAAAGGTTTGTGACTGGTGTGCCGGAGGATTTGGAGAAGGAATGTCGGTAGACATGTTTCATGGACCTTGGTAGGTTGATGGTACATGCATAACATGTTGAGGAGAGTCATCGGAGAAAGAGAGACCGAGAGATCAGGAAATCTAGGTCCTCGGATATGTCCGAATCTAGCAATGGTAATAATTCGTCTGAAGTTCTGGGTAAGACCAAGTTCAAGAAGGGGCACAAACACTCAGGTAATCCTACACCTTTTAAGAACACTAATGTGAAGGAGGGAAATGATAAAAATTCCTAGCGTGATAGGAAGTCATGTGATAAGTCTGGTCGTTTGCATGGAGGTGAGTACTTGGTAGGTACTAATATCTGATATGGGTGCGGAAAGAGTGGGAATATGGTCAGGGACTGCCAATAGATGAGGAATCAGGCCAGGACAGATGCTCAGCCTTAGCATAATCCTACTACTGCAGCCAAAACTCTCAAGAGGAACAAATTTTATGCTTTGAAAGGTAGAGAAGATCAAGAGAAGTCAGTTGATGTGTTCACTGGTACATTGTATGTCTTCTCTTTTCCTGTTTATGCATTTTTTGAACCTGGATCAACTATGTCATTTGTTACTCCTTTAGGAGCTAGTAAATGTGACTCGTTTCCTGAGGTCTTACATGAACCACTTCTAGTTATTACTCGTATATGAGACAGTGTTAGGGAAGAAAGAGTATATAGTGACTGCCCAATAACTATTCCCAATAAATGTATTCATGCTACCTAAAAGAATTAACCACCCTTGATTTTGATATAATTTTGGGCATGGATTGGCTTCATAAATTCTATGCTACCATAGACCATCGAAACAGGGTAGTAAGGTTTCAGTTTCCAAATTACTTAGAGTTGAAATGAGAAGGGCGTGGTTCAAATCAAACAATCCAAATAGTTTCTAATCTTAAAGACAATAAGATGTTATCTAAGGGGTTAGAATTCGTTGAGAACCTTTCTTACTAAGAGGTTTCCATTGAAATTTTAGATTGCCAAGTGAAACGATTGAGGAACAAGGAGGTTTCAACCGTAAAGGTGTTATGGAGGAACCAACTTGTTTAGGGAGCAACATGGGTGGCCGAGGCCGATATGAGATCATGTTACCCTCACTTGTTCAGTTCTTGAGGTTAGATATGCTCTTTCTAAGTCTAGTTTTTTCTAAGAAACTCTGAGTTATTAGTGCATTAGTCGATTTTATGTTTTAAGTCCATAATCGTGTTTCTTACACTTGCACAATATGAGTTAAAATGAGTTCATACTTGCATACATGTTGCTCTTTTTGTATAGGGTAGACATGATTTTCATGTTGCATGAGTTGTGATGTGCATTAAGTTAAGTGTGATTGAGACGGAATATCCTCAATCTCAAATATGAAGCTTCAGATAAGATTGAGTAATATGCATCATCCTGAATAAGTGTGAATCACAAATTTGTAAAAAGTAAAGTTGCAAGTAAGCTAAAGTATTTTCGAAAATCACCCTCTTTATTTTAAAAATAATGTGTAGTGTCATTTGGTGAAGAATGTTCCTAAGGGGGAGGGATAATGTAACATTATGAAAAAATTACATGTCAAGTGAAGAGTCCAATAGGTCTTTAAGAATGCGTATTGGGGGTACATAGTCATCCCAATGCCTAATATTGAGCGTAGTATAGAAAATTTGCTTAGGGGTATTAGCCAATTTCTATATAATACCCAAAAAGGTAAAACATTGGGCATATTAGAATATATTGGCTTAAAGAGTGTTAGGCAATTTTCTAACATTAATGAGCTTGTTTAAGAAACGTACCTTCAATTCACACCCTAATCTAGAAACATATGTTTCATAGTACTTGCATAATAGATATGAGGCATCCATGTGTCAAGCGTAGGCACCATAGCACATGACCAATTAAAATTGGGCATGTAGATTTAGAAGTGCCCAAGGACGTAGTGAGAATCCTTGGGATAATAAGTAAACATTCCAAATGAACCATAATGAATAGTTAGTTAGGAAAGTACAAGCAACAAATGTACAAAAACATGTGCAAGCACATGTGAAGGAATGGCCACGGGAGGGGACCACCCAAACCTAATTTGATTAAGGTAGTTAGGGGGCAGGCGTGTGCAAGGGCCCCCCCTTGTGGGGCCTAACTCTGTAACCAACTCTAGACTCTAACTAACTGACCTAACTAGCTAATTAACCTAGGAAAAACAAAAATAAACCATCTAGTGCGCCCGACAACCGAAGACTGAATTGGGTGACACTAACCTAGTAACTAGTTAAAGAGACAACCTACTACCTAACCTAAGATGGTCCAAAAGGGTTAGTTATGGTCCCAACGACTTAGGGGTACTTTAGTAATTACCCTAGGTTCGTTAATTAATTGACTTAAGGAATTAATTAATTAAGTAAAATTCATTATCTAGGCCGAGACACTTAGGAAAAATTTCAGATTTGATACAGTCAAAGTTGTCCTTGTTTGGTCAATTTATTTTTAGGATGGGGAGTTCATAATTAGATAATTCAATTATAATTAAGTTAATTAGTTAACAGTTAAATTAAGTCAACATGACGTTTCGACCTAAAACCTACGATCATTCACTTATAATGGGGACTCAAATGCAATAAGCAAAAACGTAGAAAGACAAGTTCTCTTAGGCCGTTTATGGTTTTCTCAAAGGTTTGTTTGTTGCAAGGTGCAAGGTGATCTGCTTAGATTAAATTCTACATAAGGTATGGGTTTTGTCTCTTGTAATTATTTCTCCAAGAGGATTTTTAAATTCTTCAAATTCATGAATATCGAAAGTAGGCTTGTTCCGAATTACATTGTTGAACGTCCGTCTCCCAGTTATCATTGTTTTCGATTCTAATAAATATGTAGATGTAAATCTCAAACATGTTGTAAGCATGTAATACTAAATGATTTTTATGTGTATGTTTCTTGATTAGTTAATGACTAATGAGTCCTATAGATTAAATTCGAATGATTTGAGTGTTAGTTACACGAATTAAGGAATGATATAATGTTTACTTGTGTTTCGGGAATATGAAGTTACTATGAATCGACAATAAAGTTTAGTTACTATAAAAATTTTAAAGTTTCGACCTGTTTATGTTGAGGAATCACTATATTACACTGATGAAATTAATTGATTTGGTTAGTGATATCCTAATCAAAATAGTTTAAGTAAAGGTTGTTCATACCAATAAAAACAATGTTTTGCCCAAAACGTTGAATGAAAATCACTTACAATATACTTCAAAGATGAGGGCACACGATTGGCTATTATCGAATGTAAATCAAATTAATAACTGCACCCAATGTTAAACGGTACTCTCATAACCCAAGGGTATCTTATGCCAAGCATAGTACAAGTACCAACATTACTCTTTCCAAATGAACTATGAACATAGTAACTAAATTGAACAAAGTTCTTAACGGTTATAAAGAATGTTATAAAGCTATAGAAGGACATGAAATGAGTTAAGGTGAATAATAACATAATTAAAAGTCTTTGACTTATGAAAGTGACCAGAATGGGGTGGTAAATGAATAGAGACAAGTATCACTTACACCTAATACAACTATGTTAAAGATACTCACTTAAGATGTTGTTAATAACCGTGAGACAAGTTCATTAACACCAAGATGATAATGTAAGGTTAAATTCACATTCATTAAGTAAAGAAAAGGATGAACGGTTATCCAAAGAGTTAAGTAAACCTCATAACTAGAAGCAAGCTTTCATAATGTTTGAGTAAACTCTAAAAGATGTTAAGAAAAAGAAGTTGAGAAAAGAACCGATAGACTAGCAATGAGCTTGTACGAGCACATGTTAGCCTCATGAGATGAGGCTACCACCATGCTGGATAAGTAGTCTCCGTATATCTCATAGTCTTCAAACTATGTTGCCAGCATAGGATTTACCCAGTGGATTCCACCTAAGCAAGATAGGTATGATGCAATTTATCTTTGGCCGGTGACACCACACCTTTTCGGTGTGGCGGAGGAAGAACATTGCAGTCTGTTTATAGCAATAAATTATGTCGGGTTAATGATCAAAAGAAAGTAGTAGTTCATATTTAGCCTGTGAAACCATCACATTTTCGGTGTGGGGAGAACACGAAACGTTTCACATGCCGTGTGAAACCATTCCCTTTTCGGTTGTGGGGAGGCAAGGGATGCCATGGGATGTCAATGATATAGATTCACTTTGATCGGGGAATACTCCCTTTTCGGTGTGGGGCAGAAACTTTATTTCATGTTAGCTCGCATGATCTTAATTCTAAAGATGTCCTTAAGAAAGATAGAAAGAAAGAAGAAGAGATGTATGCTCTAAGTGATCTAGGAAAGAAAGAGATTAAGAATATCAATCTTCATTGTTTGATAGATGAAGTTTTGAGCAAATAATGGGAATAGCCAATAATGACTTCTTTTATTATGAAAATGACCAAAGCAAAATAATATTGGCTTATAATGACTTCTTATATTATGCTAATAAAAGGGGATTAAACATAATGACGAATCAATGTCCCACATTCTCCATAACATGAAAATGATAACATAAGTGGCCTAGCCAAAAGTGATTGGCTTATAAATATTTCATGCCAAATATAAGAAGGATGGATTGAATAACTTGTAGTAAGGGTAGCCAAATCATTTCCTTAGTCTCTTGGATTACTTTTTTGATTAATTGTAGGTATGGGACTATGATGAATCATTTCACTAGTAAGTAAAATATTAGAATAAAGAGATTTTTAGCTACACAACAACAAGAAGAAAAATATTGAAAAATAAACTAAAGTATTAAAAACAAGGGGCTCTTGGGTTTGGAATAATTTGTAGAATTTTTATTCGAGTTGATCTAAAATTATGTCCATGATTCTAAGGTGTTTATTTCACCTATATAGAAATGAGTTGTTGTAAGTTGAATGCATTAACAATACGTCATCTTCATACCACAATTAACAACACTAACCAATTAGGAAAGTCTAGTGAGGTCACTTACGAAAAAAATGGCATGTGTTTATAGGAAGAGTTTTCATGATCATGATAGTTATGGTATGTGTGCATCCACCCATAAAATAGTACTAAGTGTTAAACCCTCTTATTAGTATCTATAAGGTGCATGTAGAGAAAGGTTGAATCGATTCATCGAAGCTATTTCGATGTGTAAACTCCATACTTTTATAGGTCCTCTTGATGGCGAGGATGCTTAACACTTATCTATGGCTATTTAGACATAGCTAGTGGATGTTGTCCCTAGCTTTTCTTTTCAGCTTTTATTTCTAAAGCTTTACTCAAGGCTTATTTGGAAATATGACAATTATATATTGATCCTTTTGATTCGAATTGATCGTCAATGGTAGATGGTTGGTTAATTGTACCATAGGTTAGACTATTAATCTATTGTATAACTTCATTATGTTTTCTGAAAGTTTTCAATTTTACCATTAACTATATGATGTGATGAAACAACAAGAAGAGGGCTGTTCGCGACCTCGGAGAGGTTCCATGACCGGGTGTGGCATTTGAAGTCCAATATAAGGTGTGATAATTCATGATAAAATCTATAGCCCTGGATCTTTCCCATATCATTGTTCGAAACCCATGAAATTGAATCATATTCGTTACATTTCATTTTAAATTAGAAGTAGTTAATAAATAACACTTAAATATGGATATTATATTTGGGTTGGACTGCAAATTTGTAGAATTGAGTAGTTTTAATCGTAGGTCCCTGTGCGTATGATACCCAGCTCTCCCAAGTAGCCACTATATTGTTTATACAATCGCGTGCACTTGTGTGAGAAACAAGTGTTTGGCGCCACTGCCGAGAACTTTAGAATTAGAAAATAATCATTTTTTTTAATTTCTAAAGTAAAATACAAGTGTTGACAACTTTTTCTTAACATTTCATTTTTGCAGGTTGTTTGAAACTCCAAACTAGACAATGATCAACGATTGTTGTCGCCTCTGTCAGAACCTGAAAAATTCATACAAAGAAAGTAAAAACAAGTTGAATATCGAATTCCTTTGGTTATTTTTGAGTTACCATCTCCATTCATAAAAATAGAGGAAAGAGAAGAAGAACCTGAAACAATGGCTGCTGCTGAGTTGAAAGTCATAGACGTGACAATCCCACGCGAAAACAATGTGACGTATTGCATTCAAAAACCTCAAGCTGGTGGGAGGTTCGAACTGAAGCAGAGTATGGTCTAAATCTTGCACTTGAATGGGCAGCTTACTGGTCTCTAACATAAGGAGCCCACGGTCCACATTCAGAACTTCCTAGAGATAAGTGATGCCTACACTCTGACTAGAGTGAATAAATATTATGTACGGCTCACTCTATTCCCTTTCTCTCTTCTTGGTGAATTAAAAAAATGGTTGAACTCAGATCTTGCAAATTCAATCACGACCAGGGACAATCTAGCACAGAATTTCCTTATTAAATTCTTTCCATCTGGAAAATCAACTTAGTTTAGGAGTGACAATTTAAGCTTCAGGCAGAAGGGTGGTTTGAACTTATACGAAGGTTCCAATCGATATTAATTATCTACCCTCATTATCATTAATCTAATGAGGTGTTAGTCCATACCTTCATCGAAGGTTTGGAGCCTAACACAAAGATTTTGCTTGATTCAGCTGCAATTGGACAAGCCTTAGACAAAACCTATGCTAAACAATACACCTTGTTGAGCCGGATCTCTCAAGGTAATCCAAAGTGGAACAGAGGCGGACTAGAACTTTTGGTTCATAAATGGAATAGATGCGATGACTTATCTTACTTCACAGATTTCTTCAAAGTAGAATATGATGAATACACATTTTAGCAGCCTAGCATTGGGGCAACAACCCTCCTAAGCTAATAAAGTTAAACAACCATCGTCTTGATGTGAGATCTGCAGAGGAAGTGATCACAGTGCAGAGATATACGATGCTAACCCAAACTCTTTAAATTTAGTAAATTGTTCAGAGAGGAAGAGGCCAACAAATCTATGGGAACTCATAGACCAAGTTGGCGAAACCACCCAAACTCTTTTTTGGGTACATACCACAAGGTAATTTACAAGGGTACCAACCGCAAATGCAGTGGGAACAACCCATATAGAAATCCAAAAACATGAGCGTGGACGAGATGCTGAAAAAGATAATGGTTGATCAGGACCAGTTAGCTGCTGATGTGAGTAATAATCAGTTAGATACATAGAACCTAGAAGATCAACTTGGGAAGCTTTCTACTGCTCCGAATTCATGACCACAAGGACGTCTGCCTGGCAACACCGAACCAAATCCTAAACTTGTGAACGCGGTAAGTACATTAAGTGGGTTGCAGTTGAAGGAGCTAGATCCTAAAACAAGGGAAATTGATGTGGTAGGAAAAGAAATTTAACTAAAAGTGGTTGCCCATAAAGAGAATGAAGCAGTTGCACCAACAGAAAAAGTGGAGCCAATAGTGATACCTCCACCTTCATTTCTTCAAAAGTTCAAGTAACAAAAGAAGTACGAATGTTTTGGTAAGTTTTTACTTCTTTTAAAACAAGTTCATATTAACTTACCATTTATGGATGTTTTGGAGGGGTTTACCTAAGTATGAAAAGTATGTGAAGGAGATTGTGGTTAACAAAAGGAGGCTCACAAAGTATGAGACTGTTCCACTCACCAAAGAATGCAGGTCAAAAATCCAAAACAGGTTGCCCATCAAACATAAAGATTCGGGTAGCATCGTTCTGCAGATTACTATACGGCAGAGCATCCATGCATGAGGGTTGTGTGATCTCGGGGTGAGCATTAATTCGATGCCGACTTCTTTTTTATAAAAAACTGGGTTGGGTAGTCCTAAACCAACTATTATATTTTTGCAGTTGGCGAATAGATATGTAGATAGACCAAGTGGTGTTGTGGAAGATGTGTTAGTACAAGTGGGATTTTTCATTTTTCCAGTAGACATTGTAGTCTTTAATTTTTACCATTATTGCAAGGTCCCTTTCATCTTAGGGCGACCTTTCGTAGCGACTGGTAGGGCGATGATAGATGTGGCAGGTAGGCAGCTTACTATGAGAGCTCGTGTTAAATTAGAGCGTTTTGATGTATACAAAGCCTTAAAAATGCTAGCTGGGTGTGAGGAGTTTTCTGCAATAACAGTGATAGATCTTGAAGAAGAACCCAAGAATATTATAGTAAAGGATCCTCTAGCGCGAGAATTGGTGGATGATGACATTTCAGAGATGTATGATGCCAATCTTTCATGATATGGTGGAAGACTTTTTTGAAGTTTTCATGGAAGACTTCTCGGTGTTTAGTGAGTCTTTTTATCTTTGCCAAACTAACCTTGATAGAGTCCTTACAAGGTGTGGGGACACTAATCTGGTGGTGAACTAGGATAACTGACACTTTTTGGTCAGAGAAGTTTTTGTGTTTAGGCACTAGGTCTCCAAAAGTGGGATTGAGGTAAACAAAGAGAATGTGGAAGTGATTGAAATGTTTCCACCTCCAATGTATGTGAAAGAAGTGCAAACCTTCCTTGGCCATGCTGAATTTTACAGGAGGTTCATCAAGGACTTCTCTAAAACTGCAAAACCTATGTGCAGCTTATTAGAGAAAGAGATGAAGTTTGTATTTGATGAGAAATGATTGCAGGCTTTCGAATTGCTGAAGCAGAAGTTGATTAAAGCCCTGATTCTTACTGCTCCAAACTGCAAGCTTCCCTTCGAGCTGATGTATTATCCTAGTTATAAAGCAGTAGGGGCAGTGCTCAAATAGAGAAGAGACAAGGTGTTCAACTCTATCTTCTATGCGAGTAAAAAACTTGATGCAGCCCAATCAAGGCGGAATGGTCCGGTGGACCCTTATACTTGTACCTATTTGTATTATGAACCCTTCTACTTTTCCCTTTGTCATCTGGACCCTTAAACAAAATAAAACACAATATGTTAAACCCTTTTACCATTGCCCATGCTTATGTGGCATTAAAATAAATAAGTTGGCGAGAGTGTGATTACACACATTTAAGATGAGCGAACATCATATTTTAAACTTTACATTTTCAATTATTAAAATAATATAATAAAAAAAAATTATAAAAATTCTTCCTATATATGCATTTTTCTCCACCATCATTGGTTTGGTAAAAATCATTCAAAGAATTTTTATTATACACCATCATCACTCCCAAAGAAATTTTCCCATATATTATATCTACTCAAATTTTTTCTACTAAATTTTCCAATATATGCATTTTTTTGGTGGGAGATTTCCACGAAACCACCATCATCACAACCAAATTTTTTTTCTCCCACCCTCGTTGCTAATTTTTTTTCCTCCACCATCGCTTCCAAAAATGTTTTCTCCACACCATAGTCATCATCAATCTTCACATCAATCATCTCCTTCTAATTCCTTGAACTTATCTTTCTCAACCGATTTAAATAACCCAAGAAAATTTCAAGCGTATTTTGGGTCGATTTGAAGAGCTTCACGTCGGAGGTTGGTCTGAAATTGTATTTCTAAGAAATTTGGGGTGTTGAAATAATAGTTGGCATTGAATTACTAAAAGGTTGGCCAGATCTGGTTGTTAGGTGTCTTAGGTTGCTATTTTGAAGGTTGGAGGAGGAAAGAAATATACTGATGGTGTGTAACGGAGATGAAGTTGAGTGAGAGAGAAAGTCTATGTGATTTTGCCACTGAAAATGGCGATGACGCAAATAGAAATGGTCACGACGCCAGAAAAAATGGTGATGACGCTAGTGATGTGTTTCTTTTGATATTGAAAAAGGGGAGAATTAGAAATGCTAATAATACATTAAAATGTTATTATTTAACATTTTATAAATACTTTTGGTCAATAATTTTTAAAAACAATATGAAATAATTATCTTGTCGTATTGATATATCTGACATGGATATGACATGCCAATTATATAAAAGAGAGTGAGCTACACATATGGTTAGAGGGGCTCAATAGTCTCATTGAAATTGAGTGTAAGGGTCCAGATGACAAAGATCTAAATTTAAGGGTTCAGAATACCAACTGGTACAGGTATAAGGTTCCACCAGACCATTGCGCTGCCAAATCAAACTACACAGTGTTTGAGAAGGAGATGTTGGCCTTGGTATATGAATTTGACAAATGTCAATCATATTTGGTGGGAACCACAGTGATAGTCTACAACCATCATTCGACCATTCGATACTTATTCAACAAGAAAGATGCCAAACCTAGGCTTATTAGGTGGATCGTACTACTGCAAGAGTTTGATCAGGAAATCAAAGATAGTAAGGGAAATTAGAACCAAGTAGTTTATCATATTTACCAACTGGAAGACTCATCGCACTTGAAAAATGAGAGACAAAATCGTGAAGATTTCTTGATGAGAAGTTGCTTGCTCTGGATATTTCTCAAGTACCGTGTTATGTAGATATTGTGAATTTTCTGGTGAGTGACTTATTTCCACCTAGGGCATCAACACACCACAATCAAGGATTGAAGTATGAGGCATGCTTCTTCATATGGGATGTACCCTATTTGTTCAAGTAAGGTCCGGATTAGATGAAGAAAAGGTGCATAGCTTCGCAGGTGGTGACACAAATATTAGAGAGTTTCCACACGTCGCATATGATAGACATCATGGAGGGTAAAGAACGACACATAAAGTATTATAATATGATTTCTTTTTGCCAACCTTATTTAATGATGATGCTTTGTTTTTTTCAATGGTTGTGATTAGTGACAGTGAATGTGCACCATTACAAAGAGGCATGAGATGTCGTTGAACAACATACTAGAAGAATAGATGTTTGACTTGTGGGGTATAGACTTCATGGGACCATTTTCATTGTCCCGAGGTAATCATTACATCTTAGTTGTTGTGGACTGCGTGTCCAAGTGGGTGGAGGTTGTTGAATCACAAGCGAATGATGCAAAAGTGGTAAAAAAATTTATCTGGAAGCATATCCTCATAAGGTTCGAAACACCAAAGGCCATAATCAGTGATAGAGGTACGCACTTTATCAATAACTCAGTGCATTGTCTTTTAGCAAAGTATGGGGTGAGGCACAAAGTGGTAAACATCATATCAACCCCAAACTAGTGGGCAGGTAGAAGTATGGAGATCAAGAAGAACCTCCAAAAGTCAGTAAATACACAAAGAAAGGATTGGGCTGACAAGTTAGATGATGCATTATGGTTGTATCAGAATGCTTACAAAATGCTAATACGGACTTCTCAGTATCTAATGGTGTTTCGAAAATCTTGTCACTTGTCGGCTGAGTTAGAACATAAGGCGTACTGTGCTATTAAGAAGCAGAATCTAGATGTTGAGTTACCGGTATGAAAAAGGATCACACAACTGCACGAACTAGAGAAGTTTTTGTTGCATGCTTATGAAAATGTGAAGCGATATAAAGAGAAGACCATGAAGTGGCATGACAAGCACATTGTGTTACACACCTTTGATCCTGGTGAACTAGTGATGTTGTTCAATTCTAGATTGAAGTTGATCTGAGGAAACGTTTGTCTAAGTGAAGTGGTTCATTTGAGATGGTGAGAATGACTCCACATTGTGTTATGGAATTGCTAAACAAGGGTAAGAGCTCAACTTTCCTTGTAAATGGGCAACGAGTCAAGCACTACTTTGGAAAGGATGTTGATCGTGAGCTTGAAGAACACAAATTTGATGACGATTAGTTCATGAGGTGGGTCATGTTGCAATATTAAATCAGGCGCTATACGGGAGGCAACCCGTGAATAATTGAAAGAGTTAGGATTTATTTGTTTTTGTTAGTTTATTTTTATTTCTTAGGAATTATTATAATAAATTGTATATGCAGAAACATACAAAAATATTAGTCATGTCATGAAAAATAATAAGGCGCTATATGTGAGGCAACCCATCATGTTTTAACTAACAGAGAATTTATAGCAATGTGCAACGAGCAGAAAATTTTTCTTAGGGAAATGTGTGTTGCCCCTGCAACTCAAAGAAGTATCAAAATTTTTCTGTCAACTAGAATTGAATTTCCAGTGAACTACATGTCGGATCTGCGTAGCAGAGCTATGATCCCTTATTGGATGCATAGTTCCTTTCAAGTACTGACGCATACTATGTGGTATATCTTTTCATAATGTAGGTTGAGGTCTCCAGCATGTAGATCACTTCTCAATCCATATTCAACATTATCAGTAGAGAGTCCTTATTCTTCCAGGACAATAGACATGTTTTATTTTATTTTCTATCTTTCAGTTTCTGTTTTGCTAGAGTTAGCTGGGGGCATATCCCAACATCTCGAGTCCATTAGAGTCTTATTCCAGACAGATTTAGATTCATATTTAGCTTTGAGTTTGATCCTTCATTTGTTATTAGACTCACATATTACATATTCAAATAGTATTGGGTATTCCTATCTTTAGTTTATATTATGATTTTAAGCTTACGCGAAATATTTCTCATTTCAGTGTTTCTTTTTACACTTATGATGTGCAAGCATGAGATAACTGGTGATTCTTTGTACTATGTTACATAAAGGAGGTAGATTCAGGGCGTGACATGGTGTATGCCAATTCCAAGAATGCGGTCACGCATCTAGGTGGAGACTAATAAAAGTTCAATAATTAAAAAAAGGAGTAACCAATGGCATGTAAACCCAATATATCAAAAATAGTTTAAAATAAGTAAAATTCTATAAAGGCAACCATTTTAAAACCATGGTACTCGAGGGGGTCTTATTATCTTCCCCTCATTCAATATAATTCTTTACCCGTATATCTAGTTCGCAGACTATAAAACAAATTCATTTCATTTTGATAATGGACTAAAAATACAACGTGACTTGGAATGCGATAACTATTATAACTGGAGATTTTAGGGAAATAGTAAAACCCCTAATATATATTGTTATTTATATTAGAAAGAATCTTTCACCGATTGCAAAAGGGGTGTGATAATATCATACAATTCCTAATCTCGATAACATGTATACCTAATGTTATTGATTTCTTAAGTCTTGGAATCACCCAAATAATATTCTAAATGCTCTTAGTGTCGCAATTTGATGTTTAAGAACTAAGTCTTATCGGGTGTCTCCAAGAATGAAGACAGGAGGTCTACTGATAGTGGAGGTCAATAAAAATGTCCTTTGCGAAAACGGAGAGCAATGGGCTACACCTCTATGAATGTAGCAAGCGTCACACGATCTCAATGGGTAAATTTTCAAGGCATCTCAAATGAAGGTTGGCCTCATGGACGCAGAGACAAAACCACTATCCTCAACAAATGTGTCCCACTTCTCATGAATGTGTAGGAAATTTTATGCCTGCACCAGCTGATGTACATAAAATTGTTTCGTAAAATACAAAAGTCTCTAATAGGGTGCTCGTTATTCATTCAGAACCACGTGCACACAAATGAAATATTTTACCCCTGAAAATTAGACATTCTAATGCCAATGGAGCATCTGAAACATCTAATTGAGGTCAACTAGGCTAATAGTGGGTCACACAACTAAGCTTAAATTTATGCTAAGTTCCACTGGGGACAAAAATATTAGGCTCGGAGATCCCCGAGATTTGCTAAAAGGTCCTTTAGACCAAACATGATGTTTCATAGATTTGAGAAAAATCACATTTACATTTGAGGCCGTCTTCCTAAACTTTGACCAAAGTTATCCATTCTAGTTTAAAAAAATGCCAAAATACGGAAACTTGCACAAAAATCAAATGAACGACTCGGTGACTGAGTTGTTAGTCTGAGAAAGTCATAAATTATGTGGGTCGCTATAGTAATTCTCTAAGAGATGAAAAGAAGTAATTGATACAAAAATGACCTTGAGGTTTATTTGAAGACGTTATTTAAAAATAGTGATACCATTTTAATCAAAGCTACTAATAGCAATATCACCGACGTACACAACAAAACAAAATACACAAATATAGTGCAAAATGCCTATATAATAGAAAGTTATAAGCTCCACTTTATGTCAATCCAAGCCACTAATTTTTAGTGCTCAAAATCATAAACTATGCTCGAGGAGACTATTTTAGACCATGAAGTTACCTGTATAATTTACATATTACTATCTCCAATTTAGATCTCCTCCTAAATAGTGCCCTACATAAAATAATTCTTAATGTCCAACTGATGAAGTGGCTAATAACAAATATTTTAGTATACCCTTAGAAAAAAGATTGTTTTAAAGAAATCAGCCTGCCATTTTGACTATTTTTGACTGAATTAACCCTAAAGAAACCAATTTAACCATTTTGAAATGCAATATGTTGGATAGGAGGAGGCAAGTCTATAGTATGTATAGGAGATCTAGGTTATGCCATGAATCATCTTATATCAGTTATTTATACAGATGAAGATGATAAGTCAGAGGTGGTTGTACTACAACTACAGATGTACCAATAACTATAAATTCCTTAAAAGTTGTGACAATTATAATTTGAGGTACATTTTAAACCTCAAAGACAACTTTATGATCATAAGAGGTATTTTTAGGTTGAGACTCAAAGGATGTGACATCATCAGACACAAGGTATCAACGAAGACTAGGTGAATAGCAATGGTACTCTGTTTGAACTAATGAGTAACCAACAAAAAATTATTGAAGAGAACAAGATCTTAATATATCTTTACATGGGACTAGATTAAGAAAAAAACCATATGCTCCCAAAGATATGATGGGGGATACAGAAGAAGTATGACTAAGGATCCAATATGGAATGTTGAACTTGATCATGAACACAATATAATTGCATTGTATTAATTAAATAAAAAGATGTACGTACTATAAACCAATTGTAGAACATTGGGTTTAATAAGAATAAGTAGTCTTAGTGAGAAACCAATTATTTTGTTTTGTCACACCATTCTGATGGGTGTACAAAAAAGATATCTGCTGAATTATTCCTTGTTGAGTCATAAGTTCCTGAAAAGACGATTTGTATTCTAAGACATTATGACTATGAAAATTACAAATAAAAGCACCAAATTCATTTTGTAGTTCAGCAAAAAAATTGAATATAAAAAATAACTCAATCCAGTCTTCCATTAAGATAACCGATGTATATATTGAGTAATGATCAATGAAACTAACAAAATCCTAGTGTTTAGTTGACCTACTAAGAACCCAAATATTAGAATGAACTAATGAAAAATTACACTCGGAATGATCCTTAATAGAAAGTGAAAATGTAGCACAAGTGTGTTTCCCAAGTTAAAACAACTCACAATCTGACGTGGAGAAACTAAACTAACTAGAAATCATCTTTTTCATCTTTGATAGACTTAGATGTCGCATAAAATTTGTGAATTAGGTTAGACGTGGTAATTCCATAGATGTAGTTTATCTTGATAAATTACACGTAAATGGTTATTCATACTCTTCGCAAGCAAAGACTTCAAAAAGAGTTATGACTTGATCCCCAAAGCAACCAAAGAAAGGAACGAAAAAGAGTTTCCATAATAAATCAAACATATCTTGATTGATATGATGAAATCAAGTAAAGCAATTCAAAAGGAAAGGGAATCACAGATGCAACACTAAGAAGAAAAACATGAATATTGAATAATGTCAATATGATCCACATCGCAGGGAATAAAAAGAAGAAACAAGAAATCTTCACTAAGAAGACTGACTGACACAAGCAATCTGCAGAAACCATGGAAATGGATCAACACATCATAAATCTAAAAGATTGCTTCAATCATCCATCATAAGGATCGTACTAATCAAGGAACATGTTGACTCACAAACTGCAGCAACCATCGAAAAGGATCAACATACAATCAATCTAAAAGATTGATTCAATCAGCCATCATTCTAAAAAGGAAAACAACGTCAGGAAATCAAATAGGTCAAAAAGCAATTTACACTGATTATAGTGATCAGGAAAGATGACAGCAGAAACAGAATGCTCAAGATAGCAGGGAGTATCACAAGAAGATCAACAAAAGGATTACACATCAGCATATTTTTAAGGAAGATTTAGTTAAGTATCCAAGATTCTCAATCAAGAAAACATTACAAATCATTGATTGAAGGAAACTCCCTTGAGTTTTCCAGATAGAGATAAAACACCATCGCACACTACTCATATAGAAAATAAGACACATAACATAAGTAAAAATTACGCACTTCACTTGAACTTTTATTGTAATTTTTTTTTATCTTTCATAAAACAATGAACACCTTTGAGTGAACAATTGTAAGGAAAAGAGAAAGAAAAATCTATGTGTAGGTTATACAGGTAGAGGTTGTCTCAAACAAGAAGGTCTGATTTGCATACTAGATGGGCTCTTTATCGTAACATTCTGTAAAACTCAAGTTCTCAACAAGATCTTAATGAAACTCTTGTAACCCAAGGGGAGTGGGCTAGGCACCAAATCGGTGATCCAAACCATTATGAAAGTACTCTGTCTAATTTATTTACTACAAGTTATTATTACTGTTTATCTGTTTTACTAACGTGCAGGTGAGTCGACTGACAAGAGTAAAAAGTCGACTGAAGAAAAATTTATCATTACTGTTTATGTATTTTACTAACGTGCATGTGAGTCGACTGAAGGGTATTTTAATTCAACCCCCTCTTGACTTTCAATTGGTATCAGAGCAGGTCTCACTACTTCAGTGTTTAACCATATGTGAGCGCTGATCCAATAGCACACAATAAAATTCCTGACGCGTTACTTCAAGATGGACACTCCTCACACCGACCACCTTACTTCAATGTACAACATTACTATCATTGGAAAAACACATTCAGAATCTTTGTCTTCTCATCTGATCATCAAGCATGGGTAGTCATCAAGAAGGGCCCAAGGCTTACTCCTAGATTAACTGAAAAGATGGCACTTAAAAGTCATTTGATCTTTAATCATTCGACATCACTAAACAACAACAAGAGGATTCCAAACTAATGCTAGAGTTATAAGTTTGTTATATTGTGCAGTGAGTGAAGTATAAAATGATAAAATATCAATATATGAAACTGCGAAAGAAATTTGGGACATACAAGAAGTGACGTATGAAGGAACCACCAATGTAAAGGAAGCCCGCATCAGTTCACTAGTCAATGAGTATGAATTGTTCAAAATGGGCGAAGATAAAAACGTTGCTTCTATGTTTTCAAGATTTAGAAAAATTTTATGCGAACTGAAAACTCTTTAAATGGTGTATTCAAATGCACTATAAGTTAAAAAAATGTTAGAAATCTTCCCAAGGCTTGGAAAACTAAAGCTTCCATTCTTGAAGATGAGATCTGTGGAAAATGACTTGCAATGAACTTCGAGTCAACTTAGTGGACTATGAACCAAATCACATTAACATGTACAACAAGGTTGATAAAAGGAGGATTGTGTCATTTACGGCTGAGACATCAATTATTTGAGAGGAAGTCAATGAATATTAAAGTGAAGGAATGGATCTCATAAGTAGAGGAGTGAAACAAATGCTTAGAAAAGGAAGACAAACACCTCAACATGAATTCAATAACAATGAATTCAAAAGAAATGATTATCGCTCTACTATTGTGGAAAACTACGACATATCAAAGAAAAATTCCCGAAATGAAAAAATGAGAAATAATCAAAAAAATTATGATTAAAAAAATGTCAAAGCCTTGAATAAAGGAGAAACATCTGAAGATGATCATGATGAAACCGCCAACACATGTTTCATGGAACAAGGTGAAACAAGTGAGGTACATCTTTTAATTGTCCATACTGTAATGACTTACAAGAATATTTGGATATGATTACTGACGAACTATAGAAAGTCATTGAACAACATTAGAAATTTATCTTCTCATAGATCTAACAGATCCAAAAGATCTACTCTCAATTACAAGAGAAGATCTCATAATCATAGTTCCAACAAATCTATATCTAATTCTCCTTATCTTTCCGCTGAAACTTTTGTTAGCTTCTCTTGTTATACTTGTGGTGACTTTGGTGAAAAAAAATTTTAATTGCAGGAAATTTTCGTCTAGAAAATGGATTTGGAGACTTAAGGTTGTTAATCCTAACCCTCAAGGACCCAAAACTACTTGGGATCCAAAAAAAATTTTATCTACATGTTTTGTAGGAGCAGTCCAAAAGAATCTACAAAAGGGGAATGTGGGTGGATGCTCAAGACATATGTGCAGAAAGAAAAAAACATTCAAAACTAATAACAAAAACAATGTAGAGTATTTACAGTTAAGAGAAAATGCAAAATAAGAAGTATTAGGAGTTGGTTAATTACTCTTAGCTGATAATCAGAAAGATACCTACTGAAGGGACTTAAATACAACCTGAATGACATCAGGAAACTGTGCGATGTTGAATTCAAAGTCTCATTCAGTGCCAAAACTTGTACTATCATACTATCAAATGAATCTTGGCTATGTCATAGAAAACTTGGTCATGTCACTTGCATGCTTTGGAAAAATTGTCCAGATTTGATCTACTCACTGGGCTTCCAAAAGTTAAAATTCAAAAAGGACCATGTATGTGATGCTTGTCAGTGTGGTAAGCAAACTCGTTCTTCGTTCAAGGTCAAGGATACTGTAAGTACGACTAAATCATTGTAACTTCTAGATATGTATCTCTCTAGCAATGGTGGTAAGAACTACGTCTTTTTTATTGTTGACGTCTTCTTAAGATTTACTTAGATAATTTTCTCATCTCATAAAATAATGCTTTCTCTATCTTTAAAGTGTTTTGTAGAAGAGTACAAATATAAGCAAGATATTTTATTTCCACAGTTCGTAGTGGATCATGGAGGAGAATTTGAGAATAAAGTATTTGAGGAATTCTATGATAAAAATGGATTCACCCAAAATTTCTCATCTCCTAGATCACCTCAGCATAATAGATGGTAGAATAAAAAAAGCGTCTGCCAAAACCATTTAAGTTATTTTCACTCTTTCAAATGCAAATATCTCATTGACAAATGGTAAAAGAGAAATCTCGGTTAGTTTGATCCAAGAAGGGGTGAAGAAATATTATTATGCACCCGCTTGTTGTATATTTCGAGCTTTTTATATAAGAATTTTAAGTGTTGAAGAATTTGTTATTGCTTTTTTATACTAACCCAAAGATGAAGGAAATAGAATATATATATGATGAAACAAATCCTATTAGTGAACTTTGAGAACCTCTCAAATACATCTGATCATATTATATAGAGAACTCAACTACTCCAAAACTAGAGTTGATGGCTTTATCTGGAAAAACTTGTATGCCTAGAGAATGGAGACAAAATGCTAGCTATTCAAAGGACATCATCATGGAGAAAGCAACTGATTCACTTCAAATTAGAGCTTCATCAAGAAAACAAATATAGCAGTGTATTGTTGCTACCACTCTTACTCCCAAGAATAGGATCTCTTAGCAGTAATTCTACTCGGAATGTACTTGTTCTACACCGCTTACTTAAGAAGTTACACTTTTTAAATTGGGTTTTATGGTTCAACGAATACTTGTTTAAAAGTGCTGAAGACACAAATCTCACTTCAAGCTTTCCATGTGGGCTGCCCATCTCGCTATGGAGTATGTGCAGGATTATTTATCCTTGTGTTGCAGGAAAATAATGAACGTTCTTTGGAGACTCTTCACGATCTTAAAAAAGAAGAAATCTCTACAGGCAACAAGTTGATTGCCTCAACAGTAGAGTCCTACTCCAGTTCTATCTCTGTATGTTGGACTGCGTATTGACAACATTTTTCCTCACAAGTGTCTCTCTATTTTAATCTATTATTTCATGTTTTATCATTATCGTGTATGTTTTTTTTCTTTTTGATTATGCCAAAGGGGGAGATTTTTGCTCACACAATTTTCATCTAGATAGGGAGCCAACACAATACATAAGTCATGAAGACATGGGGAGCTACAATTCCAAATGGAATCTACACACATAAACATCACAGAATTTTCATTGTCTCCCATAGTATTATACTAAATTGTACATTAATTGTCATTATCAAAAATGGGGAGATTGTTAATTCCATAGATGTAGGTGTTTTTGATGAATGACACTTAAAAAGTTATTCATACTCTTCGCAAGCACATATATCAAAATGAGATATGTCTTGATCCCCAAAGAAACCAAAGAAAGGAAAAAAAAGAGCTTCAAGAATCAATCAAGTATATATTTATTGATATGATAAAATCAAGTAAAGAAATTAAAAAGGAAAGGGAATCACCAATGCAAAACTAAGAAGGAAAAAGGAATATTGAACAGTGTCAAGCTGAATCCACATCACAGGGAATAAAAGAAGAAACAAGAAAGTTTCACCAAAAAGAATGAGTGACACAAGCAATCTACAGAAATCATGGAAATGGATCAACACAAAATCAAGCTAAAAAATTAATTCAATGAACCATCATAAGGATCGCACCAATCAAGGAATAGATTGACTCACAATCTGCAACAACCATGGAAATGGATCAATACAGAATCAATCTAAAATATTGATTCAATCAACCATCATTCAAAAAAGGAAAACAACATCAGGAAATCAAATAGGAGAACAATCAATTAACATTGATATAGTGATCATAAAAGATGACTGCGGAAAAACAGAAGGCTCAAGACAACACACAGTATCGGAAGAAGATCAACAAAGGATTCTATATCAACATATTTTAAGGTAGAGTAAATTAAGTATAATAACCAAAATTACACCCTAGTCGTTATTGGCATCGTCCTTTTCGAAAAGGACTAAGAAAATCCCGTAGCATGCATCATAGAACATCATAGGTCAAAAATGTGGGAAAATTTTAAATATTACATAGTGAAGTATACTCACACTTCCCACATATTATATATGGAGTTTACATAGACTCCTCATGTACGAAGTTTACATAGACATCAATTTTAGCATAACAAATCATATAGGAGTCTAAAGTCTTATTTCACATATAAACCATCTAGAAGAGTACGAATGTTTGGTCATAGACAAATACAAAAGAATATGCAAATATATCCTTACAATAACTTTCTCAATTATAAAATAAAGAATAAATGTTTCTAAATAAATCAACATCATAGCTATTGGAACTTGGCAACATCCCCGAATGTGAAGACTCACCAATAACTTGGGAAAAGATCCAATTTTCCCTTGCAGCCGACCACGTTCTTCTCAATGGCCTAAACCTAAAAATTTTTGGGAAAAAGAGGAGAAATATGGGTTAGTACAAAATATATTTACCAAGTATGACTGATATGCACAAAATCATCAATGCATGAGAACAGGACAGTTTAGTCAAAATCATGATTTCTATCCACTTAACTCAACATGTATATCTAATAAGCATAGTAAGTCAATTTAACATAATATCAATCCAACATGTAGACCACATAAGTAATACTTGTGCCATGCAAAAAATAGAACCCCATAACCCTATCCAAGGCTGAGTATCACATTAAATAACCTACTTCATACTTACAACATATTCTCATGAGTTCATAATGACATGCATATTGCATTAATACTACTTATAGTTTATCAACATAATCATAATCATAATCATAATCATAATGGAACACTACTAGAACCATCCCTTAGGATCCTACATGTAAAATGAGTAAGAGAAGTATCATACCCTCCCTCACCCTATGTAGTAGCCTTCAAGACAACAATAATAAGAGTTCACATACATAACTTATTCATTAACTTTATACGTTAGGGGAAAAAGTGAAATAATCGACATAAGACCATGTCAGCTACATTGAATCCGGTCTTCTACTCCCACACCAAAAAGAGAGGGTTAAAACTTGCCTAAGGTGTAACCATTCGTACGTATCTATCAAGGAAGATCAACTAATGCAGTTTCATATGTCGGCACATAGTTAAGGGTTAAGGATATTATTGCTAGAAACCTTGACTTACGAACGTGGAGGTTTTCATCCCATGTGACAACACATAATTTGGGAATCCAGACTTACTAACGTCAGGAGATCCATCTGGGAGACCGTACTTACTTACGTGAGATCTCCATCTCATTTACATACCCTTTTAGTGCTAAGAAATTATTCCCTTTAGTAATCATATTATTTCCTCATAAAACTTCACATTAGTCTCTTCTAGACCCGTATGTAAACATATGATTATATCTAGCTCATTGTTCATAACAAGTGAGAACAATCCTTTCACTTTAGACACCACTTCATAAGTGAGTAAATCATCCACGTAACATTTGCCGTAATCATAAGAAACTACTTTAAATCATTCAATAATCGTATCATAACATGCATACATAGATCATGTCTACTTATTAGGGTTAGGGATCAGGAATACTTAGCATCAACATCACAACCACATAATTGACATAGAAGCATTGATATCTAATTAACTTATACTTTGTAATTGAATTCTAGAATAACCAATCAACATACCTCATTTCCATTTTTAAGAACCTTCATATATAAATTACAAATAATGCATAACCAATTACATAAACAAGGTAAATGCAAGAAGCAATTACACAATTAACAACAACGTAGTCAATCGACATATTCATAATGTTCACAATTCACCATATCAATTAAAGGTTTTCATGATATTGGGGGAGGATATGGGTCTAGTGAAATCTCATAGGAAATAATCAATTAACCATAAATATATATTTAAACAACATTAATCCATCATAATTCATCACAATTGATTCACAATTTCATATTTCAAAGAAGACGCATTTAGAAATCATCTTTTGGAGGGACCTCTTGGGGAATGAATTTCAAGAGTGAATGAAACCATACCTTGATAAAAATTCAAGTGAAACTAGAAAAATTGGTCTTTTTCTTCAAGATTACTTGCTTCTTCAATGGTGGATTTAGGGAAAAAGAAAGTAGAGAGAGATGAGAGCTTTTGGGTTTTTGTTTCGGGAAATTGATTGGAGTATGTAAAAAGATTTAAACTAACCCTTAATTAATATATAGTCAACCCATAAATTACCCAAAATACCCCTAACTTAATTTGGTCATTTTGGGAAGTCAAAATGCTCAAAATTATGAGATTAGCGAATCTTGAAAGTGCCTGCGTGTCGCGGGGTCAATTTCATATTATATTTTTGAAATTCGGATTGAGGAACTGATCCATGTGTATACCAGCTTCTTGAGTCCAATTTTGGATCCCGACGTGTTGGCTGCAAGTCGCACAACAGACTCCCTTCGGATGGTCCATGGGGAGTTGGCAGCCTGCTCGCCCATATTTGGGTCCTCCTCAAGGACCCTTCTGATGGTCCTTGGGGAGTCGTGACTGACGTTTTGACCCTCTATACTGTATTTTACATATTTAAAGTCTTTTTACAAGCTTTATACTCAATATGACCCTCCCAAACCTTCACAAAACATAGGGACGTCTACTAGTTCAATTTCGCTAGTTTCCGGACGTTAAGGTCTTTCTTTGATGCTTTGTCTCTAATACTTAAACAAGTTATTTACACTTATTTAGGTCTAAAATAATCATTATTCAACATATGAGCCTCTAGTATGGGTCATGGAAATTATGGGGTGTAACATTAAGGATCCGAGATTCTCAATCAAGGAAACATTACAAATCCTTGGTTGAAGGAAACTCCCTTGGAATTTTCTGTTAGAGCTAAAAGACGATAATGAACTACTCATATATAAAATAATCCTCATACAATCAATAAAACTTATGCACTTCACTTGAACTTATATTGTAAATCGTCTTTTATATTTGTACACCTTTGAGTGAACCATTGTAAAGAAAAGAGAGAGAAAGATTTGAGTATATGTTATACAAGTAGAGGTTGTGTCAAACAAGAAGGTTTGATTTGCATATTAGATGGGCTCTTAATCATAAAATTTTGTAACACTCAAGTTCTCTACAAGCTCTTAAGGAAACCCTTGTAACCCAAGGGGAACGGACTAGGTACCACATTAGTGATTAGAACCAATATGAAAACACTCTATGTTATTTACTTACTGCGTGTTATTATTACTGTTTATTTATTTTACTAATGTGAAGGTGAGTCAATTGACAAAAACAGGAAGTCGACTGAAGAAAATTTTTATCATTACTGGTTTTTCTGTTTTACGAACGTGCAGGTGAATCTACTGACTAGAGTAGGAAGTCGAATGATGGGAATTTAATTACCCCCCTCTTGACTTTATTGATCTGTAACAGAGTATGATGTATAGATATTCAAAGATGTAAGATAGTGTAGTCTTTGATAGAATCAGTTGCCCCAAAAATTAGTGAATTAGGTACGGAAGATTTATAACGATTCATCCATTAAATAAATTTGTAGAGTTAAGATAGTAAAATTCTTGTGATTCATGTCGTGTTCCAATCATCTATCTCGTAGTGTGGTCCTGTATGAGAAAAATCACCAATATTGTTATTCTAAATGTACGGCACACATCAGATGGCTAATTGATTTCACATTAAAAGGAGAACCAAGGCCATACATGATAGTCTTTAGTGTCTTCATATAGGGGTTTGGCTTTACCAACCTATTTTTTATTCGTTTGGATCCCACTGCCTATTAGCTGGAAGAGATTGTGAATTAATAATATCATACCGAAGTGATTTTTCAAAAAAAATTATATGATGTTTCTGATTCCATTGCCATGATCCAAGAGGAATAAACAGTAAAACACAATCAAAAGAATTACCCATAATAGAAACATCAGCTGCTATAAAACCAACCAATCATAACAGTAATAACACTCTCAACTACACTTCATCCAATAATATGTGTAGGCAATCACAATCTAGTATAAACACAACAAAGATTAGGGTCGATACCATAGAGAGTGATATTGTAAAGAATTCAATTATGAAGTAAAAATCGTGTTCTATATGATTGTAGGGATAAGATTTATTGGAACAAGTAAAGTAAATTGTAGGGATTTACACATGTATCATATGGGGGAGAAAGGTTTGTCAATCAACAACTATTAAAGTAGGGGAATGATCAAGTAGAGCGGGATCCTCAAGATGTTGGATTTTATTTGCCCTAATTTCTTACCGTAAATAGGTTTTCCTTTTAGGAAAAGATTTTTGGTTTGCTAGTCTATTTTCTTGTAGGAGAAGGTTTATGACTCTATAAATATAGGTTTGTTCGTTATAACATAATCAACATTCAGAATATAGTCTTAAGTGCTTTGAGATTTTTGGTTAGGGGGAGAATTTGTGAGTCACAAGCTTGATACGTTATCACTGGTGCAAATCTCCCATATATTCACAGTGAATTTGTTGAGGTAGTTTCTCTCTATATTTTGTACTATCATATTTATAGTGGATTGCTCATTTATATTATGGACATAGGTCGATTGATTGAGCCATGTTAAATCTTTGCGTGTTTTTTTGATATATTTATTGTTTTACTTCTTAATTACGGTCTATTGAGGTTTGCTTTACTAGCTTCCGCGTTACACCTGCTTATTTTCAGTCATAACATGGGATATGATTAATTAAATGTCAATAAAACTATATGGGTGATTACTTATTATTATGAAAATTGATGATTCTTAGCGAATAAGATAGGCTATATATGCAATAGCAATCTCTCAATCAGCTATCGCGACTCAAGTGAGTTCCCTTCACAAGAAAAATGATTATAAACAACCAAAAACCTCAATTAATCTACTCTTTCGAGCTAGATTGGTATGATAAAATTTGCATTCACTCTCTCGAGTTGAATCCACAACAATCCAATCACTACAATCCTTAATTGATTATCTTAATTCTTTAACTATTTCTCAAGCAAGCAAACAATACCAAACTAGAACTGCATGGATTCTTATAGTTGATGAATTAGATTCAAATACCAAACAAAGCCACTTCAAAGAACAAACAATTTAATAATTACTAATACTCATAAGATAATTAAGACATGTAATCACATAATCACACCCCCAAGAATTGGGATTTTAGCCACACAATAGAAAATGCATGAAAATATTATCAACTACGTCCTCCCTATGTTGGGCAGTAAAATTCAAGGCTTTAAAATGCTCCAAATTAGCATACGATCGAAACCCAAATAGAAAATCTACTTAAAATCTCACAAAAAAAGTCTTTCCATAAAAAAAACAAATGTTGGTTTCCAGAAAACCCTTTTTAAAAATCAATTTATACATTTCTAGAATTTTTCCTTTGGGGTCATTCGGCTGTACAAGCAGAACGTTGGCGACCAGGTCGGTGACGCGCAAAATGCTCCTCTCCATTTCCTTTTTATCTTGATTTATCATCCTATTCTTGATGTGATGTTACACAATCAAGGTCAGAATTTCCAACCTAGTCAGTGATATGCCACTTGTCCTTTCTGATTTGCTTGCAACTTGACTAATTGGTCTGTTAAACTAGGTGGGGTGAGACTCCTTCGTTAATCCAATAGTCATATCACTTAATTAAGTCTCCTAGTTTTTCTTGTCCAATGGATGGGACGATGTAACATTTGGCGAGTTTAAGGGCCACTCGGCGAATCACCTATTGGCCTCAGTAATCCTCAACCTTGCTTTTCTTCTCCCTTTTGCCCGTTAATGTCCTTGCCTTGTTATTTTATCTTTCTAGCTACAAATCAACGCCTAAGTATCAGTTTAGAAAATAAGATAGGCATTGAGGATACTAATAATACAAATAAAAAGCCCTAAATGAGTCAAAATCTCAGACTCATCAACACCCCCAACTTAAACTTTTGCTTGTCCTCAGGTAAAACACAAGATCAATCAGTTCAATAATGATGTGTACAAACAGTGCTACTAAAGACTCAAGATAAAAGCACATAAGATTTTAAAACTACTCATGTAATGATCAATTGTGCACTCTAACTTTGACTAGTCATTGTCAAATTGAATTCAACCTCACAGTGCTTGCTTCTAATGCAAGGTCAAGCTCGACAAAAGCATTTTAATGCCCTCACACATAGATATTATTTCATGCTCACAAAAACTTTATAGAATTTTTGGAATCAAAAGCAACTCTCACTCTCCCAAATATAAACACATGCATGAATTTACCCATAGTCTTGCTCTTATTTTCCTATAAACATTATTTCAAGCTATTCAAGATCACTAAGGTCTTTCAAGAAGTTAATGTTATGATCATTTTAGTTCAGTGACTTCTACCTTGATGAAGCATGACCTGCACTTCTCTTCTTCTCCTTTTCTTTCACTTTTTTTTTTATCTTCACGTTATATTCTATTATCTTTTAAGCATGATTCATTTGAAACCCCATTTCATTTATCTATTTCAGAAACATTATTTCATCAATTCTTTTCTTTCTCTATATTTTTCTTCTTTCACTTTTTTTAGGGAAAATTTCACACTTGTTGATTGTTCTCCTTTTTTACCACCCCCAACTTAGGATTTTGACCTAAGTTTACTATTCCATAAAAAAAATGCTTCATGAAGGTTATGGGTGAAGGGAGAAAGAGGTCATTATTATTCATGCTTCATGCAAAGAAGAATGATAAGATCAAATTGTGTAAAGCTAGGTTCACACTCTCACAAGGTGGTAACAATGCGGTGTGATATCAATATTGGTTCATTCTTCACAAACATTGCCTAAGATCATCCCCATCATTTCCTTACATTATTCAATTCATCTAACGGGAATGTTATTTGTAAAATCAAGCACATGTATTAATAAAATCTCTCCATACACGCCATGCTACACCAATCACCAAATAAGACTATACAATTTCCAGCTTGGTGCAACAATAATAAAAAAAAGATCAACTCAACAACCGACTAGTCACAAAGAGATGTTGGGAATTCACATTGACTTATGCAACTCAATTTTCCTCATCAGAGCCATAAAAACAAGTCATTCAATCGAGAGCAATATTCTAGTCATAAGTATTGATCATAAGTGACACACAGATTTTCAAGAGAACAGTAACATTCACAAATATCAAGAGTTGGTATTAAACCTCTACCCTACCAAATACACCTAACATTGTCCTTAATGCAAAAATGAAAATTAAAGACATAATTAAAAATGAAAGGGCACTGAATGAAAGGAAAAGGGTCAGGCGAAATCTTCACTATGTGGCCAATCGGTGAAACTTGCTAGAGGCCGCCGAACCACTTAGAGTACCACCAAACTTCATGTGGCTCGCAAAAATTCAAAAAATGGGCCTACAGGTGTGACCAAAAGTCAACAGAAATTGGGCTCGCCAAACCCTATCAGCGCACCGCTGAACAGACAGGCAGCTTCGCCGAGTTTACCACCGAACAACTCAATGGACCACTAAAATGGTTTAATCATGACACATTCACTAGTCCTTGCACATTCAATACACATTATTTGAAAACAACTAAAGCTTGGGTTGCCTCCAATGAAGCGCCTAATTTTATGTCATGGCACGACGTGGAAATGCGTCGAAGTATCTTCAAAATACACAACTTCAATTACTAAAATTTCATGAATTTCTCAAAGAAGAACTTCAGATGCTTTCCATTTACCTTGAAAGCTGGTCCATTTTTACCTTTCACTTCAACTGTCCCATTCTTGAACAGTCGAGATACCTTGAATGGGACAGACCAATTTGATTTGAGTTTACCAGAGAAAAGTCTCAAATGAGAATTGTATATCAAGAAAAAATAACTTACTCAGAATTTACGCTGAAGGATTTTTGCGTCATGCCAGCTTCTATATTTCTCCTATACAGTACTGAATTTTCATACGCTCTAAACCGAAATTCCTCCAACTCATGATGTTTATTTACGCTCCCTTTCGAGGCATTCTCCCAGTTTAATGTCTTCATCGCCACTGAAGCTAAATCGTTGACCATGTATATAATCATTATTGTATCTAACCGCCACAAAAAATTATAAATGATAGCACAATAACTAACAAGTTTAAGAAGCTATTGTATGAAAATAAGCTAAAGTTTAAGGATTATCATACAAAGAATGAAATAGACTAACCAGAAAGTGTATTAAAATAAGCTAAAGTGTAAGGATTATAATACAAATATGAAATAGGCAAGCCAGAAAGTGAATTAAAATAAGCTGAAGATTAAGGATTATCATAAGAAATAATTCAGTTAACTAGTAAGGAAATCGTGATCAAAGAGAATCAAGGAAAGGATTGAAGTTCACTTTAACCCTGAAAAATCATTTTGAGTAATATGAACGAATGATGTTACTCATTCTATTAGTTTGTATTTATCTACAAAAAAGATGCATTTTGGAAAGTGGGTTAGGCACCTGTGTACTGTAGTTTCTCAGCAGTTGGTCTTGCTAAACAAAGTGAAATTTATTCTCTCAAAAACATGTGCTTGTAAAAGATGTAAATCACTTTGGCATTCTTTTAGAAAATATTAATTCCTTGCAGTAGGAAGTATATTTAGTCATACATGTACAACAGTTCCAGATATGTTATCTTAAAGTGCTCTTATAGAATATCCTAGTTGTTGATTAAGGTATCGTATGCATTCCTCATATCGAGTAAATTAATTTGGCCTTCCATTAAAATATGGGTACACACATCAATGACATGATTTCTGCAAATAATTAGTTATATGACTTATTATTTCTATATTTGTAAGGATCAAATGCATCCCCTTTGTTTTATAAAAGATATTTCATTAAAATATGCCTATTCCTATAGAGTAATAAGGTGAATAGATTCCTTTTCTTTATTGAAGGTTCAACTTATACCATGAGTAACACCATTTGTTCATAGTACTCAAAATGAGATTTTAGGGCTAAAGTATTGTTCGATCATTTCCTTGCTTGTGCTGGTAATGATTTCCTTATCAGTTAATTGCATTCGCTCTTATGTTCATCCTTAAACTTCAGCATTGTTTCATAGAGTACTTCTAAGTAAACTGCATTCATTATTATGATAATCTTTTAACTTAACCTTATTTTCTTTCACTTTGTTTCTTAAAATTCATAATTATTCTTCTATCGTTTCAAATTTTTAATGCTAAATGGATAGAATATTAATTATAGTCATGGTCCAAAAAGTTAGTTTGGGTAAAAGAAAATATGTGAACTAAATTTTATAATTATCTTGTCAAAGTATAAAAGGAAGAATTTTCTGTTACTTGAAAATAAAGATTTCTTTATTATGCTTATGTTCAACCTTTTATTGTTCTATAAGAGGGGGAACAAGAAAGACAGTTTCCAAAAATGATGGAGAGATATGTTGCAGTTTCATTCCTGTGGTTTAAATATTTTTGGCTTTCAAGATTTAAGATTCCGATCTCTACTTGAATTCCAATAAATTACCAAAAACAAGAGAGAAATTTTTTTTGCCTAAATAATGTCTTGGTTTAGAGTTGAATTATTTCTTATTTGACTAGTCTTGACTAAGTTAGTCAATTTAAATTTGAATGTTTTAATGAATGCCCTGTAAGACATATAAACCACTAAGAACGGATGTCATTATGTGGTAATGCAATTATGTTCTCTGATCCTGACACTGGTCTATCTTTTGGGTAAAGATGTGTGAATTTCTGACCAACACTTAGTGTACTTATATACTATCAAATTGGTGAAATTGCAGGACTTTGTGAAAGAGATTATTTGCATTATAGTTGTATATGTTTCCTATAAATTTGGTACATTTTTACCATGGTCATATTTTTTTTCTAAGCTAACAAGAAATTTCTTGTTGGTAGTGGCACAAAGTTTGTGGTAACATTTTTTTATATAAAAAGAAATTAGTTTTTATATGGCTTGACAACCTTACGGTTTTTTAAAATCACCATTTTTCATGTCACACAACACCATTAAGTTTTTCTGTTGCGACGTGTAAAATCCTTTAAGATCTGTTAAAAACAATTATTCGATCTATGCAGTATCGTAAATAGGATATTAAATAAACTTTTAATTACTTCATTCACGCACTATTTAAGAAAATATAAACGTCCAAGTAGAAAAACTATCACATATTGTGCTAAACGGGAAAGAAGGTTAGATACTCAGATCCCATACCGAGGAGGGGGGGCGAGATGAGGGGATAGCAGGGCAGGTAAGTAGAGTTAGAGGAGGGGATGATCAAGGGGCGAGTGATGGCTAAATATTACAGGCGGATAAGGTGGGTTGTAAAACGGTTAGTTGTAAGGGATTTAATTTGAACTATGGGTTTTAGGTGAAGAGAGTACCGCAGGGATCAGGGTGTGAGGGTAACCTCAAAAGTTTTTTATATGAGAGTGAGTTGGGAGGGCCAATGTAGAGAGCGAGATGAAAGGGGGAGGAGATGTGATTGTTAGAGGTGGGGGGGCTAGAGTAGAATCTGGTGTGAGGGCGGTGGTTTGTTTTGAGAAGGTTGTGTGCGGTAAAGAGATGTGCGTGTGAGGGGAGGTGGTCCATCAGTTGATGCGAATACAGTTTGGGGAAGATATGTGGATGGGGTCTATTGGATCGCTGATTACTGGTTATGCTGATTGGTGACCTGGGTTGGTTGTTTCCCCTGGTGTGGGGGTCGAGGGAACATTCTTAGTTGCGATTTGTCAAGGGTTGTTCCGGGGGGTCGTTGTGTCTCGTAGTGTCGAGTAACTACTATTCAGTAACTTTTCGATTTGGTTCTCTAGAGGGTTGCTTATGAGAGTGGGGCGTATGAGTCTGGTGGGTGGTAAGTGGTGTTGACCTTGCTGGGTGATTTGATCTTGTGTCGATCAAGATGATGTGTCAGCTTTCTTTGGTCTGTGACCGCAGGTAAGGGATATCAGACCTTTCTGCATTGGAAAATAGATGATCTTAATTTTCAACTTAACAAAAAACACTATATCATTTAACCACATGTTCAACATAGGAATAGATACAATTGTACAGTAATAATCAATTCAGAGCACAAATTGATTTATACGAACTAAAACACAACTCATCATTACTTTCTACCGTCCCAAAATAATGCGAAAATTTGATTTAGATCTCAAAAATCAACAAAGAGATTTTTTTTAACATAACTTTAATTATTGCTAAATTATGCAATAATATCTCCCGTCAAATAAATTTCTTAGAGAACAAATATAATTCAAAAATTATTTTTCATATATTAATTTCATAAGGCACACATAGCATTTTTTATCATAGAGATGAAACATAGAAAAAAGAGGCAAAAATAACCTTTTCTGAGCACTAAATAAGGACTTCTTGGATCCTCCCATCGATATCTTTTTTTCAAATGAAAAAAAGTTTGGTTCAAGTGAATTAAAAGGCAAAGTATTTGTTATGGTAAGAGACAATAGACAAGAACATTGCTAAAAGAAATTTAAATGTGTAATCAAAGCGTTTGCTGAAGAAGGCGGCGAAAATGTAGGCACCAAATGATTCAAATGCTTAAGATGCATTCTAATAGGGTTGTGGTTGGGTATATTTGCATGAATTATATTATTTGGGCAAATTTGGAATGTAATTTATTGGATGCTGATTGGGTGTAAAAAATTAAATTGGATGCAAGATATAGGCTCTACTGGTTTATAGTCCTTTTTCTTCTTTAAATTAATTCCTTTGGAGCTTCTACTTATAACTGGGAATTATATAATAGTAGACAAATAAAATATATTAATAATACCTTTTCACTTGTGGTTTCGCATAAATTAAGATACAAAATTTTGACTTGCAACTAATTGAATAAATATGAAATATAAAATAAGGTAAGAACAATAAAACGTTTTAAAGGTGGTCCTATTAGAAATTATTAAAAAACATGACGACCATAAGACTATCAATTAGTATCATTATTATTATTATTATTATGGTGGTGGTGGAGGATGTGGTTATGGTTGTGGTGGTTGTGGCTGTGGTGGATGTGGTGATGGTGGAAAGGTCTTTTTATGCAGAATTGTTTTATTGGGAAAAGTTGAATAGAGCCTTCATAGAAAAGATTTTCTAACATATGATGATACATGCTAAGGTGCAAGTGTTCATAAATTTCTAATAGGGTAACATGAAAGTGAAGATATGCCTTGAATTCCACTCAAGTTACAATGTTTGCTTCAAATATTGTGTCCGACTGTATGACCCATGCGAGTAAGATTATCTTTTGTGATTTTTAAATAGTGGTGAAATAGTGTAGGACTGCGCTATTGATCAAGGAGATGGAAACCTCCTACTTGATGATTCATGCTCAATTGATTTTAGGAGAAAAGTACAAGGAGAGTTCTAGGTATAACAAAAGAGTGAGTACAGATAGTGTGGACTACTGTCACGATCCAAAGCTTGTCATGAGTGATACCCTCACTTAACTTCTTAAGTTATCGAACTAACAAATTAAACCCCAAATTAAATTTATTATTCAAAAATGAATAGCAATAATAATGCGGAAGTTCAAAACAGATTGAAATAACCAGTCAAATAAACCTCTAAACTCTATTAAATAATATCCTAAAACCTAAATGTCATCACATCAACAACATATATTTTCAAAATAAAAAGTCTAAGATTATTAACGACACCAGAATAAGTAATAAGATAGTCTATGGCCGAATTTTAAGAACATCGTGCTATGACCGATAGAATCCACCAAAAGCTAGATGGAATAGCTGAACCTGAAATCTGATGTTCTGGAGATTGGCTAGAGCTGAGGGAGAGTCGAAGTCGATTGTATACTTTCTGCACTCCAAAAAATAAATAAGGAAAACACAAGTAGGGGTCAGTACAGGGATTATGTACTTAGTAGGTATCATCGGCCAACTCGAACTAGAAACTAATATGCAATTAGTAATAATATAAATAAACTATGCACTTAGTAGGTAGCAATCAACAACAACCATGAAAAAGTTAAAACAACACGAATGTAAGTACCTAACCAGTTATCAATATCAAGATCACACATGATGACTCATGTCTCCAAACCAAGCTATTTTGGTATTTGAGTTCTTTGAGATTGAGTACATTACGTTGTTTATATATGTCTTTCTTTGATATAAACCTGGGACTTACATGTCTACTCACAAGAACAATTTGAAGGAACTCCTCATATACTTTAGAACAATAGGATCATAATTTGGTGGTAAAGCATGTCAAATATAACATATTCCCCGAGTGTATCATAGTTTTGAAAATAATTGTACTTGGGTTGAGGTTTTCGAAAATTCCACCCCTTCATCGATCTCCATAGATTGATATCTTGTTCACTATGATTGAAGATGCGAGGACTAAGGAGTCAACATTTGATGATGAAACTCCTTTGTGACTTGGAGGTGGAACAAGAAATATTAGAAAAAACAACAATTTACATGTTTTAGTTGCTATAGTACTATCTATACCTCTATCATCTACTTAACCATGGTTAGTAGGAAGTCAAGTATGTATGAGAAGTAGAAATCATTCTTTCATGTGCTCTTATTGTGTTACAACGTTCAGAGTAATTGTTTCTTTAAATTGATCATACGAGGTATCACATCATTGAATCGAGACAGGTCATTCCTTTATAGAGCAAGAGCCTAATATCAAACTGAATAACATCTATCAAATGGGAAAAACTAGGACATCAACTTGGAAGCAATAGACTCTCACATGAGACTACATAATTGAGCATTAATTTTCTGCGATTGGATTTGGTTTTTGCATCTTCCTCATTATCTTTTACCTTTTAATCTGCTGCATAAACATTATTCATTAGGTGACCTTATACACCTTGAGCCTTGCGCAACAACTAAATCGAGGAACCCCTATTTAACTAGTTTAAACATCTATTTAATATTTTTTGAAGTGATCATAGTGCTTTAATTTTCAATGCCATTAATTTTATTTGTAAACAAAATGAAACACTTCTCATCAAAAATTCACTAGAAACAATAGGGAAATCGTTGAAACCATTATTTGAGAGATTCGATTTTGACAAAACTATAGGGTTCAGTCGAAATGACTAAATGGCTCCAATTCAAAAATATGCTAAAAATGATCGAAACAACTCTCACGCATCAGAAAAGGATATTATAAGAAAATATCAGCTTCAAATGACATGTGAGAGTGTGTAAAGTGATTACTTTTTGTTCATCTCATGGTGTGGGTTGCTCGAGCTTTTTGAGCCTCGTGATGCATGCTTAGACACCTCCCTTGATGTTGATCATCAATGATCTAATACCATGTGAGAAATATAGTATAAAAATATTATTGATTAGACTATTTATATTATTAAACAAAGAACCTATTTAGATCCCGCTTGATTCATTTTAGTTGCTTATAAACTAAAATATCTTTTAAGTACTTTTGGAGTGTTTAGGTAAAATAAAAATGTGATATTAAGCACTTGTTTAAAAGTAAAAATAACAAACTAAGCAAACAACCATAAGTTAGAAATGTTAAAATACAATCATTTGCCCAATAAGATTCTAAGTACTATTTCTATTCCTATTCTAAGTAGCACTGTATATAATATTTTTGTTCTATTCCTATTCGAACAACATAAAATGTCTCTTCCTTACAACGCTTCTAATGAGCTAAAAAAGTCTAAAATTGCATGACATCATGCAGATCTGTCATGTTGCACATCTATTGTTGGCAATGCATAACGTCACATTATTTAACATGTGAAATCAATTTTTTTAGCTTGTCTAATGTTTCAAATTACTTAAGGTCTCTATGTTATCAATGAATTACATTTAAGTTGAGAGTCTTTGGAAATAACCTTTTGATCTCCATAAGTAGTGGTAAACTTTACATACATTATGCCTCCCTAGACCCAACTTAGTGGGAATCATGGGGTATATTCTTGTTTCATGTTAACAATGAATCCTAGAATTAGATATTTACTTGGTATGAGTCGTGCATACGTTTAACTAGATTGTGATAGTAAGAACATGTCTAGATTAGTCATATTTGTATAGGATTGATCTTGTGAATTTTTATATGCCCATAATGCCAAGTATGTCCACATTTATGCCTAGTTTGAATTCAATATGTATGTTTTAAGAATCGTATCAAGTCATGTGTCAACTTATTAGCTGACCGACATGATTAGTTGTGTAGGGAATCTTAATGCGAGAAACATGCACAAAAATATACAAAGGAAGCAATCTGAATATTCTAGTCAAAAGAGCGCAAGGAAAAAGCTGAAGAAAATGCTCTAAGGCATTTACGTGCTAGTCCCGCGTCGCGGAGAGAAATACATAATGAGGGTCATGAAATTAAATCGAGGCAGAACACCTCATATGCCTCCGTGTCGCATAAAATAATACATTTTCTTGGACGAGAATTTGTAAGGCGTCGCATGCCTGAGACCCATAATTTACCATTTCACCGTTGAGTAGAAATATGCTTTTATTTTATCTTTATAAAATATTCTTTTTCTGGGTTTGATTAACGATGACTTTGGAGTTTTCTGCAGTTTTTAGCGTTCATTCTTAAACACTTCTCTTTTCAATCGTTTGATGAATGAAAAACATTGTATGATTGAATCTTGTATTATGAGTAGCTAAATACTCTTGTTCTAGGGCTGTGGGTACTGGATGAATGTAATCTCTTGAGTTAGGTTTTAGGTTTATTATTGTCTATCACATTAATCTGTCTTATGTTCTTATCTTTGTACCCGAATAATTCTCTTGAAGCTCATTCTCTTCATCAAAAATGATCCGCTTGCCCCAAAATGACCTGGACCAATAGGGAAATCCCAATTCATTGGTCCTTTCGATATAATCAAATAGAAAGCCCCAAGGGCGCCATATTCCCTAGGACGCCAAAACTTGTGATTGAATAAATCTCCTGGGGGTCAAAGGCTCCTTATCCCTCCCTGATCCCTTCCCCTTCTCAATCTCCGATTCATATTGTTCATATAGAAACCATCTCTATCAAGATAGACCAAGCTCCTTTGGCATTATTCTACGGATTCCTCGGTTCGTGCCGAAAAAGCAATGTCACTCTCGATCATTATCAAACTGACTGCAATCTTTTTTCTGTCCGGAAAGATCTCACACCAGATTGCCCGTCTACTTCTAATAGGCCATGAACTATATCAGCAATCATCTCACCGAGTCCATAAGAAGTGATCCCTTTTTTTTTTTCATCTGGTAGCGCTAAAGACCAAAGAGCTTGATCGGAAACCGATTCCGCGAACACCTCAAAAGATAAAGAAGTATCGTTAATCTCTTCACTTGTCCAAGCTCTGAAGTACCAGTTTGTACAAATAAGAATCCCCTTCGTTACATGATTGTTTCTTTCATATAATCGGTTCACGGATCATGGATAACTTTTCTATCATCTGACAGATGTAGCATCAAAAGTACTTCTAGGTAACGGCCTATTTAATGCTTGATCACCATAGAAATAGATCTATTGTCGGAATTGAACTCGGGAGAGGAATAAGAGGATAGAACATGGGGCATAGGGAGCTTGTTGGCCTCTAAGTATCTAGGGTTGATTCATTTATAGGATAGGGGTATACCTAGAGATCTCACTTGGGAAATCATGAAGGTAGATAACTTAATGCTCAATATTTAATCAATGTATCCCCGCTCAACGATATAGTTAGAGTGTTAAGCATTGTAGGTGATTAGACGTCCAGAGACCATGATCATACATCTAACCCTGTGATTCATTGATTCGATATTTAATAATTACCCATTGAAATGATATTGATAGCATTATTTGTGATAAAAGTTGCCGCCCTAGATCTTCCCCAAATCATTGTTCGGAACTCGTCAAAACTGAATCATATTAGTTGAATTTCATTTTAAGTTAGAAGTAGATAATAAATAACTCTTGAAATTTTGAAATTATATTTGTGTTGGACAGCAAGTTAGGAAAATTGTGTAGTTTTAATCGTAAGTCATGAGGATACGATACCCGGGTCTCACAAAGAGACACTTTATTGCTTGTACGATCGTGTGCACTTGTGTGTGTGGTTTCACCGCAACAAGTTGTTGGCATCACTGCCAGGGATTTTAGAATTATAAAGTATTTGATATTTTTTAAATTTTTAATGTAAAATGCAAGTGTTGACAACTTGATCTTAGCATTTCATTGTTGCAGGTTGTTTGAAGCTCACAAATGGTCAATGATCAAGGATTGTTGTCGCCTCTCTCAAAACCTAAAATATTCGTACACAGAAAGGGAAGAGAAGATGAATATACAATTCCTTTTGTTATTTGTGAATTACATCTCCGCTCACAAAAAAATAGGAAATAGAAGAAGAACCAGAAACAATGGTAGCTGTTGAGTAGAAAGTCAGAGACGTGGCAATCCCACGCCCAACCAATGTAACATCTTGCATTTAATAACCTGAAGGTTGTGGGATATATGAACTAAAGAATACTATGGTGTACATCTTGCACTTAAATGGGCAGCTTACTGGTCTCTCACATGAGGATCCATGGTCCACATTCAGAACAACATGGAGATCAGTAAAACCTACACTCTAAATGAAGTGAATAAAGATTATGTAAGGCTCACTCTATTCCATTACTCTCAGCTTGGGAAAGAAAAAATAATGATTGATCTCAGAGACTGCAAATTCAATCACCACCTCGGGCGATCCAGCATAGAAGTTCCTCATTAGATTCTTTCCATCTGGAAAAACACGTAAGTTTAGTAGTTACATTCTAAGCTTCATAAAGAAGGGTGGTTGAAATAAATGATATCTAATGAGGTGTTTGTCCATACCTTCATCGTAGGTTTGGATCCTAACACCATCATTTTGCTCGATTCAGCTGCATGTGCAAAAGCCTTAGAGAAGACATAGGTTGAACTAAAAACCTTTCTGAACTAGATATCTCAGGGTAATCCAAAGTGGAATGGAGGCGGACTAAAACTTGTTGTTCAAAAAACTGCAGGTGTTAAGGAATAGATGTGATAACTTCTCTTACTGCACACATTTCTTCCAAGAAGAATATGGTGAGTACATATTTTTGCATCCTAGCAGTGCGACAAAAACCCTCACAAGTTAATGTAGTTGAATAACCACAAACATGGTGTGAGATTTGTACAAGAAGTGATCACAGTGTAGAGATATGTGGTGCTAACCCCAGACTCTGTAAATTTTGTATGAAATTCCTAGAGAAGAGGATGCCAACAAAACTATGCGAACTCATATAACCCAAGTTGGCGAAACCACCAAAACTTTTTTGGCGTGGGAATCAAAATAAAAACTAAAGGCAAAATGACCACAAGGTAGTTTGCAAGGGTACCAACTGCAGATGCAAAGGAAACAACCCAAACATCAATCCAAGAACATAAGCGTGGAGGAGATGTTGAAAAAGATAATGGATGATCAAGCCCTGTTAGCTGCTGATGTGACAAACAATCAGTTAGATGCACAGAACCTAGAGAAGCAATCAGGGCAGTTTGTTAGTGCCTAGAACTCACGACCACAAAGAGGTCTTCCTGGCAACACCGACCCAAATACTAAACTGGTGAACGGGATAATTACACGAAGTGGGTTGAAATTGAAGGAGTTAGATCTAAACGAAGGGACAATGATGTGGCAGAAAAAGAAACTAAACCAAAGAGGTGCACCTAAAGAAAATGAAACAGTTGCACCAACAGAAAAAGTGCAACCAATAGTTACACCACCTCCTCCATTTCCTCAGAAGTTCAAGAAAAAAAAGGAGGATGAATGTTTTGTTAAGTTTCTATCTCATTTTAAAAATATTCATATTAATTTTCCATTTGTGGATGTTTTGCAGGGTATACCCAGGTATGAAAAGTATGTGAAGGAGATTTTGGCTAATAAAAGGAGGCTGACAGAGTATGAGACTGTTGCGCTCAGTGAAGAATACAGCTCTAAAATCCAAAATAGGCTATCCATCAAACATTAAGATTCAGGTAGCTTCACAGTGCAGATTACTATAGGGCAGAGCATCCATGCCTAAGGGTTGTGTGATCTGGGAGAGAGCACTAATTTTTTGTCGACTTCTTTGTATAAAAAGCTGGGGTTGGGTATTTCTAAACCAACCACCATACTTTTGCAGTTGGCGGATATATTTGTCGCTACACCGGAGGGTGTAGTGTAAGATGTATGATGTCAATCTTTCATGATATGGTGGAAGACTTTGTTTAATGTGTGACTTCTCGGTGTTTGGTGAGTCTTTTGATCGTTGCGTAACTAACCTTGACAGAGTCCTTACTATGTGCGAGGAGACTAATATGGTTCTGAAATTGGAGAAGTGCCACTTTTTTGTCAGAGAAGGCACTGTGTTTAGGCACTAGGTCTCCAAAAGTGGGAATGAGGTAGGCAAAGATAATGCGGAAGTGATTGTCAACGATGTAGTTAGTGTGTTAAGTATTATAGGCGATTAGAGGTCGGGAGACCAGGATTATACATCAAACGCTGTGATTCAGTTATTCGATTATTCATAAATACCCATTGATATAATATCAATACCATGATTCCTGATAAAAATTGCATCCCTGGATCTTTCCCCAATAGTTGTTCAAAACCCGTGAAATTGAATCATATTAGTTATATTTCATTTTATGTTTGAAGTAGATGATAAATAACTCTTGAAATTTTGAAATTACATTTTTGTTGAACTGCAACTTAGGAGAATTCAGTAGTTTTAATCGTAAGTCTCTGTGATATTCGATACCCGGCTCTTAAAAAGAACCCCTTTATTGTTTATATCGCGTGCACTTGTGAATGATTTGACCGCAACAAGGATCAATAACACAATTGGTTATTTTGAATTATTCTTAGTTTTTCATCAAAGGTGCTACCTAATGGTCAACAAAGTGGGTTGGTATCCATGACATCCAAGGTTCAAAACTCAATAATAGCATACCTAGTGTAATTCCACAAATGAGGTCTGAATAGGGTATTGTGTATGAAAACTTTACCCCAACAAGGTAGTATGATTGAGCCCACAAGATATTGTCACGTAGGACGAAAAGGGGTAGAAAATTATGAATAAAATAAGTTCAGGAGAGTAATAGGACCTTAGTATAGTATGAGTGTGTTTTTGAGAATTCTGGCATAGGTTGCGGGGTACTTGTGAATTATCCCAAATATCTTATATATGCCTATTTATTGTTGAGCAGTGCAAAGTTACATTATTAAATTTCACAACTTACATTAATAATATTTAACTATTTTTTTTTTATCCATCTAAAAATAGGTTTTCTTAAAAGGAAAAATTCTCCATTCATCCATCATGTTAATAGCTTGTGTGGCTATAGTAATGCATTACTATAACTACTTTTTCATACTTTAAATTAATCTGAAAACTTGGAAAGTACTATTTTATAAAATGTCTTTACCAACAAAATATAATCCACTATTTCACCTTTGCTATTTTCTAAGGGGATTGAATTCTTTCAGAGTGGACAAAAGAAAAATATATCACTTTTGGTAAGCATTGACGGGTCTCTATTAGGCTGATTGAGGAATAATTAATTTATTTCTGTGTTGCATTGACTATGAGGGGAGAGGTAATATCAATCTAGGTATAAAAACTCACAAGAAACATAAGTTACCTTGAATTCTGGAGACTTGGCACAATGAAAAATAGAACACTTTGCAGCTCCACTATGAATGCGAGCAGTTCCACCTCGATACAACTAAAAATTATAGTTATATGATAGCTCCATTCAAACAGTTATATCTCTCACTTTGTAAAAGTTCCTATCCTTGTTTCCGATAACACTGTCAATTTCCCTGTTTCACTTCACAATTTTGTAGGCTTGGAAATTAAGAAACACACAGTATTAGTAACATCAATAAACGTCACTTAACAAACTCAACACGATATGTATCTTATTTAGTTTTCGTCACCTCAATAACTGATATTCCGACAATTACCATGACTAATTAATGATTCTTGCAAAACATCCTTTTTAAGTATCATCAATGAAATAATCAGTATACAATGAAGTTTTGTACATGTCCTTGAGCTATGCACACGTTATATTAAATTATTGTAGTAATATATTGATGCATTGATAAAAAATCTTTATTATCGAACAACTTACCATTAGCTTCACATTCATCGAAAATAAAGACTGTTATAAATACATATATAGACTAGTATACTTTCATATGATTTTTGCAGAGCTCAAGGAAAAATAAATAGTTTAATTGAATGCCTATTAGAATGTGACTAAGATGGTCTTACATAATGACTTCACAAAAATTACCAAAAATTATGGAAGAGATTTTTTGCTGATCAAGGATCTATTACTAACTTTGCTGCTATAATACCAACCAATAATAAGAGGGATAACACTCAACTACACTTCATCAAATACTATGTGTAGGCGATCACAATCTAGTATAAACAAAACGAAGAGTTAGGGTCGATATCATAGGGAGTGATAAGGTAAAGAAATTAACTATAAAGTAAAAGTTGTGTTCTAAATGATTTTATGAATAGGATTTGTCGGAACAAGTAGAGTATTTTGTAGGGGTTTACACAAGTATGAAATGGTGGAGAAAAATATGTCAATCAAGAACAATAAAAACAGGGAATAATCAAGTAGAGCGGGATCAATTAAATGCAAATTTAACTAAATGGGTGATTACTTATTATTGAAATTTTATGATGACTAGACTTTAGATTTAATACATATCTCTCAATCAACTATCGCGACTCAAGCGAGTTCTCCCAAACCTTGACAAGCAAAACTATTATAAACAACCCAAAATCCTCCATTAATCTACTCTCTCGATCTAGATTGGTATTATAAAATTGTCATTCACTCTCTCAGTTGAACCCACGACTACCCGATAACTACAAACATTAATTGATATTTTTAATTCTTAAACTTTTTTCGCAAGCAAGAAAACAATGCCAGACTAGAACTGCATGGATTCTTACAATTCATGAATTAGAACTCAATTATCAATCAAACCCACTTCAGAATAGCAATCAAATCATTAATTACTCATACCCATAAGCCAAAACATAATCAAACCCCCTAGAATGGGGATAAAAGCCACATATTATAAAAACGTATTAAGATATTATTAACTACGTCCTCTGTAAGCTGGTCAGTAAAATCAAAGGATTTACAATGCTCCAAATTAGCTTACGATCGAAACCCAAATAGACAATGTACTTAAAAACTCATACGACGATATAAGCAGATTGTTGCCGACCAGGCCGGCGATAGCAGAACTCTCCTCTTCATTTCCTATTTAGCTTGAGTCATAACCCTATTCATGATGTGATACTATGAGATCAAGGTAAGGATTTCGGACCTAGTCGGTGATATGCGAATTGTCCTTTTGATTTGCTTGTATCTTTACTGATTGTTTGTGAAACTAGGCGGGCTGGGATTCCTTCGCCAATCCGATTGGCGTGTGCTGAAGGGTGCTTTCCATCGCCTAGTTGTTTTTTCCCAATGAATGGCACGATGTAACATTAGGAGAGTTTAAGGGCCACTCGACTATCCTCAACGTACTTTCTTTTTTTCTCTCTTTTGCCCGTTAGTGTCCTTGCATTGCAATTTTCTTTTTAGCTAAGAATAAACGCATAAGAATCCGTTTAGAGCATAACATTGGCACTCACAATAGGTATCTTATTCAATTTTCGTCACCTCAACAACTGATATTCCAATAATTACCATGACTATTTAATGATTCTTGAAAAACATCTCTTTTAAGTACCATAAATGAAATAATCACTATTCAATGAAGTTATTTAAATATCCTTGAGCTCTGCACACTTCATATTAAATTATAGTAGTAATCTGTTGATGCATTGATAACCATCTCAAGAATAAACAACTTACCATGAGCTTCATAAGTTATCGAAAATAAAGATAATTATAAATGCATATGTAGACCACTACTATTCTTTAATATGATTTTTGCAGAGCTCAAGGACAAATAAATAGTATAATTGAGTGACTATTAGAATGTGCATAAGGTTGTCTTACATGATGACTTCACAAAAATTACCAACAAATATGGAAGAGATTTTTTGCTAATCAAAGATCTACTACTAGCTTTGCTGCTATACTACCAACCAATAATAAGAGTGATAACACTCAATTACACTTCACCCAATATTATGTGTAGGATATCATAATCTAGTTTAACAAAACGAAGAGTTAGGGTCGATACCATAGGGAGTGATAAGGTAAAGAAATAAATTTTGAAGTGAAAGTCGTGTTTTAAATGATTGTAGGAAAAGGAATTGTTAGAGCAAGTAGTGTTTTTTGTAGGGGTTTACACAAATATCTAATGGGGGAGAAAGGTTTGTCAACCAACAACTATTATAATATAGAATTATCAAGCAGAGCGGGATAATTTAAATTCCAATTTAACTTTATGGGTGATCAGTTATTAGTCTACTCTCTCGAGCTAAATTGGTATGATAAAATTGCCATTCACTCTCTCCGTTTAACCCAAAACTACCCAATCACTACAAAGATTAATTGATAGTTTTAATTCTTAAACCTATTTCACAAGCAAGCAAATAATACCACACTAGAACTGCATGGATTCTTACAATTCATGAATGAGAACTCAAATACCAATCCAACCCACTTCAGAATAGCAATCAAATCATTAATTACAAATACCCATAAGCTAATTAAAACACATAATCACAACCCAAAGAATGAGGATTTTAGCCACACATTATAAAAAATATGAAGATATTATCAACTACGTCCTCCATAAACAGGGCAGTAAAATCCAAGGCTTTGCAATTATCCAAATTAGCTTACGATTAAAAGACAAATAGAAAATCTACTTAAAAACTCATAAAAATAGTCTTTCCATACAAAAAACAATGTTGGAATCCAATTATCTCTCTTTGAAAGTCAATTTATACGTTTCTAGATTTTGTCCTTCAGGGTCATTCGGCGGAATGAGCAAAGTGTGGCCAACCTGGTTGGCGTTGTGCAAAATTCTCCTCTCCATTGCCTATTTATCTTGATTCATCACTCTATTCGTGATGTGACATTACACGATCAAGGTCAGAATATCCAACGTGGTCGGTGATATGTTACTTGTCCTTTCTAATTTGTTTGTATCTTGACTGACTGTTTTATGAAATTACGCTTGTTAAGACTCCTTTGCCAATCTAATAGGGTGAGTCCCATCGCCTAGTTTTTCTTGTCCAATGGATAGCTCTATGTAATATTAGGAGAGCTTAAGGGCTACTCTAAGAATCTCCAATTGGCCTCAGCGATCCTCAACCCTGTTTTTCTTCTCTCTTTTAACCGTTAATGCACTTATGTTGGTATTTTGTCTTTCTAGCTACAAATAAACACATAAGCATGAATTTATTGCATAACATAGGAATTGAGGATACTAATACTATGATAACAAGCCCTAAATGATTAAAAATCCCAGACTCATCAACATCCTAACTTAAACTTTGGCTTGTTCTCAAGTAAAACACAAGACCAATCAGTTCAATAAGAATGTCTACAAACAGTGCTACTCAAGACTCAACACGAATGAACACATCAGGTTCAAACTACTCATGTAATGATCGATTGTGCACTCTAATTTTTGAACTGTGTCTAACCATTATCAAATAGAATTTAAGCTCACAATTCTTGCTTCAAATGCAAGGTCAAGCTCGACAAACACATTTTAATGCCCTCTCACCAAGAATGATTTTATGCTCACACATAACTAATCAACTTTATAGAATTTTTTGAATCAAAATCAACTCTCGTGCTTCCAAATATTAACACATGCATGAATCTACCTTAGTCTTGCCCTTATTTTCCTATCTCCCTTATTTTAAGCTACTCAAGATCACAAAGGTCTTTCAAGAAGTGAATGGTATGATCATTTTATTTCATTGATTTATACCTTCATGAAGCACGACTTGCACTTCTCTTCTTCTACTTTTCTTTCACTTTCTTTATCTTCACATTATACCCTATGATATTTTAAAATGATTCATTGGACACCCCATTTCTTTTGTCCATTTCATAAACGTTTTTTCAAAAATTCTTTTCTTTTACTGTCTTTTTCTTCTTTCATTTATGTAGGGCATGTTTTTCACACTTATTGATTATCCTTCTTTCTTACCACACCTACAACTTAGTATTTTTACCTAAGTTTTCTATTCCAAAAAAAAATTCTTCATGAAGGTTATGACTGATGGGACAAAGAGGTCACTGTTAATCATGTTTCATCCAAAGAAGAAGGATAGGATCAAATGTTGTCAAGCTAGGTTCACACTCTCACAAGGTGGTCACAAAAAGCTGTGATATCAATTTTGGTTCACTCTTCAAAATATTTGCCTAAGATCATCCCTATTATTTTATTATATTAATCAATTGATCTAACAAAGAAAGTTATAGGTATAATCCAGCATATGTATTAATAAAATATCGCCGCACATGGCATGCAACATAGTCACAAAATAAGATTATACAATTTTCAGCTTGCGTGTAACAATAATAAAAAAAATCAACTCAACAACGGACTAGTCACAAAGATATTCTAGGAGTTCACAAATGACTTATGCAACTCAATTTGCCTCATCGGAGCCATAAAAACATATTATTCAATCGATAGCAAGATTGAAGCCATCGGTATTGATCATAATTGACACTAAAAATTTCAAGAGAACAGTAACATTCACAAACATCAAGAGATGGTATAAAACCCCTACCCCACCAAATACACCTAACATTGGCATCAATGGAAGATTGGAAAATAAAGACATAATTAAAAAGGAAAGAGCACTGAACGAAAGGAAAAGGTATGGGAGAAATCTTCACTATTTGGCAAATTGGTAAAGTTTGCTAGAGACCACCGAACCACGTAGAGTACCACCGAACATCATGTTGCTCGCCAAAAGTTCAAACACAATGGGGCTGCAGGTGTTACTAAAAGGCGATAAAAATTGGGCTCACCAAACCCCATCAGTGCACCGCCAAATAAACTTGCAGCTTTGCCGAATTTACAAGAACAATGGTCCTCCATAGCTATTTTCAAAAGTCAAACCAAATCGCGACCGCCAAACGGCTCAACGGACATCTGAAATGGTTGTAGCATCGCACAATCACTAGTCCTTGCACATTGAGTACACATTATTTGAGAAAAACTAAAGCTTGAGTTGTGCCTTATTTTACGTTGTGACACGTCGTGGAAATGCTTTCAAGAATATTTAATATACACCACTTCAATTACTAATATTTCATGAATTTGTCAAAGTAGAGCTTCAAAAACTGTCCGTTCACCTTGAAAGTTGGTCCGTCTTTACCTTATACTTCAACTGCCCCATTTGTGAAAACTCGAGATACTTTGAATGGGCCAGACCAATTTGATTTGAGTTTACCTGAGAAAAGTCTCAAACAAGAATTGTATAGCAAGACAAAATAACTTACTAGTAATTCACGCTAAAGGATTTTGGCTTCATACCAGCTTCTTTATTTTCTCCTTATATAGTATTGAACTTCCATACTCTCTAAACTGGAATTCCTCCAACGCATGAAGTTTATTTACTACCCATAATAACTTGTTATACCATGTGTATAATCATTATTATATCCAATTGGCACTAAATATTGGAAATGATAGCACAATAATTAAGAAGTCTAAGAAGCTATTGCATGAAAATAAGCTAAAGTTTAAGGATTATCATACAAAGAGTGCAACATACTAGCCACCAAGTGTATTAATATAAGATAAAGATTTAAGATCAACACAAGAAGGAATTCAATTAACTAGTAAGGAATCGTGATCAACGAGAAGAAAGGAAAGGATTGAAGTTCACTTTCACCCTAAAAACTCATTTTGAGTAATATGAAGAAATGATGTTACTCCTACTAGTTGGACCTTCAATAAAGAAAAAGAAATCAACTAACCTTATTACAATATAGGCATATTGTAATTGAAAATCACTTAAAATGCAAAGGGGTTACATTTGTTATACAATGTAATCCTTAAAATTATAAGACTGAAAATAAGAAAATAATAAATCATTAGTTACATTATCGTGTGTATTCTTCACTAGCGAGTAAAAATTAATTGCCCTTCATTAACTAGGGGTACATAATCAGGGACATGATTTAGTCCAATAATTAGTTATATGACTTATATTTACTTATTTCAATACACCTATTGTAAGGATGACAATGAACCCCTTGCTGTATAACAAAGATTCATTAAAATAAGTCTATTCATATGGAATAATGATGTTAATAGATTCCTATTCTTTGTTGAATGTCCAACTTATAGAAGGAGTAAGACCATTTATTCATATTATTCAAAATAAGTTTTTAGTGCGAAAGTGATCTTCAATCGTTTGTTCTAGTAATTATTTCCTTATCAATTAATTGCATTCTCTCTTGTTAATACTCAAACTTCAGCTTATTTTCATACACTTACTTCATAGTTAACTGCATTCAATCTTATGGTAATCCTTAAACTTAAACTTATTTTGCTGTGACTACATTTTTTCGTAATAAGAATTAATATTCTTCGTTAGAATATTCATGCTAAAATGGATATTAACATATTTCTATACAGTCATGGTCCAAAAGTATTGGTGGGTAAAAGGAAGATATGTGAACTCAATTTTGTAATTATCTTGTCAAAGCATAAAAGGAAGAATTTTCTGTTAGTTTAAAATAATGGTTTTTTGTTATGTTTATGTTCATCCTTTTATATGTTCTATAAGAGGGAGAACAAGAAAAATAGCTCTTAAAATGATTGAGAGGTATGTTTCAGTTTCATTCATAAGGATATATTGTGTCGTACTTCTTTATCTGTTCATTCATGTGATTTAAATATTTTTGGCTTGCAAGTTTGAAGCTTCCAATCTCTTTAATTGAGTTCAAATAAATTACAAAAAAGAAGAGAGAAGAAACTTTTTCGTAAATAATGTCTTGATTTGGATTTGAATTACTGCTCATTTTACTTATTCGTGGAAAAAGGAAGTCAATTGAATTCGAAATGTTCTTAGATACCCTGTAGACATATAAACATAAAGAAAGAGGGATTGTCATTATTTATGAAGCAAATATAGGGTACTGACCGTGAATGGAAACTTCTTGTGGGGAAGATTGTCAATGATACTGACCACCACTTGTGTTGTAAATTAGATTGCTTTGGCTTAGTACGGTTGAATGATGCTCTATATATTTGTACATTTTCACCATGGTCATATATTTTTGTAAGCTAACAACAAATTCTTTGTTGGTAGTGCACAAAGTTTGTAGTACATTTGTTTTATGTTGATAAAATAGCAAAGAAGTTTTCTGTCTTGACACCTTACGATAAAATCAAAATTTCCATGTCATGCCATTAAGTTTTATCTTGGCAAGTTTTTTCTTGGCAAGGTGTTAAACGTCCTTTAAGATCTGTTAGAAACAATCATCAATCTAACTTAGGATTGTTAAAATAGGATAGGAAATAAATTGATTACTTCATCCGTATTTAAAGAAAACATAGTGTTCAAGTAAGAAAAACATCACATATATGTGCTAACGAAACAGAAAAGAAGCTAAATACTTCAAACTTTGTTAGTGCAGAAATATCGAGGAAGCTAGATTTATATTGAGTTGTGGCATTAAATTTTATAGGGAAGAACACATGACCTATAATATTCCAAACTTAACAAAAAAACACTATATCATTTAAACACATTTTATAAACAGGAATAGACAATTGCAATATAATCATCAAGTTGGAGCATAAACTGATTTATACAAACTAAAACACAACCGCTAATTAATTCATACTGTCCCAAACTATGTTGGAATTTAATTTAGATCTCAAATAATCAAAACAAAGATTTTTTTTAACATTACTTTCATTATTGCTAAATTATGCAATAATCACTCCCAACAAATAAATTTCTTAGAGAACAAATATAATGAAAAAATTATTTCCCATATATCAATTTCATAAAGCACACATAGCGTTTTTATCAGAGACGAAAAATAGAAAAAAGAGGCGAAAAAAACCTTTTACGAGCACCGAATGAGGGCTTCTTGGATCCTCCAACCGATATATTTTTTTTTTCAAATAAAAACGAGTTTGGCTCAAGCTAATTAAAATGCGAAGTACTTGTTATGGTAAGTCCAACAGAGAAAAACATTGCTAAAAGAAATTAGAAGGTGTAATCAAGTTTTTCCTTGAAGATTGCGGCTGAAAAATGTACCCCTAATGGATTCCATATGCTTAAAGGAGTAGAAAACTAGGGTTCTTAATTTTACATTTTCGGATTTGATAATCTTGGGTCTAAAAATGGAAGTTAAAAGAGCTTCTTGATAAAAAAAATCTTCAAAAAGTTGATCATTTCTGTTAGTGAAAAAACGTACAAGATAATAAAATTGCAAGATTGAAACTGAAAATAAAATGATGAGACACTTAATATCTTCTGGCTGAGGCGCGGATATTCCGTCTCTTTAAGGAGGATTCAAGCTCCTGCAGCAAATGTTTCACCGGTCCTGCAGTAGTCTTCTTTGACTATCCCCTCAAGAAGACAACAACAATTCATAATGTATAAACTCAACAACTCTGGACAAGAGTTGATCCAAAGCTCCACCAAGAAGAACACCTCCTTTCAATAATAAGGAACTCTCTTTTAGACTAACTCTTCACTCTTTGTTTTCTCTTGTGTTTGTGTGTACAAAACCAAATGAAGAACCACCACTTTTAACTTCAAGAAGTCTTTCCTAGCATTTAATAAGAAGATAATGGATGTAGTAAATATATTGAAGACAATGGTTTAGAAGTTTCGTAGGTTACAATAGGAGTTACATAGGTTACAAAGAGTAATGTAGGAATTAAGAATGAAATAAAGTGATGGATAAACAATGCTGAAGGATGATGTAGAGTTATCCCATTCCAATGTTTATTGGAATGTTTTAACCCACAAGGAATCAACAAATAAAGCCTAAAAGTAATGAAATTACAGGCTATTAAGTTAAAAGATCGAATAACATGAATTATATTGGTAGTTTAAAACACAAATGCTACCAATTGTCATTCTATCACTCCCAAAATAAAGCATTTAATATGTTAATTATTAATATTAAAATGCTAATAACCTGACACAATTGGCACCAACTCATTTTAATATTAGATAAGAGAGTATATTAAGTGAAGGAAGACTACTATGCATAATGAAGGTGTGCTCTGCATTGAACCTCCACTTAGTGAAATAGTAACTTTTACTCCAGGAGTCGTAGTGGTATCAGACTTGAAATATGACGCCATTATTCGAAATAAAAAATCATGCTCACACATAATAATCAAGGTGTGACAGAAACATTAACCACCAGCACGTTATGGCCATGGCTATCCGGTTTCATGAGTGCATTTGAGAATAAGGCCCACATTCTCATCGGAAGAACCTACTTCACACACATCACATAAGTGAAATCTGTTGAGAGTGCTCCTGTAAGATTAACACTCCACCGATATGGGCTAACAAATATTCATTAAGAGTTTTATACTCAAACTTTCACAACTACAGGCAAAAAATGCCACTCACACATAGGGAGGGAAAACATAGGCATTTTTCACAACAAGTCATCATATGATTCGTTTTCCCTTTGAACTTGGTTAGAGGATCTCTAGTCCCCGGGGGGGTTACTAATATATGACTCAAGGATTTGTAGGCTTCAATCCCATCCCCGCGATGTGCCCAGGACATTTCTCTGTTAAGCCTATAAGAGGATTTGCAAGATTATCACAAGATTTGACATAATCAACATTAATGGTACCATTGCAAACACGATCTTTACATTACGTTGCTTCCTCCTTATAGGTTGGATTTATAGTTTGTAATAACGGTTTTGAACTCTACAATTGCAGCATGGTGCTTATCACATGAATTTATTAAAATAGAGGAACGGTTTCAAAAATCAGGAATTTGAAACAACAATGAATATCTTAACCCAATTCGCTTCCTCACTAGCTGCGCTAAAACAATTAGTTCAACCTCCATGGTAGAGTTAGCAATATATTTTGGTTTTTAATCTCCAACAAACTCACAACCACCTAAAGTAAGACATAAACCCCAGTGGTAGACGAAACATCACCTGACAAGTGTTCCAATCGGGCACTTAACGCCTGCCAAGTACAGCAGGATATTTGTTATAAAACGAACACAAATTTTTCGTTCCAATTAAATATCTCATAACTCTGTTATAGCCTGACAATGTTCATTACTGGATTGTGTAAACCGCCAAGTTTTTCCTACTGCATATTGCAATATTCAGGCCTAGTGTAATTAGTCACATATCTCAAACTTCCGATTTTACTAGGCATATTCTTTTGATTTCATTGGCATCATTTCACTTCAAAGACAGGAGATAAGTGAACTCTGAATCAAAGGAGTAGTAGCAACATGCTTGCAATCATGAAGGTATATTTTTCAAAAAGTTTCTAAACATAATGACTGGTCAAGGAAATTCCCCTCAAACATGTTCTTGTATTGTTATTCCAGAATAAAATTGCCTCAGCAAGACTTTATATTCAAAATGGTTCTAAGAACATTTTTAGCTTCACAATAAACATTCATGTTAGAGCCAAAGATAAAACAAATCATGTCAACATATAGGAAAAATGGTCCACATGTGAATTATTCCAAGATTATGATATATGAAATTATCACACACATTTGTTTGGAAACCATTTCAGTCATGCAGGAATCAACTTTCATGCCATTGCTTTGATGCCTGGTTCAAGCCATATTAGGGATTTAGTAAGGTTACATCTTTGCTTACTTTGCCTTGCTCAAAAAAACACTCGGGGTCAATCCATATTAAATTTATTCATTTAGATCTCCATTAGAAACGCCGTTTTTTTACATCCATTTGATGAAGTTACAAATAAAAAATTGCAGCAATAGAATAAAAGTCTATTGATGAATTCTGGTTACGGAGAAAGAGAAAAAGTATCAAAAAATTTAGGCCTTCCGTTTTTTAAAAACTTTTTGCAACTTAACCTAGCCTTGTTATTTATCAATAGAACCAATCAGATTGTAACCTTTTGTCCTTAAGGACCCATTGCAACCCAATTGTTTACAACACGGTGGGGTTAAATCAACGAACTTAAAAGTTTTATTAAATTAGAGATTTTCAATTTCATCAGTTATAGTCTATTTCCAAAAAATTAGATCATATAAGATTAATTGTTCTTTAAAATTTAGCGGGTCATTTTCAACATAAACACATAAAAATCAGAACGGAAAAGTTTCCTACTCTAGCTCTTTACTTCTTATTAAACTCAAAATCACCACCTTCTTATTTTTCAAAGTTGAAACAGAAATAGGTAGTGACAAATATTTTGTTCAATCCTTGACCCCACTATTTTGGTGGTAGCAAAGGAAATTATTTTAATGATAAAAAAGCGATCACCCAGATTCTATTACAATATTATCTTCAAGAATTAAAAATCTAAGGTTGTTACTATTTGAAGATAACCAAGAAAAGCAAAAGAGTAACTTCTTACCCCACTTTGTATTCTTGGGATCCATTGGCCTCAAGGAGTTTTACGGGATTTTAGACAAACCCGAACAACTCTTATAGATCCCAAACATGGCTTGAACTTTCCAACAATTCAAAAAGGGTTATGTCAATTTAGACTTTTTATGAGGCACACGATTCAAACTAACAAGCAGTTAGATAGTTCACCCCAAAAATAGAAAGGTGAATGTGGACTCAAAAGCATGACATTAGTCAATTCAACCAAGTTCTATTTTTCCTTTCTGTACTCCATTAGACGAAGGGAGTAAGGAGGAGTAGTTTCATGAATTATTCCCAATTATCTAACAAAATAATTAAACTCATTTGATTCATATTCCGGCCCTATGCACTTCTAATTCTTTATTTTTCTTCCAAACAATTTTAAACCTCATGAGATAAGTTTTTTTTTAAAATTTTCAAACAACATCACTTTTATTTTTATCAAGAGGTAAACATATATAAAATTAGAAAAATCATTAAATGAAAGTTGATAAAATATCTCATACCTCCACGAGTTTAGAATACCACCCAAGTTCAAAAATATCAGTATGAACTTAATTCTAACAAATCCAATTTTTTTTTACTTGAAAATGGAGGCCTTTTAGTGATTTTGAATTACTATAAGCCTCAAACTTTTCAAAATTCTTTTTTAAACCATTGGGCTTAATTCTAAACTACTCATGATTCATCAAACATACCGATCATAATATGACACAAACGCGCATGCCAAAAAATTAGTAGAAGAAAGGCATATAAACAGGAGAAGGAGAAGAAGTTTTATTTCCATTGCAACATTCCAACTTAAAGATCCCCTTTCACATGCAACCCTGCCCACAAAAAATACCTTTCTCACTATTACATATTGATCGATTCAATACTCTATTTAAAGCCTGCTTATAAGATGAAAACTGACATAAAATAATATTTTTGATTATAGAAGGGAGCGTGTTAAAGTAACATCTTTCAATGTTAATATCCTTCCAGAAGTAAAACACAATTCAACATCTCCCTTTCAAAGCACTTGAGTAGTGTGATCATCACCAAGCATGATGGTTTTGGGCTCCTCAAACTGATTATATTTTTTAAACCTGTCTTTGTGATAACAGACATGACGGCTTGCTCCAGAATCAACCCACCATCCATCAACATTCTAAACCATGTGTATGTCGGTAATCACCGCCACAAAAGTTTCTTCGATAACATTTGCCTGAGGGTTAGGAACACGTTTACGGAATCTGCAAAATTGAGAAATATGCCCAGTCTTGCCATAAACAAAGTATTGTCCCTTTTCTTGAACTTTTGATTTTGTTCTTTCACCATTCTTTTTCTTGGGAGGTCTACCATTATTTTTGTTGAATTTTTTCTCCTTAGGCTTTACAGAAGTATTTTTGTGAGTTTCAGGAGTAGCATTATTCGAAGTAATTAAATTTACCTTCGATGTAATGTGGTTCTCTTCTGTTTGTAAAAGTGCATCTTGGCCGCTTGCTTCTTCTTCCATGCGGATTTTCACTATCAAGGTTTCAAGAGAAGTTTCCTTTTGTTTGTGACGCATAGTTTTTTGAAATTCCTTCCATGAAGGTTATCTCCAATTTAAACCTCTTCGTACCTAAGCTATCCTGATTTACTTGAGCCTGATCTACCGCTGATTTGTTGTCCACCATTTGGAAATGAAAAAATCTACTAGTTGCATATTTTTTCGCTCCAGCCTCTTCGGTATCATACTTACTCTGCAATGTCTTCCAAATTTTCTTTGAACTAGAGTAAGTTATATCATAATATTCATAAAAATTATCAGATAGACAATTAAGAAGATAATAGCGACACTTATAGGAATCACCATCGTACTTTTCCATTTTCTATAGATGAGAAATAGTTTCATCATCATTCATAGTGATGATGTATTCTTTATTCGGATTCTTCTCGGTTAATACAAAAGAAACATTGAGAAGGCTTAAGTAGAGAAGTACTTTAACCCTTCCATCTCTTGAAATGGTTACCATTGAACCTAAATGGCTTGTTAAGATCTCCCATCTTGACATCCGCGGTTTCTTCAATTGTAGCCATCTTTGAATATCATTAAAATTGTTAGTGAAAAAACTTACAAGATAATAAAATTGCAAGATTACAATTGAAAATAAAATGAAGAATTTAATCTCTTAAGGCTGAGGCGCGATTATCTCGCTCTCTTTAAGGTGATTCAAGCCCACTACATCAAATGTTTTCAACGGTCCAGCAGTAGTCATCTTTGACTTGTCCCCTTCAGGATACAACAACCTTCACAAAGTATAACTCAAACACTCTAGACAAGAGTTGAGTACAAAGCTCCACAAAGAAAAACATCTCCCTTCAACTAATAAAAACTATCTTTTAAACTAACTCTTTCACTCTTTGTTTTCTCTTGTGTTTTGTGTGTACCAAACTAAATGAAGACCACCACTATTTATACTACAAGAAGTCTTCCTAGCAATGTATAGGCAGATAATGGAGGTAGTAAATATTGAAGATAATGGCCTAAGGAGTTTCATAGGTTACATAGGATACAATAAGCATTACATAGGTTACAAAGAGTAATGGAAGAATTAAGAATGAAATAAAGTGATGGATAACCAATGCTAATGGATGATGTAGAAGTTATCCATTCCAATGTTTATTGGAATTTTTTTATCTCACAATGAATTCAACCGATAAAGCCAAAAGTAATGGCATTACATGGCTACCAAGTCAAAGATGAATAACATGATTAAATTGGTAGTTTAAAACACAAATGCCTACCAATAGTCATTCTTATCACTCCAAAATAAAGTAATTTAATATGTTAAATATTATTATTAAAATGCTAATAACCTACGAATTTCTCTAAAATTTCAAAACTATTTTGATCTCTTATGACACTGATTAAAGGAGATGATAAAAAAGATAAATCATGATCATATATATATATGTAAAATGATGATTTTAATACAAAAAAAAATTAACTCAATATTAAACTAAAACTAACTATGTATGAAAATAGCCTCTATAGTGGATGAGAAATACTAGGACAAGCCCCAGCTAAATCTAGCAAAAACTGAAATTAAATGACTAAAAGACTAAAATGAAACTCTAGACTATTTTCCTCGGAGAATGATGACTCACCACGGAATCTGCTGAACTAGAGATCGGAAATCGATCTATGCGTGATCTAGATGCGAAGAACCTAAACCTACATCATGAGAAGATGTAACCCACATATGCGTCAGTACTTGTAAGGTATTGAGCATGTAGAATAGAATAAAGCTGAAATAAAATATAACTGAACAAGCACAAACACAAGTGTAGTAATTTTAACATGATATACTAAAATTTTGAGCTAAATGAATGCAATGACCAATTTATAACATACTGAAACTGAATACTCAATATACAAATAAATTGTCAATGCAAGAGAGTCTGACTGAACTGTGGGAGCTACTAATAACTATTAATGAAACCACATGATCTAAATGTGGAGTCCAATGTATATGCTCTATCGAGAGGACACAATATACTTTTCCAGAGGTATAAATACATATCGACTTGATCACTAAACTGATGCCCACAGAGGGGACTTACAACCTTTTTGACTAGTATTTCTGGGACTAATTGGGTACGCTAAATCCTAGTCCAACTCGGTATTATGCTACTCCCATCAATTTTTGTAATTTATTGATAATGCCTGAATTTTATGTAAATACTGGATAGCTCAAAACTGAACATGCAAACTGAGAATGCAACATTTAATCTGATAATGATGTATTAAAAACTGAGGCACTGAAATATTTTACCTAGCATGTCTAATTCAAGAACTAAAGAAATACAAAGGTACGGTTGTGAAATTCATGCGATAAACTGAATAATAACTTTACAATCTAATTTGGAACATATATTTAATAAATTCATGAAGTTCTATCATAGTTCTAGAAACCCTAAGTTTAATAATGATAGGAGAATCAAGAATTGACTGAAAACTAGCGACCCAATGGATGAAAGGAACCCACTAGTGAAATCCCACATACGTGCCGATGAAATTCACAGAGTAATATTCAGATTTCGGAGCTGGAACTGCTGCAACCTTGCTGCGGTCTTGAACTAGGGTTCTTGACCCTTTTCTCTGTTCTTACTTCTAATTTTTTAACTTTTGATAAATGATGTGACATAGGTAAGTTTTAATTATGTTTCTAGACTTAACTGGCTAAAATATGATGATATATGGTCAAGATGACGTATCTTATGGTTTAATCGAAGTGGGAAAAGAAAAAAATACCCCTGAGTTAGTTAATGTTGGACTAAACGATGACCTGTAATGACAGTCTGTCGTTCAATCGGCGGTCCATCATTTGGGTCCGTAGGTTGGGTGTGTTCGACATAACTTTACTAAAACGGGCATACCTTTTTACTCAGAGGTCTGATTTTATCTAGGTTGGTGTCTATATAAAACTAACTCAATTATATATATGTGGGTATGTCATGGGACACACACTTCATTTTGTGCACGGTCCATGATGGTCAATCGTGGTTCATATAAGAAAATGGGTGAACGGGGTGTTGGTTGATGAACACAGACTACGGACCGTAGTCTGACCTATAGAACGTAGGTCTGTCCGTCGTTCGACACTTGGTAAAATTTTCTGGACAGAGATTTTTGGGTGATTCTGCCTCAATCGACGGATGCGCAAGATGGACCGTGGGTCAGGCTACTATCCGCGATGGCAACTCTCGATGCACGTTCAGTTTTTTTTGAAAAACTTATTTTTGGTCTATTTTGGATATGGGGTGTTACTCTATCTCCCCCTTGGGAACATCCGTCCTCAAATGAAGACTAAACTAGCTGAACTAGAGGGAGAGATATGCAATCCCTGCTACTAAACATTGAGAACTGAGTTTCTGAATTAATTCTGTTTTCAGAACATGCAAATATGCTGAAAATGCAATTACAAACTGAGGGAACATGATTCTAAGACTTAAATCACGCATGAATGACTAAAAAATTGAGGAGGAACTATTAACTTAAGTTGGAGTGGAATCGGAAAGAAAAAGGTGAGGATACATGGTTTTCATGGCTGCTTCTTCTTCCCAAGTAGCTCCCTATACGGACTGACTCCTCCACAAAACCTTGACTGAAGTGACTTTTTTATTTCTCAACCTTCCAACTTGACGGTCAAGAATCTAAACTGTTACATCCTCATAAGAAAGACTATCTTTCACCACCACACTCTCTAATAGTACTATAGAGGCTGGGTCACCCACACACTTCTTCAAGAGCAAGATGTGGAAGACTGGGTGCACTGCTCCTAAGTGTGCTAGTAACTCTAAATCATATGCCACCTTATCATTTGTTTTCAAGATCTTGTAAGGGCCTACATATATAGGACAGAGCTTTCCTTTCTTGCCAAATATCATCACCCCTTTCATAGGTGAAACTTTCTGAAAAACCCAATCATCAACTTGGAACTCTAGTTCCCTTCTCCTTACATCTGTATAAAATTTCTGATGACTTTGGGCTGTTAAGTTCATTTCTAATGAGTTGCACTTTCTCCATAGCATAAAGGATTGAATTTTTCCCTATCAAAACTGCTTCACGTGCTTCAAACCAACCAACACGAGATCTACATCTACGCCCATACAAAGCCTCATAAGGGGCCATCTGAATGCTGGAATAGTAGCTATTGTTGTTGGCGAACTCAATAAGAGGAAGATGATCATCCCAAATACCCTTGAAATATATTACATAAGCTCTTAACATATCTTCTAAGGTATTGTACGCTTTGTCTGTCTATCCGTCTTTGGATGGAATGTGGTGCTAAGGTTAACTTGAGGACCAAACCCTTCTGAAATGACTTCCAGAAATGTGAGGTAAACTGAGGACCTCTATAAAAGATGATAGACAAAGGAACCCCATGAAACCTCACAATTTCTTTAATGTAAAACTTGGCATAGAACTCTGTCGAATATGTAGTCTTGGCCACCTAAAATCGAGAAGGCTTAGTCATCATATCAATTATCACCCAAAAGGAGTCATATTGTATGAGAGTACGAGGTAACCCTGTGATGAAATCCATATTGATCACATCCCACTTCCAAGTAGGAATATAAATCTCTTGAGTCATACCTCCTGGTTTCTGATGTTCTACCTTGACTTGCTAGCAAATTGGGAACTTACTCCCAAAATCTTCTATATCCATCTTCATGCCATTCCACCAACAGTCTTCCCGCAGATAGCGGTACATCTTAGTGGCACCTGGGTGAATAGAATATCTGGAGTTATGAGCTTCTGAAAGGATATGCTTTCTCAACTCACCCACATCAGGAACACACAATCTACCCTGGTAGAAAACTACACTATCTCCTCATTAGGAGAAAACCTCAACTTTGTGATTATGGACTACACGCTTAAGTTCAAGCAAGATTGGATCACTGTATTGGTTTTCCTTAACCTCCACTACCAAAGAAAATTCTGCCCATTCTGAACTGTTACAACACTGTCTGACAAGCTCATAAGGCAAACTCCTAAAAGAGCAAGTTGTGAACATCCTTCACTAGCTCCTGCTTTGTTCCTCAACATGGGCTACATTAACCATAGGTAATATGCTAAGAGCATTTGCTACTACATTTTCCTTACCAGGATGATAATACAAACTCATATCATAATCCATAAGGAACTCAAGCCATCTCCTCTGGCGAAGATTCAAATCTTTTTGTGTGAACACATACTGGAGGTTCTTATGATAAGTGAACACATCTACATGAACACTATACAAGTAGTGTCTCCATATCATGAGTGCAAACACCATTGCTGCAAGCTTGAGGTCATGAGTTGGATAGTTCTTCTCATGCACCTTAAGTTGTCTAGGCACATAAGCAATAACCTTATCTCGATTCATCAACACACAACCTAGGACAACTCTTGATGCATCACAATAGATCACATAACCATCCAAAAAACCCTTTGGTAGAGTCAAGACACGAGTTGTAGTCAATCTAGTTTTCAATTCTGTAAAGCTTTACTCACAATTATCTAACCATTAAAATTTGACCATCTTATGAGTTAACCTAGTCAATTGTTAGGCTATGGATGAAAATACTTCCATGAATATTCTGTAATAACCCGCTAGACCTAATAAACTTCTGTTATCTTTAGCAGAGGTAGGTCTGGGCCAATGTTTCACTGCTTCTATCTTATGTGAATCCACTCAGATCCCTTTGCTCTATACAATGTGACCAAGGAAAGCAACAAATTGCAAATAGAATGCACATTTTCTAAACTTAGAGAATAACTGGAGATCCTTGAGAGTCTGAAGAACAATTTTCAAATGAATCACATGTTATTCCTCATTCCTAGAGTAAATGAGGATATCATTAATGAAGACGATAATGAACAAGTCCTAGTACTGTTTTAACACTCTGTTCATCAAATCCATGAAAGCTGTAGGAACATTGTTTAGTCAAAATGACATAACTACAAATTCATAATGACAATATCGAGTTCTGAAGGTTGTTTTCGGAATGTAACTATCTCTGACTCTAAGCTGATGATAACCCGATCCGAGGTCTATCTTTGATAAATGGCTAAAACCTTGATATTGGTCAAACAAGTCATGAATCCAAGGAATGGTATACTTATTCTTGATAGGGACCTTGTTCAACTGTCTATAACCAATGCACATTCTAAGAGAACCATATTTCTTCTTTACGAACAACAATGGTACATCGCACAGTGAAATACTAGGTCTAATGAAGCTCTTATCTAGAAGGTCTTTCAAGTGCTCATTGAGTTCCTTAGGCTCTGCTGGAGCCATTTTATTAGGAGGAATAGAAAAAGGTTGGGTATCTAGATGAAGATCAATTTCAAAGTCGATTTCCCTTTTGGGAGGTACCCCAGGAATATATTCTAGAAATACCTATGGAAACTCACAAACTAGTGGAACTAACTCAAGAGTTGGGTTTATGATCTATAATCCATTACACGAACTAGATGATAGAGATATCCCTTTGAGATCATCTTTCTAGCCTTAAGGTAAGAATTGAATCAACCCATAGGCGCTAAGCTACTACACTTCCATTCTAAGACTGTTTCATTCTGAAACTGAAAACAAACATTCGTATTTCTACAATCGACCGAGGGATAAAAGGAATTTAACAAATTCATGCCTAGAATTACCTCTAAGTGTACTTTATCTAACTCTACAAGATCTCTTGAGGTGACTTTCTCAGATACCGTGACAGGTCAATTTCTAAATACCCGTCTAGGTATAACTGGGTCACCAACTGCAGTAGAGACTGAGATAGGTTCTGAGAGAGTTTCTGGACTAACATTAAAATGGACTACTATGTAAGGAGATACAAAGGAAAGAGTAGCCCTTGGATCTAACAATGCATAAACATCAAGGTTAAAGACACGCAACGTACCAGTAGCTACATCAGGAGGAGCTTCTTGATCCTGGCGAGCCTGAAAAGAATACAACCTATTCTGGTGCTAACCGTCACCAGTACTAGATGAGTTACCCTACTGATTTAGGTGGCTTGATTGTCTTGCTGAAGTTGTAGACTGAGCTCTAATATTACCAAATTTTTAATCTTATGTATAAGGACAATCCCTTAACCTATGACTAGACTGACTGCACCTAAAACATCGTTCTTTTCTTGCAAGAAACTCACTTGGGTGGTTCTTACCATACTTAGGGTAAGTGGGGTAAGTCACTGTGCCTAAAACACTTCCCTAATAGTTAGAGGATGGTGATTTACCCTTCTAGTCATACCTGTTCTTGGAGGATGGAACACTAGCTGACATAGAGGCTGGAGATGAAAACTTCTGCTGACTCTGCGAGAGATTTCCACCACTCAATATCTACTGAGAATAGTCATAGTTCCCAGTCCTATCCTTCTTGTTCTCCTAGGCCTGTTTCTAAAGATTATCACCCTTAAACTGCTAAGCATGAGTAATAAATCAAGAGATGTTCATATCTCCCAGTAACATAGCATTTCTGCACTCAGTTTTCACCAAATCCAACACTCCATACAAGAACTTATTCATCTGAGCACTGGAGTCAGCAACCATGTGAGGCTCATACTTGGAGAGTTGGTTAAACTTCAGCCCATACTCTTGGACTGTCATATTTCCTTGCCTTAGGTTCATGAATTCCTGATCCTTTGCTTCTCTCAACCCTATTGGGAAAAAACCTATTGAGAAATGTCTCACTAAATCAATCCCAAGATAGGAGCTACATTTGTACCTCTATTCTCTTTCCAATGAGTGTACCAAATATGAGTAACATCCTTCAACTAGCATGATCCAACTCAACCCAATTATTCTCATTAACTTGAATTATCCCAAAAATCTTCTTGATCTCATCCAAGAAAGGGGGAAGGCAAAGAAGTAGGGGGGGGCGGGGGGGCGATGGGCGGGGGGGTGGGTGGTGTTGGGGGTGGCGGTTTGGGGGCGTGGGGTTGGTTGTTGTTTTTGTTTTTTTGTTTTTGTGCGTTTTGGTTTTTTTTTTTTTTTTTTTGAATCCTAAGAACTCAGACGGATTAATCCTAACAAAGTCACTGACCTGTGCTGCTACTGATCCACCATTTTCATTCACATGAGAATTTACCCAATTGTTCTTGTTAGTCATAGTCTGCGCCAACATCTATATGGCATTTCTGAACTCCGTGTTGCAGACTTCTTGATCTGGGACTGGAGGAGCTTCATTTGCATTTCATGTGTTCACATTTCTACCTTTAGCTCTATGATGAGGCATGATCTGAAACGTAGAACGTCAAGTTATAGTGGAATAAGATCATACCTTACACATGACAAGAGTAAAAAGAAAGTGAAGTTTTCCTAAAACACTTCATACCCTCTCTAATTAGATGTGGTGCACTTCACACCCATGAAAATGACTCTACTTCGTGTATCTTTTCAGACATCCTAGGACTCCTAAACATAGTTCTTTGATACCAAGTTTGTCATGCCCTGAAACTACCCCCGTGACGTGGACACGGGACATAGGACCACAAGTGATCCCAAGCTAACCCTGCTGGCATGATCATGAGTATTCTAAAGAATATAAATTGTTGTGGAAGCTAAAATCATACTTAAAAAAATAAGATTGGGAATAGCCATATATTATAACTGTATATACTATATATATAATATATATATATATATATATATATATATATGAACTTAAAGAGGGATTAAACAAAGAAAATATAACTCAATACAAGCTGAAAGTAACTAGTCTTCAAATAACCTCTACCGGACGCGAAATACTAGGAACCTATTTCTCAATATTAACTCATTAATTGATAATCTTAATTGTGGAATCTATTCCTCAAGCAAGTAAACAATACCAGCATAGAAATGCATGGATTCTAACAATTCGTGAATTAGAACTGAAATATTAATCAAACCAATTTCAAAGTACGAATCGAATAATTAATTAGTAATACCCATAAGATAATTAGACAAATAGTAACATATTCAAACCCCCAATAATGGGGATTTTAGTAGAATATTATAAAAAAGTATAAATATATTATTAATTATGTCCTCCATAAGTTGGGAAGTAAAATCCAAGGCTTTTGAATGCTCCAAATTAGATTACGAACGAATATCAAATAGAAAATCTACTTAAAAACTCATAAAAATAGTCTTACCATCAAAAAATATATATAGGAATTTAGATATCTCATTTTGAAAATAAGTTATATGTTTCTATTTTGTCCTTCGGGTCACTCGACGTTATAAGCTGAGTGTTGCCACCAAGCTGGCGACAGCAAAACACTCCTATCAATTTTCTAGGCGGGTTGAAACTCCTTCGCAAATCCAATCGGCATTTGCTGAAGGGTGTGTTCCCTCGCCTATTTGTTCTTGTCCAATAAATGGCACGATTTTACATTAGGCAATCTTAAGGTGTACTCGACGAATTCCCAATTGGCCTCGACGATCCTCAACGTACTGTTTTTCTTCTCTCTTTTGCCCGTTAATGTCCTTGCCTTGCAATTTTGTCATTTTTAGCTAATAACAAACACGTATGCATTCATTTAGAGACTAAGATAGGCTTTCATGATAGTAGTACAATGAATATCAAACCCAAAATGAGTCAAAATCCCCGACTCATCAACACCCCCAACTTAAACTTTTGTTTGTTCTCAAGTAAAACACAACATCAATCAATTCAATAAGGATTTATATAAATAGTGCTATTCAATATTTAACACGAATGCATACAATATGTTCAAACTACTCATGTAATGATCAATTGTGCACTCTAATTTTCAAACTGTGACAAACCATTATCAAATCCAATTCAAGATCACACTGGTTTCTTCGAATGCAAGGTCAATGTCCACAAAAGCATTTGAATTCCCTCACAAAAAGAATGGTTCCATGCTCACAGAAAAATCATCAACTTTATAGAATTTTTGGAATCAAAAGAATCTCTCACGCAACCAAAGATAAATTTTTTTATTGTTCCATTCTCACACAAATATGCCCATAGGTTTGCCCTTATTTTCCTATCGACATTAATTTAAGATACTCAAGATTACAAATGTATTTCAATAAGTTAATTATGATCGTTTTAGTTCAACGACTTCTACCTTCATGAAGCATGGCCGACACTTATCTCCTTCTCCTTTTCTTTCACTTTTTCTTATCTCCACATTATACCCTATGATCTTTTAAGCATGGTTCATTGGACACCTCATATCTTTTGTCGATTTCACAAACAATATTGCCACAATTCTTTTCTTTTTCACTCTTTTCCTTCTTTCACTTTTTATAACAATTTTCACACTTTTTGACTGCTTCCTTTTTTACCACAACATTAACATAGGATTTTGACCTAAACTTACTATTCCAAAAAAGAAAAATTCAGGAAAGTTATAGGTGATGGGATAAAGAGGTCACTGTTATTCAGGTTTCATACAAAGAAGAAGGATAGGCTCAAATGGTTTCAATCTAGGTTCACACTCTCACAAGGCGGTCACAAAGAGGTGTAATATCAATTTTGGTTCACTCTTCACATATATTGCCTAAGATAATCCCTATTATTTTATTACATTATTCAAGTGACCTAACATGGCAAGTTATAGGTATTATCAAACAAATGTTTTAACAAAATCGCTCCAGACACAGATAGCAACACAATCACCAAAAAAGACTATACAATTTCCAGCTTGCAACAATAATCAAAATATATCAACTCAACAACTAACTAGTCACAAAGAGATGCTAGGAGTTCACATATGACTTATGCAACTCAATTTGCCTCATCAGATCCATAAAATATGTCGCTCAATCGAGAGCAATATTCAAGTCATCAATATTGGTGATAAGTGACAGTGATAATTGCAAGAGAACTGTAACATTCAAAAACATCAAGTGGGGTCTCTATTTGGTGGATAGAAAAATGATTAATTGATTGTTTGTGTTTCATTGACTATGAGGAAAGATATCATTCATTCTTGGTATTAAAATTCAAATGAAACATAAGTTACCTTGAATCCTTGAGACTTGGCACCATGAGGAATAGAAGAGTTTGCAGCTCCAAAAGAAAATAACAGTTCCACCTCGATACAACTAAAAATTATTATAGTTATATGACAGCTCCTTTCAAACATATATATATCAATAGACCTCAACACGATAGGTATGTTATTAAGTTTTCGTCACCTCAACAATTTATATTCAAACAATTACCATGACTAATTAATTTAAATGAATTCTTATTAGAATGTGCTTAAGGTTGTCTTCCATGATGACTTCACAAAAATTACCAAATGTTAAATAAAATATGGAAGAGATTTTTTGTTGATCAAGGATCTACTTCTAACTTTGCTCCTATAACACTGTAACACCCAATATCCAAAACAGACCAAAAAATTAGCTTTTCAGAAATTTGCAGGTGTAAGCGACAGTTTCAATCGACAGACTGTAGCCTGACCTATGACCATCGTTCAGATCCGTCGTTTTTTCCTGAAGCCCACAAAAACTCAGTTTAGAAAATTTTGTCTAAATCCTGATCGACGGACAGACCTATGGTCGTTAGGTCAAACTACGATCCATAGTCTGTGTCCATCAATCAACATCCCATTCACCCACTCTCTGTCATGAACCACGATTGACTAGCATGGACCATCGTTCGATCTACGATCCGTAGGTGGGAATAAGCAGACAGTTAGGGGGTAATGCAGATTAAATTAAATAGATTATAACTCTTAGAACAAAAGGAATTAGGTGTCTCATGATATACCAAAATATAGATAATTGAATTATATTTCTGAAGCCACTGATCTTGCGAAAATCAGACCTATCAATAAAAATTTATTCCCATTTTATTAGGACTATTAAACAGACCCACCCTATGGACCCAAACAACGGACCGTCGATTGAACGAAGGACCGTTAGTCCTGGTCGTCGTTTGGTCCAACCACAATAACTCAAGGGTCTTTTGGTCTTTTCCCACTTTGTTTAAGCCCTAAGATATGTCATTTTGACCCTAAATCATCATATTTTAGTCAATTTAAGCCTACAAACATAACTAAAACTTACCTAAGTCAAAACATAGAAAATTAGATGCAAGAAAGGAGAAAAATGTCAAGAACCCTCGTTCAATAACGCATCAAGGTTCGAATAGTTGCATTGCCGAAATCTAAATATTTCTCTGTGGATTTCATAACCAAGTATGTGGGATTTTACTAGTGGGTTCCTTTCACGCATTGGGTCCCTAGTTTTTAGTCAGATTCTTGATTCCCATTTCATGATTAGACCTATGTTTTCTAGAACTTCAGGAATTAATTGTTATGTGTTCCAAATCAGATTTCCATGTTATTCAGTTTATCGCATAAACTTTAGAACCCTTACTATGTATTTATTTAGTTCTTCAATTGAACATGTTAGGTTAGATATTTCAGTTATTCAGTTATACATGCCTCAGTTATTAATGCATCATTATCAAATTAATGTTGCATTCTAAGTTTGCATGTTTAGTTTTAAGTTATCTAGTATTTACAAAAATTCAAACATGAGTCAGTTAGCTACATAAGTCGATGGAAATAGCATAATACTGAGTTGAACTAGGGTTTAGTGTACCCAATTAGTCCTAGAACTACTAGCCAAGTAGGTTGTAAGTCCCCTATGTGGACATCAGTTTAGTGATCACGCCAGAATGTCTTTATACCTCTGGAAGGGTATATTGGGTTTTTCAATGGTGCTTATACATCGGACTCCACATTTAGCTCATGTGGTTTCATAATTAGTTATTAGTAGCTCCCAAAGTTTAGTAAGACTCTCTTATATTGACCATTTATCAGTATATTCAGCAATCAGTTTCAGCATGTTATAAATAGGTCATTGCATTCAGTTAGCTCAGAATTCACTATATCATGTTCAGATTATTATACTTGCTTTTGTGTTTGTTCATTTATGTTTAATTTCAGCTTTACTCTATACTACATGCTCAATACCTTCAAGTACTAACGCATACGTGCACTACATCTTCTCGTGATGTAGGTTTAGGTTTTCAGGATTTAGATCATGCTTAGATCGAGTCCCGATCTCAAGTTCAGCAAATTCAGTGGTGAAGCCTCATTCTCCGAGGACAATAGTCACGAGTTCATTTCAATATTTTAGTCATTTAGTTTCAGTTTTTGCTAGACTTCGTTGGGGCTCATTCCAGTATTTGTAGTCTGTTAGACGCTTAGTTCAGACATAGTTAGTTTCAAATTAGTAATGAGTTAATAACTTCTTTGCATTAAGTTCATCAGTATTTCATTTATCTTAGTTATAGAAGATGGATATTCCCCATCTTATCAAGTCAAAATATAATTTAACTTCCGACTTCATTTTATTCTCTTTAGTATTCTCATGATCATGCCAGTAAGGTTAGCTTAGGATCACTTGTGGTCCTAGGTTCCTATTTCTCTTATCGAGAGTAGCTCAGGGTGTGACAAAACATCATATTAGAGCACTAGGTTCAAGTGTCCTAGGATGTCTAAAAAACCGCACTAAGTAGAGTCATTCTCATGGGTGTGAAGTGCACCACATCTAATGAGAGGGAGGCTACAAAGTGTTTTAGGAGAAAACACTTCACTTTCTTGTTACTTTTATCGTGCGTAAGGTATGACCTTATTCCACTCTAACTTGACATTTTACATTTCAGATTATTGCTCCTCCTAGAGCTAACACTAGGAACGCGAATGCCTGGAATGCAAATGCAACTCCTCCAATCCCAGATTAGGAAGTCTGCAATGTTGAATTTAGGAATTTCATACAGATGTTGGCTCAAAGTATAATTAACCAGAACTATAGGGTTCATGCTCCTGTGAATGAAAATGGTGGATCCATAGCAGCAAGGGTCTATGACTTTGTTATGATGAATACGCCTGAGTTCTTCGGATCCTCAGAATTTCTTGGATGACATCAAGTAGAGCTTTGAGGTAATGAAAGTCACTGGGAATGATCGGGTTGAGTTGGCATCATACCACATGAAGGATGTTGCTCATATTTGGTACAGTGCAAGGAAAATAAGGGTACATATGCAGCTCCTATTGCTTGGGATTGCATTAGTGAGACCTTTCTAGACAAGTTTTTCCAAATAGAGTTGAGACAAGCAATGGCTCACGAATTCATGAACATAAGGCAGGGAAACATGACGGTCCAAGAGTATGGGCTGAAGTTTAACCAACTTTCCAAGTATTCTCATCACATGGTTGCTGACTCCAGGGTTCAGATAAATAAGTTCTTGTATAGAATGTCGGATTCAGTGAAAATTGAGTGCAGAAATGCTATGTTGCTAGGAGATATTGAACATCTCTAGGCTTATGTCTCATGCTCAACAAGTTGAGGGTGATAAGATAAGGGAGCATTCTAAGGAGAATAAAAAAGCTAAGACTAGGAACTATGACTATTCTTAGTAGAAATCGGGTGGTGTAAATCGCTCCCAGATTCAACAAAAGGATTTAGCTCCAACCCCTTCCTCATCTAGTATTACATCCTCCAAGAATAAGTACGACTTAAAGGTTAGATCATCAGGCTCTAAGTCTCAGGGGAGTGTTTTAGGCAACAAGAATTACTCCACTTGATGTAAGTGTGGTAAGAACCATCCGAGCGAGTGTCTCGCTGGAAAAGAAGGACGTTTTGGGTATGGTCAGTGTGGTAACAGGTTGAGGGATTGTCCTTCTAGGCAGGGTTAAGAAGGTGATATTGATAGAGCTCAGTCTACAGCTTCAGCAGCACCAACAAGTCGCTTGACTCAGCAAGGTAACTCATCTGGTACAGGTGACGGTCAGTGCCAGAACAGGTTGTATGATCTTCAAGCTTGCCAGGATCAGGAAGGTTCTCCTTATGTAGTCACTCGTACGTTACGAGTCTTTGAACTTGATGCTTATGAATTGTTAGATCCAGGGGCTACTCTTTCTTTTGTAACTCCTTACATAGCAGTCCAATTCAGTGCAAGTCCAGAAACTCTATCAGAACCTTTCTCACTCTCTACTCCGGTTAGTGACCTAGTTATATCTAGAAGGTTATACAGAAATTTCCCTATCACTGTGTCTAAGAAATTCACCTCAGCAGATCTAGTAGAGTTAGAAATTGTAGACTTTGATATCATTCTAGGCATGGATTGGTTACATTCCTTTTATGCCTTAGTCAATTGTAGAACTTGGATTTTTCATTTTTCAGTTTTCAAACGAACCAATCCTAGAATGGAAGGGTAGTAGCTTAGCGCCTATGGGTCAATTCGTTTCTTACTTTAAGGTGGACAGAAAGATAATCTCTAAGGGTTGTCTCTATCATCTAGTTCAGGTTAAGGATTCTAGCTCTGAAACCACATCTGCTCCAGTAGTGAATGAGTTTCCGTAAGTGTTTCCAGAAGATCTTCCCGGTGTCACTTCCGAAAGGGAAATCAACTTTCGAATTGATCTCCATCCAGATACCCAACCTATTTGTATTCCTCCTTGCAAAATGGCTCCAAAAGAGCTTAAGGAATTTAAAGAGCAGTTGAAAAACATTCTAGATAAGGAATTTATCAGACCTTATACTTTACCATGGGGTGCACCGGTGTTGTTCGTATAGAAGAAATATGGTTCTCTCAGAATGTGCATTGGCTGAAAGCAGTTGAACTAGGTCACAATCAAGACTAAGTATCCCATCCCTAGGATTGATGATTCGTTTGAGAAACTTCACTGTGACATTAACTTGTCAAAGATAGACCTCAGATCGGGTTATCATCAGCTTAGAGTTTGAAATAGTGAAATTCCAGTGCTTGAAATTTGTAGTTATGTCATTTAAATTAACCAGTGCTTCTGCAACTTTCATGTATTTGATGAACAGAGTGTTCAAACAGTACTTGGATTTCTTTGTTATTGTCTTTATTAATGATACATTCATTTACTCTAGAATGAGGAAGAACATGCGAGACATCTGAGAATTGTTCTGCGACTCTCAAAGATCGCCAGTTATCCGCTAAGTTTAGAAAATGTGAGTTCTGGTTGAAATTCTTTCTTTGGTCAAATTGTATCTAGCAAAGGGATCCTAGTGGATTCATAGAAGATAGAAGCAGTAAAACAATAGCCTAGACCTACCTCTTCTACAGATATAAAAAGTTTCATAGGTTAGCAGGTTATTATAGAAGGTTCGTGGAAGGATTCTCATCCATAGGCTCACCATATACCAGGTTAACTCAGAAGATGGTAAAGTTTCAATGGTAAGATGATTAAGAGAAAAGCTTTGCAGAATTGAAAAGTAGATATACTACAAGTCCTTTCTTGACTCTACCAGAGGGTTCAAATTGTTATGTAATCTATTGCGAAGCATCCAGAGTTGGCCTAGGTTGTGTGTTGATGCAACGAGATAAAGGTATGCTTGTAGACAACTTAAGGTACATAAGAAGAACTATTCTACTCATGACCTCAAACTTGTAGCAGTGTTGTTTGCACTCAATATCTAGAGACACTACTTGTATGGTGTTCATGTAATGTGTTCATTGAACATAAGAGCCTTCCGCATGTGTTCACCCAGAAAGAGTTGAATCTTCCAGATGAGATGGCTTGAGTTCCTTAAGAATTATGATATGAGTGTGCATTATCATCCTGGTAAGGTGAATGTAGTAGCATATGCTCTTAGCAGATTACCTATGGGTAGTGTAGCCCATGTTGAGGAAGAAAGAAAGGAGCTAGTGAAGGATATTCACAGGCTTCCTCGCTTAGGAGTTCGCCTTATGAGCATATCAAGCAGTGGTGTAGAATGTTAGAATGAGGGAGAATCTTCTTTGGTAGTGTAGGTTAAGGAAAAGCAACACATTGATCCAATCTTGCTTGAACTTAAGGGTGCAGCCACAATTAGCGAGTGGAGGTTTTCTCCCATGGGGAAGATGGTGTACTCGCTACCAGGTTATATTGTGTAGTCCAGATGTGGGTGAGTTGAGAAAGAATATCCTTGAAGAATCACATAACCCCGGATATTCTATTCATCCAGTCCTTTATGCTATGGAGAAAGTTCAAATCATTAGAGATAGAATTAAGACAACCCATACTCATCAGAATTTTTTTGCAGATGTGAGAAGGAGGGAACTAGAATTCCAGGTTGATGATTGAGTTTTTTCCTGAAAGTGTAACCTATGAAAGGGGTGATGAGATTTTGCTGGAAAGGGAAGCTCAGTCCTAGATATGGAGGCCCTTATAAGATCTTGAAAAGGATTGTCAAGGTGGCAAATGAGTTAGAGTTTCCACAAGAATTAGGAGTTGTGCATCTGCTCTAACACATCTCGCTCTTGAAGAAGCGTGTGAGTGATCCAACATCTGTAGTTCCATTAGAGTATGTGGCAGTGAAATATAGTATTTCTTGTAAGTATTTACAAATTGAGATTCTTGCCCGAAGTTTGAGAAACAAAGAAGTCGCTTCGGTCAAGATTTTATAGAGGAGTAAGTCCGTAGATGGAGCTTCTATGGAAGCAAAAAGCAGCCATGAAAGTCAAGTATACTCAGCTCTTTCCTTCCGATTCAACTCCAGCTTGAGGTAACAGGTTCTGTTCAGTTTTTCAGTCATTCATGCGTGAATTCAGTCCAGATTGAAGGACGGACCGTCAGTCCAGGTTGTCGTTTGGTCTGACCATAATTAACTCAGGGATCTTTTGGTCTTTTCCCACTTCATTTAAAACCTAAGATACGTCATTTTTACCCTAAATCATTAGATTTTATTTACTTTAATCCTAGAAACATAAATTAAACTTACCTAAGTCAAATCGTTAATCAAAACTTAGAAAACTAGAAGCAAGAAAGGAGAAAAAGGTCAAGAACCCTAATTCAAGAACGCTGCAAGGTTCCAGCAGTTCCAGCCCCGAAATCTAAATAATTCTCCCTGAATTTCATCACCAGGTATGTGAGATTTCAATAGTTGGTTCATTTCACCTATTGGGTCCCTTGTTTTCAGTTAGATTCTTGATTCACATATCATGATTAGACCTAGGGTTTCTAAAACTTCAATAAAACTTCATTAATTAATTAATTATATGTTCCAAATAATATTTCCTTGTTATTATTCAGTTTATCGCATGAATTTCAGAACCCTAGCTATGTATTTCTTTAGTTCTTGAATTACACATATTACGTTAGATATTTTAGTTAGTCAGTTATAAATGCCTCGATTATTAATGCATCACTATCAGATTAAATGTTGCATACTGAGTTTTCATGTTCAGTTTTAAGCTATCAAATATTTATAGAAATTTAGACATAACCGGTTAGCTACATAAATTAATGGGAGTAGCATAATACCGAGTTGGACTAGGGCTAGGCGTACCCAATCAGTCCCAGAACTACTAGCCAAGTAGGTTGTAAGTCCCCTCTGTGGGCATCAATTTAGTGATCACTCCAGCACACCTTTATACCTCAGGCAGGGTATATTCGGTCCTGTCGATGGGGCATATACATCGTACTCGACATTTAGCTCATGTAGTTTTATAATCAGTTATTAGTAGCTCCTACAATTCAGTCAGACTCTCTTGCATTGACAATTTATCATTATATTCACTATTTAGTTTCAACATGTTATAAATTGGTCATTGCATTATCTTACCTTAGAATTAACTATAACATGTTTAGATTATTATATTTGCTTTTATGCTTGTTGAGTTCTGTTTATTTTAGCTTTACTCTATCTTACATGCTTAGTATATTCGAGTACTGATGCATACGTGCGCTACATCTTCTCGTGATGTGGGTTAAGGTTCTTCCAATCATGATCACACTTATATCGAGTCACGATCTCTTTCTCAGCAAATTCAGTGGTGAGTCCTCATTCTCCGAGGACAAGAGTCAAGAGTTCATTTCAGTCGTTTAGTCATTTAGTTTCATTTTTGCTAGATTTTGTTGGGGCTTGTCCCAACATTTCTAGTCATTTAGAGGCTTATTTCATACATATTTAGTTTCATCTTAGTATTGAGTTAATAAATTCTTTGTATTAAACTCATCAGTATTTCATTTATATTACTTTTAGAATATGGGTATTCCCCCGTCTTATCAAGTCAAATTATGATTTAACTTCAGCATTTATTTTATTCTCTTTAGTATGCTCATTATCATGCCAGCAGGGGTTAGCTTAGGATCACTTGTATTCTTAGTTTCCGTATCCGTGGTCTCGGTGGTAGCTCGGTGCATGATAAAATTTGGTATCAGAGCACAAGGTACAAGTGTCCTAGGATATCTAAAAATCCGCACTATTAGGGTCCTTTTCATGGGTGTGAAGTGCACCACATCTAATGAGGGGAAGCTACAAATTGTTTTAGGAAAAAAAACTTCAGATTCTTGTTACTCTTATCGTTCGTATAGTATGATCTTATTCCACTCTAACTTGTCGTTCTACATTTCAGATCATGCCTCCTCGTAGAGCTAACTCTAGGAATGCGAATGCCAGGAATGCAAATATAGCTCCTCCGGTCCCATATCAGGAAGTCTCTAATGCTCAATTAAGAAATGTCATACAGATGTTGGCTCAGAGTATGACCAACCAGAACAATTGTGTTCATGCTCGTTTGAATGAAAATGGTGGACCGATACCAGTAAGGGTCAGTGACTTTGTTAGGATGAATCTGCCTGAGTTCATAGGATCACAAAATAATGAGGATCCTCAGAATTTCTTGGATGAGATAAAGAAAATCATTGAGGTAATGAAAGTCACTCGGACTAATCGGGTTGAATTGTCATCATACAAGTTAAAGGATGTTGCTCATGTTAGGTAGACTCAGTGGAAGGAAAATAGTGGTATAGATGCAGCTCCTATTACTTGGGATTGCTTTACTGAGACTTTTCTGGACAAGTTTTTCCCAATAGAGTTGAGAGAAGCAAAGGCTCAGGAATTCATGAACTTAAGGCAGGGAAACATGTTTAGCCAACTCTCCGAGTATGCTCCTCATATGGTTGCTGACTCTAGGGTTAGATGAATAAGTTCTTGTATGGAATGTAAGATTTGGTGAAACTGAGTGCAGAAATGCTATGTTACTAGGAGATATGAACATCTCTAGATCCTGACCGACGTACTGACACGATCCATAGGTCAGACTGCGGTTTGTATCTTGTGTCCATCGATCAACACCGCATTTACCCACTCTATGACATGAACCACGATTAACTAGCACGTATTGTCGTTCGATCTACGATCCGTAAGTCTGACCATAGCTGGGAATTAGCAGTCAGTTAGGGGGGAAATGCAGTTGGGTTAACTTCAATTGATCATAACTCTTACCACAAAATGAATTAGGTGGCTCATGACATACCAAAAAATATATACTTTAATTAGTTTTCCATAGACACTCACCTTGCTAAAATCACACCTCTAGGTAAAAAGTTATGCCCATTTTTATTAAAGGTATGTGAAACAGACCCAACCTACGGACCGTCGATTGAACAATGGACCGTCAGTCCTGGTCGTCGTTTGGTCTGACAACAATTAACTCAGGGTCTTTCATTTTTTTCACACATCGTTAAAACCCTAAGATATGTAATTTTGACCTTAATTCATTAGATTATAGTCAATTTAAGCGTAGAAAAATAAATAAATCTTACCTAATTCAAATTGTTAATCAAAACATAAAAAACTAGAAGCAAAAAAGGAGAAAAGGGTCAAGAACCCTAGTTCAAGAACGCTGAAAGGTTCCAGTAGTTCCAGCCCCGAAATCTAAATTATTCTCCGCGGATTTCATCACCAGGTATGTGGTATTTCACTAGTGGGTTCGTTTCACCTATTCGGTCCCTAGTTTTCTATTATATTCTTGATTCCCATATCATGATTAGACCTAGGATTTCTAGAACATAAACAAAACTTCATGAATAAATTAATTATATGTTCCAAATAAGATTTCCTTATTATTATTCAGTTTATCGCATGAATTTCTGAACCCTAGCTATGTATTTCTTTAGTTCTCGAATTATATATGTTAGGTTAGATATTTCAAGTATTGAGTTATAAATTCCTCGATTATTAATGCATCACTATCAGATTAAATGTTGCATACTCAGTTCGCATATTCAGTTTTGAGCTATCCAAATTTACAGAAATTCAGACATAATCAGTTAGCTACATAATTAACTGGGAGCAGCATAATATTGAGTTGGACTAAGGTTTAGCGTACCCATTTAGTGCCAGAACTACTACCAAAGTAGGTTGTAAGTCCCTTTTGTGGGCATCAGTTTAATGATCACGCTAGCATGACTTTATACCCGTGGCAAGGTATATTGAGTCCTCTTGATGGGGTGTGTACATCGAACTCCATGGTTAGCTCATGTTGTTTTATAATCGGTTATTTGTAGCTTCAACAGTTCAATCACACTCTCTTGAATTGACCATTTATTATTGTATTCAGTTTTCAGTTTCTTAATGTTATTAAATGGTTACTGCATTTAGTTAGCTTAGAATACACTATATCATCTTCATATTCTTATACTTAATTTTTTGCTTTTTCAGTTATGTTTTATTTTAGCTTTACTCTATCCTACATGCTAAGTACCTTCAAGTATTGACGCATACGTGCACTACATATTCTCGTGATGTAGGTTCAGGTTCTCAGCATCTAAATCACGCTTAGATCGAGTCACGATCTCTAGATCAGCAAATTTAGTGGTTTAGTCATTTAGTTTAAGTTTTTGCTATACTTAGTTGGGGCTTGTCCCAGTATTTATAGTAAGTTATAGACTTATTTCAGACATATTTAGTTTCAGCTTATTGAGTTAATAACTTCTTGTATTAAACTCATCAATATTTCATTCATCTAACTTATAGAATATGGGTATTCTCCATTATATCAACTCGAATTATGATTTAGCTTCCGCATTAAGTTTATTCTCTTCAGTAATCACATGATCATACCGGCAGGGTTAGCTTAACATCACTTGTGGTACTAAGTTACGTGTCCGCATCTCGGGTGTAGCTCGGGCGTGGCAAACACCAACCATTAATAACACTGATAATACTCAACTCCATTTCATCCAATACTATGAGTAGGCGATCACAATATACCGTAATCACAATGAAGAGTTAGGGTCGATACCATAGTGAGTGATAAGGCAAAGAATTTAATTACAAAGTAAAAGTTGTGTTATAAGCTATGGTAGGAATATTATTTATTGGAACAAGTAGAGTAAATTGTAGGGATTAACACAAATATCAAATAATGGAGAAAAGTTTGTCAATCAAAAATTTAGAAACAGGGGAATAACCAAGTAGAGCGGGATGTGATCAATCAAATGTCAATTTAACTCTATGGGTGATTAATTATTATTGAAAATCGATTATTCTTAGAGGTAGGCTAGGCATTAGATGGAATAGCTATCTCTCAATCAACTATCGCGACTCAAGCGATTCTCCCAGACCTTATCAATTAAAACCATTATAAACATTCCAAAAACCACAATTATCATACTCTCTCGAGCTATACATGTATGATAAAATTGACATTCACTCTCTCGAGATGAACCCACAACAACCCAATAACTACAATCATTAATTGATAATATTAATTCTTGAATCTATTTCTCAATCTAGCAAACAAAACCAGACTAGAATTGGATGGATTCTTACAATTCATGAATTAGAACTAAAATACCAATCAAACTAACTTCAACATACCAATCAAATCATTAACTTCTAATACCCATAATATAATTAGACACATAGCAACATAATCAAATCCCAAGAATGGGGATTTTAGCAGAATATTATAAAAAAAAAAGGTATGAATATATTATCAACTACGTCCTCCATAAGTTGGCTAGTAAAATCCAAGGCTTTACAATGCTCCAGACTAGGTTACGATCGAAATACAAATAGAAAATCTACTTAAAACACATAAAAATAGTCGTTCCATAACAAAAGAATGTTGGAATTTTTTGAAAATAAGTTATATGTTTCTAGATTTTGTCCTTCGGGGTAATTTGGTTGTATAAGCTAAATGTTGCTGACCAGGCCGGCGATAGAAAAACACTCCTCTCAATTTCCTATTTATATTGAGTCATAACCCTATTCATGATGTGATATTTTGTGATCAAGGTTAGGATTTCATACCTGGTCGATGATATGCGATTTGTCCTCTCTGATTTGATTGCGTCTTGACTGATTCTTCTGTGAAACTAGGCGGGCTGAGACTCTTTTGCTAATCCAATCGGCATGTGCTGAAGGGTTAGTTCTCTCGCCTATTTGTTAATGTACAACGAATGGCACGATGTAACATTACGTGCATTTAAGGGCCAATCGTCGAATCTAAACATGTTCTCTTTCTTCTCTCTTTTGCCTATTAATATCCTTGCCTTGCAATATTGTCTTTTTAGCCATAATAATAAACACATAATCATCCATTTAGAGCATAATATAGGCATTTAGGATACTAATACTATGAATATCAAGCCCTAAATAAGTAAAAATCCTTGACTCATCAACACCCGAGCATAAACTTTTGTTTGTCCTCAAGTAAAACACAAGATTCATCAGTTCAATAAGGATGTAGACAAATAGTCCTATTCAATACTCAACATGGATGCACAGAAGAAGTTAAAACTACACATGTAATGATCAATTGTGCACTCTAATTTCAAACTGTGACTAACCATTAAAAATCGAATTCAAGCTCACACAGCTTGCTTTAAATGCAAGGTCAAGCACCACAAAAGCATTTAAATGCCCTAACACAGAATGATTCCATGCTCACATAAAAATCATCAACTTTATAAAATAAAAAACAACTCCCATGCATCCAAAGATAAACACATTCATGAACCTACCCATAGGCTTGCCCTTATTTTCATATCGACATTAATTTAAGCTACTCAAGATTACAAAGGTCTTTCAAGAAATTAATCGTATGATCATTTTAGTTCAATGACTTCTACCTTCATGAATCATGGCCTCCACTTCTCTTCTTCTCCCTTCCTTTCACTTTTTTTTTATCTCCACATTATACCCTATGATCTTTTAAGAATGATTCCTTGGATACCTCATTTCTTATGTGCATTCACAAACATTTTTTCCACAATTCTTTTATGTTTTAGTCTTTTTGTTCGTTCACTTTTTATAGCAAAATTCACACTTGTTGAGTTCTTCATTTTTTACCACACCACAACTCAGGATTTTGACCTAAGTTTACTATTGTAACAACCTGTTTAGTCGTTTTGAGAAGTAGAGTTTATTCTGGTAATAACTGTCTGAGTCGACGGATCCCGCGACGGACGTATCGCACGACGGACACGTCGGACGGTTTTTGTATCGTTCCAAAACCATTAGACTTTGTAAAATTGGGTATGAGATCGACTCTCTGAACGTACGATGGAATGGCAGGGACGGAACGTCGTGGGCCGACGAACCATCACAGACCCCTTTAGTGAATTTGTTCTCTGAGCTTTGCGATGGTAAAGCAACAGGATGGGGACCGTCGCAGGCACGGACGCGGACGTAAGGCTGCGTGAACCATGACTGGGTCGGATTTTGTTAATGTTTTAAGGGGCGTTTGGACATTAATGCTGTTATAATGATAACGTTAAGATGGTTTAATGTTAATAATCAATTACTGGGGTTAAAGGAGAACCTTGGATAAATAGTGGGTTACTTTTACCAGCTTTTATACTTAATTATAGATTATTAGGGTAAAAGAAAAAAGGTTTTGAATAATAAAAATAGAAAGAACAGGAGAGAGGGTAGAAACGAAGAGAGAAAAGAGACGAAGCAGAAGGAAGCAAAGGTTTTGGAAGATAGCTGGTTTGATCGCGATTCTTCAGTGGAGGTAGGTTATGGTGATGCGATTCGTAGTAAACTCTTAATAGGGAAGAGATTTATTGGGCTAGTATGTAAAGTCTCTTATATGCTAATGGTGCAGGCATGATTTTGATTATATCATTGTTAATGAATTAGCATTGATTAGGGGATTGTTGATCTAAAATTGAAACCTCTTTGGTAATAATGATGTCTTGGCATAAAGAAGACTTGATGAACTAAAGAAGAGGTTAGGGATCAGGTGTCACGAATCGAGAAACGTAGATATTAGGGGATCGGGTATCACGTTCCGACACCAGGATAGTAGTGGATCGAGTGTAACGTTCCGACACCAGGATAGTGTGGATCGGGTGTCACGTTGTGACACACGATGATAGTAGTGGATCGGGTCAAAACCGACACGTAGTAGTAGTGGATAGGGTTCAAAAACTCGCCATACATCCAGTCCGACACCAGGCTAGTAATGGATTCGGGTTGTCACGTTCCGACACCAGGATAGTAAAGAGATGAATCTTGAAGCATGTTAATATTACTCAATCTAAAGAATTGTGTCCCAAAAGGGTATGGTGGGAGGCTTGAGTCCCATGATGGTTTGGGATGTTGTAGTGATTCTTATACTGTTGTTATAAACTGTTAAGCATTTGGGGTTGTAGGTTTATTATTGATATATATTGTTTTCTATTTTGAGTTGGCCGATGATACCTACTAGTACTGTGCCTTGTACTGGAACCCTACTGGTAGTTGTTTTCCTTTGTTAATGTGGAGTGCAGCAACGTGCCATCGGATCAACTAACCGCAAATAGCCAGTCTTCATCAAGTCAGATCTCAGGGTGAGCTAAAGCTGCTAGCTTGGACGGATCTGCTTTTTCATGTATTGTGCCTTGAAGTTTCGGCAGGACAGCTGTTATTATTTAGTTTCCTAGAATTTTAGATTAGTAAATTGAGAATAGTGTTCTTGTGTGATGACTTCCAGATTTTGGGATGATGAGATTAAAATTTTAGAAGTTATTAATTGATTTAGTAATGAGTTTTAAGTCTTCCGCATTATTTCTGTTATTATGGTTGGAATGTTGGGGTAGATTGGTTGGTTCGCTCACATAGCTAGAGTAAATATGGGTGCCACTGCGGTCGTTTTGGGTCGTGACAACTTGGGTATCAGAGCATTAGTTCGTTGGTCTAATCACACAAGAACGAGTTCTAGTAGAGTCTTAAGGAAAGGTAGGGAATCCTTACTTTTCTTTGAGAGGCTATAGGACATTAGGACAATTCCATTTTTTCTTTCTTTAGTGCTATTACTTGGATCCAAGTGGTATCTAGGTGATACAAATTTGTATTGACCATCTTGCACTCTATTTCGCTGATGGTTAGAACTAGAGAAACCAACTGGCCACACAAGCACAGGCAAGACAAAGAGCGTCTGAGCCAGCCACTGAGGTGTAGCTGAAGAGGGGAGTAGTGAAAGAGGCCGTGTAGAGTTCGCAGGAGGATGTCCTCTAGAGGAGGAGGACAAGCACCTGAGCCCATATAGTAATAGGGCGGTGATCTCCAGATGAGGAAAGTAGTAAGCGAGGGCGAGGAAGGGGAAATGAGTCCAGTGCAGATGAGGATTACCACCCCAACCTCACCCAGAGATGATTGTCAGGTTTTGCTTATATTGCGGGTTATCTGGACCAAGGCTAGAGCACCTTCAAGTGTTTTCTGCACCAGCACCTCAGGTTCGGAGTACAACAGGCAGCTGCTGTGGCTCCCAGCATGGATGCCTCATGAACCCATAGGCATGTTCATGATGACACAGGGCCTACATGACAAGTGATCAGCATGAACTTTTCAGTAAGTTCTTGAAATTGAAACCTCTAGTCTTCAAGGGTGATGAATCTGAGGATGCCTACGATTTTTTCTTGGGGGGGTTGATGTCATGAGTACTCATAAAATGGGCATAGTGGAACGATTTGTTGTTGAGGTAACATAGCAGTTTCAAGGAAACGCCCAAAATGTGGGGCGGTCAGAGGTTGAGAGTCAACAAGCACAGGCACCACCATGACTTGGGCGTCAGCTCTCGCTTATTTATGAGAGACGTATATCCCCCGGGACCTTGCGGGATCGGAGAGAGATGAGTCTTGAGCTAGACAAGGTAAGATGTCGGTGACTGCGTATGTAGGCTAAGTTTCGTGCATTATTCCAGATATGCAACCCAGCTTGTTTAAGTCCACACGAGCGGATTCGCCATTTTGTGAAAAGGGGTTGAGTGGATTTGCGATTTTCATCCTTACAGGTAGTGCTAAAGTGAAATCCTTTCTAGAGGAGGTAGAAATTCTGTAGAGGTGGAGGGAGTGAAGCCAGCTGACTCACCATGGCATCGACTCTAAAAAGGTTCGTAAGGGAGGTGGTTATGATTCTGCTCCAGAGGAAGGTTCAGGAGGGTTATCCAGCCCGACCTATTCAGTCTCAACTGCAGACTGTGTTGGGGGTCCACGAAGCCGGTCAACACTTCTCTGGTTTGGAGGTATCCCCAGACTTCGTCATTTCTCACGAGGACTATGCTGAACAGAGAGTGTTATTGGAGTGGGGAGATCTGGGCACATTCAAGAAGTATTGTCCAAAAAAGAGTTAACAGACCCTCAAATAGTCAGAGGTAGAGGTGGTCATGGAAGAGGACGTCATTTGGGAGGGGCTGGTGGCCGAAGTAATGGGCGTCACCACAACGGCTGGGGGACGGGCAAATGGAGCTACTTACAAACCAAAAACAATGGTAGGGGGGAATGGTAACGGTATAGGGCCACGTTACGCTTTCCCCTGGGCGGTCGGAAGCGGAGACATCTGATGTGTTACACAGGTAATTTTTGGTAATGTGATGGCATGCTTTGGTATTATTTGATACTGGCTCCACATTCTAATATGTATCTTCCTCATTTGCTACTGTCTTAATTACATTGTGAATGCTTGACAGGCCTTATTCCTGGTTCATACTCCAGTGGGTGGTCTGTGATAGTTGAAACGGGTTATAGTTTGTATTGTGAACGTTGGTGGGGAGCAATACTCATGTAGACTTGGATTAGCTTAGAAATGGTTGATTTCGATGTAATTCTGGGTAGGACTTTGGCTTCTCCGAATTTTGCAATCTTAAATTGTATTGCTAAAAACCTGTAACGTTGGCCAAGCCTGGGACAGACCAGTGTGTTGGGGAGGGTGACTATTTCCACTCCAGTTGTATCATATCCTTCTTCGTGCTAAGAGAATGGTTAGAAAAGGTGTTTAGCCTTCTTGGCAAACCTCAGGGATGATTACTATCCAAGGACTTCAATTGAGTCGGTTCCGGTAGTCCGTGAGTTTTCTGGAGGGTTTCCTGCAGACCTTCTGGTGTGCCACCGGTTAGAGATATTGACGTTTGCATTGAATCTGGAGCCGGGTACTCGCCCCCTTCCATCCCTCCTATGAATGCTCCAACAGAGTTAAAGAGTTAAAGGCCCAACTTTCAAGAGTGTTAAGTAAGGTTCATTAGACCAAGTGAATCCCTTGGGTACTCCGGTCTTATTCGTGAAGAAGAAGGATGGGAGGTTTCGGATGTGCATAGACTACCGGACAATTGAACAAAGTAGCTGTTAAGCACAAGTACCCTCTTCCCCAATTGATGATTGTCGATACGTTTACAAGGTGCTTGTGCCTTATCAAAAATTGATTTGAGATCTGGCCTTATCAATCAATGAAAATATGGGCAAGATGTGCCCAAGGACGCATTGGACCAGGTAGGGAATTATGCGTCTAGTAATGGGGTTTTTTTTCTTTTGGACTTACGAATGCCCCTTGATGCTTTCATGAGCTTGATGAACGAGATTTTAAGCCATATCTGGATATTTTGTGATCGTATTTATTGATGTATTACTGATATAAACAAGCGTAAGACGGAACATGAGGAGATTTGAGAATCGTGTTGGAAGTTATTAAGGGAGAAAAAGCTTGATGCCAAATTCTCCAAGTGTGAGTTTTGGCTAGATTCAGTGTCCTTGGAAACGTGGTTTCTAAGGATGGAGTGATGGTGGATCCTTCTAGATGAAACAGTGAGAACATGGGTAAGACATAATACATGTGCAAGAAATAAGGAGTTTGTTGGTTAGCCACTAAGACCGTCGATTTGTCAAGGGATTCTTCTTCTATTGCCTCCCAACTGACGAACTTGACTAACAGAATGTTACATTTGTATGGTCGGAGAATGTGAGGAAAGCTTCAGAAACCAAAGACCTGCTGACTAACTGCACCTACCTACCATGCCAGATAGAGGGTAAAAACTCATGTTATGTGATGCATCCTATTCTTGTTGGGGTGCAGTGCTATGCAAGAGAAGAATGTAATTGCTTGGATTATGCTTCGCGGGCAATTAAAGGTGCATGAAAGTAACTATCCGACCCAGATTGAATTGGCCTGCAGCGTGTTTTCATAAAGCAATGAGGACACTAATCTATTAGGGAGTTAAGTGTGAATATATACGGATAATCGTAGCTTACAGTGTCTTTACTAAGAAAGATTTGAATTTGAGACAGGAGGAGGTAGATGGAATACTGAAGATTATGATGTTACCATCTTGTATCACCCAGGAAAGGAGGGGGGACTAATGTTGGGGCAGACGCCCTTAAGTAGAAAAGCATGGGAGCATGGGTCGTTTAGCCCACTTACAAGTTTCTAGACGCCCATTGGCTAGAGGGTTCAGGACTCTGGCTAATGACTTTATGAGGTTAGAAGTAAAGAGAAGGGAGATTTTGGCCGTGTGGAGGCGGATCTTCTTTCTTGATAAGTTAAAAGAAAGCAGTTACCGATAAGAAATTGATCCGGATCCGAGATAAGGTGTTGCAGGGAGAGCATAAAGAAGCAAAAATCGATGAGGAAGGTGTTTTGAGAATTAAGGGAAGGTATGGTACCCCGTGTCGATGATTTGATGTCACACTATTTTAAAGAGGCTCATAGGTCAGGGTATTATATACATCCTGGTGCAACCAAGCTGGATCGTGATCTAACAAAGCAACATTTTTGTTGCGTACGATGACGCGTGACATTGTTGATTTGTGCTCAATGACCCGAATTGGTCAGCAGTAAGTATGAACACCAGAGACCTGGGGGAATTCATAGAATGCCCATTCCTGAATGGAAGTGGGAGAGAATTGCAATGGGCTTCGTGGTTGGTTCTTCCACAGATAATGGGTAAGTATGACTCCATTTGGGTAATTGTTGACCGGTTAAAACAAGTGCTAATTTAATTTCGGTCAAGGTGACTTATATGCAGAGAAGTACAAACTTTACATCTCGAAATTGTTCTGATGGCCATGGAGTTCCACTTTCCATCATATTTTTAGATAGAGTACGCGTTTTACCATTCTAAGTTTTGGAGAAAACATTGCAGATGAATTAGGTACTAGGTTGGACCTTAGTAATGCATTTCACCCTCAGACAGATGGTCAGTCTGAGGAACAATTCAGGTCTTGGGAAGATATGCTTCGTGCAGGGTGATAGAAATTGGTGGTCATTGGGATAACTTATTACCCTTAGCAGAGTTCTCATACAATAATAGCTATCACCAAGTATTGAATGTCCCCATTCGAAGCATGGTATGGGAGAAGATGTTAGGTCTCCATTGGGTGGTGTGAGCATTTGGGTTGACCTTGCGGTACTTTCGATCTTTGAGGGATTCATTAGAGAAGTGAAATCCATTCAAGAAAAGCTTTTAGCAGCTCAGAGTAGGAGAAGGAATAGCAATCGAAAGGTGAGAGGACTTGGAGGTCATGGAGGGTGAACAGGTTTGCTGAAGGTTTAACTCATGAAGGGCGTGATGCGGTTGGGTAAAAGAGGTAAGCTAAGCCCAAGGTATATTGGACCATGTGAAGTTACTAAGCGAGTAGGGGATGTAGCGTCTGAATTAGCCTTGCCCCCGGACTGTCAGGAGTGCATCCGGTATTTCATGCGTCTATGAGTGAAAAGAGACCCTGGGGATGGAAACTACATTATGCGTGGGATTCAGTTCTCTTGCATGAGACTGGTCTTATGGAAGAGGAGCCTGTTGCCATTTGGATAGAGGAAATCGCAAGTTGAGATCAAGGGAGATTGCATCCATCAAGGTTCAATGGAAGAAGCGACCAGTGAACGAGTCCACTAGGAGAAGGAGGCTGATTCAAGAAAAAACCCGCACCTGTTTCCAGAGTCAGGTGACTCCTTTTCACCTTGTTTCATTCTGTGATCGTCGAGGGGAACGATGGGTAAATTGGTATCTATGGTACCAACCTGTTTAGTCGTTTTGAGCAGTAGAGTTTATTTGGTAATAACTGTCTGGTTGAGGATCCCAGCGGACCGTCGAGGGTGGTCTCGTGCAAAACACTGGACTTTGGAAAAAATTAGGTACTGAGATCGACTCTCATGAACGTCACGAGGATGGCAGGACGGACCGTGTGGGCACGGACGGAACCGTCACCGACCCTTTAGTGAAATTTAGTATCTGAGCTTTGCGACGAAAGCGCAGGAGGACCGTCGCAGGCACGACGGGGCCGAACAGGCTGCGTGACCCGCCTGGGTCGGATCTGTTAAATGTTTTAAGGGCGTTTGGACCTATTCCTGCTTATAATTATAAAGTAGTGCGTTTAATGTTAAATTCAATACTTGGGGGTAAAGGAGACAACCTTGGAATAAATAGTGGGTTACTTTTACCATCTTTTACTTAATTATATGATTATTAGGGTAAAAGAAAAAGGGTTTTTGAATAAGAAACAATAGAAAGAACAGAGAGAGAAGGTTCGAAATAAACGAGAGAAAGGAAGAACGGCAGAAGAAAGAACAAGGTTTGGGAAGATAGCTTGTTTTCGCGATCTTGGTGGAGGTTGTTATGGTTTATGCGATTCGTAGTAAACCTTTAATAGCGCATGATAGGAATTGGAGTAGTAATGTAAAGTTCTTATATTCTTAATTGTGTGCATGCATGATTGATTATACCATTGTAATAATTCGCATGATGAGGTTGTGAATCCTAAAACCTTGAAACCTCTTTGTAAATTAATGAGTCTGGCATAAAAGAAGATGATGAACTAAAAGATTAGTAGTGGTTTGTATATTTTGGAGTCGTGTTGCCATGAAGCGACAAGTAGTATTAGGGGATCGGGGTACTGTTCTGACACAGGCTAGTAGGGGATCGGGTGTCACGTGCCGGACACCAGATACTAGTTGGAGCGGGGGCACGTTCGACAACAAGGATAGTAGTGGATCGGGTGTCACGGAAACGGACACGTAGTAGCGTGGATCGGGGTCACATTCCGACCTGGGATCGTAATGGATCGGGTGTCACGTTCGGGACACCGGGATAGTAAAGAGAATGAATACTTGAAGCATGTTAATATACTCAATCTAAAGACCTGTTCCAAAAGGGTATGGTGTGGAGGCTTGGTTCTCAGAGATGCTGTTTGGTGTTGTTGTAAATGATTATATATTGTTGTCTCACCTGTGAGCATTTGCGTGTTGTTTTATGTTTATGATCTGATATAATTGTTTCTATTTTGAGTTGGCCGATGATACCTACTCAGTATTGTGCCTTGTACTGACCCTATGTATTTGTTTTCCAATGTATGTGCAGTGAAGCAAACGTGCCTAGTCTTCAACTCACGCAACTCTCGCCGTCTTCTCACGTCAGATCTCAGGGGATGAGCTAAACGCTTCTCTTGGGACTGGATATTCTTCTTAATTGTCTGATTGCCTTGAAGTTCCGGGCAGGGACTAGTGTTTATTTAGTTAGATTCTAGATATCTTAGATTTCGTAAATAGTGAGAATAGATGGTCTTTTGGTGATGACTTCCAGATTAGGGGGGATGATGAGTATTAAAATTTTAGAAGTTATTAATGATTTCGTAATGAGTTTTCATTTCTTCAGCATTATACTTTCTTTTTATTATGGTTGGAATGTTGGGGTTTAGAGTGGTTAGACGTTCGCTCACATAGTAGAATAAATGTGGTGCCACTCGCGGGCTCGGTTTGGGTCGTGACAACTATTCAAATAAACAAATGCTGTCATGGAAAAGTTATAAGTGACGAACAGGTCACTGTATTCATGTGTCTCACCATTCCAAAGCAGAAGGATAGGATTAAACGGTGTCAATCTACATTCACACTCCACAAGGTGGTCACAAAAAGGTGTGATATCAATTTGGGTTCACTCTTCACAAATATTGCCTAAGATAATCCCAACAATTTTCTTATATTAGTCAAGTGATCTAACAGCGCAAGTTGTAGGTATTATACACATATTTTAATAAAATCTTGCCACACACGATATGCAACACATTAACCAAACAAGACTATACAATTTTTAGCTCGAGTGCAACAATAATCAAAAGAGATAAACTCAAAAATGAACTAGTCACAAAGAGATGAAGGAGTTCACATATGACTTATGCAACTCAATTTTCCTCATCATATCCATAAAAAATGTCGTTCAATCAAGAGCAGCATTCAAGTCATCAGTAATGATCATAAGTGACAGCGAGAATGGCAAGAGAACAATAACTTTCCAAAACATTAACAGGGTCTTCTATTAGTTGGATGGGGGAATGATTAATTAATTTTGTTGTGTTGCATTGACTATGATGCGAGAGGTTATACATTCTAGGTATAAAAATTCACAAGAAATATAAGTTACCTTGAATCCTTGAGACTTGGAACCATGAAAAATAAAAAACAGGTGGTGCAGCTCAGAAGAACGAATAGTCCACCTCTTAAAATAAAATAATTACAGGTTATAAGAAACGAATGTCCACCTCTATAAATAAAATATTATATGTGGTTTCTGATACCACTGTCAATTCCTCAGCACACACTTCACAATTTGGTAAGAGGGTCAATTAAGGAAACACACATATTAGTAATATCGATAGGATAAGTTAACGGACCAACATGATTCGGTATTTCTATTCAGTTGTTATCACTCAACCAACTGATATTCAACAATTACCATGAATAATTTACTGATTCGGGACAAAAACATCCCTATAAGTACCATCACTGAATAATCAGTATCACTGAAGGTAGGTAACATGTCCTTGAGCTCTGCACACTGTCATATTAAATTATAGTAGCAATCTATTGATGCATTGATAAACATCTCTACAATCAACAACTTACCATGAGCTTCATAAGTCATCGAAAATAAAGATGGTTTTAAGTGCAGATTTAGACCACTACTATACTTTATTATTATTTTTGCAGAGCTTGAGGACAAATTAATAACATAATTTAATGCCTATTAGAATGTGCAGAAGGTTGTTTTACATGATAACTTCACAAAAATTACCAAAAAATATGGAAAAGATTTTTTGCTGATCAAGGATTTACCACTAACTTTGCTGCTATAATACCAACCAATAAAAAGAGTGATAACACTCACTTACACTTCATCCAATACTGTGTTTAGGCGATCACAATCTAGTGTAAACAAAACGAAGAGTTAGGGTTGATGCCATAGGGAGTGATAAGGTAAAGAATTCAATTATGAAGCAAAAGTCGTGTTCTAAACGACTGTAGGATTAGGATTTTTCAGAACAAGTAGAGTATATTGTAGGGGTCTACACAAGTATCAAATGGGGGAGAAAGGTCTGTCAATCAACATCTATCAAAACATAGAATAATCAAGTAGAGAGGGATCAATTAAGTGCTCATTTAACTATATGGGTGATTACTTATTATTGAAAATTGATGATTCTTAGTGGATAGGCTAGGCTTTAGATGTAATATACATCTCTCAAACAATTATCACGACTCAAGCGAGTTTTTCAGAACCTTGACAAGCAAAACAGTTATAAACAACCCAAAAACCTCAATTAATCTACTCTCTCGAGCTAGATTGGTATGATAAAGTTGGCATTCACTCTCTCAGTTGAACCCACAAATCCCAATCACTACAAAAATTAATTGATAATTTAAATTCTTAAACCCATTTCACTAGAAAGGAAACAATACCAGATTAGAACTGCATGGATTCTTACAGTTCATGAATTAGAACTCAAATACCAATCAAAACCCACTTCCGAATAGCAATCAAATCATTAATTACTAAAACCCATAAGCTAATTAAAATACATAATCAAACCCCCATGAATGGGGATTTTAGCCACACATATATAATAAGTATGAATATATTTTCAACTACGTCCTCCATAAGCTGGACAGTAAAATCCAAGGCTTTACAATGCTCAAATTATCTTACAATCGAAATCTAAATAGAAATTCTACATAAAGCTCGTAATAATAGTCTTTCCATACAAAATCAATGTTGAAATCCAATTATCTCTCTTTGAAAGTCAATTTATACGTTTCTACATTTTGTCCTTCGGGGTCATTCGATGGAATGAGCAGAGCGTTGCCAACCAAGTTGGCATTGCACAAAACGCTCCTATCCATTTACTATTTATCTTGATTCATCACCCTTTTCTTGATGTTAGATTACATGATCAAGGTCAAGATTTTCGACCTGGTCGGTGATATGTTATTTGTCCTTTCTAATTTGCTTGCATCTTGGCTGACTATTCTGTGAAATAAAGCAGGCTGAGACTCCTTTGCCAATCCAATCGATGTGTTCTTAAAGGGTGAGTTCCATCGCCTAGTTGTTCTTGTACAATTGATGGCACGATGTAACATTAGGCGAGCTTAAGGGCCACTCAGCGAATAGCCAATTAGCCTCAGCGATCCTCAACCTTGCTTTACTTCTGTCTTTTGCCCTTTAATGCACTTATCTTGCTATGTTGTCTTTCTAGCTATAAATGAACACATAAGCATCAAGTTATTGCATAAGATAGGGATTGAGGATACTAATACTATGAATAACAAACCCTAAATGATTTGAAATCCCATACTCATAAACAACCCCTAACTTAAACTTTTGTCTGTTCTCAACGAAAACACAAGTTCAATTTTTTCAATAAGAATGTCTATAAACAATGTTGCTCAAGCCTCAACGCGGATGCACACATTAGGTTCAAACTACTAATGTAATGATCGGTTGTGCACTCTAATATTCAAACTATGACTAACCATTATGAAATCGTATCCAAGATCACAATGCTTACTTCAAATGCAAGGTCAAGCTCAACAAAAACATTTGAATGCCCTCACACTTAGAATGATTCCATGCTCACACAAAACTTATCAACTTTATAGAATTTTAGAACCAAAAGTAACTCTCACGCTCCTAAAGATAAATAAATGCATGAATCTACCTATAGGCTTGCCCTTATTTTCCTATCTCCGTTACTTAAAGCTACTCATAATCACAAAGGTCTTTCAAGAAGTTAATCATATGATCATTTTATTTTAGAGCTTTCTACCTTCATGAAGCATGGCATGCACTTCTATTCTTCTCCTTTTTTTCACTTTTTAATTCACATTATACCCTATAATATTTAAAGCATGATTCATTTGACACCACATTTCCTTTTTCCATTTCATAAACATTGTTTAAACAATTCTTTTCTTTTACGGTCTTTTTCATCTATCATTTTTTAGGGCAATTTTTCACACTTGTTGATTGTCGTCCTTTTCTACCACACCTCCAACTTAGGATTTTTACCTAAGTTTAATATTTCAAAATAAAATGCTTCATGAAGGTTATAGGTGATGGAAAAAAGAGGTCACTATTATTTATGTTTCATCAAGCTGGGTTCACACTCTCACAAGGTGGTCACAAAAAGGTGTGATATCAATTTTGGTTCACTCTTCACAATATTTTCCTATGTTCATCGCTATCATTTTCTTACATTAGTCAATTAATATAACAGGAAAATTTCTAGGTATAATCAAGCACATGCTTTAATAAAATCACGCAGCACATGGCATGCAACACAATCACCAAACAAGACTATACAATTTTTAACTTGCATGCAACAATAATTAAAAGAGGTCAACTCAACAACGGACTAGTCACAAAGAGATTCTACGAGTTCACAGATGACTTATGCATATCAATTTTCCTCATCGGAGACATAAAAACATGTTGTTCAGTTGAGAGCAATATTCAAGTCATCAGTATTGATCATAAGTGACACTGAGAATTTCAAGAGAACGATAACATTGACAAACATCAAGAGGTGATATCAAACCCCTACCCCACCAAATACACCTAACATTGTCCTCAATGGAAGATTGAAAAACAAAGACATAATTAAAAAGGAAAGAGCATTAAACGAAAGGAAAAGGTGAAGGAGAAATCTTCACTATTTAACCAATCAGTAAAGCTTGCTAGAGACCACCGAACCACTTAGAGTACTGCTGAAATACATGTCGCTCGACAAAATTTCAAACACAATGGGGCAGCAGGTGTGACCAAAAGGCGATATAAATTTTGCTCACCAAACCCCAACAGTGCACTGCCAAATACACATGCAACTTTGTAAACTTTCCTCGAACGATGGTCTTCCATAGTTATGTTCAAAAGGCCAACCAAATTGCAACCACCAAAAAAATCAACGTACCGCTGAAATGGTTGTAGCATCGCACAATCAATAGTCCTTGCACATTGAGTATACATTTTTGAAAACAACTAAAGCTTGAGTTCCCTCCAATCAATCGCCTTAATTTACATTGTGACACGACGTGGAAATGCTTTCAAGCGTCTTCAAAATACACCACTTCAATTACTAATATTTCACGAATTTTTCAAAGTAGATCTCCATTCACCTTGAAAGTTTGTCCGTCTTTACCTTATACTTCAACTGCCCCATTTGTGAACACTCGAGATACTTTGAATGGGCCAGACTAATTTGATTTGAGTTTACCTGAGAAAAGTCTCATACGAGAATCGTATATCAAAACAAAATCACTTACTCGGAATTCACGATGAGGGATTTTGGCGTCATGCCACCTTCTTTATTTTCTCCTTATATAGTATTGAACTTCCATACGCTCTCAACTGAAATTCCTCAAACTCATGAAGTTGATTTACTACCAAAACTAACTTGTTAGACCATGTGTATAGTCATTATTATATCCAATCGGCACTAAATATTTGAAATGATAGAACAATAATTAAGAAGCCTAAGAATCTATTGTATGAAAATAAGATAAAGTTTAAGGATTATACAAAGAGTGCAAGAGAGTAGCGGGCAAGTATATTAATATAAGCTAAAGATTTAGGATTATCATAAGAAGGCATTCAGTTAACTAGTAAGGAATCGTGATTAAAGAGAAGCGAGGAAAGAATTGAAGTTCACCTTCACCCTATAAACTCATTTTGAGTTGTATGAACGAATGATGTTAATCCTACTAGTTCGACCTTCAATAAAGAAAAAGGAATCAACTAACCATATTACTTGATAAATATAGGCATATTGTAATGGAAAAATCACTTATAAAGAAAAGGGGTTACATTTGTTATACAGTGTAATCCTTAAAATTATACGATTGACAATAAGAAAATAATAAATCATCAGTGACATTATCGTGTGTTCTTCATATAGAATAAATTTATTTTCATTTCAATTAAAATATGGGTACATGGATCAGTGACATGATTTATGTAGATAATTAGTTATATAACTTGTTATTTACTTATTGTCATTTGCATATTTGTAAGGATAACAATGCAACCCCTTTTCTTTATAAAAGATATTTTATTTCAATATGAATTTTCATATGGAGTAATGAGATTAATAGATTCCTTTTTTTATTGAATGTCCAACTTATTGAAGGAATAAGACCATTTGTTCATATTACTCAAAATATGTTTTTAGGGAGAAAGTGATCTTCAACCCTTTCCTTGCTTGTTCTAGTAATTATTTCATTAGCATTAACTGCATTCACACTTGTTAATACTCAAACTTCAGCTTATTTTCATACACTTGCTTCTTAGTTAACTGCATCCATTCTTATGGTAATCCTTATTAAACTTATTTTCTTTCACTAGTTTCTTAGACTTCATAATTATTCTTCTTTTGCTTACAATTTTAATGCTAAATGGATAGAATATTTATTATAGTCATGGTCTAAAAAGTTAGTTTGGCTAAAAGAAGATATCTGAACTCAATTTTATAATTATCTTGTCAAAGCATAAAAGGAAGAACTTTATGTTAGTTGAAAATAACGGTTTTTTCTTATGCTTATGTTCATCCTTTTATCATATATTATTATAAGTAGGAAACACCAAAGTAAAAAGTTAAATTACCATTTTGTTCTTTTACTAAATTAAAATTTAATTTATCATTTAATTAAATACAGAAATTTTAATTACATAATGGCAGAATTTATGTCCTTTAGCCCTTTAATAATTAAATTTTATTTTTCTTGATAAATGAGTACATTGATATTGTTTTTCATCTTAATCATGAGTCTCATAATGGAAGAATTTGAAAAGGTATGATAAATTAAAATATTATATCCATCATCATTCATATTATCCATATAATATATTATTATTATTTTATTTTTTATATTAGATCATCATATCATATTATATAATTGTTATTATATTTTATATTATAAGTGTGAAGATGCTTTGTCTAAAGTTGGATTAAGAAAAGGCTCTACAATTTTTTAATTATCATTATACTATTTCTATAAATAATAATTAGTTATAATTCTATAAGCGTGAAACTCTTAAAATTGAATGACTTTTTAACTCTTCAAGAAGTCACCATTAAAGTTGAATAACTTTTTAATTTTACAAGAAATCACCATTAAAGTTGAACGACTTTTGAACTCTTCAAGAAATCACTTTAAATAAGTATCATACACTTTGTCTTCTAATGACAATATTGTACATTTTAATTTTGTTTAGAGAGCATAAAACTCTTGTCATACTATGTTTTTTCAAGTATTTCTTTACATTTAGATTTTTCTTTTTTTGCTATCATTCAAATTATATTCTTAAATTGATATCTAAATGTTTGGTTTCTCATATGAAAATACACTGCTAAAATTTTGTTTTATGAAGTTATGATGTAATCTTTTTCTCATGTATAAATCAGAGGTGATTCTTTTGCAGACTATTGAATAGAACTTGTAGTAGAAATTGAGTCAATACAAATGAGGTATGCAACATGTCTCTCCAACAATTTTGCATTTTTTGTATGATTACTTTTTAATAAATTTGACATGCATACCATTATTGTATTTTTAATTAAATTTTAATAACTTAATGCATGTGTTTTTTACAAAGTAGAGCCTCTTTTATAACTTTAGTTTGAAACAATGACTTATTGAAATTTATTTTTCTTCAATCTCCTAGCTTTCGAGGTAAAAAGGATAACTTATGCTTCTTCTTCAATAACATAGAGCAGAAGAAATCGAGAAAATCTTTGAACAAGACATATTCTAACAAATGAAGTAATTTAATTTACTATGAAAGAGTACTTAAAGTCAAATATGAATAATAAAGTAAGAGAAAAAAAGGATTAAAAAAATTAAAATATTATAAAAAGAATGAAAATAACAATGAACAAACAATTGGAATTTTTTGTCATGCTACAAAGAAGAATAAACACACTATGTTATTTGAATGTAATATGGAGAAAACATATGTACTTCTTTCAAGTACATATGGTAATTCAAACTTTGGTACAAATTGAGAAGGTGTCTTGTGTGTGTATCTTTCTTAGAAAAGTAACAAACTAATATAATGTATGTTTTGACCTAATAAAATAAAAAGGTAAATTATCTATCACATTAAATTTTATTCTCCAAATTTGACAGATTATCGAAATATCTAAATTTTTTACAATAAACAATATAGGTTGATTGTTCATTTAATTCATTTATATTTTTTCATTAAATCATTTTAAAAATTATTCAAAATGTGATTTTAATAGTTTTTTTATTAAAAATTCATTCTTATTTAATGTAATTTTAATATAACTCCTATAATATATAATATTTTTGTAGGACTCGTGTGCGAAGAACGTTTGCAGGATTAGTTTGTTCTATAAGAGGGAGAACAAGAAAAATAGTTTCTTAAAATGATGAGAGATATGTTTCAGTTTTCATTCATAAAAAAATATTTTATCGTACTTCTTTATCTATTCATTCATGTGGTTTAAATATTTTTGGTTTCTAAGATTGAAGCTTCCAGTCTCTTTACTTTAGTTCTAATAAATTACAAAAAAGAAGAGAGAAGAAAGTTTTGCCTAAATAATGTCTTGATTTGGAGTTGAAATATTTATCATTTTTACTAGTCTTGGCAAAGTTAGTCAATTTGAATTTGAATACTCTAATACCGTGTAGACATATAAACCTTAAAGAAGAGGATTTCATTATTTGTGAATGCAAATATAATGTCACTGACCGTGAAACTTCTTCTGGGGAAAGATGTGTGAATGTACTGACCAACACATGTGTAAATTAGATGATTTGGATTAGTAGTTGAATGATGTTTCTATATATTTGTATATTTTTACCATGGTCATATATTTTTTCTAAGCTAACAACAAATTTTTTGTTGGTAGTGCACAAAGTTTGTGGTGCATTTTTTTTATGTTGATAAAAAAGCAAAGTAGTTTTATCTCTCGTGACCTTACGACAAAATCAAAATTTCCATGTCAAGCCATTAAGTTTTCTATTGGTAATGTGTTAAACATCCTTTAAGATACGTCAAAACAGTTATCAATCTAACTTAGGATAGTCAAAATAGGATAGGAAATAACTTGTAATTACTTCATCTGTATTTAAAGAAAATATAATGGTCAAGTAAGAAAAACAACACATATATGTGCTAATGAAATAGGAAAGACGCTAAGTACTTCAAAAATTTGGAGTGTAGAAATATCAAGGGAAGCTAGATTTATATTGAGTTGTGGCATTAAATTCTATAGGGGAGAACACATGATTTATAATTTTCAAACTTAACAAAAAAACAATATATCATTTAAACACATTTTCTACATATGAATAGATAAAATTGCAAATAATCATCAACTTCGAGCGTAAACTGAATTATACGAACTAAACCACAACCGCGCATTGATTCATACCGTCCCAAACAATGCAGAAATTTGATTTAGATCTCCATAAATCAACAAAGAGATTCTTTTTAACATTACTTTCGTTATTGCTAAATTATGCAATAATCACTCCCGACAAATAAGTAACTTAGAGCACAAATATAATTCAAAAATTATTTTCCTTATATTAAAAAACATGATGACCATAACACTATTAATTATTATTATTATTATGATGATGATGATGGTGGTGGTGGTGGTGGTTGTTGTTGTTGTTATGGTGGATGTGGTGGTGGTGGTGGTGGAAAGGGATTTTTATGCAGGACCGTTTGATTGGGAAAAGTTTAATAGTGCCTTTATAGAAAGGATTTTCCAACTTAAGATGGGACATGCTAACGTGAAAGAGTTCATATTTATGATAGGATTACATGAGAGTGAAGGAATATTCTGGAGACTCACAACAAACATAAGTTACCTTGAATTTTGGAGACTTGGCACCACTAAAAATAGAACAGTTTGCAGCTCCACAAAGAATACGAACAGTTCCACCTCGATACAACCAAAAATAATAGTTATATGACAGCTCCATTCAAACAGATATATCTCTCGCTTTGTAAATATTCTTATCCTTGTTTCCAATAACATTGTCAATTTCCTCGTTTCACTAAACAATTTGGTAGGCTGGGAAATTAAAGAACACACAATATTAGTGATATCAATAGACATGAGTTAACGGACTCAACACAATTGGTATCTTATTCAGTTTTGTCACCTCAACAACCGATATCCAACAATTAGCATACTTAATTAATTTAATTGAATTCTTATTTGAATGTGCATAAGGCTGTCTACCATTATGACTTCACAAAAATTACCAAATGTTAAAAAAATATGGAAGAGATTTTCTGCTGATCAAGGATGTATACTAACTTTGCTTCTATAACACCAACCAATAATAACAGTGATAACACTCAACTACACTTAATCCGATACTATGAGTAGGTGATCATAATCTAGTGTTAACACAATAAAAAGTTAGGGCCGATACCATAGGGAGTGATAAGGCAAAGAGTTCAATTACAAAGTAAAAGTCGTGTTCTAAACGATAGTAGGAATAGTATTTATTGGAACAAGTAAAGTAAATCGTAGGGGCTAACACAAGTATCAACTAGGGGAGAAAGGTGTGTCAATCAACAACTATAGAAATAAGGGCATAATCAAGTAGAGCGGGATGTGACCAATCAAATGTCAATTTAACTATATGGGTGATAACTTATTATTGAAAATCGATGATTCTTATCGGTAGGTTAAGCTTTAGATGGAATAGCCATCTCTCAATCAACTTTCGCGACTCAAACGAATTCTCCCAGACCTTGACAAGCAAAACAATTATAAACATTCCAAAAACCTCAATTATATACTCTATCGAGCTAGATTGGTATGATAAAATTTACCTTCACTCTCTCAAGTTGAACCCACAACAACCCAATCAATCACTACAATCATTAATTGATAATCTTAATTCTTGAACGTATTTCTCAAGCAACCAATCAATACATGACTAGAACTACAAGGATTCTTACAATTCATGAACTAGAACTGAAATACCAATCAAACCAACTTCAAAATATCAATTATTCATTTAATAATACCCATAAGCTAATTAGACACATATTCACATAATACAACCCCCAAGATGGGGCTTTTAGCAAAATATAGTTTAAAAAAAAGTATGAATATAATTATAAACTACGTCCTCCATAAGTTGGGCGATAAAATCCAAGGCTTTACAATGCTCCAAATTAGTTTACGATCGAAACCCAAATAGAAAATCTACATGAAAACTCATAAAAATAGTCTTTCCATCAAAAAAATAATGCTGGAATCCAGATATCTCTTTTTGAAAATAAGTTATATGTTTCTAGATTTTTTCCTTTGGGGTCATTCGGCGGTATAAGTAGAGTGTTGCCGAACAGGCCGGCGACAGCAAAACACTCCACTCCATTGCGTATTTAGCTTGAGTCATAACCCTATTCATGATCTTATATTATGCGATCAAGTTCAAGATTTCATACCTGCTCGGTGATATGCGAGTTGTCCCTTCAGATTTGCCATCATCTACAATGATTGTTCTGTGAAACTAGGCGGGCTGAGACTCCTTCACCAATCCAATTTGCATGTCCTGAAGGGTCCATTCCCTTGCCTGGTTTTTCTTTTCCAATAAATGGCATGATGTAACATAAAGAGAGCTTAAGGGCCACTAGGCGAATCGCCAATTGGCCTCCACGATCCTCAATGTACTTGCTTTTCTACTCTCTTTTGCCCGTTAATGGTCTTGCCTTGCAATTATGTCTTTTAAGCTGAAATAAACGCATAAGAATTCGTTTAGAGCATAAGATAGGCATTCAGGATACTAATACTATGAATATCACTACCTAGATGAGTAAAAATCTCAGACTCATCAACACCTCCAACTTAAACTTTTGATTTCCTCAAGTAAACCACATGATCAGTCAGTTCAGTAAGGATGTCTAAAAATAGTGTTATTCAATACTCAACACGAATGCACAGAAGAGGTTCAAACTACTCATGTAATGATCAATTGTGCACTATAGTTTTCAAACAGTGACTAACCATTATCATTTCAAATTTAAGCTCACACGTCTTGCTTCAAATGCAAGGTCAAGCTCCACAAAAGCATTTGAATGCCCTCACACAAAGAATGAATCCATTCACACACATAATTCATCATTTTTGTAGAATATTTGGAATCAAAAGCAACTCATACGCAGCTAAAGATAAACACATGCATGAATCTACCCATAGTCTTGCCCTTATTTTCTTATCGAAATTAATTTAAGTTACTCAAGATAACAAAGGTCTTTCAAGAAGTTAATCATATTATCATTATAGTTCAATGACTTCTACCTTCATGAAACGTGGCCTGCACTTCTCTTCTTCTCCTTTTCGTTCACTTTTTTTTATCTCCAAATTATACCCTATGATCTTTTAAGCATGATTCATTGGACACCTCATTTCTTTTGTCCTTTTCACTAAAATTATTTCCACAATTCTTTTCTTTTTCAGTCTGTTTCTTCTTTCACTTTTTATAGCAAATTTTTCACACTTGTGTACTGCTCCCTTTTTCACCAAACCATTAACTTAGGATTTTGACCTAAGTTTACTATTCCAAAAAAAAAACTATGCTTTAGGAAAGTCATAGGTGATGGGACAAAGAGGTCACTATTATTCATGTTTCATCTTAAGAAAAAAGATAGACTCAAATTGTGTCAATCTAGGTTCACACTGTCATAAGGTGGTCACAAAGAGGTGTGATATCAATTTTGGTTCACTATTCACAAATATTTCCTAAGATCATCCCTATAATTTTCTTACATTAGTCAAGTGATCTACAAGGCAAATTATATGTATTATCGAACATATGATTTAATGAAATCTCGCCACACATGGAATGCAACACAATCACCAAACAAGACTATACAATTTTAAGCTTGCATGCAACAATAATAAAAAGAGATCAACTCAACAGTGAACTAGTCAAAAAGAGATGCTAGGAGTTCACATATGACCTATGCAACTCAATTTGCCTCATCAGATCCATAAAACATGTTGTTCAATCGAGAGCAGTATTCAAGTCATCAGTACTGATCATAAGTGACAGTTAGAATTGCAAGAGAACAATAACATTCAAAACCATTAAGAGAGGTCTCTATTAGGTGGATGTAGGAATGATTAATTTATTTGTTGTGTTACAATGACTATGACGCGAGAGATAGTGCATTCTTGGTATAAAAATTCACAAGAAACATAAGTTACCTTGAATCCTTAAGACTTGGCACGATATAAAATAGAATATTTTGCAGCTCCAAAAGAAAAGAATAGTTCCACCTTGATACAACTAAAATTTATTATAGTTATATGACAGCTCCATTCAAACAAATATATATCTCAATTTGTAAATATTCCTATCGTTGTTTCCGATAACACTGTCAATTTCCCTGTTTCACTTCACAATTTGGTAGGCAGGTAAATTAAGAAACACACAGTATTAGTAATATCAATAGACATAACAGACACAACATGATAGGTATCAGATTTAGTTTTCGTCACCTCAACAACTGATATTCCAACAATTACCATGGCTAATTAATTATTCTTGTAAACAACCCTTGTAAGTAAATATAATAATCAGTATTTAATGAAGTTATGTACATGTCCTTGAGCTCTACACACGTTATATTAAATTATAGTATTAATCTATTGATGCATTGATAACCATCTCTACAATCAGCAACTTATCATGAACTTCATAAGTCATCAAAAGTATAGATGGTTATAGATGCATATGTAGACCACTACTACACTTTAATATGATTTTGCAGAGCTCAAGGACAAATATATAGTTTAGTTGAATGCCTATTAGAATGTGCATAAGGTTGTCTTACATGATTACTTCACAAAAATTACCAAAAAATATTGAAGAAATTTTTTGTTGATAAAAGATCTACTACTAACTTTACTGCTTTAATCAAACCAATATAAGAGTGATAACACTCAACTGCACTTCATCCAATATTATGTGTAGGCGATTACAAACTAGTATAAACAAAACGAAGAGTTAAGGTCGATACCATAGGGAGTGATAAGGTAAAGAATTCAATTATGAAGTAAAAGTCGTGTTCTAAAGGATTTTAGGAATAGGATTTGGCAGAACAAGTAAACTAATTTGTAGGGGTTTACACAAGTATCAAATGGGGGAGAAAGATTTGCCAATCAATAAATAAAGCAGGGAATAATCAACAACTATATGGGTGATTAGTTATAATTGAAAATTGTTGATTCTTAGCGGATAGGCTAGGCTTTAGATGTAATCGACATCTCTCAATCAACTATCGCGACTCAAGCGAGTTCTCCTGATCTTGACAAGCAAAACAATTATAAACAACCCAAAAACTTCAATTAATATACTCTCTCAAGCTAGATTGGTATGATAAATTGGCATTCACTCTCTCATTTGAACCCACAACTACCGATTCACTACAAACATTAATTGATAATTTAAATTCTTAAACCTTTTTGGTAAGCAACCAAACAATACAAGACTAGAACTGTATGGATTCTTAAAATTCATGAATTAAAACACAAATACCAATCAAACCCACTCAAGAATATCAATAAAATCATTAATTACTAATACCCATAAGCTAATTAAAACACATAATCACACCCCGAAGAATGGGAATTTTAGCCACACATTGTAAAAAGTATGAAGATATTATCAACTACGTCGTCCACAATATGGAAATTAAAATCCAAGGCTTTACAGTGCTCCAAATTAGCTTATGATTGAAACCCAAATAGAAAATCTACTTAAAAACTCATAATAATAGTCTTTCCGTACAAAAACCAATGTAGGAATCCAATTATCTCTCTTTGAAAGTCAATTTATACGTTTCTAGATTTTGTCCTTCAGGGTCATTCGGCGGAATGAGCAGAGTGTTGCCAACCAGGTTGGCATTGTGAAAAAGTTCCTCTCTATTGCCTATTTATCTTGATTCATCACCCTATTCGTGATGTGATTTTATGCGATCAAGGTAAGTATTTCCGACCTGGTCGATGATATGTTACTTGTCCTTTCTAACTTAAACTTTTGCTTGTTCTCAAGTAAATCACAAGATCAATCAGTTCAATAAGAATGTCTACAAATAGTGCTAGTCAAGACTCAACACGAATGCACATATCAGGTTCAAAATACTCATGTAATGATGTATTGTGCACTCTAATTTTCAAAATGTGACTAACCATTATCAAATCAAATTCAAGATCGCTATTCTTGCTTCAAATGCAAGATCAAGCTCAACAAAAACATTTGAATGCCCTTACACCAAGAATGTTTCCATGCTCATATAAAACTCATCAACTTTATTGAATTTTTGGAATAAAAAGCAACTCTCACGCTCCTAAAGATAAACACATGCATGAGTCTACCTATTGGCTCTCGCTTACTTTCCTATCTACATTATTTTAATCTACTCAATATCACAAAGATATTTCAAGAAGTGAATGGTATGATCATTTTATTTCAATGATTTCTAATTTGATGAAGCACGATCTGCACTTCTCTTCTTCTCCTTTTCTTTCACTTTTTTTTTTAATATTCACATTATACCCTATGATCTTTTAAGCACGATTCATTGGACACCTCATCTCTTTTTTCCATTTCATAAACATTATTTCAATAATTATTTTCTTTTACATTCCTTTTCTTCTTTCATGTTTTTAGGGAAAATTGTTCATACTTGTTGATTGTCCTCTTTTTTTACCACATCTCCACCTTAGGATTTTTACCAAAGTTTACTATTTCAAAAAAAAAATGCTTCATGAAGGTTATAGGTGATGAGACAAACAAGTCAATGTTATTCATGTTTAATCCAAAGAAGAATGATAGTATCAAATGCTGTCAAGCTAAGTTCACACTCTCACAAGGTGTTAACAAAGAGGTGTGATATCAATTTTTGTTCACTCTTCACAATATTTGCCTATGATCATCCCTATATTTTTCTTACATTAGTCAATTGATCTAACAGGGAAAATCATAGATATAATCAAGCACATGTTTTAATAAAATCTCCTCGCACACTGCATGGAACACAATCACCAAACAAGACTATACAATTTTTAGCTTGCATGCAACAATAATCAAAACAGATCAACTCAACAACGGTATAGTCACAAAGAGATTCTACGAGTTCAAAGATGACTTATGGAACTCAATTTGCCTCATCGGAGCCATAAAAACATGTTGTTCATTTGAGAGCAATACTCAAGTCATTGGTATTGATCATAAGTGACACTAAGAATTGCAAGAGATCAGTAACATTCAGAAACATCTAGAGGTAGTATCAAGCCCGTGCCTCACCAAATACACCTAACATTGTTCTCAATGAAAGATTGAAAAATAAAGACATAATTAAGAGAGAGAGAGCATTAAACGAAAGGAAAAGGTACAGTAGAAATCTTGAGTATATGGCAATTGGTAAAGTTTGCTAGAGACCGCCAAACCACTCAGAGTACCGCCGAACTGCATATCGCTCGCCAAAAGTTCAAACACAATGGGGCTGCAGGAATGACCAAAAGGCGGTAGAAATTGGGCTCACCAAACCCCATCAGTGCACCGCCGAATAGACATGCAACTTTGCCGAATTACTAGAACGATGGTCCTCTATACTTATGTTCAAAATGGCGAACCAAATCGCGACCACCAAACTACTCAACGGACCGCTGAAATGGTTGTAGCATCCCACAATCACTAGTCCTTGCACATTGAGTGCACATTATATGAAAACAACTAAAACTTCAGTTGCCTCCAATGAAGCGCCTTATTTTACGTTGTGGCACGACGTAAAATTCTTTCAACAATCTACAAAATACACCACTTCAATTACTAATATTTCATGAATTTGTTAAAGTAGAGCTTCAAACAATGTCCATTCACCTTGAAAGTTGGTCCATCTCTACCTTATACTTCAACTTCCCCATTTGTGAACACTCGAGGTGCTTTGGATGGGCCAGACCAATTTTATTTGAGTTTAACTGAGAAAAGTCTCAAACGAGAATTGTATAGAAAGACAAAATCACTCACTCGAAATTCACGCTGAAGGATTTTGGCATCATGCCAGCTTCTTTATTTTCTCCTTATACAGTGTTAAACTTCCATACACTCTCAATTGAAATTCCTCCAACTAATGAAGTTGATTTACTACCCAAAATAACTTGTTAGACCATGTGATAATCATTATTATATCCAATCGGCACTAAATATTGAAAATGATAGAACAATAATTAAAGAAGTGTAGGAAGATATTGTATGAAAATAAGCGAAAATGTAAGGATTATCATACAAAGAGTGCAACAGACTAGCCAACAAGTTTATTAATATAAGCTAAAGATTTCGGATTATCATAAAAAGGAATTAAGTTAACTTGTAAGGATTCGGGATTAAGAGAAGAAAGGAAAGGATTGAAGTTCACTTAACCCCTAAAAAACGCATTTGAGTCATACGAACCAAATGATGTATCCTTCTATAGTTGGACCTTCAATAAGAAAAAGGATGACAACTAACCTTATTACTAATAAAATTATACACTTTGTCATAGTAAAATCACTATAAGCAATGGGGTTGCAATTGTTATACGTGTCAATCCCTAAAATATACATGGACATAAGAGAAAATAATAAATCATTGGTGATATTATCGTGTGATTTCTTCATCTCAGTAAATTTATTTGGCCTTCCATTATAACATGGGTACATACCTCAGTGACATGATTTATGTAAATATGTTGTTATGTGACTTATTATTTACTTATTTTCAGTAACATATTGTAAGGATAACAATGCATCCCCTTTGCTTTATAAAATTTGTTCATATTACTCAAAATGAGTTTTTAGGGCGAAAGTTATCTTCAATCACTTCCTTGCTTGTTCTACTAATTATTTCCTTATCAAATAATTGCATTTGCTCTTATTAATACTCAAACTTCAGATTATTTTCACACTTGCTTCTTAGTTAACTGCATTCATTCTTATGATAATCCTTAAATTAAGTACTCTGTTTTCACTGTTTTTTGAGACTTATAATTATTCTTCTTTCAAGTACAATTTTTAATGAAAAAGGGAGAAATTTATTATAGTCAGGTCAAAAAGTTAGTTTGGGTTTACCAAAAGAAGATATGTGAACTCAATTTTTAATATCTGTCAAAAAAAAAGCATTAAAAGGAAGAATTTTGTTAGTTGAAAATAACGGTTTTCTTATATGCTTATTGTTCACCTTTTATTTGTTATATAAGAGGAGAACGAGAAAAACAGTTTCTTAAATGATGGAGAGATATGCTTTCCAGTTCATTTCATAGTGAAATATAGTCCTCTTTATAATATTTCATTCATGTGTTTTATATATTTTGGTCGTCCCCAAGATTGAAGCTTCCGGTTATCTATACTTAGTTCCAATAAATTACCAAAAAGAAGAGAGAAAAGAAGAAGAAGAAACTTTTGCGAAATAATGTCTTGATTTGGAGTTGAAATATTTCTAAGTTTTATAACTATGCAAAGGTAGACATCGTTGAATTTGAATGTTTCTTATACCCTGTAGACATTAAACCTTAAGAAAGACGATGTGATTATTTGTGAAGCAAAATCATGTCCTGACCGTGAAACTTCGTGGGGAGGAAGATGAGTAATGTTCTGACCAAACTTGTCTTTAAATGAGTGATTTGCATTAGTAGTGATGATGTTTCTATCTATTTGTACATTTTTACCATGGTCATATATTTTTCTAAGCAAACATCAAATTTTTTTGTTGGTAGTGTAAAAAGTTTGTGGTGCATTTGTTTTATGTTGATAAAAAGCCAAACTAGTTTTATATCTTGAAACCTTACGATAAAATCAAAATTTCCATGTTACGCCATTAAGTTTTGTATTGGGAAAGTGTTAAACATCCCTTATGATCTGTTAAAAACAATTATCAATCTAACTTAGGATAGTTAAAATAGGATAGGAAATAACTTGTAATTACTTCATCATTATTTAAAGAAAATATAATGGTCAAGTAAGAAAAACATCACATATATGTGCTAACGAAACAGGAAAGAAGCTAAATACTTCAAATTTGTTTTAGTGTAGAAATATCGAGGGAAGTTAGATTTATATTGAGTTGTGGCATCAAATTTTGGAGGGAAGAACACATGATCTATAATTTTCAAACATAAAAAAAAACAACACCGATATCCTTTTGTTTAAACACATTGTATACATTAAGGGATAATACAATTACAAAAGCATAAACCTATTTATATTTTGGAAAACTAGATTATACTACTATCACTAAATATTCATATTGTCCCCAAACCAAATGCGGAAATTGATTGAGATCTCCAAACAAATCAAAAAAGAGAATTTTTGTTAAACACATTACTTTCCATTGATTAATTATGCAATAACATCACTCCAGGACAAGTAAATCTTCGTAGATCGTTCTTAGAGGAAAACAATATAAGGTAAAAAATTTATTTGTTCAGATATTAATTTCACAAAAGCTACACAATTCTTGTTTTTTATCATAGAGACGAAAACATTAGATAAAAAAAACAGGAGAAAAATAACCTTTTTTTGGGCCAATGTGAATGACCGGGGATTCTTTGATCCGTCCGTCGATATCTTTTTTTTTTCTAATGAAAAAGAGTTTAGCTCGAGTGAATTAAAATGCAAAGTACTTCTTGTTGTAAGTGCTAACAGAGAAGAACAATGCTAAAAGAAATTAGAAGTTTTAATCATGCTTTTGCTTGAAGAAGGCATCTGAAAAATGGATCCCAAATGCTTAAAGGAATAGTGTAACGACCTCTTTAGTCGTTTTGAGCAGCAGATTTTATTTCTGGAAAAACTGGCTGAATCGACGGATCCCACGATAGACCGTCATAGGCACGACAGACCGTCATAGGCACGACGGACCGTCGAAGGGGTCTCGTTCCAAAACACTTAGAATTTGGAAATTTGTGTACTGAGATCGACAATATAACGGAAAGAAGGCCGGGGGGTGGAGACGGACCGTTCTCAGGCATGACGGGACGTCACAGATCTTTAATGATTGGAGAGTCCCTGACATGTGACGGAAGCAGTAGGACGGACCGTTGCCGGCACGACGGGCCGTCACAGGATGCGTTAACCTGATGGGTTGGATTTCGTTAAATATTTGAGGGGCGTTTTGGCTTTTCATGCTTATAAGTAAAAAGCTAGTCCATGCCGGATCTCAAGGCATTCAGACATGACGAGGAAGATCCAGTCCGAGCTAGAAGCAAATAGCCACCTGAAATTGACGTGATGAAGAGGCTCGAGTTGCGGTTGAGTTGAGACGTGGTACGTTGGCACTCCAACAATAACGAGGAAAATAATTACAGTAGGGGTTCCGATTACAAAACACGAGTTACTGAGTAGGTATCATCGGCCAACTCAAATAGAAAAACAGGATATATCAAATTTAATATCAGAAATCACTACAATACTCAAACATGGTGCAACAAATAAAGATCTATAATCATAATAAGCACCGCCCAAAGTTGACCCATGAGGACTCAAGCCTCAATGCCATACCCATTTGGGATTAGGTTCATTGAGAGTATATTAACATCTTCCAAGATTCATTATGTTTATTCTCTTGCGTCGGTTACGTGACACTCGCTCCATATTCTACGTGTCGGTTCGTGGACACCCGCTCCCCTAATTCTACGTGTGTTTCGTGACACCGAATACCCTAATTCTACGGGTCGGTTCGTAACACCAGATCCACCTATGATACGTGTCCGGTTTGTGACACCCCGATCCCCTAATCTACATGTAGGTTCGTGACACCCACCACTACTCACAACTTTAGTTCATAAGACCTTCTTTTTTATAGCAAGGCACATCATCAATCTCATTAACAATGCAGGATAGGGTTTTTCAAGATTTAGGATTTCAATAGTTCATCATGCTATTTTATCACAATATATAATCACATTAATTACAACATACAATAAGCATATAAAAGGGTTTACCCAAGATACCAATAATATTCATTCGCTTATTAAGAGTTTACTACGAATAGCATAAACCAAATACCTCCACGAAGAATTCATGATCAAGCAGCTAATCTTCAAAGTCTTTGCTTTCCTCTGTTTCCTCTCTCTCTCGCTCGTTTCTCCCTCTCTCTCTGTTCGTTATCTCTTTCTATTCAAAACCCTTTTTATTTTACCGAATTGTCTAAAATTACGTATAAAAGATGATAAAAGGGAACCCATATTTATTCTTAAGGTGTCTCTTTAACCCCCAAGTAATTAATTATTAATATTAATCCATTAACTTTATATATATAAGCAGGAAAAGTCAAAACGGCCCTTAAAATATTTAACAGGAAATCCGCTACCCAGTAAGGATTACGCCAGCCCCTGTGAGGCAGCGTGCTGCGACGGTCCGTCCTGCTGCTTCCGTCACAAAGTTCAGAGACTTCAATTCATTAAGAGTCTATGACGGACCCGTCATGCTGAGACGGTCCGTCCGCAACCCCGTCGTGACGTGCAGAGAGTCGATATCAGTACACCAAATTTCCAAATTCTAAGTGTTTTGGAACGAGGACCCCCGCGACGTACGTCGTGCCTATGACGGTCCGGACATGGGATCCGTCGACTCAGCCAGTTTTCCAGAAAGAAAGACAAAATCTGCTGCTCAAAACGGACTAAACAGGTCGTTACAATAGATACCAATTTACCCATGTTCGTCCTGTCGAACGATAATAAGAAGAAAAACAGGGCAAAAAGGAGTACCTGAATCTGTAAAAGGTGTGGGGATCTTTCTTGCATATCAGCATCCTTCTCACAGGCCGTGGACTCTATCAACTGGGCGGATTCTTCCAGTGAACTTGTGATGATGCAATCTCCTTGATCTCACACTTTCGAATTTTCTCTATTCTAGAATGGCAACAGGCTCCTCCTCATAAGTCAAAAGTTTATCAAGAAGAACTGAATCCCACGAATGATGTAGTTTCCATCCCATGTATCTTTCAGCATAGACAAAATGAAATCCCAGGATGCCACTCCTGACAGAACCTGGAGCAAGGCTAATTATAAGCCACCTCCCCTACTCGCTTAAGTACTTAAAATGGGTCAATAACCTTGGGGGTACTTAGCTTACCTATTTTACCAAAAACAGCATCACCCCTTTAATGGGCGAAACATTCAGCAAGAGACTTGATCACCCTCCATGAAACTCCAGTCTAACCCTTCGATCTGCATTACGCTTTTTGCCTACTATGAGCAGACTCAAAAGATTTTACTTGAATAGATTTCACCTTCTCTAAGAATCCCTCAATCCGGTCAGTACACCAAGGTCTACAACTCGAATGCATCAAAACAACCAAGGAAGAGGACCTACAATCTCGTCCCATACAATGCTTCGAAAGGAGCCATATCAATATTTGAGTGATAGCATTATTGTATATTGAAAACTCTGCTCAAGGGTAAGAAGTTATCCCAATGACCACCAAATGCTATCCACCTGCACGAAGCAACAATCTTCCAACACCTGAATTGTTTCGCTTCATACTGCTCATCGGTTAGAGATGAATGCAAAGTAACTAGGTCAACCTATACCTAATTCAGCAATGAATGTCTCCCAAAAAACTTCGAAAGTCATTCTGGCATTGTTGTAAGTCACATTAACGGAATGAAATGAGCGGGACTAGTTAATCGGTCCACAATACCAAATAGACTCAAACTTGCCCAATGTCTGGAAGACCACCTACGGAAGTACCATTTGCAATTCTCTCCCATTCATTCAAGGATATGGGCATTCTCTGAAGTGTTCCTACGGGTCTCTGATGTTCGTACTTTACTGCTGACAATTGGACATTTGCAACAAAAATCAACAATGCCGCGCTTCATTCTATCCAACAAGTGTTGCTTAGGTCACGGACATCTTGGTTGCACCAGGATGTATTGAATATCCGGAAAACTATGAGCCCTCGTAAGAATCAGTGTGGATCAAATCATAAACACGGGGCACACATACCCACATTCCATTATTCTACAAAAACACCTCCTCATCCATTATTGCTTCTTAGCCCCTCCTCAGCAACACCCTTATCTGATCCGAAAAAGTTTCTCATCAAGTAAAATCGCTTCCCTTAATTTTGTAAAGAAAGGAAGGATCTGCATCCACACGTCCCAAAAATCCCCCTTCTCTTTACTTCCAACTCATAAGGTCAATTAGCCAAGTCGGAACCTATCTAGCCAATGGGCGTCTAGAGGCTGCAAGTGAGCTAAACTACCCAACCAACCTTAGGCTTTTCCTGGGTGAGACAAGATAGATGGTAATATCGTAGTCATTCAGTAGTTCCATCTATCTCCTCTGTCTCAATTCCAAACTTCTGAGTAAAGATATAGGGTAGGCTACCGCTGACCTCACGTATTGACTGCACACATAACCCCATTATAGATCGGGTATCCTTTGCTTTAATGGCAAACACTACCGCCAGCCAAACTCCAAATCATGGGTCGGATAATTAGATTCATGCACCTTTAATTGCTCGGAAGCATAAGCAATTAATTCTCTCTCTTGCAATTAGCATGCCACCCAAACCAAAATAGGAGAATCACAATAAACAATGAAGTTTTACCCTCTACTGGAAAGGTAAGGATAGGGGCAGTAGTCAGCAAGGTCTAGAGTTTCTGAAAGCTATCCTCACATTCATACGACCATAACAAGGAACATTCTTGCCGTAGTCAAGTTAATCAGTTGGGAGGCAAAGAGGGATGAATCCATTGACAAATCGATGGTAGTAGCTGGCTAACCCAAAAACGACTCCTTATTCTGACACATTAGAGGTCTTACCCAATCCTCACTGTTCAATCTTAGAAAGGATCACCATCCACCCATCCCTTAGAAACCACGTTGCCCTAAGAAAAGACACGATTAGACCAAAGCTAAAACTTGTAGAATTTGGCCATGAAAGTTTTTATCCCTCAACAGTTCCAACACAATTCTCAAATGCTCTAATGTTCCTTCCTTAATCTTGGAGATTATCAGTAGCATCATATAAATACGATCAAAAAGAGATTCCAGATGTGGCCTTAAAAAGTCCGTTCACTCAAGCTCATGAAAGAAGTAGGGGCACGTTAGTCCAAAAGGACAGTACCAAGAATTCATAATGTCCATACTGGTTCGAAAGGCAGTCTTTGGCACAATTGCTGCACGTATTTTCAATGATGATAACCAGACCTCAAGTCAATCGTAGAGGAAGACACCAAGCACCTTTATGTAACTGATCGAACAAATTCATCAAGGCGAGGGAAGAGGATACCTGTTCTTCACAGTTACTTTATTTAAGTTGCCCCTGGTAGTATTCTGTGCACATCCGAAGATCCCATCTCTTCTTAACAAATAAAAACAGGAGCACCCAAAGGGGATTGCACGCGGTCTATAAAAGCCTTCCCTAACAATTCGGAAGTTGAGGCTTTTAATCCCTACTATGCTGGAGCCATCTATAAGGGGGTATGGAAATGGGACGAGTACCGGCTCCAAATCAATGCAAAAGTCAATATCCCTGTCCGGTGGCCACCAGGAAGGTCTGCAGAGACATAATCCAGAAACTTCACGAAACTACCGAAACCGAATAAATCGAAGGTGGGAATTGGGTAGTATCATCCCTGAGGTGTGCCGAAGAACGCTAAAACACCTTTGCTAACCATTTTCTTAGCACAAAGAAAGGAGATGATACGAACTGGAGTGGAACTGTAGTACCCTCCCATACTACAAATGTGTCAAGGCTGGCCAACGTTACAGTTTTAGCATTAAATCTAAGACTGCAAAAAGTTGGAGAAAGCCAAGTCATATCCGAATTACATCGAACTAAAATTTAAAGATGGACCAAGTCTAAATGAGTATTGCTCCCCACAAAAGTCACCAGACAAGACTATATTACCTTTTCAACATCACAGATCACACCGGAGTAGGAGAGTAGTAGAAACATGAATAGGCATGTCAAAGCAATTCACAATGTAACTTAAGGACCATTAGCAAATGAGGAGTACATATGAAAATGTGGAGCCAGGATTAAATAATAGAGAATCCATGCACTCACAACCAAAAGATTAACCTGTGATTACCGATCTGAGCCTCCGCCTTCGACTGCCCCGGGAAAAGCGTAACCAATGGGGCCCTATCACTGTTGCCCGTTTCCCCTACCATGTGGTGTTGTAGAGCCTCCAGTTTGTCCGTCACCCCGACCGTTTTTGGTGACCACCATTACCTGGCCAACCGTCCTCAAGAATAAGGGCCTCTACCATGACCACATTACCTCTAAGCATTGGGGGTCTATAACTGTTTTTGCCAAAAGTCCTCCTAATATGTCCAGTTCTCCCCAACATCCTAACATTCTCGGTGTTAGCATAGGTCTCGTGAGAATGACGAGGTTTGGGGAATAACCTCAAAACCTCAGAGAAATGTTAGACCGGTCTTCTGAGGTGGACCCCAAACTACAGTCTGTAGTGAGACGGAATTGGCGGACCCTCCCCCCCCCCCCATGAGTAACTCCGAACCTGTCCTACTAGAGTAAGCAAACCATTAAAACTCACCTCCTTTCGAAACCTTTTAGATGTCGATGCCATGGTGAAGAGAGAGAGGGAGAGGCACACGAGCGAAAAGAAGAGAGAACGAAGAGCGAAAGCAAAGACTTTTGACAGATTAGCTTTGCTTGATCAGATTCTTTGGTGGATGTAGGTATGGTTATGCTATTCGTATTAACTCTTAAGAGAGACCATGATATTCTTGCGTAGTATTGAAACCCTTCTATAGCTTTAATTGTAGCTTGATGAATGTGATAATAATTGTGATAAAATAAGCATGATGAAGCTATGAATCCTAAATCTTGAAAAAACCCTAATCAGCCTTGTTAATGAGATTGATGATGCCTTGCTATAAAAGAAGGATTGATGAACTAAAGGGATGAGTAGTGGACGGGTTGTCACGAACCGACACGAGAATTAGGGGATCGGGGTCCCGGAACGAACGTAGTATAAGTATATGGATAGCGGAGTGTCCACGTACCGACACGATGGCGAAATAAACACTAATAACTTGAAAGATGTTAATATACTCAATTCTAAATGAACCTAATTCCCAATGGGCTATGGCATGAGGCTTGAAGTCCTCATGGGTGAACTTGGCGGGCTTATAATGATTTATAGAACTTGTTGTTGCTACATGTTGAGTATGTAGTGATGTATGATATTATTGTATATATGTTTCTATTTTGAGTTGGCCGATGCACTACTCAGACGTCGTTGTTTTGTACTCCAAATGACCCCTACTTGTAATTTGTTTTCTTCGTTATTTGTGGAGTGAAAGCAAACGTACCCATCGTCCTTCAATCAACCGCACTAGCCAGTCTTCATCACGTCCAGATTTCAAGGTGAGATATGCCTTCTGCTTGGACTGGATTCTCCCGTATGGCTTGATGCCTTGAAAATTCCGGCAATGGACGCTAGCTTTTTATTATTTTAGCCTTCTTAGATACTCTTAGATTAGTATTTGAGGATGAGGCTAGATGTCTGTCGGTGATGACTTCCAGGTTTTGGGAATAATAAGATATTGAGTTTTTTCTAAGTTATTTAATCGATTTTCATTAATGAGTTTAAGTCTTCGCCATTATATTGTTATTTATGGTTGAAAACATAGGGAATGATGGGTTGGTTCGCCTCTTCACATAGTTAGGATAAGGTGGGGGCAGTGCGCGCCTGTTTTGGGTCGTGTGAAAGTAGAGAACTAGGGTTCTTAATTATTCCATTTTTGATTGATAAATCTGGGATCTAAAAATGGAAGTTAAAAGAAACGGCGTGATGAAATAAAAATAAAATCTTCGAAAAGTTGATAATTTTTCTTAAATTTCAAAAGTATTTTGATCTCTATTGACAATGATTAAAGGATATGACAAAAAAGATAATCTTCCACTAAAATGACATGACAATATCTTGCCATTGTAGAAGGAAGCTTTCAATTTTTATCAAATAGGAAAGGAAAGAGATTATGTTGCGGCTGTAGGTATTAAAAATAGGGATTAGAGAATTGGAGGTGTATGAGATAATTGAGATGAGTTATTTTATTTTGGCTAATTTGGAATCTAAAACATGAGATGGTGATGGGTTAAGAAATTTAATTGGATGCAAGACATAGGATATACTGGTTTATAGTCTTTTTCTTATTTAAATTAATTCTTTTGGGCTTCTAACTTAGTAAATAGGGCAGTATATAATTATTTAGAAAATAAAATACTAATAATAACTTTTCACTAGTTGTTTAGCATAAATTAAGATTCTAAATTTTGACTTATAACTACTTGAATAAATACAAAATATAAAATAAGGTAACAATAATAAAATGTTTTAAAGTTGGCCTTATTAGAAATTCTGAAAAAACATGATGACCATAAGACTATTACTTATTATTTGTAGTAGTATTATTATTATAAAGGTGGTGGTGGTGGTGGAGAATGTGATTGTGGTGGTTATGGACATGGCTTTTTATGCAGGACTGTTTGATTTGGAAAAGTTGAATAGTGCCTTCATAAAAAGGATTTTCTAACTTAAGATGAGTCATCCTAAGGTGCAAGAGTTCATATTAATGATAGGGTAACGTGAGAGTGCATGAATTTTCTGGAACCTCACAAGAAACATAAGTTACCTTGAATTCTGGAGACTTGGCCCCATGAAAAGTAGAACAGTTTGCAACTCCACAAAGAATACGAATAGTTTCACCTCGATACAACTAAAAATTATAGTTATATGACAACTCCATTCAAACAAATATGTCTCTCGCATTGTAAATATTCCTATCCTTTAATTGCATTGTCAATTTCCCTGTTTCACTTCACAATTTGGTAGGTTGGGAAATTAAGGAACACACAATATTAGTAATATCAATAGACATCAGTTAACACACTCTACACGATAGGTATCTTAATAAGTTTTCGTCACCACAACAACTAATATTCCAACAATTACCATGTCTAATTAATTTAATTGGATTCTTATTAGAATGTGCATAAGGTTGTCTTCCATGATGACTTCACAAAAATTACCAAATGTTGAAAAAATATGGAAGATATTTTTTGCTGATCAAGGATCTACTACTAATTTTGTTGCTATAACACTGTAACACCCCGTATCCAAAACCGACCAAAAAGCGGCTTTTAAGAATTTTGCAGGCGTAATAGATGGTTACCATCGATGGACCGTAACCTGATCCACGGCCCGTCCTGCACATTTGTCGTTTTAGTCTGAAGGCCCCAAAACACAGTTCAAAAAAATTTGGATAAGTCCTGATCGACGGACGGATCTACGGTCAGACTACGGTTTGTAGTCTGTGTCTGTTTATCAACACCCAATTTACCCTCTCTTTGACATGAATCATGACTGACCAGAACAGACCATCGTTCGATATATGGTTCGTAGGTGGGAATTAGAAGACAATTAGGGGTAGTGCAATTGGATCAACTTCAATTGTTCATAACTCTTAGTACAAAACGAATTAGGTGTCTCATGACATACAAAAAGATATATAATTGATTTATCTTTCCATAGCCACTGACCTTTTAGTAAAGGCATGTGGAACAAACGCAATCTACGAACCCAAACGATGGACCGTCGATTGAACGACGGACTGTCTGTCCCGGTCGTCGTTTGGTCCGACAACAATTAACTAGGGGTCTTTTGGTCTCTTCCCACTTTGTTTAAACTATAAGATACGTCATTTTGATCCTTTATTATTAGATTTTAGTTAATTTATGCCTAGAAACATAAAAAAACTTACCTAAGTCAAATCCTTAATCAAACTTAGAAACTAGAAGCAAGAAAGGAGAAAAAGGTCAAGAACCCTAGATCAAGAATGCAACAAGGTTTCAGTGGTTCCAACCTCGAAATCTAAATAATTATCCGTGGATTTGATCATCAGGCATGTAAAATTTCACTAGTGGGTTCATTTCACCCATTGGTCCCTAGTTTTTAATCATATTCTTGGTTCTCATATCATGATTAGACCTAGGGTTTCTAGAACTTCAACAAAACCTCATGAATTAATTAATTATATGTTCCAAATAAGATTTGCATGTTATTTTCAAATTTATCGCATGAATTTCAGAACCCTATCTATGTATTTCTTTAGTTATTGAATTACACATGATAGGTCACATATTTCAGTTATTCATTTATACATGTGAAAGTTATTAATGCATCATTATCAGATTAAATGTTGCATTCTCTGTTTGCATGTTCAGTTTTAAGTTATTCAGTGTTTACAGAAATTCAGACATAATAAGTTAGCCACATAAAACAATGGGAGTACCATAATACCGAGTTGGACTAGGGTTTAGCATACCCATTTAGTCCCAGAACTACTAGCAAACTAGGTTGTAAGTCCCCTTTATGGGTATCAGTTTAGTGATCACACCACCATGCCTTTATACAACTCGCAGGGTATATTAGGTACTCTCGATGGGGCGTAGACATCGGACTCCACATTTAGCTCATGTGGTTTTATAATCGATTATTAGCAGCTCCTACAGTTAAGTTAGACTCTCTTGCATTTACCATTTATCAGTATATTCAGTATTCAGTTTCAGCATGTTATAAAATGGTCATTGCATTCACTTATCTCAGAATTCACTATATCATGTTCACATTATTATACATGCTTTTGTGCTTGTTCAGTTATGTTTTATTTTATCTTTACTCTATCCTACATGCTCAGTATCTTCAAGTATTGACGCATACATTTGCTACATCATCTCATGACGTAGGTTCAGGTTCTCAACATCCAGATCACGCTTAGATCGAGTCCTGATCTCTAATTCAGCAGATTCAGTCGTGAGTGATCATTCTCCGAGGAAAATAGTCATGAGTTCATTTCAATCTTTTAGTCGTTTAGTTTAAATTTTTTCTAGATTTAGTTGGGGCTTGTCCCAATATTTCTAGTCACTAGAGTCTTATTTCACACATAGTTTTAGATTAGTATTGAGTTAATAACTTTTTTATAATAAACTCATCAATATTTCATTTATCTCACTTATAGAATATGGGTATTCCCCATCTTATCAAGTTGAATTATTATTTAGCCTTCGCATTCAGTTTATTCTCTTTAGTGTGCTCATGATCATGCCAGCAGGGTTAGCTTAAGATCACTTGTGATCCTAGGTTTCGTGTCAGCGTCTCGGGGGTAGCTCGGGGCGTGATAAACACCTACCAATAATAACAGTGATAACACTCAACTACACTCCAATACTATGATTTGGCGATCAAAATCTAATTTAAACACAATGAAGAGTTAGGGACGATACCATAGGGAGTTATAAGGCAAATAATTCAATTACAAAGTAAAAGTCGTGTTCTAAACGTTAGTAGTAATAGTAATTATTGGAACAAGTAGAGTAAATTGTAGGGGTTCACTCAAAAATCAAATGGTGGATAAAGGTTTGTCAATCAATAATTTAGAAACAGGGGAATAATCAAGTAGAGTGGGATGTGATCAATCAAATGTCAATTTAATTATATGGGTGATTACTTATTATTGAAAATCAATGATTCTTAGCAGTAGGCTAAGCATTTGATGGAATAGACATTCTCAATAAACTATCGCGACTCAAGCGAGTTCTCCCAAACCCTAGCAAGCAAAACCATTATAAACATTCCAAAAATCTCAATTAATATACTCTGTCAAGCTAGATTGGTATAATAAAATTCACATTCACTCCCTTAAGTCATTAATTGATAATCTTAATTCTTAAACCTATTTCTCAAGAAAACAAATAATACCAGACTAAAATTGCATGGATTCTTACAATTCATGAATTAGAACTGAAATACTAATCAAACCAACTTCAAAATACCAATCAAATCATTAATTACTAATACTCATAAGCTATTTATACACATAGTCACATAATAAAACTCCAAGAATGGGGCTTTTAGAAGAATATTATTAAAAAAAGTATGAATATATTATCAACTAGGTCCTCCATAAGTTGGGCATCAAAATCCAAGGCTTTAAATTCTCAAAATTAGCTTACGATTGAAACACAAATAGAAAATCTACTTTAAAACTCATAAAAATAGACTTTCCATCAAAAAAGAATGTTGGAATCCAGATATCTCTTTTTGAAAATAAGTTGTAAGTTTCTAGATTTTGTCCTTCGAGGTCATTCGGCGGTATAAGTAGAGTGTTGCCGACCAGGACACCGACAGCAAAATGCTCCTCTCCACTGCCTATTTAGCTTGAGTCATAACCCAATTCATGATGTGATATTATGCGATCAAGGTCAGTCTTTAGGACCTGGTCGGTGATAGGTATGTTGTCCTTTCTAATTTGCTTGCATCTTGACTGATTGTTTTGTGAAACTAGGCGGGCTAGGAATCCTTCGCCAATCCAATCAGCGTTTTCTGAAGGGTGCATTTACTCGCCTAATTTTTCTTGTCCAATGAATGGTACGATGTAACATTAGGCGAGCTTAAGGGACACTCGACAATCCTCAACGTACTTGCTTTTCTTTTCTCTTTTGACCGTTAATGTCCTTGTCTTGCAATTTTGCCGTTTTAACTAAGAATAAACGCATAAGCATCCATTTAGAGAATAACATAGGCATTCACGATAGGTATCTTACTCAGTTTTCGTCACCTCAACAACTAATATTCCAACAATTACCATGACTAATTAATGATTCTTGCAAAACTTCCCTTCTAAGTACCATGAATGAAATAATCAGTATTCAATGAGGTTATGTACATGTCCTTGAGCTCTGAACACGTCATATTAAAATATAGTAAAAAACATTTAATGCATTGATAACCATCTCTACAATCAACAACTTACCATAGGCTACACATGTCATCGAAAATAAAGATGGTTATAAGTGCAGATGTAGACCACTATTGTGCTTTAATATGATTTTTGCAGAGCTCGAGGACAACTAAATAACTTAATTGAATGCCTATTAGAATGTTCATAAGGTTTTCTTACATGATAACTCCACAAAACATACCAGAAAATATGGAAGAGATTTTTTGTTGATCAAGGATCTACTACTAACTTTGCTGCTACAATACCGACCAATAATAAGAGTGATAACACTCAACTACACTTCATCCAATACTATGTGCAGGCGATCAGAATAAAGTATAAAAAAATGAACAGTAAGGGTCGATACCATAAGGAGTGATAAGGTAAAGAATTTAATAATGAAGTAAAAGTCGTATTCTAAACGATTGTACGAATAGGATTTTTTAGAACAAATCGTCACCATATTCGTGATGTTAGATTACGCGATCAAGGTCAGGATTTCCGACCTAGTCGGTGATAGGTTACTTTTCCTTTCTAATTTTCTTGCATCTTGGCTAACAGTTCTATGAAATTACACGGGCTGAGACTCCTTTGCCAATCCAATCGGCGTGTTGTTAAAGGTTGAGTTCCATCACCTAGTTGCTCTTGTCCAATGAATGGATGGAAATATGTATTAGGTGAACCTAAGGTCCACTCGACGAATTGCCAATTAGCCTTAGTGATCCTCAACCTTGCTCTTCTTCTCTCTTTTGCCCGTTAATGCACTTGTCTTGCTATTTTTCTCTTTAGCTACAAATAAACACATAAGCATTAATTTATTGCATAATATAGGCATTGATGATACTAATACTATGAATAAAATCCCTATATGAGTCAAATTCCCAGACTCATCAACACCCCTAACATAAACTTTTGCTTGTTCTCAAGTAAAACACAAGATGAATTAGTTCAATAAGAATGTCTACAGATAGTGCTACTCAAGACTCAACACGAATGCACACATCAGGTTCAAACTACTCATGTAATGATTGATTGTGCACTCTAATTTTCAAACTGTAACTAACCATTATCAAATCAAATTCATGCTCACAATTCTTGCTTCAAATGCAAGGTCAAGCTCAACAAAAACATTTGAATGCCCTCACACCAAGAATGATTCCATGCTCACACAAAACTCATCAAATTTATAGAATTTTTGGAATAAAAAGCAAGTCTCACGCTCCCAAAGATAAAAACATGCATGAGTCTACCTATAGGCTTGGCCTTATTTTTCTATCTACATTATTTTAATCTACTCAAGATCACAAAGGTCTTTCAAGAAGTGAATGGTATGACATTTTATTTCAGTGATTTCTACCTTCATGAAGCACGATCTACACTTCTCTTCTTCTCCTTTTCTTTTACTTCTTTTTAATTTTCACATTATACCCTATGATCTTTTAAGCATGATTCATTGGACACCCCATTTATTTTGTCCATTTCATAAACGTTATTTCAAAACTTCATTTCTTTACGTTGTTTTTCTTCTTTAAATTTTTTATGGCAAATTTTTCACACTTGTTGATTGTCCTCCTTTTTTACCACACCTCCAACATATGATTTTTACCCAAATTTACTATTCCAAAAAAAATGCTTCATGAAGGTTATAGGTGATGGGACAAAGAGGTCACTACTATTCATGTTTCATCCAAAGAATAAGGATAGGATCAAATGCTATCAAGCTAGGTTTACACTCTCACAAGGTGGTCACAAAGAGGTGTCATATAAATTTTGGTTTAGTCTTCACAATATTTGCCTATGATCATCCCAATAATTTTCTTACATTAGTCAATTGATCTAACAGGGAAAGTTGTAGGTATAATCAAGCACATGTTTCAATAAAATCTCGCTGCACACTACATGCAACACAATCACCAAACAAGAGTATACATTTTTCAGCTTGCGTGCAACAATAATAAAAAGAGATCAACTTAGTAATGGACTAGTCACAAAGAGATGTAGGAGTTCACAGATGACTAATGCAACTCAATTTGCCTCATCGGAGCCACAAAAACATGTCTATAAAATGAGAGCAATATTCAATTCATCGGTATTGATCACAAGTGACACTGAGAATTTCAAGAGAATAGTAACATTCACAAACATTAAGAGGTTGTATCAAACCCCTAACAAAATACACCTAACATTGTCCTCAATGAAAGATTGAAAAGTAAAGACATAATTAAAAAGTTACATGATAAATTTTCTCTATACGGCCAATCGGTAAAGATTTCAAGAGACTGTCAAACTTGTCAGAGTGCCGCCGAACTGAGTATCGCTTGCCAAATTTTCAAACACAATGGGGCTGCAGGTTTTACCGAAAGGCAATAGAAATTGGGATCACCAAACCCCATCAGCGCACCGCCGAATAGACTTTACCAGAATGATGATCCTCCATAGTTATGTTCAAAAGGCGAACAAAATCGCGACCACCAAATGACTAAACGGACCGCTGAAATGGTTGTTGCATCGCACGGTCACTAGTTCTTGCACATTGAGTACACATTATTTGAAAACAACTAAAGCTTGAGTTTTCTCCAATGAAGCGCCTTATTTTACGTTGTGGCACGACGTGGAAATGCTTTCAAGCATATTCCAAATACACCAATTCAATTAATAATATTTCATGAATTAGTCAAAGTATAGCTTCAAACATTGTCCATTCACCTTGAAAGTTGGTCCGTCTGTACCTAATACTTGAACTGCCCATTTGTGAACACTCGAGCTACTTTGAATGGGCCATACCAATTTGATTTGAGTTTACCTGGCGAAGTCCAAACGTGACAATAATATAACAAGGCCAAAATCCACTAGTGTAATTATTGCTGAAGGAATTGTGGCGTACATGGCAACTTCTTTATTTTCTCCCTTTACATATTCAACTTACATACGCTATCACTGAAATTCCTCCAATCATGAAGTTGATTTACTACCCAAAATAACTGTTACAACCATGGTATATTACGTATAATATCCAATCGGCACTAAATCTTGTAAAAGATATCACTATAATTAAGAAGCTAAGAAAGTATTGTATGAAAAGAAGCTAAAGTTTAAGGATTATTTCATCAAAGAGTGAAAATGACTGCGGAAAGGTATAAATATAAGCTAAGGATTAGATTACATTTAAGAAGGAATTCGTAACTAGTAAGGAATCGTGATCAAGAGGACGCAAGGAAAGAATTGAAGTTCAACTTCTAAACCGTAAAAACTATTTGAGTAATATGAACAAATGATTTTACTCTAACTAACTGGACCTTGCAATAAAGAAAAAGGAATCAACTAACCTTATACTTGATAAATATAGCGCTATTGTAATGGAAAATCACCTATAAGCAAAGAGGTTGATTTGTTGGTGTCAAATCTGTGTTATTAAAATCAGAAATTATGGCTTGAATAAAATTCATTCCTAAACACGCAGTAACTGAGGGTTTAGAAACCAGTCAGTAAATGAACAGAAAATTTATTTGTAAAAAAAATTAATGCAATCTGTAAAAACTTACACGAATTTTGAATACTTTTTTAATAATTTAGGAAAAAAAATCAAGTCCACAGGGGGAATTCACAATGTTCCCCTTAAGGAAATGTCCCCTATAGTATCGAGGTTTGATTTGAAATATAAACCTCCCAGGGTCAAATGATCTTAATTACGTAGAGTAGAAATACCAAAACTCTACTGCAGCGGAATAAATACTACAACACGAAAGTACACGAGAAAAGTGTTTTTTAAGAAGAAGGACGATCAGAAAATTCGTAGGGACAAATTGTGAAGACTGAATGGTATTTATAGGCAAGAAGAATATATTTGAAAGGTTGCAACACTTTCAAATTGACACGACCATAAGAAAGGGTAAACTTTCAAATGGGATTTGAGTTCCTGAAAGTTGCACAACCTTCAGAAATCATGGAGGTATTTATTAAATAGAAGGAACTTAAACGGTAGCGCGCGGATTCGAGTCGGATCTGGTTAACTAAAAAGTGAAAAACATTTCAATTAAATTTCTGTCATCAAACATTAATTGAAAAAATAATTTTGTCCATTCAATATATTAAATAAATAATTAAAATAATTTTATCCAAAAAATTTATCTTCGATCGATCATTTGCCAAAGCCAAATCGAAGCCGAAAAGCGAGAGACGACGGACGACGTGCGAGGGGGGTCCTCTTCAAACCTTTTTTTTTTTTTTTTAATCTAACAAATAATAGGCGTGTTTATTTATTTAAACTCTCCTATTTCAATTTCCATTAGATGAGGGCCTATTGCCTTTTTCATTAAAGCTTAGAGGGACTTCAGTCCCCAAACTTTCAAGTTCTAACTTCAAATTCCTTCCTATCCTCTATTTCCCATCAATCTTGCTACATTACCAAACAATACTCCCACATTGATGGGATAGTCTATTAATATAGGAATGCACGAACAATTGTGTCTTTACAGAAAAGGTTAATTGGACATCTGGATAAGTAGGTTTTACCCGGGACTCAGTAGTGAAACATGAGGTCGGAATAACCGGTCAATCGGAGATGTTTTTTTTTTTTTTTTTTTTTTTCTTTTTTTTTTTTTTTTTTGTTTTTTTTTTTTTTTTTTCTTTTTTTTTTTTTTTTTTTTTTTCTTTTTTGTTTATTTTTTTGTTTTTTTTTTTTTCTTTTTTTTTTATCTTTTTTCTTTTTTCCCTTTTTTTTTTTTTTTTTCCTTTTTTTTTTTTTTTTTTTTTTTTTTTTTTTTTTTTTTTTTTTTTTTTTTCTTTTTTTTTTTTTTTTTTTTTTTTTTTTTCTTTGATATATGTGAACTTGAACGTTGTGCTATACCTAGGACAAACCATATGTAACACAATTAACCCTTTAGGTTTATGATTCTTTACGGTTGTGTTCGTTTCAGCATGAACAACCTCCTGGTTTCATGAGTATCTAGAGATAGGCTTGACATACATTCTCTTTGAAGGGTTCCACTTCACACTCACATAGGTGATTCTAACCTTGTCAATCGTGAGATACACATTTGTCAATCTAACAAACTAGAAAATCATTAATAATTACAGATTTATTACCTATTAACAAGCATTAAAGTCTTAACCTTTTCCTGAACATTGTCTTACATCCTGGAGAATGGATTGAGTTAATTTACAATGGCGAACTGGCAGCCACAATTGTTTTTATCTTGAATCAAGCTCTTGGGATCTCCAGTCTTCTAGATCAAGAGTACCGTCATGCTAACGGTCATAAGCTGTAAACCCATTCCCTTAGTGATCTTCAAACTGCTCTCTCGCTAGGCTTTCGTTTAGTGGATCTTTACAGATTATCGCTGGACTTTAACTAGTAAATTTGAGAATTCCCACTAGAGAGCAGTTGTCTTACGGTGTTATGGTATGACGTGTATATGATGAGACTTACAGTTCGGACAAACGCTCCTGCCACAAAGCAATATTCAGCTTTCCATGTGGAGAGAGAAATACATTCTGTGGCAGCTTTCAAGAGACAGCTCCTCCAACAAGTATGCATACATAACCACCGTGGATTTTAAATCATTGACCCGGTTGATCCAATTTCATCACTATATCCCTTCAAGCAGCAGCATATTTATTATATGCAAAGCATAATGTTGTCCATTTTAGATAACCCAACCAACGTTTCATAGCCATTCAGTGAGTTTGATTCGGATTACTAGTGTACCGATAAGTTTTTACAATAGCACATGCTATAGTGTCGGCGTGCAATTCCTATAATATAAAGCAAACTCCCAAACTCTGGCATATTCCAAGTGAGAGTCAATTTGACCTCATTCTTTTAACTGTAAAACTTAAATCAATGGAGTTTTAACTACATTGAAATTCAAGTAATGAACTTATCCAATGCTTTTCAAGATAATGAGATTGAGATAATGTAGTTTGGGAATTTTAATAATTCCTGACCCTAAGATCCATCAGCACTCCTAAGTCTTTCATATCGAACTTGCTGGACAACATCACTAGGCCTTTATATCGTCAATTTCTTTACTCATTATTCACATGTCATCAAACATAAAAACAAAACAATGACTTATGATCATAAGTGTTTATGTAAAACACAGTGAGTCACTTACATTAATATGAATCCATTTGCCAACATACTGATCAATTAGCATGCCATTGTTTGGTGCTGATTAAGTCAATAAAGTGACTTCACAAGTCTGTACCACTTTCTTTCTTCACCAGGAATATAAACCTTCCGGTTGGTTCCATATAAAGTTTCCTTAAAACTCTCCATTAAGAAGGCTGTCTTTACATCCATTTGGTGGATTTAAGATCATGCAACTATTGATAATGCTATTAACATCCTATTGATGTTATCCTTGTTACTTGCAGGGATGTGTTCAAAGTAGGCCAAGACCTGCCTTTGTTCTGTTTCCCTTTGACTTACTAGTCTAGCCAGATATTGTCAATAGTCATAGTTAATGTCCTTTTAAAGATCCACTGTCATCCTAAAGGTTTATTTCCTGGAGAAGATCAGTCAATTCCCAAGTGTGATTGCTTAAATTATTCAATCTCACGTATGATGCTTCTTCGACCATTAAGTTGGAATCTACGAAGACATAGCTGCTTTAAATGTTTGAGGTCATTTTCAAGAAATAGTGCTACAAATCTGTCCGAAAGAACACAGATTTTCGTGGTAGAGCTTACTTGCCTAGTTCTCACGTAGTTAGAAGATTTCATTGAGTCTTTGTGGTCGTGTAGGTCTTCACTTGTCGACTCACTTTCAATTTATAGGATAATATTTTCAAAAAAAACTCTACATTATATGATTCAATTATCAGTATTAAACAGGAATCTCAGGATATCAGATTGTGAACCAAAATTGCTAGGGCTACTATTCACAGCTACCAATAAAGACCCAATCTATTGTTTGGTCCATTTTAATCCTCTTCGGAAAGGAACCTCACCTTGGATAAACACCCCCACACTTTGAAATATTTCAGTTGAGTTTCTTCCTTTCAAAATCATAGGGAATTGATTATGTTTTTAGATGGGGTACTCTATGAGTATTTTATTTGTTGTAAGGAAGGCTACCCCAAAGATTTCCGCGGTGAACCAGATTGATCATTAAGACCTTCATCATTCCTTTAATGTTCTGTTCTTCGTGCTGCCAAACCATTGAACTGGGTGTATAAGGTGCATAGTTTGATGAATAATAAATAGTCCAAACCATATCTCTGCAAAAAGGATTATATTATCCCACCCTATCACTATGAATCCATTTTTATCTTTAGGATCAATTTGTTTCCACTTTACATTTGTATTGCTTAAATGCATCAATGCAATCCTTACGTATTATAAAATATCATAACAAAACGGGTGCAGTCATCAATAAAAGATTATAAAAGTACTTTTTCCACCACGAGATGGTGTTGACTTCATAGCGATATATAGGTGTGAATTAATTCTAGTGTTTTAGAATTTCTTTTAACAGCTTTGTATGGATGTTAAAAACGTACTTCCACACAAATTCACATTTGAATTATCACATTAATCAGGCTAATAATTCTGATAACCAATTTTCGCAAGGCTTTGTAATTGTCATGTCCCAAACGGGGAATGCCAAATCACTTACTCCAATAAGTAAACAGAAGCAGAATTTTTCTTATACTGTCAACAACATTACATTTAGTTTGAAAAGACCCTCATTGAGGTAGCCCTTTCCTATGAACATTTCTTCTTACTTATTAACAACTTGATCACTAACTAGACCAACACTTAAACTCGTTCTTCACGAGTAGGGCAGCAGACACTTAAATTCTTCTAATAGTAGGGAATGCAGAACATGTTCAAAATCAACACCTTGCAATGTCATTTCAAAAATAACTTCCGTCTGCGAATCCTTGCTGTTGCTGTGTTTCCCTGTATAAATCTTCATTGTTATCAGTAGGAGGGATGTTGCAAAGGCTTCTTTCGAAGAGCAAAAGTCTAGTGGCACCGGGCGAGAAACACTCCTTGGATTTTCCACTAAGTTACACTCGAATCATTGCACACACAAGTAATCTCCATCTTCCATCTTTTCACGATGTTTGTTGACTTTTTGCCTTTCGTGGTTTTGTCCTTTCTTGGAGCATGACAATCAGAAAGATCTATCGACCAGCCTTGCCACAATTATAACTTTTTCCTTTGATTTTTCTTGGACCTGTTCATGACTTTGCCCGACTGGACTTCTTTCCCTTTTGTTTTGGTAGGGAAAATTCCACACAATACTAACTCTAATGATTGTGAAATCTTACGCGAACTTCTTCGCTTTCTGTTATCTTCCTCAATCTGAGACGAATCACAAGATTTCAAGTTCATTCTTTTACGCTTGTGCTTTAGATAATTCTGAAATCGTTCCAGAAGGAGGAAACTTCTCTATCATTGTAGCACTTGAAAAAAAGCTTATTTACAACCCTATCTTGCAGCAAATCAGATCATTGAGAGAATGAGTTGAAAGTTCCTTTCACTTGTGATCCAAGTTTTAATTCCCATTTTTATAGTATAAAAACTTTTGCGACCACAAAACTTTTTCAAAGCAGCATTTCTGTCTTATATATTCTCAAGTGCATTTCACAACTCTTTTTGAAGTTGTTATTGCACTATAGACATTATATAAGTCAACCTATAAAGCCACTCAAAATGTAACATTTACATAGGAAGTTATGGACTGTCCATGCTTCAACAATCATACAATTTTCCCTGTCTGCGCATATCATCAGCAGTACCTGGAGTATCTTTCACTTGTAAATTTCTGCAAACCAAGAGTGGTAAAGCCAGAAAAATACTCGTGCTGCCATCGTTGAAACACCCTTTGAATTTACGGTTTCTCTGCTTGTGATTAAAAGAGTTCGGGTTGGGCAGCAAACACCAATGTAACACCATGTTATCCATTTCTGATTAAACACAATGATACAATATAAGTAAGCAATAAAACTATAATTGAAGATTAAAGGAGATAAACTCACAAAGATTTGTCTCCACCAGAAAACAGATTTTTTAACTTCCTTAAGATTGTTGTCAATCTATGTTATTAAAATAAGAAATACTGTTGTACTAATCATTCAAGAACACGAGTACCTGAGCTTTTAGAACCAGTAAGTACGATCGCAAAAACAATTATTTGTAAAAAATAATTGAATCTGTAAAAACTTACAGAAATTTGAGGAATACTCTTTTAATATTTAGAAAGAAAATAAAGTCCAACTGAATCACAGTGTCCCTTAAGGAAATTATTCCCCTCTAGTATCCGAGGTTGATTGGAATATAAACCTCCCAGGTAAAATGATTTTATTCAGTAGAGTATAGATTTCAAAGACTCTACTCTCAGCGAATCAGCCACATCAGGAAAGTACACGAAGAAAATAGTGTCTTTTTAGAAGAAGGAAGAACAGGAAAATCGTAGGAAAAATTCTGAATAATGATGGTATTTTATAGGCAATAGATATATTCTGAAAGTTGCAACTTTCAGAATGAACGGACCATTAATGAAGGTTGCAACTTTCAAATGGATTGATGTTCCTGAAAAGTTGCACCTGTCAAAAACAGTTAATGGCGGAATTTTTAAATATAACGAATTAAACCGGGTCACGCGACGTGAATCTGAGTCGGGTCGGGTTAACTAAAAGTTTTTGCAACATTTCGGTTAAACTTCGTTATCAACTATTAATTGAAAAATATTTTGGCCATTTACCTAATAATAAATTAAATAAATAAACTTGTCCAAAAATTATCTCTCGATCGGACAAAGTCGTAGCAGTAGCAGTAGCCGTAGCGAGCGACGACGACGGCGGCGCGAGGGGGGTCCTTTTTCCAAACCCTTTTACACAATTATAGTTTTTTTATTTAAACTCTCCTATTTTCATTTACATTGACCGATGAGGGACTAGTGCCTTTTTAATTAAAGCATTAGAGGACTTTTCAAGTTTACCAACCTTTCAAGTTATAAACTTTTTAATCCGTCCTTCCTTATTTCCCATCAATTCGTGCTATATTACCCCCAACATTTGTTTACAATGTAAATCCTTAAAAATAATACAATAGACAATTAGCAATAAATAATCATCAGTGACAGATTCTGGCATTCTTTTATCGAGTAAATTTATTTGCCTCCATTAAAATATGGTTCATACATCCAGTTGACATGATTTACTATAAATAATTAGTTATATGAACAAAAATATTTAATTATTGTCAGTCACATATTTGATGGATAACATGCAACCCCTTTGCTTTATAAAATATCTTTCATTAAATATGCTTTTCATATGGAGTAATGTGGTTAACAATTTCCTTTCTTTATGAATTCAACCTATAGACGGGTAAGGGACCATTTGTTCACTATTACTTCAAATAGTTTTTAGGGCGGAAGTGCTCTCCAGTCTTTCCTTCCGTGTTCTAGTAATTATTCCTTAGTATATTAACTTTATTTGCTCTTGTTAAATCATCAAACTTTAGCTTATTTTTCATACTTTGCTTCTAATTAACTGCATTCATTCTTATGTAGTCCTTAAACTTAAACTATTTGCTTTCAATGTTCTTAGACTTCATAATTATTCTTCTTTCGGTTACACTTTTTAATTGTAAAAGGGCTAGCATCCTTTTAGAGTCATGGTTTAAAAAGTTAGTTTTCCGTAAATAAGATATGTGAATCATTTATAATTATCTGTCAAAGCATAAAAGGAGACTTTTCTAGTAGTTGAAAACACAGTGATTTATTATGGCTTATGTTATGCTTCTATTTGTCTCTAAGAGATGAGAACAGCAAAATAGTTTCTTAAAATGATGGAGAGATATGTTTTCATTATTCATAAGGAAATATTGTGTCTACTTCTTTATCTATTTCATTCATGTGGTTTAAATATTTTGTCTTCAAGATGAAGTGTCGTTCTCTTTACTTGGTTCCAATCAAATTACCAAAAGGAAAGAGAGAAGAAATTTTGCCCCTAAATAATGTCTTGATTTGGAGTTGAAGTATTACTCTTTTACGAATCTTGGCAAAGTTAATCAATTTGAATTTGAATACCTTATAGACATATAAACCTTAAAGAACAGGATGACATTATTTGTGAATAATGTCACTGACCATAAAACTTCTTGTGGGGAAAGATGTGTGAATGTACTGACAAACACTTGTATAATTTAGACTATTTGCATTAGTATTTGAATGACATTTCTATATATTTGTACATTTTTACCATGGTCATATATTTTTCCAAGCTGACAAAAAATTTTTTGTTGGTAGTGCACAAAGTTTGTGGTGCATTTGTTTTATGTTGATAAAACAGAAAAGTAGTTTTATGTATTGAAACCTTACAATAAAATCAAAATTTCCATGTCACGCCATTAAGTTTTGTCTTGGGAAGGTTTTAAACATCCTTTTGTCTGTTAAAACAATGATGATTGAACCTAGGATAGTTCAATAGTAGGGAATGACTTTAATCTAATTATCAGTATTTAAGAAAATGAATGCTCAAGTAAGAAAAAAAATGGACATTATGTGATAATGAAACAGGAAAGAATCTAAATACTGAAACTTTTTGTGAGTGTGAAATGTCGCAGGGAAGCTAGATTTAAATTGAGTTATGGCATAAATTTATTGAAAGAAAACACATGATGATAATTTTCAAAACATACAAAAACACAATATCATTTAAAAACTCACTTTCACAAGATAGCTACAATTACAAAATAATCATCAACTTGGAGCATAACTAATTAAACGACGAAACACAACCGTCAACATAGGTTCATACTGTCCCAAAACAATGCGAAAATTATGTATATCTCCAAAATCAACAAAGAGGATTTTTTAACATTACTTTACATTATTGCTAAAATATGCAATTATCGCACTTGACAATAAGTTTCTCAAAGAACAATATAATTTCAATAATTATCTTCCTTAATTAATTCTAAAGGCAAACTAGCGTTTTTATCTAGGAGACAGAACAGAAAAAAGAGGAGAAAATACCTGTTCGGGCCTGAATGAGGGCTTCTGGATCACTCAAGTCGATATCCTTTTTTTCAAATGAAATGAATTGGCGAAGTGAATTATAATGCGAAGGACTGTTGCTGGTAAGTGCAACGAAAGAACATGCTAAATGAAATTAGAACGTGTAATCAGCTCTTTGCTTCAAGAAGGGCGGCTGAAAAATTTACCCAAAATGGATCAAATGTTAAAGAGTAGAAACTAGGGTTCTTAATTTTCATTTTGAATTTGATAATTTGGATTAAAATGTGGAGTTAAAAAAAAGTTGCTTGAAATAAAAATAAAATCTTCAAAATGTTGATCATTTCTCTGAAATTTCAAAACTATTTTGATCTCATATGACACTGATGAAAGGAGATTAGAAAAAGGATAAACCTTACACTAAAATGACATGATAATAACTTGCCATGGTAAAAGGAAGCTTTCAATTTTTCTCAAATAGGAAAGGAAGGAGATGATGTTGCGGTTGTAGGTATTAAAATTAGGGCTTAGAGAATTAGAGATGTATGAGATAATTTAGAAATTATATGGGTTGATTTTTTGTCTTTGGGATGAATAATTTTATTTTGGCTAATTTTGAATTTAAAATATGGGATGCTGATGGGTTAAGAAATTCAACTGGATGCAAGATATATACTATACTGGTTTATAGTCTTTTTCTTATTTAAATTAATTCTTTTGAGCTTCTTAACTTAACAAATAGGGCATTATATAATTATGTAGAAAATAAAATACTAATAATAAACTTTTCACTAGTGGATTAGCATAAATTAAGATATGAAATTTTGACTTATAACTATTTGAATAAAAATGAAACATAAAATAAGGTAACAACAAAGGTTTTAATGGGGGCCTTATTAGAAATTCTTTAAGAACATGATGACCATAAGACTATTAATTATTATTATTATTGTGATTATATTATTTTGGTGGTGGTGGTGGTGGTAGTGGTTGTTGTTGTTGTGGTGGTGGTAGATGTGTTGGTGGTGGAAAGGGCTTTTTATGCAGGATCGTTTGATTGGGAAAAGTTGAATAGTGCCTTCATATAAAGGATTTTTTAACTTAAGATGAGACATGCTAAGGTGCAAGAGTTCATATTTATGATAGGGTAACATGAGAGTTAAGGAATATTCTGGAGACTCACAAGAAACATAAGTTACCTTGAATTCTGGGAATGGCAATGAAAAATAGAGCAGTTTGTAGCTCCACAAAGAATACGAACAGTTCCACATCGATACAACTGAAAATTATAGTTATATGACAGCTCCATTCAAACATATATGTCTCTGGCTTTGTAAATATTCTTATCCTCCTTTCCGATAACACTGTCAATTTCCATGTTTCGCTTTACAATTTGGTAGGCTAGGAAATTAAGGAACACACAGTATTAGTAATATCAATAGACATAAGTTAACGGACTCAAAACGATAGGTATCTTATTCTGTTTTCGTTATCTCAAGAACTGATATTCCATTAATTACCATGACTAATTAATTTAATTGAATTCTTATTAGAATGTGCATAAGGTTGTCTTTCATGATGACTTCACAAAAATTACCAAATGTTAAAAAAATATGGAAGACATTTTTGGTTGATCAAGGATCTACTACTATATTTTCTACTATAACACCAACCAATAATAACTGTGATAACACTCACTACACATCATCCAACACTATGAGTAGGTGATCACAATGTAGTGTAAACACAATAACGAGTTAGGGTCGATACCATAAGGAGTGATAAAGCAAAGAATTCAATTACAAAGTAAAAGTCGTGTTCTAAACGAGAGTAGGATTAGTATTCATTGGAACAAGTAGAGTACATTGTAGGGGTTAACACAAGTATCAAATGGGGGAGAAAGTTTTATCAATCAACTATAGAAACATAGGAATAATCAAGTAGAGCGGGATGGGACCAATCAAATGCCAATTTAACTATATGGGTGATTACTTATTATTGAAACTAGATGATTCTAAGAGGTATGCTAATCTTTAGATGGAATAGCCATCTCTCAATCAACTATCGTGATTCAAGCGAGTTCTCTCGGACCTTGACAAGCAAAACCATTATAAACCTTCAAAAAATCTCAATTAATGTACTCTCTCGAGCTGATTGGTATGATAAAATTGGCATTCACTCTCTTGAGTTGAACCCACAATAACCCAATAACTACAATCATTAATTGATAATCTTAATTGTTGAATCTATTTCCCAAGCAAGCAAACATTACCAGAATAGAAATGCATTGATTCTACAATTTAATAGAACTGAAAATACCATCAAAACAACTTCAAAAACCATTAAAATCATTAATACCCAATAACCATAAAGCGAACTTAAATCATATTCACATAATCAAACCCTTAAGAATGGCTTTGCAAGAAGATTTAAAACGTATGACATTCTTATCAACTATTCCTCATACGTTGGCAGTAAAAATCCAAGGTTGTACAAGCTCCAATTAGATTACGATCGAAAACAAATAGAAATTCAAACTTAAAACTCATAAAATAGTCTTTCCATCAAAAAAAGAATGTTGGAATCCAGATCTCTCTTTTTGAAAACAAGTTATATGTTTCGGCGGTATGAGCAGAATTTTGCCGACCAGGCTGGCGACAGCAAAATACTTCTCTCCCTTGCCTATTTAGCTTTAGTCTTAACCCTATTCATGATGTGATATCATGCGATCAAGATCACGATTTCGGACCTGGTCGGTGATATGTGAGTTGTCCTTTCTGACTTGCTTGCATCTTAACTAATTGTTCTGTGAAACTAGACGGGCTGAGACTCCTTCGCTAATCCAATCGACGTGTGCTGAAGGGTGTATTCCCTCGCCTATTTGTCCTTGTCCAATGATTGGAACGATGTAACATTAGGCGAACTTGAGGGCCACTCAGCGACTCGCCAATTTTCCTTGGCGGTCCTCTTTTGTCTGTTAATGTCCTTGCCTTCCAATAATGACTTTTTAGCAAAAAATAAATGCATAAGCGTTTGTTTAGAGCATAAAATAGGCATTCACGATACTAACACCATGAATTACAAGCACTAAATTAGTCAAAATCCCCGACTCATCAACACTGCCAACTTAAACTTTTGTTCCTAAAGTAAAACACAAGGTCAATCAGTTCAATAAGGATATCTACAAATAGTGCTATTCAATATGCAACACGAATATACACAAGAGGATCAAACTCCACATGTAATGATCAATTTCGCACTCTAGTTTTCAAACTGTGACTAACCATTATCAAGTCGAATTCAAGCTCACATTGCTTGCTTCAAATGCAAGGTCAAGCTCCACAAAAGAATTTGAATCCCCTCACAGAGAATTATTCCATGCTCACACAAAAATCGTCAACTTTATAGAATTTTTCGAATCAAAAGCAACTCTCACGCAGCCAAGATAAACACACGCATGAGTATACCCATAGACTTGCCCTTATTTTCCTATCGAGAAAAATTTAAGCTACTCAAGATTAAAAAGTTTTTTCAAGAAGTTAATCGTATGATCATTTTAGTTTAATGACTTCTACCTTCATGAAGCATCGCCTGCACTTCTCTTCTTCTCCTTTTCTTTAACTTTTTTTTAATCTCCACATTATACCCTATGATCTTTTAAGCATTATTCATTGGACACCTCATTTCTTTTGTCCTTTTCACAAACATTATTTCCACAATTCTTTTCTTTTTCAGTCCTTTTCTTATTTAACTTTTTATAGCAAATATTTCACATTTGTTGACTGCTTCCTTTTTTACCACACCATTAACTTAGGATTTTGACCTAAGTTTACTATTCCAGAAAAAACAATGCTACAGGAAAGTTATATGTTAAGGGACAAAGAGGTCACTGTTATTCATTTATCATCCAAAGAAGAAGGATAGGCTCAAATGGTGTCAAACTAGGTTCACACTCTCACAATGTGGTCACAAAGAGGTGTGATATCAATTTTTGTTCACTCTTCATAAATATTGCCTAAGATCATCCCTATTATTTTCTTACATTAGTCAAGTAATCGAACAAGGCAAGTTATAGGTCTTATCAAACACATGTTTTAATAAAATCACTTCACACACGGAACGCAACACAATCACCAAACAAGATTGTACAATTTTCAGTTTGCGTGCAACAATAGTCAAAAGAGATCAACTCAACAACAAACTAGTTACAAAGAGATGCTAGGAGTCACATATGACTTATGCAACTCAATTTGCCTCATCAGAGCTATAAATCATGTCGTTCAGTCGAGAGCAATATTCAAGTCATCAGTATTGATCATAAGTGACAATGAGAATTGCAAGAGAACAATAATTTTATAAAACATCAAGAGGGGTCTCTATTAGATGGATGGAGGAATGATTAACAGATTTGTTGTGTTGCATTGACTATGAGGAGAGAGGTAATTCATTCTTGGTATTAAAACTTATAAGAAATATAAGTTACCTTGAATCTTGAGAGTTGGAACCATGAAAAATAGAACAATTTGTAGCTCCAAAAGAAGCGATCAGTTTCACCTCGATAAAATTAAAAATTATTACCGTTATGTGACAACTCCATTCATACATATATATATATCTCTTTGTAAATATTCCTATCCTTGTTTTCGATACCACTATCAATTTGCCTGTTTCACTTCACAATTTTGTAGGCTGGGAAATTAAGGAACACAGAGTATAAGTAATATCACTAGACATCAATTAACGGACTCAACACGATAGGTATGATATTCAGTTTTCATCACCTCAACAATTGATTTTACAACAATTACAATGACTAATTAATGATTCTTGTAGAACTTCTGCTTTAAATACCATCAATGAAATAATCAGTATGAGCTAAAGGAAAAATAAATAGATTAGTTGAATGCCTATTAGAATGTGCATAAGGTTGTCTTACATGATGACTTCACAAAAATAACAAAAAAATATGGAAGAGAGTTTTTGCTGATCAAGGATCTACTACTAACTTTTTTGCTATAATAAAACCAATAATAAGAGTAATAAACTCAACTACACTACATACAGTACTATGTGTAGGAAATCACAATCTAGTATAAACTAAACGAAGAGTTAGGGTCGATACCATATGGAGTGCTAAGGGAAAGAATTCAATTATGAAGTAAAATTCGTGTTTTAAACGATTGTAGGAATAGGATTTGTCAAAACAAGTATAGTAATCTGTAGAGGTTTACACAGGTATGAAATGGGGGAGAAAGGTTTGTCAATCAACAACTATATAAACAAGGAATAATCAAGAAGAGCGGGATAAATTAAATGTCAATTTAACTAAATAGGTGATTACTTATTATTGAAAATTGATGATTCTAAGCGGATAAGCTAGGCTTTAGATGTAATATACATATCACAATCAAGTATCGCGACTCAAGCGAGTTCTTCCGAACCTTGACAAGCAAAATGATATGAACAACCCAAAAACCGCAGTTAATCTACTCTCTCGAGCTAGATTGGTATGGAAAAATTGGCATTCACTCTATCAGTTGAATCCACAACTACCCAATCACTACAAACATTAATTAATATTTTTAATTATTAAACCTATTTCGCAAACAATACCAAACTAGAACTGCATGGATTCTTACAATTCATTAATTAGAACTCAAATACCAATCAAACGCACTCTAGAATAGCAATCAAATCATTAATTACTAATACCCATAAGATAATTAAAACACGTAATCACACCCCCAAGAATGGGGATTTTAGCCATACATTATAAAAAGTATGAAGATATTATCAATTACGTCCTCTGTAAGTTGGGAAGTAAAATCCAAGGCTTTACAATGCTCCAAATTAGCTTACGATCGAAAGACAAATATAAAATCTACTTAAAAACACATTAAAATAGTCTTTCCATACAAAAAACAATGTTGAAATCCAATTCTCTCTTTGAAAGTAAATTTATACGTTTATAGATTTTGTCCATCAAGGTCATTTGACGGAATGAGTAGAGTGTTGCCCACTAGGTTGGCATTGCGCAAAACGCTCCTTTCCATTGCTTATTTATCTTGATTCATCACCCTGTTTGTGATGTGATATTATGCAATCAAGGTCAGGATTTCCGACCTGGTCGGTGATATGTTACTTGTCCTTTCTAATTTTCTTGCATCGTGACTGACTGTTCTGTGAAATTACGCGGGTTGAGACTTCTTTGCCAATCCAATGAGGATTTTGTTAAAGGGTGAGTTCCATCGCCTAGTTGTTATTGTCCAATGGATAGCACGATGTAACATTAGGCGAGCTCAAGGGCTAGTCGACGAATCGCCATTAACCTCAGAGATCCTGAACTTTTGCTTATCTTCTCCCTTTTGTCCGTTTATGCACTTGTCTTGCTATTTTTTCTTTCTAGCTACAAGTAAACACATAAGCATAAATTCATTGCATAAAATAGGCATTGAGGATACTAATACTATGAATAGCAAGACCTAAATGAGTCAAAATCCCAGACTCATCAATACCACTAACTTAAATTGTTGCTTGTTCTCAAGTAAAAAACAAGATCAAATAGTTCAATAAGAATGCCTACAAATATTTCTACTCAAAACTCAACACGAATGCACACATCAAGTTCAAACTACTCATGAAGGATCGATTGTGCACTCTAATTTTCAAACTGTCACTAACCATTATCAAATCGAATTCAATCTCACAATGCTTGCTTCAAATTCAAGGTCAAGCTCAACAAAAACATTTGAATGCCCTCATACCAAGAATGATTCCATGCTCACACAAAACTAGTCAAATTTATAGAATTTTTGGAATCAAAAGGAACTCTCAGGCTCCCAAAGATAAAAAACATGCATGAATCTATCTATAGGCTTGCCCTTATTTTCCTATCTACATTATTTTAAGCTACTCAAGATCACAAAGGTCTTTCAAATGGTATGATCATTTTATTTCAGTGATTTCTACCTTCATGCAACACGACCTGCACTTCTCTTCTTCTCCTTTTCTTTCACTTTTTTTTATCTTCACATTATACCCTATGATCTTTTAATCATGATTCATTGGACACCCCATTTCTTTTGTCCATTTCATAAACATTATTTTAAAATTTTTTTATTTTACGGTCCTTTTCTTCATTCTTTTTTTAGGGAAAATTTTTCACACTTGTTGATTGTCCTCCTTTTTTACCTCACCTCCAACTTAGGATTACCTAAGTTTACTATTCCAAAAAAACAATTCTTATGAAGAATAGACTCAAAGTGGTCACAAATAGGTGTAATATCAGTTTTGGTTCACTCTTCACAGTATTTTCTTATGATTATCCTTATCATTTTCTTACATTAGTCAATTGATCTGACATGAAAGTGATAGGTATAATCAAGCACATGTTTTAATAAAATCTAGCCGGACACGGCATGCAATACAATCATCAAACAAGACTGTACAATTTTCATCTTGCATGCAACAATAATTAAAAGAGATCGTCTCAACAACAAACTTGTCACAAAGAGATGATAGGAGTTCACAGATGACTTGTGCAACTGAATTTTCCTCATCGGAACCATAAAACATGTTGTTCAATTGAGAGAAATATTCAAGTTATCGGTATTGATCATAAGTGAAACTGAGAATTACAAGAGAACAGTAACATTCACAAACATCAAGAAGTGGTATTAAACCCTTACCCCACCAAATACACCTAACATTGTCCTCAATGGAAGTTTCAAAAATAAAGACATAATTAAAAAGGAAAGAGAATTGAACGGAAGGAAAACGTACATGAGAAATCCTCACTATATGGTCAATCGGTAAAGCTTGCTAGAGACTGCGAACCATTGAGAGTACCGCCGAACTTCATGTCGCTCGCCAAAATTTCAAACACAATGGTGCTACAGGTGGGACAAATAGGCATGCAACTTTGCCGAATTTACCAGAATCATTGTCCTCCATATTTATGTTCAATAGACGAACCAAATCGCGACCACCAAATGACTCAACGAACCGTTGTAATGGTTGTAGCATCTCACAATCACTAGTCCTTGCACATTGAGTACACTTTATTTGAAAACAAATGAAGCTTGAGGTTCCTCCAATGAAGCGCCTTATTTTACATTGTGTCACGATGTGGAAATGCTTTCAAGAATCTTCTAAATACACCACTTCAATTACTAATATTTCATCAATTTTCAAAGTAGAGCTTTACACACTATCCATTCACCTTGAAAGTTGGTTCGTCTTTACCTAATACTTCAACTGCCTCCATTTGTGAACACTCCAGATACTTTGAATGGGCCACACCAATTTGATTTGAGTTTACCTGAGAAAAGTCTGAAACGATAATTGTATAGCAAGACAAAATCGCTTACTAAGAATTCACTCTGAGGGATTTTGGCATCATGCCAGCTTCTTTGTTTTCTCTTTATACAGTCTCGAACTTCCGTACGGTCTCAACTGAAATTCCTCCAACTCATGAAGTTGATTTACTACCCAAACTAACTTGTTACACCATGTGTATAATCATTATTATATCCAATCAGCACTAAATATTATAAATGATAGCGCAATAATTAAGAAGGCTAAGAAGCTATTGTATGAAAATAAACTAAAGTTTAAGGATTATAACACAAAGAGTGCAACATAGTAGCCAGCAAGTGTATTACTTACTATAAACTAATGATTTAAGATTATCATAAGAAGGAATTCAGTTAACTAGTAAGGAATTGTGATGAAAGAGACGCAAGGAAAGAATTGAAGTTCACTTTCACCCTAAAAACTCAGTTTGAGTAATATGAACAAATGATGTTACTCCTTCTACTAGCTGGACCTTTAATAAAGAAAAAGCAATCAACTAACCTTATTACTTGATAAATTCAGGCATATTGTAATGGAAAATCACTTATAAAGCAAAGAGGTTGCATTTGTTATAAAGTGTATTCCTTAAAATAATATGATAGAAAATAAGAAAATAATAAATCATAAGTGACATTGTCGTGTGCATTCTTCTTATCGAGTAATTTTATTTGCCCTTCCATTAAAATATGGGTACATACATTAGTGACATGATTTATGTAAATAATTAGTTATATGAAAAATTATTTACTTATTAACAGTCACATATTTGTAAGGATAACAATGTAACGCCTTTGCTTTATAAAAGATATTTCATTGAAATATGCCTATTCATATGGAGTAATGAGGTTAATAGATTCCTTTTCTTTATTTAATTTCCAACTTATAGAAGGAGTAAGACCATTTGTTCATATTACTCAAAATAAGTTTTTAGGGTGGAAGTGATCTTCAATCCTTTCCTCCTTCTTCTAGTAATTATTTCCTTATATATTAACTGCATTTGCTCCTGTAAATACTCAAACTTCAGCTTATTTTCATACACTTGCTTCTTAATTAACCGCATTCATTCTTATGGTAATCCTTAAACTTAAGCTTATTTTCTTTCACTTGTTTCTTATACTTCATAATTATTCTTCTTTAGCTTACAATTTTTAATGCTAAATGGATAGAATATATTTTATTGTCAAGGTCCAAAAAGTTAGTTTGGGTAAAAGAAGATATGTGAACTCAATTTTAGTTATCTTGTCAAAGCATAAAAGGAAGAATTTTTTGTTAGTTGAAAACAACAGTTTTTTCTTATGCTTTTGTTCATGCTTTTATTTGTTCTATAAGAGAGAGATCAAGAAAAATAGTTTCTTAAAATGATGGAGAGATATGTTTCAGTTTCATTCATAAGGAAATATTGTGTCCTACTTCTTTATGTATTCATTCATGTGGTTTAAATATTTTTGTCTTCCAAGATTGAAGCTTCCGTTCTCTTTACTTGAGTTCCAATAAATTACCAAAAGGAATAGAGAAGAAACTTTTGCCTAAATAATGTCTTGATTTGGAGTTGAATTATTTCTCATTTTTACTAATCTTGGCAAAGTTAGTCAATTTGAATTTTAATGTTCTAATACCCTGTAGACATATAAACCTTAAAGAAGAGGATGTCACTATTTGTGAATGCAAATATAATGTCACTGACCGTGAAACTTCTTGGGAAAGATGTGTGGATGTACTGACCAACACTTAGTGTATATTAAGTTACTATCAAAGTGGTGAAAATTGCAGTACTTGTGTAAATGAGATGATTTGCATTACTAGTTCTATGATGTTTCTATATATTTGAACATTTTTACCATGGTAATATATTTTTCTAAGCTAACAAGAAATCTTTTGTTCGTAGTGCAAAAAGTTTGTGATACATTTTTTTTTATATATAAAAACAAGAGTAGTTTTATGGCTTGAACCCTTGCGATAAAATCAAAATTTCCATGTCACATCATTAAGTATTCTATTACGAAGGTGTTAAATATCCTTTAAGATCTGGTAAAAACAATTATCGATCTAACTTAGGATAGTTAAAATAGGATATGAAATAACTTTTAATTACTTCACGCGTATTTAAAGAAAATATAATGGTCAAGTAAGAAAAACATCACATATATGTGCTAACGAGGAAAGAAGCTAAATACTTCAAATTTTGTGAGTGTAGAAATATCGAGGAAAGCTAGATTTTTATTGAGTTGTGGCAATAAATTTATTGGGAAGAACACATGATCTATAATTTTCAAACTTAACAAAAAAACACTATTTCATTTAAACACATTTTCAACATAGGAATAGATAAAATTACAAAATAATCATCAACTTGGAGCATAAACTAATTTATACGAACTAAAACACAATCGGTCATTAATCCATGCCGTTCCAAACAATGCGGAAATTTGATTTAGATCTCAATAAATCAACAAAGAGATTTTTTTAACATAAATTTCATTATTGCTAAATTATGCAATAATCTCTCCCGACAAATAAATTTCTTAGAGAACAAATATAATTCAAAAATTATTTTCCATATATTAATTTCATAAGGCACACATAGCATTTTTATCATAGAGACGAAACATAGAAAAAAGAGGCGAAAATAACCTTTTCTAGGCACTCAATGACGTCTTCTTAGATCCTCCGATCGATATCTTTTTTTCAAATGAAAACTAGTTTGGCTCAAGTGAATTAAAATGCAAAGTATTTGTTCTAGTAAGTGCCAACAGAGAAGAACATTGCAAAAAGAAATAAGAAGGTGTAATCAAGCTTTTGCTTGAAGAAGGCGGCTGAAAAATGTACCCCAAATGGATTCCAAATGCTTAAAGGAGCAGAAAACTATATGGGTTGATGGTTGGGGTCTTTGGAATGAATAATCTTATTTGGGCTAATTTGGGATGTAAAATACGGGATGCTGACGAGTTAAGAGATTCAATGGATGCAAGATATAGGCTATACTTGTCTATAGTCTTTTTCTTATTTAAATTAATTCTTTAGAGCTTCTAACTTAATAAATAGGGCATTATATAATTAGGTAGAAAATAAAATACTATTAATAACTTTTCACTAGTGGTTTAGCATAAATTAAGGTATGAAATTTTGATATGTTGGGTTTTAAAAAGGTGAGAATGGAAAATGAAGATTTGCGACTTTTATGAAGAGTTGTGACTTTTATGAAATATTGCGAGTTTTATGAAAAGTTATGACTTTTATGAAAAATTGCGACTTTTATGAAAGTTGTGACTTTCATGGAAAATTGTGACTTTTATGAAAGGTGATGACCTTTCTGTAATATTGTGACTTTTCCAAAGGTTTGTGACCTTTCCGGTAAGGCACAATAAGAACTTTTTCGCACTACCCTTTGTTTTCTATAAATGAGGGTTTTCCTCTCATTTTAATATAGAATTCATGGACTTCTTTTTCAACTACTAAATCTAATATTCTAAGTGTAGTTTACTGACGTTGAGTGGTTCGCTGACACAAGAGTTTTTGGTATCTATACTCTGGTGATTGAGATCATTTTACCCTGGGAGTTCATATTCTGAATCAAACCTCGAATACTAAAGGAGAATAATATCCTTAAGGGAACACAGTGAGTTCAGTTGACTTGATCTTTTTCCTATTAATTTTTTTTTTCAGATTATGGTACGTGTTTTACAAATTTTGGATTTGTGAATTAATTTCAGTTCTTCTATTCTTTTGTTCTTCACTGGTTCATTAAACTTGGTAATTTCGTGTTTCTGTTAGGTTTTTTGGAATCAGTAAGATTCTTTACACACATATTAACAACAATTCTTCTTTAAGAAAAATATTTCGTATATTTTTATAAATCTGTTTCTGATTCTAGTTTCACTACTAGTTTTAATTTTCTAGTGGTGAAAATGTTATTAAACTTTGTTGTCTTGCAAAGATGTTCAATGTTTTGTTCTAAGTATGTTTGGAATACAAGATGGACAACAATCTTAAGGAAATTAATATACTATTAGTATTTTTTGTATTCTACTGATTGAGAGAATTTGATCATGAAAGTAGAAGATAAATGCATTACTTCTCCATAATTCGTTGTTTTGTTTAGCAAGGTCAAAGGGAGAATGTAACAGAAAATTTTTATGGTATTCCGGTTAAAGATTACCAGCTAACCTTCTTATTAAATTATCTAAAGAGGAAAATAGTTTCTAAGAGTTATCATCTTTGATTTTTTTTATTATGTGTATCTTTGGAAAAAGATCCGCAAACCATATGTTATGGAATGAATTTTACTTCGCAAATATTGTTGCTTTTAAAATTCTTTAGTTTGCAAAAATGAGAGATGCATATTTTTTTGAAAAAATAGTATGTCAAAATGTTATAATTGGAAGACTATTTGATAAGAAAAATATTTTTATGTGATAAAGAATATGTGTTATTTTATTTGGAGAAAAAAAAAGACTTTTGTAGTGTTGTGCTTTTGATCTTCTATAAACTTCAATGTAATATATAAATAAATCGTACAATTTTTTTTCTTATTGTTAGTATTTAAAATATTAAGTTGAATGTCTATTTATGATAAATAAAATATACCAGTGACATAGAATTTTTGATTTTGTATCTCTATGGAATGAACTTTGACATTGGGTAAACATTGTCAAAGAGAATTGCAACACTAATTTTTTCGTAGAATAACGTTTCCAACATTTTAATATGTGGAAAAACTATTTTCAAATACTTGAACAAAAATTTTGAGATCACATTTGAAATGTGGGGGTTATTTTCTTAAGATTGGACTTGGTGTTTAATTTAACTTTGGAGCAAAAGATATGAAATTCAATGATACTTTTGTATTATGTTATACAAACAAAATTCTTGGAGTATATTTAGTATTGTTGTTGTTGAGATTCTCTATTACTAGTATATAGTGTGACTAGTTTGAAACATCCAAATTATATATATACTTGTTCAAAATAATTGTGTTCTTTATGGAAAAAAATATCACTTAAATGTTGTGATTTTTCATGAAAAGATATGTCTATTATAATAAAGTATTTGCATAGACATGAATATTGGTGAATAGTCATTTGTTATGCTTTTGTAAAAATAACATTTGAACTATATTGTCTTTATTGAACCCAATCAAACTTTGTTCATGGGTAGTTCTATAACAATCATATTGAAAGTTATGGAAATGTCCTTCTGAAAAGGACATTTGTCAATCTAAACAATGTTTGTATCACACAAAATTGTAAGAAATAAGAACAAAATATTAGTGAGGAAAAATCTACCTCGCGAAGAGCTTTTTAAACTCAATATTTTTATTTGTTCTTACTTGCTTGAGTCAATGTTTGTGACATGAACACTTGGGGCATGTAAATTACAAAACCTTGTAAAGAAAACTGATCAAATTAGAAGTTTTGACTAACTTTGAGTGGAATAAATAAAAATGTCATGTTTTTTGTAGAATCTAAGTATGTTGAGCATTTGTATAAATCTATTGAAAGGAATTCTAATCCCTTAGAATTTATTTACACTGCAATTTGTGATATGAAGTTAAGACCATCTCATGGTGGGGAAAAAATTGTTACTTTTATTGAGAATTGCATTATAAATGACTATCTCTATTTGCTGAATGGTAAGGATGAAGCAATATAAATGTCTAGATAATGTAATATCAAAGTTGAAAATAAGTGTGAAAAAATATAAGAACTAATAAGAATGGAGAGTATAAATCTCATTGTGCAAAAATATGTTTGGAAAGTGAAATATCAATAAAACTACTGTCATATTCACGTCAATCTAATGAAAAACCGAACATTGAAATAAATGATGAATGCATTATTTATAAGTTCGGGTTTACACAAAACTTGTGTGGAGGAACTATCCTTACAACAAAAGGGAACAACAAAAGTTTTGTATCTTTAGAAAGAAATCAATATTGTTTGATCAGAATACAATCTTTTCCATATGAGAAATGGAAAGGAAGGAAATCCAACTTGAAATAATTTAAAGTATGCGGAGTATCTAGTCAAAGTCAAGGTCATATCCTAAAAAAGAATTAAAAATGGACATATCACTGTAGACTGTAAAATTAGACTTGACTAGTCTTAGAGGGTCTAAAAGGCCTAGGCCTAGGAACTGAAATGACAATGTACTTAAATAAAGAGACTTCACAGAGACTTAGTTAAAAAGGAAAATAACAGTTGATGAAAACTGTTTTAATTTAAAAATTATAAAGCTTAGAATTTGAGTAAAGGCTTTGACAAAAAAAATCAAGGTTCATTGATTCTTGTCAATATTTAACGCGTTAGTAATTAGAATTACATCATTTGGATGCAAAAAATTATAGTTGTGGCATTATATGAGCTCCAAATTCATCAGATATGAATGTGAAACTGAACTTTTTAAATGTAAGAATTGCGAGGAAAAAAATTTATATGGAACAACCCGGAGGGTTTGTCGGTTCCTAATAAATAAAAAAAAGTGTGTGAACAGTGTTAAGTCATTATGGAGACACCCGAACAATGAAAACTTTGAATCAACCATGTAGGCAAATGGATTGAAGAATGATGGAGTGATAACATGTGTTCACTTGAAATCATAAGGTCATGGTCATTGTTTGATTTGTATATTGTGATATAATGTTGAGCATCAATAGACACACTAATGACATAAATGCCCACCTTACTAAAGTATGCTTATAAAGCAAGTGAGACATGAAAATGATTGAAGTTGTAATGCGATCTTAGATAGAAGAATTCGTGAAATCATAATGTTTAGCATTTTCACTCGGTCTCATAGCATTGAACACGGGTACTTAATCTAGTTCACAATATTTGTGATGATCAATATTGTCAAGTCTCCAATAAATGTGGATTTGTCATTTCAAAAGAGTGAATTGGAAAACAAAAGTGACTGACAATTGAATTATGCCTTAGAAGTTTCTGGGAAGCATCGATATATCATATCTTTGTGTGTGATCAGATATAGACATTTGCCTATTTTAAACTGAGTCGGTTCCAAACAGTGATACCAAATAAATTCATTAGATGACAAAAAATAGAGTTTTGGAGTATTTAAAATATGACTTAAAACTATGTCTTGGAATTATAACTAATATCCAACAATAGTGAAAGATTTTATAGTGATGTAAATACATTAATCGAATGAATAAAGTACAATTTACGAGTGATTAATTTTTTACGATTGTAGAGGGAGCTAGTAGAGGCAGAGTCTCTTAGAAATATTCAAAAGAGGACATTGTATGCCTAGCTCCACAATGATCTTTGAGCTAGGTGCTCTAGTTAGGATCAATGAATTAAGTTGAAAGACTCCAGAAATTTCATGATAGACTTCTATTTTTGTGCTCAAACCATTGCGCATTAGTATAAATATAACTTTCTACCAGTCAAGATAGTTATAGTAGGGCACATGGAGATGATGAAGGATAACGGAGGAAAGTCTACATCATATAGACATAGCCATGAATATTGTTAGAAAAATACTCTTGTGAGGATACACTGTGCGAGATCCAACTTACAAAAAGCCCTAACTATGGAGTGGAAGTTAAAAGAGCATCTAAGCCGGAATGAACTTACGGCTTAGACAAGTAATCATGGGCCATGGTAACTCTATTAGAAAAATGAATCCGAAGAGCCTAGATTAAGGAGAAAGAAAATGAAAAACAAAGTGGTGAATAACGATTCACATTGGTCAACAAACCCCCCTCCCCCTCAACCTATTCTTATGCATGAAGACAATGCTCTAGGCGACAAGGATACAACATTAAGTCTTGCTTAATGAGGTTAGTAAATCTTAATGGTTTTAATGATTTGCTAAGCTTGAGTCGAGGTTAAATAAGTAGATGCCCTATCTACAAGATAACACGGTTAGGAATCACCCTAATGAGCGTCGTGATCGGTGTGAAGTGTAAGCCTCTTCAAAGAAGATGGAGTGTTAAAAAATCATCTCTTAGACCACTCATGCAACTAGGAGGTGGTTTCATGAGTTAAAACGAACACAAACCGTAAGCAACCCATAAAAAGTTGTAAAGGTATTAATTGTTGTGATATATGGTTGTATAGAGATATAAACCAAGTTCTACGGTTCAAAAGTATCGCATCTACCGATTGGCTCGAGTATATCCGCCATATGTTCACTACTCCCACCCCTCCCAACTAACAACTCCCCACGCCTCACTTTACTATCCCCCCCCCCCCTTCCCCCCAACACCCCAGAAAAGCCCTATCATATCTCTCCCCTCCTCAATCCACTACAACCAGCACGCCACTTCCAACGGTACCCGATGCCTTATCCTCATTGGAAAGTTCAATGGGCGAACCTAATTATCCAGACTGCCAATTTTAATTATTGCCTTTGTAAAGTACACAATACTTGTGTGTTTCTTTGTCTTCGAGTCATTCCCCATTCATGCGGGGGGACGGATAGTTGGATTTTGAAAAGGTTGTTGTTGAATGGGAAAATGAAGAGCTGAGACTTTATGAGGAGTTGTGACTTTTATGTTTTATGAAATGTTTGCAAATTTTATGAAACGCTGCGACTTTATTGAAAAGTTTTGACTTTATGGAAAAATGGTGACTTGTATGAAAGGTGAGACCCTTCCTTCTGAAAGATGAGGACTTTTCCAAGGTTTGTGACCTTTCCAGACGTAAGTCAAAAAGAGAGAACATGGGGTCGCCACGACCCTCATGGACGTCGTGTCGTAAACTAGACGAAAGTGGAAGAGCGAAGGAGCTAATTTACATAACGCTTTGAGTGTTGTTGATGACACCGGTAGTTTTTGCGATCTATTACTCTGGTGATTAGACATTTTACCCTGGGAGGTGCATACTACAAATATCAAACCTCGGATACTAGAGGCGGGAATAAATCTCCTTAAGGGCGACACTGTGAGTTCAGTGGACTTCAGATTCTCTATTCTTTTGTTCTTCATGCGCCTTCATTAAATTTGTTAAGATGGGTTACCTGTATCTGTAAGTTTGTTGGAATCAGTAAGAAGATTCTTTAGGACACCTATTAACAACTAATTCTATTTAAGAAAATTATTTCGATATATTTTTTTAAAATAACACGTTCAATTTTTTTTCTAAGTATGTTTGGAATACAAGATGGAAAACACGACTTATATCTAATTGAATAAATATGAAATATAAAATAAGGTAAGAACAATAATACTTTTTAAAGATTGCCTTATTATAAATCATTATAAAACCTGACGACCATAAAACTATCAATTAGTATCGTTATTTTTTATGTGGTGGTTGGAAGAAGTTGGGAAAGAGGATTATGGTTGGTGTTGTGGTTGAGCGTAGTGCGTGTGGATGGTCGGTGGTGGTCGGGTGGTGGGGTGTGGTGGTTTTTTTTGGTAGTGGAAACTGCATTTTATGCTGGACTCTTTGATTGGGACACGTTGCATCGTGCTTTCCGCACCGCGTTTTCTCGCTGGGGCGATGAGATTTGTAAGGTCAAAATGCTTTCCTCAAATTTCTGACTAGGGTAACCGTAAGAGTGTAGGCAATATTCCTTGAATGTCCTCACCCCCCACTGTTGTTTCGAATATGGTTGTTTGACTCTAGGCTCACATGAGTGTAGTTCGTTTCTCTTCTGCGTTTTTGAGCTCGTGCGTGATGAACGTGCTAGCTGAGCCAATTGATCAGGAGCATGGAACACCTCCCGCTTGATGCTTCTGCCTCCCTAGCTTTTAGGAGGCAACGACCCCGGACGCGTTCTATGTATTATCGCAGCGCGCTAGACACCGATAGTGTGGACTACTGTCACGATTCCCCCCTGTAGGCATGAGGGAAAGGGGCACGTATTAGCGAGGTGAGAAAAGGAACGAAGGCAATCGTAAAGGGAAATTTAGGAGGGCATACATAGGAAGACGAAAAAGAATGGGCGGGGGCCGGAAGGGCAAAACAGATGGAAAGGAACTAAGGCAAAGAAACGGGTGACCATTTAGGAAAGGTGAGCACCAAAACCCGAATGTCATCACATCAAGGACATTTGTTTTCAAAATACTAAGTCTAAGATTTTGAAGACACCAGAATAACTAAATAAGATGGTCTATGGCCGAAATTTAACAAAATCATTCCATGACTGAGAGAATCCAATACGAGCTACAAAGAATAGCTAACCCTGAAATCTTATATTCTGGAGACTCGCTAGAGAAGAGGGAGAGTCAAAGTCGATTGTGTACTTGTTGCACTCCATAAAAGAAAATGAGGAAAACACAAGTAGGGGTCAATACAGGGAACATGTATTGAGTAGGTATCATTGGCCACCTTTAACTTGAAACTCATATGCAATAAGTAATAGTAAAAAATTAACTATGACACTTAGCAGGTAGCAATCAACAACCAACATGAACAAGTGACTACATGGGACTTATATATATGTTTTCCTTTTTATGTTACTTTCACGATTCAAGGCTATCCCAATGACATAAACAAACAACTTCTAGCAAAACTGTAACTAAAAAGGATAGACTGAATAGGAAACATGTTAATCGTCCTCAAAGAATGAGGACTCACCACTGGTAATGTTGAAATAGAGATCGGAAACTGGTTTTGCATGATCTAAGTTCTGAGGACCTGAACCTATATATCAAGAAGATCGGAGCCAGAGTATGGCGTCAAGGACGGCCCCAGACGCCGCCGCCAAAGCGGAGGCGGTGGCCAGGACCGGAGGCGGCGGCGGGGGAGGCGGGGGGGCGGCGTGGATGCGGCTTGCGGATGCTGCGCACGCTTCGGCATTAACGTCATGCCACCTCCACCACCGCCTCCGCCATTATTCATGCCTACTACTCTATCAATCTGGCCTATTAGTCATAATAAGTGTTGAGATCACACACCGTTATTTGGTAAGTAAAATTAATAGTTCTTTCGATCATTCCTCATCATTTGGTTATACCTCCAACTTTTTCAATAATTTACGTCCACGTTTCCTACAGAAGGTTATATTTGTTGCAACAATTGTTATGTCTTGAATAACTCAAATATTCGAATATGATAGTCTTATGTTGTAACATAAAGGTAATATGTTGCAACATATGGTCTACATAATACAACAAACTAGTCATATCTTGCAATATTTTAATTCCCTCTTTGAGATATTGTAACAAAATAGCCATACGTTGCAATATATGATTTATCAATATCAAGAGCAGAGAATAGTAAGAGGGTGGGCAACAGAGAAACGGGAACACTGTTTCTGTGCAAGGCAGAGGAGGGAGTGCTGGGGGCAACGAACAGGGAGGTGAGAGCCAAGCCGATGAATTACATTGTCCGCAAAATAATAAACTATATGTTGGAATATATAACTTATACATGTTAAAACATGTAATTTATATGAGGCAAAATATGAATTTTATGTCATAACATACTACTTACAAGCACGATTTGAAGGAGATCCTTATATTCTTTAGAACAATAGGATCATAATTTGGTGGTGAACCATGTGAAATATAATATATTCGACGAGTGTATCCAAGCTTTTGAAAATAACTATACTTGGGTCGAGATTTCCAAAAATTCCAACCCCTTCGTCGATTCTACATAGATTGATATGTCGTTCACTATGATTTGAGAAGCAAGGATAGAGGAGTCAAAAGTTGATAATGAAACTACTTTTTCACTTGGAGGTGGAACAAGAAAATGTAGAAAAAAGAACAATTTACCAGTTTTAGGAACTACCATACTAGCTAAATCTCTATCATGCACTAAACCATGGTTAGTAGGAAGTCAAGTAAGTAAGAGAAGTAGAAATCATTTTTCATCTAATTTTATTGTTTTACAATGTTTAGAGTATATGCCCCTCAGTTACTTTGCGTCATATACGCTCGCTAATCCTGGGACATCGAGATAGGTCATTCGTTTATAGACGACCGAGAGCCTAATCTAAACCTGAAATTCCCATTTATTAATGCCCAAAACTAGGTGCTACAATTGGCGTTAGCCCTGGAGTGTAAACTGGAAAGATGACGACAAAAGGGAGCGGAAGAAAAAAGGAAAAAGATAAGGAAAAAAAAGAAAGACAAGACAAAAACGCGGAAAACTGGTAGGGGAGGAAGGACACGTGAGATAAAGAGAGTGAAAGCCCAAAGTCAAACCGGGTAAAGAACGGTTGGAGGCAACGATGGGCAGAAAACGGAAAGGCCAGGGAAGAGCGTAAAGAACGGGAAGAAGGCGAAAGCGAAAGAGGGATAAAATGGGGAAGAGATAACGAAGGGGAGTGAAGCGAAGCGAACGACTTTTGGGAACGAACAGAAGCGAAAGGAGCGAACAACTTGATAAAAATGGATAAACAAACTACAAACTTGTGAGTATGTCAACACACCCCCTCCTAAAGTTAGGTGTGGTTGCAAACAACGCCCTAACTTTGATTAACATTGACGGGAAGTGCAATCTTGCGGCAGAAGCCGTTGCAGTAGGGTTCTGACCCCAAATTGATCCCGATAGAAAGAATTGGACTACTAATCTACCTGAGTTAACATTGTTGCGGAGGCTTGGGTAGTGAAAGTTCGACTGCAAATGCTCATTAAGAGTGGAAGACAGAGTTTTGTGTTAGATATTAAAACCCAATACTTTATTACAAAAAATGCTTGGGCATTCAAGCCTTGATAGCGCGAGTTCAGTCAACACGTTGTGGAACCAAGTAAGTTAGAGAGTGCATGAGGCACCTACATAGTTGTATTTCTGCCTTAGTAGGTAGGATTACTCATGCAGCAATTTGAGTTTTTGTTGCCTTCTCTAGACTAGGAACAAAAGATTGAAGTTGGTCCCAAGAAGATTATGTAACAAAATGTAAAGATTTGTTCACATGGATCACCTGCCCAATAAGCATCATCATACATATACATATTACAACAGAGTGGCTTGAGATTTGCAGGTAGGACGTTGATGATGCCTTGAGGTATTGCAACATCCTTTTTACTTCTTTCCAATGCTCCAAACTAGAGATTGAATAAATTGTGATAGTTTGTTTACACCAAAGGAAATATTAGGATGAGTGAATGATAAGTATTGCCATTTATCAATAGTGCGTCGATACAAGGTACGAGGTAAATCATCACCTTCTTTGGGTGGTGAGCTTGAGCACATGGGTGTCGTAACTCCTTCACATTCGGACATATCCGCATCTGAGAGAATCTCAAGTATGTATTTGGACTGTGATAAGACAATCCCATTTAGAACATGTTTAACTTCAATCCCCAAAAAATGGTTGAGTTCACCAAGGTTCTTTAGGGAGAACTTGTTAGCCAGAGAGTTAATTACATGTGTGAACAAGGTTGGGTAATTTCCAGTAATAAGTATATCATCAACATACACTAAAATATACATTGTGACAGTTTTGGATGTGAAAATAAATAGAGAAGCATCTGACTCAAACTTAACAAACCCAATTGTAGTCAAGTGAGATTTTAGAGTTTCATACAAGGCACGAGGAGTCTTTTTTAGGTTATAAATGGCCTTTTTGAAATGGCATACATGATTGGGAAAATCATGGTTGACATATCCTTTTGGTTGCGCCATGAATACTTGCTCTTGTAAGGTGTAAAAATGCATTTTTCACATCAAGTAGCTTATCTTTTCAGTTATTTTGAATTGCAATTGAAAGGAAAAATATGATGGAGTTTGGTTTGAAAACCGGACTGAAAGTTTCATGAAAATCCAATATTGGATGTTGCGTGAAACCTTTTGCGACTAATCGCGCGTTATACCTATCAATAGAACAATCATCCTTCTTTTTGATGTGAAATAACCACTTGCAATCAATAACATTGTTTATCGGGTCCCTAGTACTAGTTCACAAGTTTGGTTTCTCACTAAGGCTTCGTATTCCAAATCCATTGCATGCTGACATTCAATGCAGCTAACAACTGGATTAAAGAGTATTATTGCGGAGTGGCAGAAAGGTGTGATCCGGAGAGGATGGAATTGTTTCTTGTGTGAAGATATATTTTTGGACCTGTATGACAAAACACGAGGTGGAGGCGTCGGCTTACCCGCCAAATTTTACGTTGCTCTTGTTCCTTTCTGGCAAGAGGAGGGTGGTTTGCGCTGGTGGATAGCAATAATTTTCTGGACCGGATTCGTGGCGCTGGTTTGGTGATTGTGTGTATGGACGGTTGGGAATTGGGTGGATTGGGGTGGAGTTTTTGGGTTGCTTTCATAAGTAGTTGAAGGAGGTTGATAGAAGAGGACCTAGGACCATACCTGATGAAGTGGGAGATGTTGGTAGTTGCGTCTTCAATTACCTAACTCGGAGTGTTTGAATTGAGATGGAGGGAATTGCTTAAGGTGATCGGAAAAAGGACACAATTTGGGTTTTTGCTTCAAAGTTTTTTCTATAAAGGATGAATTGAAAGTTTGAAAAAACATAAGTGAATTCACTTTTATTTTTGATTCTATAAAACCAATTATTTGGTTTAATTGTCAACAAAAATGCAGTAATACAACTTTTTATCAATGGATAAAATGGGTGATGAACCCCATATATCACAAAACAAAGTTTGAAATGGAGAATTACTATTTAAAGGGAGTCATTGAAATTGGCAAATGATGAACTTTATTTGATGAGCACGAATTACAAAATGAAACATTTCTTTTGTGGAAAGGGAAGTGAATACTTATTCTCGTAATAATCTAGCGAATTTGAGAAGAGGGTGGGGTGACCAAGAGCCTGAGGCCCACGTTGACGCGAAAAAACTTTGGTGGAGTGAAGTATTGACAGAAGAAGGCGAAACATGATCCTCTGGTCCACTCATAGAGTCCATTGGTGTATTCACGACTGTGTACCAGCTATCTCCGTTTGGGATCCTTCCAACAAGAATGAGTGTGCGAAAAAAAAAAAAATTTGATCTGAGGTTAGATGGCTGGTGGAAAACTTAGCAACAGAAATAAGGTTCTTAGAAGTGAGATGCCCCAAGCTGAGCTGGTTGTCCATTGAGTAGGATCACTAGTTCGCCTTCAAGGTGGCACAGTGAGGTTAACTTGCCCCAGTATGATAGGTGATGGGCAACTGAGCATTGAAACTGTACCAGGGTGCCAGTTTTGATCCGCTCAAAGCTTACCTCTCAAATTAAGAAGTAAAGCGGTTCGTCGCGTCAAGTAAATACCCAAACTAAGCGGTTGGCCCGATCGTCCCACGAGGAAAATAGTTAGACTTAACTTCAACTTGTTAGTACTATTGTCGATGATAACTTCCTTAGAAAGTCTAAAAACATAAAAATGGGGGGGTGGTATTTCATAATGATTAATTTTAAAAATAACTAATGAAATTGAAAGAGACACTTAACAGTTTTGAATGAAAGTTGGGTTTTAATCATTAATCAAAGTACCGAGGGTGTACGTGTTCCCATCAGGTTCATAACTTGATAATTATACTAAACAATTCTTTCCTAGTATCTGCATGCCAAAGTGATAAGTATGTTATTAAATCCTTGTAGGCATCTAGAACATCTCAATCCGCCCCTTGGTCCGGCATACGTGTGTTGCCTTTCCAACCATTAGTTAACTCATATTAAGCATCGTATTCGATATTTGACTAAGTTATTACCTCGTACCAATCAAGTATATCTATGAGATAGTATACACAAATCTATGGCTGTAAAACTTCTTTTCCTATTTTATCTACCTCCTTGGTGCCGGCATCGACCGCCAGTATGAGTAACATTTAGGCCGAGTTCTTAACGTTGACATCCGCTTTCAAAAAGATTGCTAAGCGAAGGAATTATTTACATGCCAAGACATATTCTAGAATTGGTTTTTAGACTAGGATGTTAGTCTATTATTGACCATATGGAATTACAACAACCCTAGCTATGGAGTTTAGTTACTCATAGCCAAACACAATATTCAAAGATATTCTAAATAAGCATTGATTTACTTACTTCAATGAGAAAGAGTATAAGTCCGAAAGTGTGCTTGATATAACCAAAAATCACTTGTAAGAATCTCCAAAAAATCAAACACTAATAAACAAAGTCGAATAATATGATTTCTAAGATCTAGCCCAAGAGTCAACCTCACAAAAACGACCGGGTTTTTCAAACTATTTATATAAAAACTAAAAAACTAATTACACAAGACATTTCTAATTGCCATGGAAAAACTGCCAAAACCGCGGGCCATACTGGCGTCGACGGACCGTGTTGTCATGACGGACCGTCATGAGTACTCCGTCCGTCCCATACTTGTCACTTTCTTATGCTGCTTCTTCTCGTTCCCCGTCGGTAGTGATGACAGACCGTCATAGGCACAAAGGTCCGTCGAGGGTCTCGTTTCAAAATACTTCCAAATTTGGAATCTGGGTGGGAATTATGGGTCACTTCTTATGATCCTTCAAGACGAACCTGCCAGGACGGACCGTCATAGCCATGACGGGACCGTCACAAGCTTCATAATCACCACACTTGGTCAGACTTCCCACATCTTCCCAGCAGTCTTTCTAACGCTGCACCTACGGACGTCACAGGCTACGACGGACCGTCTCATAAGCCTAGTAGAGTGGTCTCTTCGCATTTTTCGCTCAAAAACTCCGCATTCAACTTTGCCGACAGAATTTCCTGGCCAAACAAAGAGAATACTTATTGTCAAAATTTAGCACAAAAAAAGGCCTTTCGGACCACACTAAACTTAAGGAAAAAGTATTACTTTTATACCGACTGATGAAAGCCACGTCGGGGTTCTATATCAACACCATCTTAATTAAATTCGTTGTTTGCTACTCCAAGCGACGACACTAGACTACATACCAATTTTGTACACTAGTATCATGTGTTTATCCTTTGCCAATCATTTGGCTAGCCAATCCAGTTTAATCTCATCAAATCTATGCATGCCTATCACTATTAGGATTTGAATTTGTGCGGATACTTCGAAAAATCGACAAGAACTCAACAGGAAACCACAAAAAACGATCTTCTTCAAGTTCTAACCGATGGTGATAACAATTCCGGCTATTGCAACTTAGTGTTCCTCACTTCAGAACAAAATCCTCACTTTTCACTCAATGATTTCAGTTTGAGTATAATGATGACATTTTCAAAACACTCGCCTCAGAACAAAGTCACACTCATTCATACATATTGCTCATAAGCTTGCCCTTAGTTTCACTGCCTAAGTTTCCGCCCCTAGACAACTTAAGATCACGATAGCGACTTTTTTAGCTTGTAACGTAGGACTCAGCGTCATGCGGTAGGCGTATATTTAGGTAACTTTAGTGACTTTTTTTTTTTTGCACCTCCTTATGACATATAGCTAAACCGTCCACTTTCTATCACTTTATATCGCCCCAGTTTCTCATATGTCTTTTTCACCTTGCGGGTTTCCTTCTTTCTTCATTTGTGTAAGTAACTATTTCTTTTCTTGTTTGTAATTATTGAATATTTCTCTCTTGGCTTGCCGTTGGCTTTCAACGGTGCGTGAATCACTGTACTTTTGGTCTTTCTGCTCTCTGAGGTTCTTTCAACCCCACTCCAGAGCATTCCTATAAACAGCCACCCTCAACTCAAGGCGTGCCAGAGTCAAGGGGACACAATACAAAAGGACGACGGTCAAGCGGCCCCATAACGGAAGTTGGTGTGTATTACATTAGCCACCCTCAACTTATGATTCTTGAAATAAGTTTGAGGTGCCACAGGTACAAGGAGGGAACCAAAGAGCCAACATATTTTCCAGAAAGAAAAGATCAGGTTGCCGGGTGTGTTGAAAAAGAAAGCGTCTAATTTTAGCTCAAATTATTTGGATCAAAGAGGATAACTTTCATTTGGTTTCTTCTGTAGTCCTTAGAAATGGGCATATATTGAATAAGCGGCCTATGATCCTGCCTAATGTCTGTAAAGACTTACTTTTAGCAGAGGACTAAACAGACAATGCCACCCCCCCAACAGCTTCTAGCTCATGGGAGTAACCAGTAGTATGTGGACTATCTAACTTTCTCACACCACTTGAACAAAAAATACATGCAACATTATACCCAGCATTATCAGGACACCTTCCTAGTTGGACTTGAAGAAAACCCCAACCAAAAGAGGATAGTGAGTTGCGCGAGCTTACTAGACTTCACCCTAACACTCAATTTGCCATTTACCCACCTCCCAACAAAAAGCATGCAATTTTGTCCCCAATGCATAAAAAAAATCTAAAAGATTAGAGGGGTAGGTGAAGCCAAACCTGTGGCCGCATAGGCTGTGTCGATAAGCAAGCTGGTGGGTCCGGTTCCCAGAACCCAAATCCTCTGAAATCTGGACACCCTCAGTGATGTTCCTAATCAATCTGAGACACCCTCAGTGATGTCCTCGGCGCAACAACCGCCCCATATTAGTAGTGCCCTCCCTCGATGTCTCTACAGTGCGGGGAGATAGACGCTCCAAGAAACGGAATATCTGCGCATGCTCTGATTTGGTTGTGCCTCCGCCTCAGCAAGTGAGGACTCTTCCGCGGCCTACATTCTCGGCGCACCTCCTGCTTCCTTGCTCGCGCCTCATACTCTGATCGAAACCTAGCCTCTTGCCCACCTCTCTCGAGGGGAAGGTGCGACGTGAATGTCTGACGTAAGTAGTACACAGTAGAGGCGCTCAATACAGTCTGTCTCAACAGGCTCGAAAGGCCCGGCACTATCGAACCTCGGATTCGCTTTTGTCAACTGTCTGAAAGAAGACTGTCGACTGCAGCCTGAAGAGTCGACACATATACGGAGGGGACTGGGAGGGGCTAACACTCTCAACCTCAAATGCATCTGGAGCTGGTGAGACCTCAACAATCTTCCGTATGCCATTCATTCTTCTCCATACGCCGCTTCAAGACTCAGTTTAAAGTAAAATAGACTTCTGCATCCCACGGCCGGTATGATGCAGAAGAGTGGCATTTGTGCCTCTAGTTTATGGACAATGAGAAAGATACATCAACCATCCTCCACTACCGGCCGATCCATTTGCGGGGGGGGACGGGGAATGGGACACAGTAATGGTAGAGCGGTTGTGCGAGAGGAGCTTCGGGGATGCTGCTAACTACAACGGAGATAGAACTTTAGAATATGACCCATACGATCTTTGAAGAGCTGTACGGGGAAGGGCATGTTGGATGCCTTGTGTAGCTGTGCGGGCCTGGCTATAACTGGTCTACCAGATCATCCGCCAAGTTCGGGGTGACAGTCGTGATGGGGCCCTCGACGTGGAGCCAACTCATTGGCCCGTCTTTTTTTATGATGAGGCCGTAGAATCAACGGTTGCCCTGGCGGGTCTTCAACTGATCTAGGCGCCATATGGGCACACCTGCGGTCCTACAAAAGGACAAAAATATACACGGGAAGGGGTGAAGTAGGTGTAGTATGACTTGAAATGCCTCTCGTTCCGGACTGCCTGAGAGAGGCCTATTGCCGGAAGTCGACCTCAAATCCAGGTATCACTCGTGCACTATCAAAATCTTCTCGATACCCAAGTGACGATGTTATCACACCTGTGGGGAAAGGCAGAGTGACGGACGAGTACGCCACAAGAACTTCGCGACGAAGGTGAGGTCTGGCCCTTTTGATGGCACTTAGGCTCAGTGACCCCAATCTGCACTCCTCGTCGAACTAATAGGTTGCTAGCGGCCCATCACACCTTCTTGGCTGTTATAGCAAGTGCTTCCAATAACTTACCCTAGTGCATGCTCGCAGCAAGACACTGGCCATCAATACACTATGACCAGCTTCCGGTTAGTCAATCTCGGAAGCAGTAGTGTGGGGAGGGTCCGTCACTCCTGCGTAGCATCTGGCCACTCTCGCCGTATAGCCGAACCGGCGGATAGTAGCCAGGGATATATGTCAACCTGTCACGCCCGGGACTCGAACCTGCTGCCAGGGGCGTCCGTTTTAGCGGGAGGCAGCCCGCCTTATCGATCTGTGATCGGAGAGTCGTACGTAGGATTGCGTTAGAACTCTCGAACCACTTCCTCGCTTGTATATACCAACTGACGGCGTTGTCCACTCTAAGCGATGCTGGGAATAGGTTGTATGGATCTCCGGCACGATGGGAGATCCTTTGTAAGTACCCACCGCCCTCCAATGATGAGTGTCACGAGTCATTAATCCTTTAGATTAGTTAGCGAATTTGGACGTCGGAGTAAACTTGAACAAAACTTCCTCGACGCAAAAACAAGGGGTGCACGCCTCATCCTCGGGAACAAGAGGCGGGGAGAGGCTGCGGGTCTAGGCAGAAAGGGAATATGGTGAGCTTGGGGCAGAAGGAATCGAATAGGCTGGAAGACGAATCGGTATGAGGGTTCGAAAAGCGAAGACAATCATACAGACTGCAGGAAGCACTAATGCCAATTTATTATTGCACAAATAGTAAGAGTAAGTAAAGTAGTTAGGGCGGCGTGCGGGAACCTCAGCAGAGCACTGATGCAGCTTCTAAGGACCAAGGATTACTCCTCAGGAGCAAGACGCTCCTTCCCATTTGTGAGACAGACTAGAGGGTGATGTGCAGGTAGTTGGTTAGTGTGCGCCTCCCATAATACTGGGAGGCTGACTACGCCGGACGCCAACGTATTGTGTTGGGATTTGCAATTAGCTCTGGTGGTCACGTGACCAGCACGGCGAAGGAGAGGAGGGAGGTGACTAAGGGGGAATGTCAATCAGGGGTGGTAAGCTGCATTATCAGAGCCTATGACCACTCGCGGGCAGACGGGGCCGACAGACTAGATCGCCCGCAGATAGAAGCGGTTCTTGATCTGGGGGGTGCCATCGTCGATTAGTACCTGTAAATGGCAGCAAGCCCAATATTAGTATGAGTCGTAGCAAAAGTAAGAGAGGCGAGCTCAATGACATTTAAACTTTGAATAAAATAGTGTGTTAGTAATATTGAAACTGCGATCACACGACGGGACGTATGGATAGATCGTCGTGGCTATGAGGACCGTATATGAGAGTTTAGTCGTGTTTTGTATGGTTATATGCTAATATATAAAGAACCCTGAAGGAGCGGTCTCTGACCATTCATGACGGTCTCCGAGCAGGACGCGGACCATCGTAGTACGAACGGTCCGTCGTAAGAGTCCATCGTAGGAGGAACACTTAGAAAATGAGAAAATGTTGGTTAGAGACCCTTATTAGGGGTTCTCTGACCATAATGATGGTCAAGCATAACGGACCGTCGTTAGTAAGACGGTCCGCGTAAGAGTCGTCGAAGGACACTTAGAAAATGTAGGAGACCCTTATCAGTGGGCGGTGATGCAGGGCGGTCTCGACCATTCACGACGGTCAAGAAGGACGGACCGCTCGTTAGTAGTAGACGGTTCCGTCGCCTAGGACACTTAGCAAGACTTAGAAAATGTGGGAAGACCCTTATTAGAGTGCGGCGCGCGGTTCTGACCATCATGAGAGTCAGCAGGGGACGGACAATCGTTAGTACGACTGGTCCGTCGTAGAATCAGTCGTAGCGACACTTAGAAACTGTTGGGAGACCCTTATCAGAGGTGGACCGGTCTGATGCCTACCCATCATGACGGCCCTCGTGTAGGACGGACACCTGTCGTGGTTATGAAGGTCGTCGTATGACAATTGAGAAAACTATTTGATCTGCGATGAACCGTTAGACCTAATAGGGTCCTTCTGACAACCCGAACCGACACTTGTGCAGGACAGACAAGTCGCTTGAATACAAAGTTCGTCAAACACAGTAGAGGTTGGACCCCCTTCGGTTGCGGCCCAGAGCGGTTCTAGGGCTTCGTGGAATCGAGACCCCTAAGACGCCCGTCTCGTAATGCGGGTCTCGTTATTTCTGCTAGCTGACAGATGGTCAGGTTCCCCCAGACTACAGGTCCCTAAGCCAATCCTCGTGAACCCCCCACATGGGCTTGTTAGTGTTGTGGACCTTATTGTCTAAAGGTTATCGAGCATGGCAAATTCATACATTTTTTTGAGCCTAGGTTTAGATTTTCATTTCATCACATCAAGGAAATCAATTCGCGACTAAGGAACACCTCATTCACCAATTGGTTTTTCTCAATGTCAACTAATCTACCCCTCAATTATCAAAATGTCAACCTCCTCGATAACTAGAGTATAAATTTAGTAGACAAATCCTTGGAAAGGAGGAAAACACAAGGTGGAGACAGGTCGTTCAGGTGGCCAATTCCCCTTTAGTGTATGATACCTTTACCCTTTTCAATAGTCTTCTCCCAGCATGTTCACCCACCTTTTAGTAGATAATAATAAAGGGTTTGGGAGTATTTTGGCTCGGCCTTCTCGGCCCCCTGATATGTGGGGGCGGACATGTGGCAGTTGTCTGAAAAATTGACCGACCCGGCGGGAGAGTTGAGAGCGATATTTGAGACTCTTTCCATTTTACAGATAACGGGGGTGAACATATCTGGAGCGGGCGTTTGCTGGAGTTCCTGTGGCAGTCATTTAAAGTGGTAGATATTTGAAAAGGGGCCCAGCCGCCCGGTCGGTACTAGGGTCGAGGTCGGGGTAGAGGCACTCTTTGAATTTCATTAATCACGGACGGGGGGATGCCTTTTTCCCCCCACCCCGAAGACAGGGTATCCGCGCGATACTGTTGCATGATCCCCATCGATTTGGTTCCGTAGTGTTGTGCCCCTCCTAATTTCAATAATAGCAGAACAAGGGTAAAAATGTATCTCACTCCTCACCCTTGTCCTTCGTTTTCCCTTCTAGGCACGACGGATGACTACGCGGTCCGTCCGCTTTTTCCTTTTTGTCGTATGCCGCAACGCCGTCCGCCTAG